>CM068368.1:771215434-772415434 GCA_034769895.1 Magicicada septendecula
TTTGCCATCACCATACTTCCATTCCTTAAGGAATATGGAAGTAAAAATTACCCTTGATAAAAACCCGTTGCAGGTAAACTACCCCTTTCCCTTAACCGATCTTCACCAAAATCAACAGTTCTTGAGAAGTCTAGAATTCAGGGCTGTATGCGAAACATTATTTGATTCTGTTTGAATTTGCGGCTGTTATCGTTTGCCAAACAAACAAAATTACCCTTGCTAAAAAAAAACCGTTTCTAGTAAACTACCCCTTTCCCTCAACCGATCTTCACCAAAAACAATAGGTCGCGAGTACTCTGCAAATCAGGGCTGTATGCAAAACATTATTTGATTCTGTTTGAATTTGCGGCTGTTATCGTTTGCCATAGAAAATACCCTTGTTAAAAAAACGTTGCAGGTAAACAACCCCTTCCCCTCAACCGAACTTCACCAAAAACAATAGGTCTTGAGAACTCTACAATTTAGGGCTGTATGCAAATAATCTTTTGATTCTGTTTGAATTTGCGGCTGTTATCGTTTGCCATAAGAAATACCCTTGTTAAAACATAAAACGTTACAGGTAAACTACCCCTTTCTCTTAACCGATCTACACCAAAATCATCAGATCTTGAGAACTCTACAATTCAGGGCTGTATGCGAAACATTATTTGATTCTGTTTGAATTTGCGGCTGTTATCGTTTGCCAAACAAACAAAATTACCCTTGCTAAAAAAAAACCGTTGCAGGTAAACTACCCCTTTCCCTCAACCGATCTTCACCAAAAACAATAGGTCTTGAGTACTCTACAAATCAGGGCTGTATGCAAAACATTATTTGATTCTGTTTGAATTTGCGGCTGTTATCGTTTGCCATATAAAATACCCTTGTTAAAAAAACGTTGCCGGTAAACTACCCCTTTCCCTCAACCGAACTTCACCAAAAACAATAGGTCTTGAGAACTCTACAATTTAGGGCTGTATGCAAATAATCTTTTGATTCTGTTTGAATTTGCGGCTGTTATCGTTTGCCATAAGAAATACCCTTGTTAAAACATAAAACGTTACAGGTAGACTACCCCTTTCCCTTAACCGATCTTCACCAAAATCAACAGATCTTGAGAACTCTACAATTCAGGGCTGTACGCGAAACATTATTTGATTCTGTTTGAATTTGCGGCTGTTATCGTTTGCCAAACAAACAAAACTACCCTTGCTAAAAAAAAAACCGTTGCAGGTAAACTACCCCTTTCCCTCAACCGATCTTCACCAAAAACAATAGTTCGCGAGTACTCTGCAAATCAGGCCTGCATGCAAAAAATTATTTGATTCTGTTTGAATTTGCGGCAGTTATCGTTTGCCATAGAAAAAAAATCTACAGACAGACAGACAGACACACAGACAGACAGACAGACACACACACAGACAGTTTTCGGAAAACGACTTTTTTTCATTTTTTGAGTGTAGTACAATCAGAATCTGCAATAATCTCGAACACGATTTTTTTTGCCATCACCATACTTCCATTCCTTAAGGAATATGGAAGTAAAATATCGGTATGGAGAACCATACATGACTTCCATATTCTAAGAATTATAATTAAAATAATTTTCGAAATGAAATATTACCATAGAAACTACTTCCTTCTACTTACTGCTTCAGGCTTAACCACAGTACTGTGGTCACTAACATATACCACCTCACGTTATCGCACTCGATTTTCACTGATGATGGAAGTCGATGGCATTGCCGAAATGTCTGGTTTTGTAGAAAACATTGGACTACGGCCAAATATCCCGGAAAGGAATTTTAACAAAAACTACTTCTTTGTTGCCGGAAACGTTGTACACATATATATCAGTGGCGAAGTTACATGGAGGCAATTGAGGCAATGCCTACCCTAAAAAATTCTGTAGAATAAAAATTATAAATACGTATGAACTACATAACGTAAAGATTATACATTGTTACTGCGACTGTCAAATTTATTAAACCGGAACGTGCTTTATTAAGCGACCGCTAGATGGTGACAGGTGAGATTCGGCATAGTTCGTTTAAAGCGAATGAGGCAACCTGAACTTGCCTCAGCGTTTTTTGTATACATCGTATGTAAGCAATGTAGTGGTGCGATAGGGAAGTGTAGGGAGGGGGGATTGTCCCGCGCTGTACACATTGAGCGTTGAGGCATGCCTCACTTCTGTGGTCCAAACAGTTAAGTTAAAGCGCCTGTGTTGTTTCTAAGTGTTTATTTTATGCGGTTATTAAAAGTGTCACTGTTATCCCGCTGAACTAACAGATGATCAAGATTGTTATTTGAATTATTTGTAACATTAAACATATATATAGAAACTAATCAAGTTTAAAAATTTGAAGTTCAATCAGTTGTATTATTGTGTATGACTAATACAAGGATTGTTCAATAGACACACGTACAGAGCTGTAAAGCATTTTTTTATTCAACGATTTTAAAAGAAGTCTCCAATAACATTAAGACATGAGTTCCACTGTTGCGCTAACCTGTAGATTCCCTGCTAGTAAAATTCTTACGGCTGTTTGTGGAACCATTCGGTTACAGCAAACTCTACCTCAGCGTCCGATTTGAACCTCCGTCCTTTTAGTGATTCCTTAAAAAAAATTTAAGATAAGATTTTTGCCTACCCATTCATTAACTACTAGCTTCGCCAGTAAGCAAATTGATGTCCATTTTTTCGGCTTGCACGCGTTATGTTGGTGTGGGTTTCGGCACTTTCAATTTAAAAAGCGTGCAAACGTAAGAAAATAAACATGAGTGAGGCCAGAAATAACGTGAATTGTGTGTGTGTGTGTGTCTGTGTTTGTGTCTTACCTGCCTTTTTATTGCCGTATTAAATGAAAAATATTATATTACATTAAAATGAAAAAATTTTAATTTTATTGCCCGGCAACAAAATTATTTTATTTTTAACAATTACCATTGTTTCAAAAAGTTTAAATAAATTTTCAAGTACTTTACTCTTGTTAAAACGTAAAAGGTTGCTGGTAAACTACCCCTTCCACTTAACCGATCTTCACCAAAATAAAAAGTCCTTGAGAACTCTACAATTCAGGGATGTATACAAAAATATCGGTATGGAGAACCATACATGACTTCCATATTCTAAGATTTATATTTAAAATCATTTTCAGCCAAACAGCCAGGCTGTGTCTTACCTGCCTTTTTATTGCTGTATTAAATGAAAAATATTATATTACATTAAAATGAAAAAATTATAATTTTATTGCCTGGCAACAAAATTATTTTATTTTTAACAATTACCATTGTTTCAAAAAGTTTAAATAAATTTTCAAGTACTTTACTCTTGTTAAAACGTATAAGGTTGCAGGTAAACTACCCCTTCCCCTTAACCGATCTTCACCAAAATCGAAAGTCATTGAGACCTCTACAATTCAGGGACGTATGCTAAAAATTATTTGATTCTGTTTGAATTTGCGGCTGTTATCGTTTGCCATAGAAAATACGCTTGATAAAAAAACGTTGCAGGTAAACTACCCCTTCCCCTTAACCGATCTTCACCAAAAACAATAGGTCTTGAGTACTCTACAAATCAGGACTGTATGCAAAGCATTATTTGATTCTGTTTGAATTTGCGGCTGTTATTGTTTGCCATAGAAAATACCCTTGTTAAAAAAACGTTGCTGGTAAACTACCCCTTTCCCTCAACCGATCTTCACCAAAAACAATAGGTCTTGAGAAATCTACAATTCAGGGCTGTATGCGAAACATTATTTGATTCTGTTTGAATTTGCGGCTGTTATCGTTTGCCAAAAAAAAAAAATTTCCCTTGATAAAAAAAACCGTTGCAGGTAAACTACCCCTTCCCCTCAACCGATCTTCACCAAAAACAATAGGTCGCGAGTACTCTACAAATCAGGGCTGTATGCAAAAAATTATTTGATTCTGTTTGAATTTGCGGCAGTTGTCGTTTGCCATAGAAAAAACGCATGATAAAAAACGTTGCTGGTAAACTACCCCTTCCCCTCAACCGATCTTCACCAAAAACAACAGGTCTTGAGTACTCTACAAATCAGGGCTGTATGCAGAAAATTATTTGATTCTGTTTGAATTTGCGGCTGTTATCGTTTGCCATAGAAAATACCCTTGTTAAAAAAACGTTGTAGGTAAACTACCCCTTTCCCTTAACCGATCTTCACCAAAAACAAAAGGTATTGAGAACTCTACAATTTAGGGCTGTATGCAAATAATCTTTTCATTCTGTTTGAATTTGTGGCTGTTATCGTTTGCCATAGGAAATACCCTTGTTAAAACATAAAACGTTACAGGTAAACTACCCCTTTCCCTTAACCGATCTTCACCAAAATCAACAGTTCTTGAGAACTCTAGAATTCAGGGCTGTATGCGAAACATTATTTGATTCTGTTTGAATTTGCGGCTGTTATCGTTTGCCAAACAAACAAAATTACCCTTGCTAAAAAAAAACCGTTTCTAGTAAACTACCCCTTTCCCTCAACCGATCTTCACCAAAAACAATAGGTCGCGAGTACTCTGCAAATCAGAGCTGCATGCAAAAAATTATTTGATTCTGTTTGAATTTGCGGCAGTTATCGTTTGCCATAGAAAAAAATCTACAGATAGACAGACAGACAGACAGACACACAGACAGACAGACACACAGACAGACAGACAGACACACACACAGACACTTTTCGGAAAACGACTTTTTTTCATTTTTTGAGTGTAGTAGAATCAGAATCTGCAATAATCTCGAACACGATTTTTTTTGCCATCACCATACTTCCATTCCTTAAGGAATATGGAAGTAAAAATTACCCTTGATAAAAACCCGTTGCAGGTAAACTACCCCTTTCCCTTAACCGATCTTCACCAAAAACAATAGGTCTTGAGAACTCTACAATTCAGGGCTGTATGTGAAACATTATTTGATTCTGTTTGAATTTGCGGCTGTTATCGTTTGCCAAACAAACAAAATTACCCTTGCTAAAAAAAAACCGTTGCTGGTAATAAACTACCCCTTTCCCTCAACCGATCTTCACCTAAAACAATAGGTCGCGAGAACTCTGCAAAACCGGGCTGTATGCAAAAAATTATTTGATTCTGTTTGAATTTGCGGCAGTTATCGTTTGCCATAGAAAAAAATCTACAGACAGACAGACAGACAGACACACAGACAGACAGCCAGACAGACAGACAGACACACAGACACTTTTCGGAAAACGACTTTTTTTCATGTTTTGAGTGTAGTAGAACCAGAATCTGCAATAATCTCGAACACGATTTTTTTTGCCATCACCATACTTCCATTCCTTAAGGAATATGGAAGTAAAATTACCCTTGATAAAAACCCGTTGCAGGTAAACAACCCCTTTCCCTTAACCGATCTTCACCAAAATCAACAGTTCTTGAGAACTCTAGAATTCAGGGCTGTATGCGAAATATTATTTGATTCTGTTTGAATTTGCGGCTGTTATCGTTTGCCAAACAAACAAAATTACCCTTGCTAAAAAAAAACCGTTTCTAGTAAACTACCCCTTTCCCTCAACCGATCTTCACCAAAAACAATAGGTCGCGAGTACTCTGCAAATCAGGGCTGCATGCAAAAAATTATTTGATTCTGTTTGAATTTGCGGCAGTTATCGTTTGCCATAGAAAAAAAATCTATAGACAGACAGACAGACAGACAGACAGACAGACACACACACAGACAGACAGACAGACACACACACAGACACTTTTCGGAAAACGACTTTTTTTCATTTTTTGAGTGTAGTAGAATCAGAATCTGCAATAATCTCGAACACGATTTTTTTTGCCATCACCATACTTCCATTCCTTAAGGAATATGGAAGTAAAAATTACCCTTGATAAAAACCCGTTGCAGGTAAACTACCCCTTTCCCTTAACCGATCTTCACCAAAATCAACAGTTCTTGAGAAGTCTAGAATTCAGGGCTGTATGCGAAACATTATTTGATTCTGTTTGAATTTGCGGCTGTTATCGTTTGCCAAACAAACAAAATTACCCTTGCTAAAAAAAAACCGTTTCTAGTAAACTACCCCTTTCCCTCAACCGATCTTCACCAAAAACAATAGGTCGCGAGTACTCTGCAAATCAGGGCTGTATGCAAAACATTATTTGATTCTGTTTGAATTTGCGGCTGTTATCGTTTGCCATAGAAAATACCCTTGTTAAAAAACGTTGCAGGTAAACAACCCCTTCCCCTCAACCGAACTTCACCAAAAACAATAGGTCTTGAGAACTCTACAATTTAGGGCTGTATGCAAATAATCTTTTGATTCTGTTTGAATTTGCGGCTGTTATCGTTTGCCATAAGAAATACCCTTGTTAAAACATAAAACGTTACAGGTAAACTACCCCTTTCTCTTAACCGATCTACACCAAAATCATCAGATCTTGAGAACTCTACAATTCAGGGCTGTATGCGAAACATTATTTGATTCTGTTTGAATTTGCGGCTGTTATCGTTTGCCAAACAAACAAAATTACCCTTGCTAAAAAAAAACCGTTGCAGGTAAACTACCCCTTTCCCTCAACCTATCTTCACCAAAAACAATAGGTCTTGAGTACTCTACAAATCAGGGCTGTATGCAAAACATTATTTGATTCTGTTTGAATTTGCGGCTGTTATCGTTTGCCATATAAAATACCCTTGTTAAAAAAACGTTGCCGGTAAACTACCCCTTTCCCTCAACCGAACTTCACCAAAAACAATAGGTCTTGAGAACTCTACAATTTAGGGCTGTATGCAAATAATCTTTTGATTCTGTTTGAATTTGCGGCTGTTATCGTTTGCCATAAGAAATACCCTTGTTAAAACATAAAACGTTACAGGTAGACTACCCCTTTCCCTTAACCGATCTTCACCAAAATCAACAGATCTTGAGAACTCTACAATTCAGGGCAGTACGCGAAACATTATTTGATTCTGTTTGAATTTGCGGCTGTTATCGTTTGCCAAACAAACAAAACTACCCTTGCTAAAAAAAAACCGTTGCAGGTAAACTACCCCTTTCCGATCTTCACCAAAAACAATAGTTCGCGAGTACTCTGCAAATCAGGCCTGCATGCAAAAAATTATTTGATTCTGTTTGAATTTGCGGCAGTTATCGTTTGCCATAGAAAAAAAATCTACAGACAGACAGACAGACACACAGACAGACAGACAGACACACACACAGACAGTTTTCGGAAAACGACTTTTTTTCATTTTTTGAGTGTAGTACAATCAGAATCTGCAATAATCTCGAACACGATTTTTTTTGCCATCACCATACTTCCATTCCTTAAGGAATATGGAAGTAAAATATCGGTATGGAGAACCATACATGACTTCCATATTCTAAGAATTATAATTAAAATAATTTTCGAAATGAAATATTACCATAGAAACTACTTCCTTCTACTTACTGCTTCAGGCTTAACCACAGTACTGTGGTCACTAACATATACCACCTCACGTTATCGCACTCGATTTTCACTGATGATGGAAGTCGATGGCATTGCCGAAATGTCTGGTTTTGTAGAAAACATTGGACTACGGCCAAATATCCCGGAAAGGAATTTTAACAAAAACTACTTCTTTGTTGCCGGAAACGTTGTACACATATATATCAGTGGCGAAGTTACATGGAGGCAATTGAGGCAATGCCTACCCTAAAAAATTCTGTAGAATAAAAATTATAAATACGTATGAACTACATAACGTAAAGATTATACATTGTTACTGCGACTGTCAAATTTATTAAACCGGAACGTGCTTTATTAAGCGACCGCTAGATGGTGACAGGTGAGATTCGGCATAGTTCGTTTAAAGCGAATGAGGCAACCTGAACTTGCCTCAGCGTTTTTTGTATACATCGTATGTAAGCAATGTAGTGGTGTGATAGGGAAGTGTAGGGAGGGGGGATTGTCCCGCGCTGTACACATTGAGCGTTGAGGCATGCCTCACTTCTGTGGTCCAAACAGTTAAGTTAAAGCGCCTGTGTTGTTTCTAAGTGTTTATTTTATGCGGTTATTAAAAGTGTCACTGTTATCCCGCTGAACTAACAGATGATCAAGATTGTTATTTGAATTATTTGTAACATTAAACATATATATAGAAACTAATCAAGTTTAAAAATTTGAAGTTCAATCAGTTGTATTATTGTGTATGACTAATACAAGGATTGTTCAATAGACACACGTACAGAGCTGTAAAGCATTTTTTTATTCAACGATTTTAAAAGAAGTCTCCAATAACATTAAGACATGAGTTCCACTGTTGCGCTAACCTGTAGATTCCCTGCTAGTAAAATTCTTACGGCTGTTTGTGGAACCATTCGGTTACAGCAAACTCTACCTCAGCGTCCGATTTGAACCTCCGTCCTTTTAGTGATTCCTTAAAAAAAATTTAAGATAAGATTTTTGCCTACCCATTCATTAACTACTAGCTTCGCCAGTAAGCAAATTGATGTCCATTTTTTCGGCTTGCACGCGTTATGTTGGTGTGGGTTTCGGCACTTTCAATTTAAAAAGCGTGCAAACGTAAGAAAATAAACATGAGTGAGGCCAGAAATAACGTGAATTGTGTGTGTGTGTGTGTCTGTGTTTGTGTCTTACCTGCCTTTTTATTGCCGTATTAAATGAAAAATATTATATTACATTAAAATGAAAAAATTTTAATTTTATTGCCCGGCAACAAAATTATTTTATTTTTAACAATTACCATTGTTTCAAAAAGTTTAAATAAATTTTCAAGTACTTTACTCTTGTTAAAACGTAAAAGGTTGCTGGTAAACTACCCCTTCCACTTAACCGATCTTCACCAAAATAAAAAGTCCTTGAGAACTCTACAATTCAGGGATGTATACAAAAATATCGGTATGGAGAACCATACATGACTTCCATATTCTAAGATTTATATTTAAAATCATTTTCAGCCAAACAGCCAGGCTGTGTCTTACCTGCCTTTTTATTGCTGTATTAAATGAAAAATATTATATTACATTAAAATGAAAAAATTATAATTTTATTGCCTGGCAACAAAATTATTTTATTTTTAACAATTACCATTGTTTCAAAAAGTTTAAATAAATTTTCAAGTACTTTACTCTTGTTAAAACGTATAAGGTTGCAGGTAAACTACCCCTTCCCCTTAACCGATCTTCACCAAAATCGAAAGTCATTGAGACCTCTACAATTCAGGGACGTATGCTAAAAATTATTTGATTCTGTTTGAATTTGCGGCTGTTATCGTTTGCCATAGAAAATACGCTTGATAAAAAAACGTTGCAGGTAAACTACCCCTTCCCCTTAACCGATCTTCACCAAAAACAATAGGTCTTGAGTACTCTACAAATCAGGACTGTATGCAAAGCATTATTTGATTCTGTTTGAATTTGCGGCTGTTATTGTTTGCCATAGAAAATACCCTTGTTAAAAAAACGTTGCTGGTAAACTACCCCTTTCCCTCAACCGATCTTCACCAAAAACAATAGGTCTTGAGAAATCTACAATTCAGGGCTGTATGCGAAACATTATTTGATTCTGTTTGAATTTGCGGCTGTTATCGTTTGCCAAAAAAAAAAAATTTCCCTTGATAAAAAAAACCGTTGCAGGTAAACTACCCCTTCCCCTCAACCGATCTTCACCAAAAACAATAGGTCGCGAGTACTCTACAAATCAGGGCTGTATGCAAAAAATTATTTGATTCTGTTTGAATTTGCGGCAGTTGTCGTTTGCCATAGAAAAAACGCATGATAAAAAACGTTGCTGGTAAACTACCCCTTCCCCTCAACCGATCTTCACCAAAAACAACAGGTCTTGAGTACTCTACAAATCAGGGCTGTATGCAGAAAATTATTTGATTCTGTTTGAATTTGCGGCTGTTATCGTTTGCCATAGAAAATACCCTTGTTAAAAAAACGTTGTAGGTAAACTACCCCTTTCCCTTAACCGATCTTCACCAAAAACAAAAGGTATTGAGAACTCTACAATTTAGGGCTGTATGCAAATAATCTTTTCATTCTGTTTGAATTTGTGGCTGTTATCGTTTGCCATAGGAAATACCCTTGTTAAAACATAAAACGTTACAGGTAAACTACCCCTTTCCCTTAACCGATCTTCACCAAAATCAACAGTTCTTGAGAACTCTAGAATTCAGGGCTGTATGCGAAACATTATTTGATTCTGTTTGAATTTGCGGCTGTTATCGTTTGCCAAACAAACAAAATTACCCTTGCTAAAAAAAAACCGTTTCTAGTAAACTACCCCTTTCCCTCAACCGATCTTCACCAAAAACAATAGGTCGCGAGTACTCTGCAAATCAGAGCTGCATGCAAAAAATTATTTGATTCTGTTTGAATTTGCGGCAGTTATCGTTTGCCATAGAAAAAAATCTACAGATAGACAGACAGACAGACAGACACACAGACAGACAGACACACAGACAGACAGACAGACACACACACAGACACTTTTCGGAAAACGACTTTTTTTCATTTTTTGAGTGTAGTAGAATCAGAATCTGCAATAATCTCGAACACGATTTTTTTTGCCATCACCATACTTCCATTCCTTAAGGAATATGGAAGTAAAAATTACCCTTGATAAAAACCCGTTGCAGGTAAACTACCCCTTTCCCTTAACCGATCTTCACCAAAAACAATAGGTCTTGAGAACTCTACAATTCAGGGCTGTATGTGAAACATTATTTGATTCTGTTTGAATTTGCGGCTGTTATCGTTTGCCAAACAAACAAAATTACCCTTGCTAAAAAAAAACCGTTGCTGGTAATAAACTACCCCTTTCCCTCAACCGATCTTCACCTAAAACAATAGGTCGCGAGAACTCTGCAAAACCGGGCTGTATGCAAAAAATTATTTGATTCTGTTTGAATTTGCGGCAGTTATCGTTTGCCATAGAAAAAAATCTACAGACAGACAGACAGACAGACACACAGACAGACAGCCAGACAGACAGACAGACACACAGACACTTTTCGGAAAACGACTTTTTTTCATGTTTTGAGTGTAGTAGAACCAGAATCTGCAATAATCTCGAACACGATTTTTTTTGCCATCACCATACTTCCATTCCTTAAGGAATATGGAAGTAAAATTACCCTTGATAAAAACCCGTTGCAGGTAAACAACCCCTTTCCCTTAACCGATCTTCACCAAAATCAACAGTTCTTGAGAACTCTAGAATTCAGGGCTGTATGCGAAATATTATTTGATTCTGTTTGAATTTGCGGCTGTTATCGTTTGCCAAACAAACAAAATTACCCTTGCTAAAAAAAAACCGTTTCTAGTAAACTACCCCTTTCCCTCAACCGATCTTCACCAAAAACAATAGGTCGCGAGTACTCTGCAAATCAGGGCTGCATGCAAAAAATTATTTGATTCTGTTTGAATTTGCGGCAGTTATCGTTTGCCATAGAAAAAAAATCTATAGACAGACAGACAGACAGACAGACAGACAGACAGACACACAGACAGACAGACAGACACACACACAGACACTTTTCGGAAAACGACTTTTTTTCATTTTTTGAGTGTAGTAGAATCAGAATCTGCAATAATCTCGAACACGATTTTTTTTGCCATCACCATACTTCCATTCCTTAAGGAATATGGAAGTAAAAATTACCCTTGATAAAAACCCGTTGCAGGTAAACTACCCCTTTCCCTTAACCGATCTTCACCAAAATCAACAGTTCTTGAGAAGTCTAGAATTCAGGGCTGTATGCGAAACATTATTTGATTCTGTTTGAATTTGCGGCTGTTATCGTTTGCCAAACAAACAAAATTACCCTTGCTAAAAAAAAACCGTTTCTAGTAAACTACCCCTTTCCCTCAACCGATCTTCACCAAAAACAATAGGTCGCGAGTACTCTGCAAATCAGGGCTGTATGCAAAACATTATTTGATTCTGTTTGAATTTGCGGCTGTTATCGTTTGCCATAGAAAATACCCTTGTTAAAAAACGTTGCAGGTAAACAACCCCTTCCCCTCAACCGAACTTCACCAAAAACAATAGGTCTTGAGAACTCTACAATTTAGGGCTGTATGCAAATAATCTTTTGATTCTGTTTGAATTTGCGGCTGTTATCGTTTGCCATAAGAAATACCCTTGTTAAAACATAAAACGTTACAGGTAAACTACCCCTTTCTCTTAACCGATCTACACCAAAATCATCAGATCTTGAGAACTCTACAATTCAGGGCTGTATGCGAAACATTATTTGATTCTGTTTGAATTTGCGGCTGTTATCGTTTGCCAAACAAACAAAATTACCCTTGCTAAAAAAAAACCGTTGCAGGTAAACTACCCCTTTCCCTCAACCTATCTTCACCAAAAACAATAGGTCTTGAGTACTCTACAAATCAGGGCTGTATGCAAAACATTATTTGATTCTGTTTGAATTTGCGGCTGTTATCGTTTGCCATATAAAATACCCTTGTTAAAAAAACGTTGCCGGTAAACTACCCCTTTCCCTCAACCGAACTTCACCAAAAACAATAGGTCTTGAGAACTCTACAATTTAGGGCTGTATGCAAATAATCTTTTGATTCTGTTTGAATTTGCGGCTGTTATCGTTTGCCATAAGAAATACCCTTGTTAAAACATAAAACGTTACAGGTAGACTACCCCTTTCCCTTAACCGATCTTCACCAAAATCAACAGATCTTGAGAACTCTACAATTCAGGGCAGTACGCGAAACATTATTTGATTCTGTTTGAATTTGCGGCTGTTATCGTTTGCCAAACAAACAAAACTACCCTTGCTAAAAAAAAACCGTTGCAGGTAAACTACCCCTTTCCGATCTTCACCAAAAACAATAGTTCGCGAGTACTCTGCAAATCAGGCCTGCATGCAAAAAATTATTTGATTCTGTTTGAATTTGCGGCAGTTATCGTTTGCCATAGAAAAAAAATCTACAGACAGACAGACAGACACACAGACAGACAGACAGACACACACACAGACAGTTTTCGGAAAACGACTTTTTTTCATTTTTTGAGTGTAGTACAATCAGAATCTGCAATAATCTCGAACACGATTTTTTTTGCCATCACCATACTTCCATTCCTTAAGGAATATGGAAGTAAAATATCGGTATGGAGAACCATACATGACTTCCATATTCTAAGAATTATAATTAAAATAATTTTCGAAATGAAATATTACCATAGAAACTACTTCCTTCTACTTACTGCTTCAGGCTTAACCACAGTACTGTGGTCACTAACATATACCACCTCACGTTATCGCACTCGATTTTCACTGATGATGGAAGTCGATGGCATTGCCGAAATGTCTGGTTTTGTAGAAAACATTGGACTACGGCCAAATATCCCGGAAAGGAATTTTAACAAAAACTACTTCTTTGTTGCCGGAAACGTTGTACACATATATATCAGTGGCGAAGTTACATGGAGGCAATTGAGGCAATGCCTACCCTAAAAAATTCTGTAGAATAAAAATTATAAATACGTATGAACTACATAACGTAAAGATTATACATTGTTACTGCGACTGTCAAATTTATTAAACCGGAACGTGCTTTATTAAGCGACCGCTAGATGGTGACAGGTGAGATTCGGCATAGTTCGTTTAAAGCGAATGAGGCAACCTGAACTTGCCTCAGCGTTTTTTGTATACATCGTATGTAAGCAATGTAGTGGTGTGATAGGGAAGTGTAGGGAGGGGGGATTGTCCCGCGCTGTACACATTGAGCGTTGAGGCATGCCTCACTTCTGTGGTCCAAACAGTTAAGTTAAAGCGCCTGTGTTGTTTCTAAGTGTTTATTTTATGCGGTTATTAAAAGTGTCACTGTTATCCCGCTGAACTAACAGATGATCAAGATTGTTATTTGAATTATTTGTAACATTAAACATATATATAGAAACTAATCAAGTTTAAAAATTTGAAGTTCAATCAGTTGTATTATTGTGTATGACTAATACAAGGATTGTTCAATAGACACACGTACAGAGCTGTAAAGCATTTTTTTATTCAACGATTTTAAAAGAAGTCTCCAATAACATTAAGACATGAGTTCCACTGTTGCGCTAACCTGTAGATTCCCTGCTAGTAAAATTCTTACGGCTGTTTGTGGAACCATTCGGTTACAGCAAACTCTACCTCAGCGTCCGATTTGAACCTCCGTCCTTTTAGTGATTCCTTAAAAAAAATTTAAGATAAGATTTTTGCCTACCCATTCATTAACTACTAGCTTCGCCAGTAAGCAAATTGATGTCCATTTTTTCGGCTTGCACGCGTTATGTTGGTGTGGGTTTCGGCACTTTCAATTTAAAAAGCGTGCAAACGTAAGAAAATAAACATGAGTGAGGCCAGAAATAACGTGAATTGTGTGTGTGTGTGTGTCTGTGTTTGTGTCTTACCTGCCTTTTTATTGCCGTATTAAATGAAAAATATTATATTACATTAAAATGAAAAAATTTTAATTTTATTGCCCGGCAACAAAATTATTTTATTTTTAACAATTACCATTGTTTCAAAAAGTTTAAATAAATTTTCAAGTACTTTACTCTTGTTAAAACGTAAAAGGTTGCTGGTAAACTACCCCTTCCACTTAACCGATCTTCACCAAAATAAAAAGTCCTTGAGAACTCTACAATTCAGGGATGTATACAAAAATATCGGTATGGAGAACCATACATGACTTCCATATTCTAAGATTTATATTTAAAATCATTTTCAGCCAAACAGCCAGGCTGTGTCTTACCTGCCTTTTTATTGCTGTATTAAATGAAAAATATTATATTACATTAAAATGAAAAAATTATAATTTTATTGCCTGGCAACAAAATTATTTTATTTTTAACAATTACCATTGTTTCAAAAAGTTTAAATAAATTTTCAAGTACTTTACTCTTGTTAAAACGTATAAGGTTGCAGGTAAACTACCCCTTCCCCTTAACCGATCTTCACCAAAATCGAAAGTCATTGAGACCTCTACAATTCAGGGACGTATGCTAAAAATTATTTGATTCTGTTTGAATTTGCGGCTGTTATCGTTTGCCATAGAAAATACGCTTGATAAAAAAACGTTGCAGGTAAACTACCCCTTCCCCTTAACCGATCTTCACCAAAAACAATAGGTCTTGAGTACTCTACAAATCAGGACTGTATGCAAAGCATTATTTGATTCTGTTTGAATTTGCGGCTGTTATTGTTTGCCATAGAAAATACCCTTGTTAAAAAAACGTTGCTGGTAAACTACCCCTTTCCCTCAACCGATCTTCACCAAAAACAATAGGTCTTGAGAAATCTACAATTCAGGGCTGTATGCGAAACATTATTTGATTCTGTTTGAATTTGCGGCTGTTATCGTTTGCCAAAAAAAAAAAATTTCCCTTGATAAAAAAAACCGTTGCAGGTAAACTACCCCTTCCCCTCAACCGATCTTCACCAAAAACAATAGGTCGCGAGTACTCTACAAATCAGGGCTGTATGCAAAAAATTATTTGATTCTGTTTGAATTTGCGGCAGTTGTCGTTTGCCATAGAAAAAACGCATGATAAAAAACGTTGCTGGTAAACTACCCCTTCCCCTCAACCGATCTTCACCAAAAACAATAGGTCTTGAGTACTCTACAAATCAGGGCTGTATGCAGAAAATTATTTGATTCTGTTTGAATTTGCGGCTGTTATCGTTTGCCATAGAAAATACCCTTGTTAAAAAAACGTTGTAGGTAAACTACCCCTTTCCCTTAACCGATCTTCACCAAAAACAAAAGGTATTGAGAACTCTACAATTTAGGGCTGTATGCAAATAATCTTTTCATTCTGTTTGAATTTGTGGCTGTTATCGTTTGCCATAGGAAATACCCTTGTTAAAACATAAAACGTTACAGGTAAACTACCCCTTTCCCTTAACCGATCTTCACCAAAATCAACAGTTCTTGAGAACTCTAGAATTCAGGGCTGTATGCGAAACATTATTTGATTCTGTTTGAATTTGCGGCTGTTATCGTTTGCCAAACAAACAAAATTACCCTTGCTAAAAAAAAACCGTTTCTAGTAAACTACCCCTTTCCCTCAACCGATCTTCACCAAAAACAATAGGTCGCGAGTACTCTGCAAATCAGAGCTGCATGCAAAAAATTATTTGATTCTGTTTGAATTTGCGGCAGTTATCGTTTGCCATAGAAAAAAATCTACAGATAGACAGACAGACAGACAGACACACAGACAGACAGACACACAGACAGACAGACAGACACACACACAGACACTTTTCGGAAAACGACTTTTTTTCATTTTTTGAGTGTAGTAGAATCAGAATCTGCAATAATCTCGAACACGATTTTTTTTGCCATCACCATACTTCCATTCCTTAAGGAATATGGAAGTAAAAATTACCCTTGATAAAAACCCGTTGCAGGTAAACTACCCCTTTCCCTTAACCGATCTTCACCAAAATCAACAGTTCTTGAGAAGTCTAGAATTCAGGGCTGTATGCGAAACATTATTTGATTCTGTTTGAATTTGCGGCTGTTATCGTTTGCCAAACAAACAAAATTACCCTTGCTAAAAAAAAACCGTTTCTAGTAAACTACCCCTTTCCCTCAACCGATCTTCACGAAAAACAATAGGTCGCGAGTACTCTGCAAATCAGGGCTGCATGCAAAAAATTATTTGATTCTGTTTGAATTTGCGGCAGTTATCGTTTGCCATAGAAAAAAATCTACAGACAGACAGACAGACAGACAGACAGACACAGACAGACAGACAGACACACACACAGACACTTTTCGGAAAACGACTTTTTTTCATTTTTTGAGTGTAGTAGAATCAGAATCTGCAATAATCTCGAACACGATTTTTTTTGCCATCACCATACTTCCATTCCTTAAGGAATATGGAAGTAAAAATTACCCTTGATAAAAACCCGTTGCAGGTAAACTACCCCTTTCCCTTAACCGATCTTCACCAAAATCAACAGTTCTTGAGAAGTCTAGAATTCAGGGCTGTATGCGAAACATTATTTGATTCTGTTTGAATTTGCGGCTGTTATCGTTTGCCAAACAAACAAAATTACCCTTGCTAAAAAAAAACCGTTTCTAGTAAACTACCCCTTTGCCTTAAACGATCTTCACCAAAAACAATAGGTCGCGAGTACTCTGCAAACCAGGGCTGTATGCAAAACATTATTTGATTCTGTTTGAATTTGCGGCTGTTATCGTTTGCCATAGAAAATACCCTTGTTAAAAAAACGTTGCAGGTAAACTACCCCTTCCCCTCAACCAAACTTCACCAAAAACAATAGGTCTTGAGAACTCTACAATTTAGGGCTGTATGCAAATAATATTTTGATTCTGTTTGAATTTGCGGCTGTTATCGTTTGCCATAGGAAATGCCCTTGTTAAAACATAAAACGTTACAGGTAAACTACCCCTTTCCCTTAACCGATCTTCACCAAAATCAACAGATCTTGAGAACGCTACAATTCAGGGCTGTATGCGAAACATTATTAGATTCTGTTTCAATTTGCGGCTGTTATCGTTTGCCATAGAAAATACCCTTGTTAAAAAAACGTTGCAGGTAAACTACCCCTTCCCCTCAACCGAACTTCACCAAAAACAACAGGTCTTGAGAACTCTACAATTTAGGGCTGTATGCAAATAATCTTTTGATTCTGTTTGAATTTGCGGCTGTTATCGTTTGCCATAGGAAATACCCTTGTTAAAACATAAAACGTTACAGGTAAACTACCCCTTTCCCTTAACCGATCTTCACCAAAAACAACAGGTCTTGAGAACTCTACAAATCAGGGCGGTATGCGAAACATTATTTGATTCTGTTTGAATTTGCGGCTGTTATCGTTTGCCAAAAAAAACATTTTCCCTTGATAAAAAAAAACCGTTGCAGGTAAACTACCCCTTTCCCTCAACCGATCTTCACCAAAAACAATAGGTCTTGAGTACTCTACAAATCAGGGCTGTATGCAAAAAATTATTTGATTCTGTTTGAATTTGCGGGAGTTATCGTTTGCCATAGAAAAAAAATCTACAGACAGACAGACACACACACACACAGACACTTTTCGGAAAACGACTTTTTTCATGTTTTGAGTGTAGTAGAATCAGAATCTGCAATAATCTCGAACACGATTTTTTTTGCCATCAACATACTTCCATTCCTTAAGGAATATGGAATTAAAACACCATACTTCCATTCCTTAAGGAATATGGAAGTAAAATCATTTTCAGCCAAACAGCCAGGCTGTGCCTTACCTGCCTTCTTATTGCTGTATTAAATGAAAAATATTATATTACATTAAAATGAAAAAATTATAATTTTATTGCCTGGCAACAAAATTATTTTATTTTTAACAATTACCATTGTTTCAAAAAGTTTAAATAAATTTTCAAGTACTTTACTCTTGTTAAAACGTATAAGGTTGCTGGTAAACTACCCCTTCCCCTTAACCGATCTTCACCAAAATCGAAAGTCATTGAGACCTCTACAATTCAGGGACGTATGCAAAAAAATATTTGATTCTGTTTGAATTTGCGGCTGTTATCGTTTGCCATAGAAAATACGCTTGATAAAAAAACGTTGCAGGTAAACTACCCCTTCCCCTTAACCGATCTTCACCAAAAACAATAGGTCTTGAGTACTCTACAAATCAGGACTGTATGCAAAACATTATTTGATTCTGTTTGAATTTGCGGCTGTTATCGTTTGCCATAGAAAATACCCTTGTTAAAAAAACGTTGCTGGTAAACTACCCCTTTCCCTCAACCGATCTTCACCAAAAACAATAGGTCTTGAGAAATCTACAATTCAGGGCTGTATGCGAAACATTATTTGATTCTGTTTTAATTTGCGGCTGTTATCGTTTGCCAAAAAAAAAAAATTCCCTTGATAAAAAAAACCGTTGCAGGTAAACTACCCCTTCCCCTCAACCGATCTTCACCAAAAACAATAGGTCGCGAGTACTCTACAAATCAGGGCTGTATGCAAAAACTTATTTGATTCTGTTTGAATTTGCGGCAGTTGTCGTTTGCCATAGAAAATACGCATGATAAAAAACGTTGCTGGTAAACTACCCCTTCCCCTCAACCGATCTTCACCAAAAACAATAGGTCTTGAGTACTCTACAAATCAGGGCTGTATGCAGAAAATTATTTGATTCTGTTTGAATTTGCGGCTTTTATCGTTTGCCATAGAAAATACCCTTGTTAAAAAAACGTTGTTGGTAAACTACCCCTTTCCCTTAACCGATCTTCACCAAAAACAAAAGGTATTGAGAACTCTACAATTTAGGGCTGTATGCAAATAATCTTTTCATTCTGTTTGAATTTGTGGCTGTTATCGTTTGCCATAGGAAATACCCTTGTTAAAACATAAAACGTTACAGGTAAACTACCCCTTTCCCTTAACCGATCTTCACCAAAAACAAGAGGTCTTGAGAACTCTACAATTCAGGGCTGTATGCGAAACATTATTTGATTCTGTTTGAATTTGCGGCTGTTATCGTTTGCCAAACAAACAAAATTACCCTTGCTAAAAAAAAACCGTTGCAGGTAATAAACTACCCCTTTCCCTCAACCGATCTTCACCTAAAACAATAGGTCGCGAGAACTCTGCAAAACCGGGCTGTATGCAAAAAATTATTTGATTCTGTTTGAATTTGCGGCAGTTATCGTTTGCCATAGAAAAAAAATCTACAGACAGACAGACAGACAGACACACAGACAGACAGACAGACAGACAGACACACAGACACTTTTCGGAAAACGACTTTTTTTCATGTTTTGAGTGTAGTAGAATCAGAATCTGCAATAATCTCGAACACGATTTTTTTTGCCATCACCATACTTCCATTCCTTAAGGAATATGGAAGTAAATATCGGTATGGAGAACCATACATGACTTCCATATTCTAAGATTTATATTTAAAATCATTTTCAGCCAAACAGCCAGGCTGTGTCTTACCTGCCTTTTTATTGCTGTATTAAATGAAAAATATTATATTACATTAAAATGAAAAAATTATAATTTTATTGCCTGGCAACAAAATTATTTTATTTTTAACAATTACCATTGTTTCAAAAAGTTTAAATAAATTTTCAAGTACTTTACTCTTGTTAAAACGTATAAGGTTGCAGGTAAACTACCCCTTCCCCTTAACCGATCTTCACCAAAATCGAAAGTCATTGAGACCTCTACAATTCAGGGACGTATGCAAAAAATTATTTGATTCTGTTTGAATTTGCGGCTGTTATCGTTTGCCATAGAAAATACGCTTGATAAAAAAACGTTGCAGGTAAACTACCCCTTCCCCTTAACCGATCTTCACCAAAAACAATAGGTCTTGAGTACTCTACAAATCAGGACTGTATGCAAAACATTATTTGATTCTGTTTGTGGATTTGCGGCTGTTATCGTTTGCCATAGAAAATACCCTTGTTAAAAAAACGTTGCAGGTAAACTACCCCTTTCCCTCAACCGATCTTCACCAAAAACAATAGGTCTTGAGAAATCTACAATTCAGGGCTGTATGAGAAACATTATTTGATTCTGTTTGAATTTGCGGCTGTTATCGTTTGCCAAAAAAAAAAAATTTCCCTTGATAAAAAAAACCGTTGCAGGTAAACTACCCCTTCCCCTCAACCGATCTTCACCAAAAACAATAGGTCGCGAGTACTCTACAAATCAGGGCTGTATGCAAAAAATTATTTGATTCTGTTTGAATTTGCGGCAGTTGTCGTTTGCCATAGAAAATACGCATGATAAAAAACGTTGCTGGTAAACTACCCCTTCCCCTCAACCGATCTTCACCAAAAACAATAGGTCTTGAGTACTCTACAAATCAGGGCTGTATGCAGAGAATTATTTGATTCTGTTTGAATTTGCGGCTGTTATCGTTTGCCATAGAAAATACCCTTGTTAAAAAAACGTTGTAGGTAAACTACCCCTTTCCCTTAACCGATCTTCACCAAAAACAAAATGTCTTGAGAACTCTACAATTTAGGGCTGTATGCAAATAATCTTTTCATTCTGTTTGAATTTGCGGCTGTTATCGTTTGCCATAAGGTATACCCTTGTTAAAACATAAAACGTTACAGGTAAACTACCCCTTTCCCTTAACCGATCTTCACCAAAAACAATAGGTCTTGAGAACTCTACAATTCAGGGCTGTATGCGAAACATTATTTGATTCTGTTTGAATTTGCGGCTGTTATCGTTTGCCAAACAAACAAAATTACCCTTGCTAAAAAAAAAACCGTTGCAGGTAAACTACCCCTTTCCCTCAACCGATCTTCACCAAAAACAATAGGTCGCGAGAACTCTGCAAAACCGGGCTGTATGCAAAAAATTATTTGATTCTGTTTGAATTTGCGGCAGTTATCGTTTGCCATAGAAAAAAAATCTACAGACAGATAGACAGACAGACAGACAGACAGACAGACAGACACACAGACAGACACACAGACACTTTTCGGAAAACGACTTTTTTTCATGTTTTGAGTATAGTAGAATCAGAATCTGCAATAATCTCGAACACGATTTTTTTTGCCATCACCATACTTCCATTCCTTAAGGAATATGGAAGTAAATATCGGTATGGAGAACCATACATGACTTCCATATTCTAAGATTTATATTTAAAATCATTTTCAACTAAACAACCAGGCTGTGTCTTACCTGCCTTTTTATTGCTGTATTAAATGAAAAATATTATATTACATTAAAATGAAAAAATTATAATTTTATTGCCTGGCAACAAAATTATTTTATTTTTAACAATTACCATTGTTTCAAAAAGTTTAAATAAATTTCCAAGTACTTTACTCTTGTTAAAACGTAAAAGGTTGCAGGTAAACTACCCCTTCCCCTTAACCGATCTTCACCAAAATCGAAAGTCATTGAGACCTCTACAATTCAGGGACGTATGCAAAAAATTATTTCATTCTGTTTGAATTTGCGGCTGTTATCGTTTGCCATAGAAAATACGCTTGATAAATAACGTTGCAGGTAAACTACCCCTTCCCCTTAACCGATATTCACCAAAAACAATAGGTCTTGAGTACTCTACAAATCAGGGCTGTATGCAAAACATTATTTGATTCTGTTTGAATTTGCGGCTGTTATCGTTTGCCATAGAAAATACCCTTGTTAAAAAAACGTTGCAGGTAAACTACCCCTTTCCCTCAACCGATCTTCACCAAAAACAATAGGTCTTGAGAAATCTACAATTCAGGGCTGTATGCGAAACATTATTTGATTCTGTTTGAATTTGCGGCTGTTATCGTTTGCCAAAAAAAAAATTTCCCTTGATAAAAAAAACCGTTGCAGGTAAACTACCCCTTCCCCTCAACCGATCTTCACCAAAAACAATAGGTCGCGAGTACTCTACAAATCAGGGCTGTATGCAAAAAATTATTTGATTCTGTTTGAATTTGCGGCAGTTGTCGTTTGCCATAGAAAATACGCATGATAAAAAACGTTGCTGGTAAACTACCCCTTCCCCTCAACCGATCTTCACCAACAACAATAGGTCTTGAGTACTCTACAAATCAGGGCTGTATGCAGAAAATTATTTGATTCTGTTTGAATTTGCGGCTGTTATCGTTTGCCATAGAAAATACCCTTGTTAAAAAAACGTTGTAGGTAAACTACCCCTTTCCCTTAACCGATCTTCACCAAAAACAAAAGGTCTTGAGAACTCTACAATTTAGGGCTGTATGCAAATAATCTTTTCATTCTGTTTGAATTTGCGGCTGTTATCGTTTGCCATAGGAAATACCCTTGTTAAAACATAAAACGTTACAGGTAAACTACCCCTTTCCCTTAACCGATCTTCACCAAAAACAATAGGTCTTGAGAACTCTACAATTCAGGGCTGTATGCGAAACATTATTTGATTCTGTTTGAATTTGCGGCTGTTATCGTTTGCCAAACAAACAAAATTACCCTTGCTAAAAAAAAACCGTTGCAGGTAAACTACCCCTTTCCCTCAACCGATCTTCACCAAAAACAATAGGTCGCGAGAACTCTGCAAAACCGGGCTGTATGCAAAAAATTATTTGATTCTGTTTGAATTTGCGGCAGTTATCGTTTGCCATAGAAAAAAAATCTACAGACAGACAGCCAGACAGACAGACAGACAGACAGACACACAGACACACAGACACTTTTCGGAAAACGACTGTTTTTCATGTTTTGAGTGTAGTAGAATCAGAATCTGCAATAATCTCGAACACGATTTTTTTTGCCATCACCATACTTCCATTCCTTAAGGAATATGGAAGTAAAAATTACCCTTGATAAAAACCCGTTGCAGGTAAACTACCCCTTTCCCTTAACCGATCTTCACCAAAATCAACAGTTCTTGAGAACTCTAGAATTCAGGGCTGTATGCGAAACATTATTTGATTCTGTTTGAATTTGCGGCTGTTATCGTTTGTCAAACAAACAATTTTACCCTTGCTAAAAAAAAACCGTTTCTAGTAAACTACCCCTTTCCCTCAACCGATCTTCACCAAAAACAATAGGTCGCGAGTACTCTGCAAATCAGGGCTGCATGCAAAAAATTATTTGATTCTGTTTGAATTTGCGGCAGTTATCGTTTGCCATAGAAAAAAATCTACAGACAGACAGACAGACACACAGACAGACAGACAGACACACACACAGACACTTTTCGGAAAACGACTTTTTTTCATTTTTTGAGTGTAGTAGAATCAGAATCTGCAATAATCTCGAACACGATTTTTTTTGCCATCACCATACTTCCATTCCTTAAGGAATATGGAAGTAAAAATTACCCTTGATAAAAACCCGTTGCAGGTAAACTACCCCTTTCCCTTAACCGATCTTCACCAAAATCAACAGTTCTTGAGAAGTCTAGAATTCAGGGCTGTATGCGAAACATTATTTGATTCTGTTTGAATTTGCGGCTGTTATCGTTTGTCAAACAAACAAAATTACCCTTGCTAAAAAAAACCGTTTCTAGTAAACTACCCCTTTCCCTCAACCGATCTTCACCAAAAACAATAGGTCGCGAGTACTCTGCAAATCAGGGCTGTATGCAAAACATTATTTGATTCTGTTTGAATTTGCGGCTGTTATCGTTTGCCATAGAAAATACCCTTGTTAAAAAAACGTTGCAGGTAAACTACCCCTTCCCCTCAACCGAACTTCACCAAAAACAATAGGTCTTGAGAACTCTACAATTTAGGGCTGTATGCAAATAATCTTTTGATTGTGTTTGAATTTGCGGCTGTTATCGTTTGCCATAAGAAATGCCCTTGTTAAAACATAAAACGTTACAGGTAAACTACCCCTTTCCCTTAACCGATCTTCACCAAAATCAACAGATCTTGAGAACTCTACAATTCAGGGCTGTATGCGAAACATTATTAGATTCTGTTTCAATTTGCGGCTGTTATCGTTTGCCATAGAAAATACCCTTGTTAAAAAAACGTTGCCGGTAAACTACCCCTTCCCCTCAACCGAACTTCAACAAAAACAATAGGTGTTGAGAACTCTACAATTTAGGGCTGTATGCAAATAATCTTTTGATTCTGTTTGAATTTGCGGCTGTTATCGTTTGCCATAGGAAATACCCTTGTTAAAACATAAAACGTTACAGGTAAACTACGCCTTTCCCTTAACCGATCTTCACCAAAATCATCAGATCTTGAGAACTCTACAATTCAGGGCTGTATGCGAAACATTATTTGATTCTGTTTGAATTTGCGGCTGTTATCGTTTGCCAAACAAACAAAACTACCCTTGCTAAAAAAAAACCGTTGCAGGTAAACTACCCCTTTCCGATCTTCACCAAAAACAATAGTTCGCGAGTACTCTGCAAATCAGGCCTGCATGCAAAAAATTATTTGATTCTGTTTGAATTTGCGGCAGTTATCGTTTGCCATAGAAAAAAAATCTACAGACAGACAGACAGACACACAGACAGACAGACAGACACACACACAGACAGTTTTCGGAAAACGACTTTTTTTCATTTTTTGAGTGTAGTACAATCAGAATCTGCAATAATCTCGAACACGATTTTTTTTGCCATCACCATACTTCCATTCCTTAAGGAATATGGAAGTAAAATATCGGTATGGAGAACCATACATGACTTCCATATTCTAAGAATTATAATTAAAATAATTTTCGAAATGAAATATTACCATAGAAACTACTTCCTTCTACTTACTGCTTCAGGCTTAACCACAGTACTGTGGTCACTAACATATACCACCTCACGTTATCGCACTCGATTTTCACTGATGATGGAAGTCGATGGCATTGCCGAAATGTCTGGTTTTGTAGAAAACATTGGACTACGGCCAAATATCCCGGAAAGGAATTTTAACAAAAACTACTTCTTTGTTGCCGGAAACGTTGTACACATATATATCAGTGGCGAAGTTACATGGAGGCAATTGAGGCAATGCCTACCCTAAAAAATTCTGTAGAATAAAAATTATAAATACGTATGAACTACATAACGTAAAGATTATACATTGTTACTGCGACTGTCAAATTTATTAAACCGGAACGTGCTTTATTAAGCGACCGCTAGATGGTGACAGGTGAGATTCGGCATAGTTCGTTTAAAGCGAATGAGGCAACCTGAACTTGCCTCAGCGTTTTTTGTATACATCGTATGTAAGCAATGTAGTGGTGTGATAGGGAAGTGTAGGGAGGGGGGATTGTCCCGCGCTGTACACATTGAGCGTTGAGGCATGCCTCACTTCTGTGGTCCAAACAGTTAAGTTAAAGCGCCTGTGTTGTTTCTAAGTGTTTATTTTATGCGGTTATTAAAAGTGTCACTGTTATCCCGCTGAACTAACAGATGATCAAGATTGTTATTTGAATTATTTGTAACATTAAACATATATATAGAAACTAATCAAGTTTAAAAATTTGAAGTTCAATCAGTTGTATTATTGTGTATGACTAATACAAGGATTGTTCAATAGACACACGTACAGAGCTGTAAAGCATTTTTTTATTCAACGATTTTAAAAGAAGTCTCCAATAACATTAAGACATGAGTTCCACTGTTGCGCTAACCTGTAGATTCCCTGCTAGTAAAATTCTTACGGCTGTTTGTGGAACCATTCGGTTACAGCAAACTCTACCTCAGCGTCCGATTTGAACCTCCGTCCTTTTAGTGATTCCTTAAAAAAAATTTAAGATAAGATTTTTGCCTACCCATTCATTAACTACTAGCTTCGCCAGTAAGCAAATTGATGTCCATTTTTTCGGCTTGCACGCGTTATGTTGGTGTGGGTTTCGGCACTTTCAATTTAAAAAGCGTGCAAACGTAAGAAAATAAACATGAGTGAGGCCAGAAATAACGTGAATTGTGTGTGTGTGTGTGTCTGTGTTTGTGTCTTACCTGCCTTTTTATTGCCGTATTAAATGAAAAATATTATATTACATTAAAATGAAAAAATTTTAATTTTATTGCCCGGCAACAAAATTATTTTATTTTTAACAATTACCATTGTTTCAAAAAGTTTAAATAAATTTTCAAGTACTTTACTCTTGTTAAAACGTAAAAGGTTGCTGGTAAACTACCCCTTCCACTTAACCGATCTTCACCAAAATAAAAAGTCCTTGAGAACTCTACAATTCAGGGATGTATACAAAAATATCGGTATGGAGAACCATACATGACTTCCATATTCTAAGATTTATATTTAAAATCATTTTCAGCCAAACAGCCAGGCTGTGTCTTACCTGCCTTTTTATTGCTGTATTAAATGAAAAATATTATATTACATTAAAATGAAAAAATTATAATTTTATTGCCTGGCAACAAAATTATTTTATTTTTAACAATTACCATTGTTTCAAAAAGTTTAAATAAATTTTCAAGTACTTTACTCTTGTTAAAACGTATAAGGTTGCAGGTAAACTACCCCTTCCCCTTAACCGATCTTCACCAAAATCGAAAGTCATTGAGACCTCTACAATTCAGGGACGTATGCTAAAAATTATTTGATTCTGTTTGAATTTGCGGCTGTTATCGTTTGCCATAGAAAATACGCTTGATAAAAAAACGTTGCAGGTAAACTACCCCTTCCCCTTAACCGATCTTCACCAAAAACAATAGGTCTTGAGTACTCTACAAATCAGGACTGTATGCAAAGCATTATTTGATTCTGTTTGAATTTGCGGCTGTTATTGTTTGCCATAGAAAATACCCTTGTTAAAAAAACGTTGCTGGTAAACTACCCCTTTCCCTCAACCGATCTTCACCAAAAACAATAGGTCTTGAGAAATCTACAATTCAGGGCTGTATGCGAAACATTATTTGATTCTGTTTGAATTTGCGGCTGTTATCGTTTGCCAAAAAAAAAAAATTTCCCTTGATAAAAAAAACCGTTGCAGGTAAACTACCCCTTCCCCTCAACCGATCTTCACCAAAAACAATAGGTCGCGAGTACTCTACAAATCAGGGCTGTATGCAAAAAATTATTTGATTCTGTTTGAATTTGCGGCAGTTGTCGTTTGCCATAGAAAAAACGCATGATAAAAAACGTTGCTGGTAAACTACCCCTTCCCCTCAACCGATCTTCACCAAAAACAATAGGTCTTGAGTACTCTACAAATCAGGGCTGTATGCAGAAAATTATTTGATTCTGTTTGAATTTGCGGCTGTTATCGTTTGCCATAGAAAATACCCTTGTTAAAAAAACGTTGTAGGTAAACTACCCCTTTCCCTTAACCGATCTTCACCAAAAACAAAAGGTATTGAGAACTCTACAATTTAGGGCTGTATGCAAATAATCTTTTCATTCTGTTTGAATTTGTGGCTGTTATCGTTTGCCATAGGAAATACCCTTGTTAAAACATAAAACGTTACAGGTAAACTACCCCTTTCCCTTAACCGATCTTCACCAAAATCAACAGTTCTTGAGAACTCTAGAATTCAGGGCTGTATGCGAAACATTATTTGATTCTGTTTGAATTTGCGGCTGTTATCGTTTGCCAAACAAACAAAATTACCCTTGCTAAAAAAAAACCGTTTCTAGTAAACTACCCCTTTCCCTCAACCGATCTTCACCAAAAACAATAGGTCGCGAGTACTCTGCAAATCAGAGCTGCATGCAAAAAATTATTTGATTCTGTTTGAATTTGCGGCAGTTATCGTTTGCCATAGAAAAAAATCTACAGATAGACAGACAGACAGACAGACACACAGACAGACAGACACACAGACAGACAGACAGACACACACACAGACACTTTTCGGAAAACGACTTTTTTTCATTTTTTGAGTGTAGTAGAATCAGAATCTGCAATAATCTCGAACACGATTTTTTTTGCCATCACCATACTTCCATTCCTTAAGGAATATGGAAGTAAAAATTACCCTTGATAAAAACCCGTTGCAGGTAAACTACCCCTTTCCCTTAACCGATCTTCACCAAAATCAACAGTTCTTGAGAAGTCTAGAATTCAGGGCTGTATGCGAAACATTATTTGATTCTGTTTGAATTTGCGGCTGTTATCGTTTGCCAAACAAACAAAATTACCCTTGCTAAAAAAAAACCGTTTCTAGTAAACTACCCCTTTCCCTCAACCGATCTTCACGAAAAACAATAGGTCGCGAGTACTCTGCAAATCAGGGCTGCATGCAAAAAATTATTTGATTCTGTTTGAATTTGCGGCAGTTATCGTTTGCCATAGAAAAAAATCTACAGACAGACAGACAGACAGACAGACACAGACAGACAGACAGACACACACACAGACACTTTTCGGAAAACGACTTTTTTTCATTTTTTGAGTGTAGTAGAATCAGAATCTGCAATAATCTCGAACACGATTTTTTTTGCCATCACCATACTTCCATTCCTTAAGGAATATGGAAGTAAAAATTACCCTTGATAAAAACCCGTTGCAGGTAAACTACCCCTTTCCCTTAACCGATCTTCACCAAAATCAACAGTTCTTGAGAAGTCTAGAATTCAGGGCTGTATGCGAAACATTATTTGATTCTGTTTGAATTTGCGGCTGTTATCGTTTGCCAAACAAACAAAATTACCCTTGCTAAAAAAAAACCGTTTCTAGTAAACTACCCCTTTGCCTTAAACGATCTTCACCAAAAACAATAGGTCGCGAGTACTCTGCAAACCAGGGCTGTATGCAAAACATTATTTGATTCTGTTTGAATTTGCGGCTGTTATCGTTTGCCATAGAAAATACCCTTGTTAAAAAAACGTTGCAGGTAAACTACCCCTTCCCCTCAACCAAACTTCACCAAAAACAATAGGTCTTGAGAACTCTACAATTTAGGGCTGTATGCAAATAATATTTTGATTCTGTTTGAATTTGCGGCTGTTATCGTTTGCCATAGGAAATGCCCTTGTTAAAACATAAAACGTTACAGGTAAACTACCCCTTTCCCTTAACCGATCTTCACCAAAATCAACAGATCTTGAGAACGCTACAATTCAGGGCTGTATGCGAAACATTATTAGATTCTGTTTCAATTTGCGGCTGTTATCGTTTGCCATAGAAAATACCCTTGTTAAAAAAACGTTGCAGGTAAACTACCCCTTCCCCTCAACCGAACTTCACCAAAAACAACAGGTCTTGAGAACTCTACAATTTAGGGCTGTATGCAAATAATCTTTTGATTCTGTTTGAATTTGCGGCTGTTATCGTTTGCCATAGGAAATACCCTTGTTAAAACATAAAACGTTACAGGTAAACTACCCCTTTCCCTTAACCGATCTTCACCAAAAACAACAGGTCTTGAGAACTCTACAAATCAGGGCGGTATGCGAAACATTATTTGATTCTGTTTGAATTTGCGGCTGTTATCGTTTGCCAAAAAAAACATTTTCCCTTGATAAAAAAAAACCGTTGCAGGTAAACTACCCCTTTCCCTCAACCGATCTTCACCAAAAACAATAGGTCTTGAGTACTCTACAAATCAGGGCTGTATGCAAAAAATTATTTGATTCTGTTTGAATTTGCGGGAGTTATCGTTTGCCATAGAAAAAAAATCTACAGACAGACAGACACACACACACACAGACACTATTCGGAAAACGACTTTTTTCATGTTTTGAGTGTAGTAGAATCAGAATCTGCAATAATCTCGAACACGATTTTTTTTGCCATCAACATACTTCCATTCCTTAAGGAATATGGAATTAAAACACCATACTTCCATTCCTTAAGGAATATGGAAGTAAAATCATTTTCAGCCAAACAGCCAGGCTGTGCCTTACCTGCCTTCTTATTGCTGTATTAAATGAAAAATATTATATTACATTAAAATGAAAAAATTATAATTTTATTGCCTGGCAACAAAATTATTTTATTTTTAACAATTACCATTGTTTCAAAAAGTTTAAATAAATTTTCAAGTACTTTACTCTTGTTAAAACGTATAAGGTTGCTGGTAAACTACCCCTTCCCCTTAACCGATCTTCACCAAAATCGAAAGTCATTGAGACCTCTACAATTCAGGGACGTATGCAAAAAAATATTTGATTCTGTTTGAATTTGCGGCTGTTATCGTTTGCCATAGAAAATACGCTTGATAAAAAAACGTTGCAGGTAAACTACCCCTTCCCCTTAACCGATCTTCACCAAAAACAATAGGTCTTGAGTACTCTACAAATCAGGACTGTATGCAAAACATTATTTGATTCTGTTTGAATTTGCGGCTGTTATCGTTTGCCATAGAAAATACCCTTGTTAAAAAAACGTTGCTGGTAAACTACCCCTTTCCCTCAACCGATCTTCACCAAAAACAATAGGTCTTGAGAAATCTACAATTCAGGGCTGTATGCGAAACATTATTTGATTCTGTTTTAATTTGCGGCTGTTATCGTTTGCCAAAAAAAAAAAATTCCCTTGATAAAAAAAACCGTTGCAGGTAAACTACCCCTTCCCCTCAACCGATCTTCACCAAAAACAATAGGTCGCGAGTACTCTACAAATCAGGGCTGTATGCAAAAAATTATTTGATTCTGTTTGAATTTGCGGCAGTTGTCGTTTGCCATAGAAAATACGCATGATAAAAAACGTTGCTGGTAAACTACCCCTTCCCCTCAACCGATCTTCACCAAAAACAATAGGTCTTGAGTACTCTACAAATCAGGGCTGTATGCAGAAAATTATTTGATTCTGTTTGAATTTGCGGCTTTTATCGTTTGCCATAGAAAATACCCTTGTTAAAAAAACGTTGTTGGTAAACTACCCCTTTCCCTTAACCGATCTTCACCAAAAACAAAAGGTATTGAGAACTCTACAATTTAGGGCTGTATGCAAATAATCTTTTCATTCTGTTTGAATTTGTGGCTGTTATCGTTTGCCATAGGAAATACCCTTGTTAAAACATAAAACGTTACAGGTAAACTACCCCTTTCCCTTAACCGATCTTCACCAAAAACAAGAGGTCTTGAGAACTCTACAATTCAGGGCTGTATGCGAAACATTATTTGATTCTGTTTGAATTTGCGGCTGTTATCGTTTGCCAAACAAACAAAATTACCCTTGCTAAAAAAAAACCGTTGCAGGTAATAAACTACCCCTTTCCCTCAACCGATCTTCACCTAAAACAATAGGTCGCGAGAACTCTGCAAAACCGGGCTGTATGCAAAAAATTATTTGATTCTGTTTGAATTTGCGGCAGTTATCGTTTGCCATAGAAAAAAAATCTACAGACAGACAGACAGACAGACACACAGACAGACAGACAGACAGACAGACACACAGACACTTTTCGGAAAACGACTTTTTTTCATGTTTTGAGTGTAGTAGAATCAGAATCTGCAATAATCTCGAACACGATTTTTTTTGCCATCACCATACTTCCATTCCTTAAGGAATATGGAAGTAAATATCGGTATGGAGAACCATACATGACTTCCATATTCTAAGATTTATATTTAAAATCATTTTCAGCCAAACAACCAGGCTGTGTCTTACCTGCCTTTTTATTGCTGTATTAAATGAAAAATATTATATTACATTAAAATGAAAAAATTATAATTTTATTGCCTGGCAACAAAATTATTTTATTTTTAACAATTACCATTGTTTCAAAAAGTTTAAATAAATTTCCAAGTACTTTACTCTTGTTAAAACGTAAAAGGTTGCAGGTAAACTACCCCTTCCCCTTAACCGATCTTCACCAAAATCGAAAGTCATTGAGACCTCTACAATTCAGGGACGTATGCAAAAAATTATTTCATTCTGTTTGAATTTGCGGCTGTTATCGTTTGCCATAGAAAATACGCTTGATAAATAACGTTGCAGGTAAACTACCCCTTCCCCTTAACCGATATTCACCAAAAACAATAGGTCTTGAGTACTCTACAAATCAGGGCTGTATGCAAAACATTATTTGATTCTGTTTGAATTTGCGGCTGTTATCGTTTGCCATAGAAAATACCCTTGTTAAAAAAACGTTGCAGGTAAACTACCCCTTTCCCTCAACCGATCTTCACCAAAAACAATAGGTCTTGAGAAATCTACAATTCAGGGCTGTATGCGAAACATTATTTGATTCTGTTTGAATTTGCGGCTGTTATCGTTTGCCAAAAAAAAAATTTCCCTTGATAAAAAAAACCGTTGCAGGTAAACTACCCCTTCCCCTCAACCGATCTTCACCAAAAACAATAGGTCGCGAGTACTCTACAAATCAGGGCTGTATGCAAAAAATTATTTGATTCTGTTTGAATTTGCGGCAGTTGTCGTTTGCCATAGAAAATACGCATGATAAAAAACGTTGCTGGTAAACTACCCCTTCCCCTCAACCGATCTTCACCAACAACAATAGGTCTTGAGTACTCTACAAATCAGGGCTGTATGCAGAAAATTATTTGATTCTGTTTGAATTTGCGGCTGTTATCGTTTGCCATAGAAAATACCCTTGTTAAAAAAACGTTGTAGGTAAACTACCCCTTTCCCTTAACCGATCTTCACCAAAAACAAAAGGTCTTGAGAACTCTACAATTTAGGGCTGTATGCAAATAATCTTTTCATTCTGTTTGAATTTGCGGCTGTTATCGTTTGCCATAGGAAATACCCTTGTTAAAACATAAAACGTTACAGGTAAACTACCCCTTTCCCTTAACCGATCTTCACCAAAAACAATAGGTCTTGAGAACTCTACAATTCAGGGCTGTATGCGAAACATTATTTGATTCTGTTTGAATTTGCGGCTGTTATCGTTTGCCAAACAAACAAAATTACCCTTGCTAAAAAAAAACCGTTGCAGGTAAACTACCCCTTTCCCTCAACCGATCTTCACCAAAAACAATAGGTCGCGAGAACTCTGCAAAACCGGGCTGTATGCAAAAAATTATTTGATTCTGTTTGAATTTGCGGCAGTTATCGTTTGCCATAGAAAAAAAATCTACAGACAGACAGCCAGACAGACAGACAGACAGACAGACACACAGACACACAGACACTTTTCGGAAAACGACTGTTTTTCATGTTTTGAGTGTAGTAGAATCAGAATCTGCAATAATCTCGAACACGATTTTTTTTGCCATCACCATACTTCCATTCCTTAAGGAATATGGAAGTAAATATCGGTATGGAGAACCATACATGACTTCCATATTCTAAGATTTATATTTAAAATCATTTTCAGCCAAACAGCCAGGCTGTGTCTTACCTGCCTTTTTATTGCTGTATTAAATGAAAAATATTATATTACATTAAAATGAAAAAATTATAATTTTATTGCCTGGCAACAAAATTATTTTATTTTTAACAATTACCATTGTTTCAAAAAGTTTAAATAAATTTTCAAGTACTTTACTCTTGTTAAAACGTAAAAGGTTGCAGGTAAACTACCCCTTCCCCTTAACCGATCTTCACCAAAATCGAAAGTCATTGAGACCTCTACAATTCAGGGACGTATGCAAAACATTATTTGATTCTGTTTGAATTTGCGGCTGTTATCGTTTGCCATAGAAAATACGCTTGATAAAAAAACGTTGCAGGTAAACTACCCCTTCCCCTTAACCGATCTTCACCAAAAACAATAGGTCTTGAGTACTCTACAAATCAGGGCTGTATGCAAAACATTATTTGATTCTGTTTGAATTTGCGGCTGTTATCGTTTGCCATAGAAAATACCCTTGTTAAAAAAACGTTGCAGGTAAACTACCCCTTTCCCTCAACCGATCTTCACCAAAAACAACAGGTCTTGAGAAATCTACAATTCAGGGCTGTATGCGAAACATTATTTGATTCTGTTTGAATTTGCGGCTGTTATCGTTTGCCAAAAAAAAAAATTTCCCTTGATAAAAAAAACCGTTGCAGGTAAACTACCCCTTCCCCTCAACCGATCTTCACCAAAAACAATAGGTCGCGAGTACTCTACAAATCAGGGCTGTATGCAAAAAATTATTTGATTCTGTTTGAATTTGCGGCAGTTGTCGTTTGCCATAGAAAATACGCATGATAAAAAACGTTGCTGGTAAACTACCCCTTCCCCTCAACCGATCTTCACCAAAAACAATAGGTCTTGAGTACTCTACAAATCAGGGCTGTATGCAGAAAATTATTTGATTCTGTTTGAATTTGCGGCTGTTATCGTTTGCCATAGAAAATACCCTTGTTAAAAAAACGTTGTAGGTAAACTACCCCTTTCCCTTAACCGATCTTCACCAAAAACAAAAGGTCTTGAGAACTCTACAATTTAGGGCTGTATGCAAATAATCTTTTCATTCTGTTTGAATTTGCGGCTGTTATCGTTTGCCATAAGAAATACCCTTGTTAAAACATAAAACGTTACAGGTAAACTACCCCTTTCCCTTAACCGATCTTCACCAAAAACAATAGGTCTTGAGAACTCTACAATTCAGGGCTGTATGCGAAACATTATTTGATTCTGTTTGAATTTGCGGCTGTTATCGTTTGCCAAACAAACAAAATTACCCTTGCTAAAAAAAAACCGTTGCAGGTAAACTACCCCTTTCCCTCAACCGATCTTCACCAAAAACAATAGGTCGCGAGAACTCTGCAAAACCGGGCTGTATGCAAAAAATTATTTGATTCTGTTTGAATTTGCGGCAGTTATCGTTTGCCATAGAAAAAAAATCTACAGACAGACAGACACACAGACAGACAGACACACAGACACACAGACAGACAGACAGACAGACAGACAGACACACAGACACTTTTCGGAAAACGACTTTTTTTCATGTTTTGAGTGTAGTAGAATCAGAATCTGCAATAATCTCGAACACGATTTTTTTTGCCATCACCATACTTCCATTCCTTAAGGAATATGGAAGTAAAAATTACCCTTGATAAAAACCCGTTGCAGGTAAACTACCCCTTTCCCTTAACCGATCTTCACCAAAATCAACAGTTCTTGAGAACTCTAGAATTCAGGGCTGTATGCGAAACATTATTTGATTCTGTTTGAATTTGCGGCTGTTATCGTTTGTCAAACAAACAATTTTACCCTTGCTAAAAAAAAACCGTTTCTAGTAAACTACCCCTTTCCCTCAACCGATCTTCACCAAAAACAATAGGTCGCGAGTACTCTGCAAATCAGGGCTGCATGCAAAAAATTATTTGATTCTGTTTGAATTTGCGGCAGTTATCGTTTGCCATAGAAAAAAATCTACAGACAGACAGACAGACACACAGACAGACAGACAGACACACACACAGACACTTTTCGGAAAACGACTTTTTTTCATTTTTTGAGTGTAGTAGAATCAGAATCTGCAATAATCTCGAACACGATTTTTTTTGCCATCACCATACTTCCATTCCTTAAGGAATATGGAAGTAAAAATTACCCTTGATAAAAACCCGTTGCAGGTAAACTACCCCTTTCCCTTAACCGATCTTCACCAAAATCAACAGTTCTTGAGAAGTCTAGAATTCAGGGCTGTATGCGAAACATTATTTGATTCTGTTTGAATTTGCGGCTGTTATCGTTTGTCAAACAAACAAAATTACCCTTGCTAAAAAAAAACCGTTTCTAGTAAACTACCCCTTTCCCTCAACCGATCTTCACCAAAAACAATAGGTCGCGAGTACTCTGCAAATCAGGGCTGTATGCAAAACATTATTTGATTCTGTTTGAATTTGCGGCTGTTATCGTTTGCCATAGAAAATACCCTTGTTAAAAAAACGTTGCAGGTAAACTACCCCTTCCCCTCAACCGAACTTCACCAAAAACAATAGGTCTTGAGAACTCTACAATTTAGGGCTGTATGCAAATAATCTTTTGATTCTGTTTGAATTTGCGGCTGTTATCGTTTGCCATAAGAAATGCCCTTGTTAAAACATAAAACGTTACAGGTAAACTACCCCTTTCCCTTAACCGATCTTCACCAAAATCAACAGATCTTGAGAACTCTACAATTCAGGGCTGTATGCGAAACATTATTAGATTCTGTTTCAATTTGCGGCTGTTATCGTTTGCCATAGAAAATACCCTTGTTAAAAAAACGTTGCCGGTAAACTACCCCTTCCCCTCAACCGAACTTCAACAAAAACAATAGGTGTTGAGAACTCTACAATTTAGGGCTGTATGCAAATAATCTTTTGATTCTGTTTGAATTTGCGGCTGTTATCGTTTGCCATAGGAAATACCCTTGTTAAAACATAAAACGTTACAGGTAAACTACGCCTTTCCCTTAACCGATCTTCACCAAAATCATCAGATCTTGAGAACTCTACAATTCAGGGCTGTATGCGAAACATTATTTGATTCTGTTTGAATTTGCGGCTGTTATCGTTTGCCAAACAAACAAAATTACCCTTGCTAAAAAAAAACCGTTGCAGGTAAACTACCCCTTTCCCTCAACCGATCTTCACCAAACACAACAGGTCGCGAGTACTCTGCAAATTAGGGCTGCATGCAAAAAATTATTTGATTCTGTTTGAATTTGCGGCAGTTATCGTTTGCCATAGAAAAAAAATCTATAGACAGACAGACAGACAGACAGACAGACACACAGACAGACAGACAGACACACACACAGACACTTTTCGGAAAACGACTTTTTTTCATTTTTTGAGTGTAGTAGAATCAGAATCTGCAATAATCTCGAACACGATTTTTTTTGCCATCACCATACTTCCATTCCTTAAGGAATATGGAAGTAAATATCGGTATGGAGAACCATACATGACTTCCATATTCTAAGATTTATATTTAAAATCATTTTCAGCCAAACAGCCAGGGAAGGAATTTTAACAAAAAAATACTTCTTTGTTGCCAATAACGTAGTACACATATAAAAAAAAATTATCACCTCCCCCTTCAACTATAATTTTGATTTATAGAAAATTACCCCCAGCCCGTTCAACTAGCCTCTACATTTATAGATATTTCATCTATGTCTCTAAAGTGGATTATTAAGATCTTATCAGGATACTTTATCAAAATTAAGTACTTTACTCATGTTACAACAAAAAATGTTTCAGGTAAACTGCCCTTTCCCCGTAACCGATCTTCACCAAAATCAACAGACATTGAGTTCTCTATAGCTCAGGCACATATGTAAAAAATTATTTGATTCTGTTTGAATTTACGGCAGTTATGGTTCGTCATATAAAAAATTACCCATGTTAAAACATACAACATGAGATTTATAAAACATATCTAAGATTTATATTTAAAATCATTTTTGAAATAAAATATTTTCATAGAACCTACTAACGCTGGGGAAATCTGAGGAGCCAATCAGAGTTGGGCCTACCTGTCACTCTGCTGAATTTGGTGGAAAGCCCTGTCACTGTCGTCAAAGTATCAGCCTTGACAGGGTCCTCTTTTTCTGCAAAATGGGAGAGGCTTGAGATGGAGTGAGTGACATGGTCCCCACCTCAATGAAGAACCCATTGTATTATAAAAATATATTTAAATTTTGAAAACTGAAAATTCTTTTCTTGTTGTAAATATTTATATTTTATAATCAAAATGACTTTATTTTTGTTACCTGGCAACAAAATTATTTTATTTTAAACAATTACCATTGTTTCAAAAAGTTTAAATAAATTTTCAAGTACTTTACTCTTGTTAAAACGTAAAAGGTTGCAGGTAAACTACCCCTTTCCCTTAACCGATCTTCACCAAAATCGAAAGTCCTTGAGATCTCTACAATTCAGGGATGTATGCAAAACATTATTTGATTCTGTTTGAATTTGCGGCGTTATCGTTTGCCATAGAAAAAAAAACGTTGCAGGTAAACTACCCCTTCCCCTCAACCGATCTTCACCAAAAACAATAGGTCTTGAGTACTCTACAAATCAGGGCTGTATGCTGAAAATTATTTGATTCTGTTTAAACTTGCGGCTGTTATCGTTTGCCATAGAAAATACACTTGTTAAAAAAACGTTGTAGGTAAACTACCCCTTTCCCTTAACCGATCTTCACCAAAAACAATAGGTGTTGAGAACTCTACAATTTAGGGCTGTATGCAAATAATCTTTTGATTCTGTTTGAATTTTCGGCTGTTATCGTTTGCCATAGGAAATACCCTTGTTAAAACAAAACGTTACCGGTAAACTACCCCTTTCCCTTAACCGATCTTCACCAAAAACAATAGGTCTTGAGAACTCTACAAATCAGGGCGGTATACGAAACATTATTTGATTCTGTTTGAATTTGCGGCTGTTATCGTTTGCCAAAAAAAAAAATTTCCCTTGATAAAAAAAAACCGTTGCAGGTAAACTACCCCTTTCCCTCAACCGATCTTCACCAAAAACCACAGGTCTTGAGTACTCTACAAATCAGGGCTGTATGCAAAAAATTATTTGATTCTGTTTGAATTTGCGGGAGTTATCGTTTGCCATAGAAAAAAAATCTATAGACAGACAGACACACACACACACAGACACTTTTCGGAAAACGACTTTTTTCATGTTTTGAGTGTAGTAGAATCAGAATCTGCAATAATCTCGAACACGATTTTTTTTGCCATCACCATACTTCCATTACTTAAGGAATATGGAAGTAAAACACCATACTTCCATTCCTTAAGGAATATGGAAGTAAAATCATTTTCAGCCAAACAGCCAGGCTGTGCCTTACCTGCCTGTTTATTGCTGTATTAAATGAAAAATATTATATTACATTAAAATGAAAAAATTATAATTTTATTGCCTGGCAACAAAATTATTTTATTTTTAACAATTACCATTGTTTCAAAAAGTTTAAATAAATTTTCAAGTACTTTACTCTTGTTAAAACGTATAAGGTTGCTGGTAAACTACCCCTTCCCCTTAACCGATCTTCACCAAAATCGAAAGTCATTGAGACCTCTACAATTCAGGGACGTATGCAAAAAATTATTTGATTCTGTTTGAATTTGCGGCTGTTATCGTTTGCCATAGAAAATACGCTTGATAAAAAAACGTTGCAGGTAAACTACCCCTTCCCCTTAACCGATCTTCACCAAAAACAATAGGTCTTGAGTACTCTACAAATCAGGACTGTATGCAAAACATTATTTGATTCTGTTTGAATTTGCGGCTGTTATCGTTTGCCATAGAAAATACCCTTGTTAAAAAAACGTTGCTGGTAAACTACCCCTTTCCCTCAACCGATCTTCACCAAAAACAATAGGTCTTGAGAAATCTACAATTCAGGGCTGTATGCGAAACATTATTTGATTCTGTTTGAATTTGCGGCTGTTATCGTTTGCCAAAAAAAAAAATTTCCCTTGATAAAAAAAACCGTTGCAGGTAAACTACCCCTTCCCCTCAACCGATCTTCACCAAAAACAATAGGTCGCGAGTACTCTACAAATCAGGGCTGTATGCAAAAAATTATTTGATTCTGTTTGAATTTGCGGCAGTTGTCGTTTGCCATAGAAAATACGCATGATAAAAAACGTTGCTGGTAAACTACCCCTTCCCCTCAACCGATCTTCACCAAAAACAATAGGTCTTGAGTACTCTACAAATCAGGGCTGTATGCAGAGAATTATTTGATTCTGTTTGAATTTGCGGCTGTTATCGTTTGCCATAGAAAATACCCTTGTTAAAAAAACGTTGTAGGTAAACTACCCCTTTCCCTTAACCGATCTTCACCAAAAACAAAATGTCTTGAGAACTCTACAATTTAGGGCTGTATGCAAATAATCTTTTCATTCTGTTTGAATTTGCGGCTGTTATCGTTTGCCATAAGATATACCCTTGTTAAAACATAAAACGTTACAGGTAAACTACCCCTTTCCCTTAACCGATCTTCACCAAAAACAATAGGTCTTGAGAACTCTACAATTCAGGGCTGTATGCGAAACATTATTTGATTCTGTTTGAATTTGCGGCTGTTATCGTTTGCCAAACAAACAAAATTACCCTTGCTAAAAAAAAAACCGTTGCAGGTAAACTACCCCTTTCCCTCAACCGATCTTCACCAAAAACAATAGGTCGCGAGAACTCTGCAAAACCGGGCTGTATGCAAAAAATTATTTGATTCTGTTTGAATTTGCGGCAGTTATCGTTTGCCATAGAAAAAAAATCTACAGACAGATAGACAGACAGACAGACAGACAGACAGACAGACACACAGACAGACACACAGACACTTTTCGGAAAACGACTTTTTTTCATGTTTTGAGTATAGTAGAATCAGAATCTGCAATAATCTCGAACACGATTTTTTTTGCCATCACCATACTTCCATTCCTTAAGGAATATGGAAGTAAATATCGGTATGGAGAACCATACATGACTTCCATATTCTAAGATTTATATTTAAAATCATTTTCAGCCAAACAACCAGGCTGTGTCTTACCTGCCTTTTTATTGCTGTATTAAATGAAAAATATTATATTACATTAAAATGAAAAAATTATAATTTTATTGCCTGGCAACAAAATTATTTTATTTTTAACAATTACCATTGTTTCAAAAAGTTTAAATAAATTTCCAAGTACTTTACTCTTGTTAAAACGTAAAAGGTTGCAGGTAAACTACCCCTTCCCCTTAACCGATCTTCACCAAAATCGAAAGTCATTGAGACCTCTACAATTCAGGGACGTATGCAAAAAATTATTTCATTCTGTTTGAATTTGCGGCTGTTATCGTTTGCCATAGAAAATACGCTTGATAAATAACGTTGCTGGTAAACTACCCCTTCCCCTTAACCGATATTCACCAAAAACAATAGGTCTTGAGTACTCTACAAATCAGGGCTGTATGCAAAACATTATTTGATTCTGTTTGAATTTGCGGCTGTTATCGTTTGCCATAGAAAATACCCTTGTTAAAAAAACGTTGCAGGTAAACTACCCCTTTCCCTCAACCGATCTTCACCAAAAACAATAGGTCTTGAGAAATCTACAATTCAGGGCTGTATGCGAAACATTATTTGATTCTGTTTGAATTTGCGGCTGTTATCGTTTGCCAAAAAAAAAATTTCCCTTGATAAAAAAAACCGTTGCAGGTAAACTACCCCTTCCCCTCAACCGATCTTCACCAAAAACAATAGGTCGCGAGTACTCTACAAATCAGGGCTGTATGCAAAAAATTATTTGATTCTGTTTGAATTTGCGGCAGTTGTCGTTTGCCATAGAAAATACGCATGATAAAAAACGTTGCTGGTAAACTACCCCTTCCCCTCAACCGATCTTCACCAACAACAATAGGTCTTGAGTACTCTACAAATCAGGGCTGTATGCAGAAAATTATTTGATTCTGTTTGAATTTGCGGCTGTTATCGTTTGCCATAGAAAATACCCTTGTTAAAAAAACGTTGTAGGTAAACTACCCCTTTCCCTTAACCGATCTTCACCAAAAACAAAAGGTCTTGAGAACTCTACAATTTAGGGCTGTATGCAAATAATCTTTTCATTCTGTTTGAATTTGCGGCTGTTATCGTTTGCCATAGGAAATACCCTTGTTAAAACATAAAACGTTACAGGTAAACTACCCCTTTCCCTTAACCGATCTTCACCAAAAACAATAGGTCTTGAGAACTCTACAATTCAGGGCTGTATGCGAAACATTATTTGATTCTGTTTGAATTTGCGGCTGTTATCGTTTGCCAAACAAACAAAATTACCCTTGCTAAAAAAAAACCGTTGCAGGTAAACTACCCCTTTCCCTCAACCGATCTTCACCAAAAACAATAGGTCGCGAGAACTCTGCAAAACCGGGCTGTATGCAAAAAATTATTTGATTCTGTTTGAATTTGCGGCAGTTATCGTTTGCCATAGAAAAAAAATCTACAGACAGACAGCCAGACAGACAGACAGACAGACAGACAGACACACAGACACACAGACACTTTTCGGAAAACGACTGTTTTTCATGTTTTGAGTGTAGTAGAATCAGAATCTGCAATAATCTCGAACACGATTTTTTTTGCCATCACCATACTTCCATTCCTTAAGGAATATGGAAGTAAAAATTACCCTTGATAAAAACCCGTTGCAGGTAAACTACCCCTTTCCCTTAACCGATCTTCACCAAAATCAACAGTTCTTGAGAACTCTAGAATTCAGGGCTGTATGCGAAACATTATTTGATTCTGTTTGAATTTGCGGCTGTTATCGTTTGTCAAACAAACAATTTTACCCTTGCTAAAAAAAAACCGTTTCTAGTAAACTACCCCTTTCCCTCAACCGATCTTCACCAAAAACAATAGGTCGCGAGTACTCTGCAAATCAGGGCTGCATGCAAAAAATTATTTGATTCTGTTTGAATTTGCGGCAGTTATCGTTTGCCATAGAAAAAAATCTACAGACAGACAGACAGACACACAGACAGACAGACAGACACACACACAGACACTTTTCGGAAAACGACTTTTTTTCATTTTTTGAGTGTAGTAGAATCAGAATCTGCAATAATCTCGAACACGATTTTTTTTGCCATCACCATACTTCCATTCCTTAAGGAATATGGAAGTAAAAATTACCCTTGATAAAAACCCGTTGCAGGTAAACTACCCCTTTCCCTTAACCGATCTTCACCAAAATCAACAGTTCTTGAGAAGTCTAGAATTCAGGGCTGTATGCGAAACATTATTTGATTCTGTTTGAATTTGCGGCTGTTATCGTTTGTCAAACAAACAAAATTACCCTTGCTAAAAAAAAACCGTTTCTAGTAAACTACCCCTTTCCCTCAACCGATCTTCACCAAAAACAATAGGTCGCGAGTACTCTGCAAATCAGGGCTGTATGCAAAACATTATTTGATTCTGTTTGAATTTGCGGCTGTTATCGTTTGCCATAGAAAATACCCTTGTTAAAAAAACGTTGCAGGTAAACTACCCCTTCCCCTCAACCGAACTTCACCAAAAACAATAGGTCTTGAGAACTCTACAATTTAGGGCTGTATGCAAATAATCTTTTGATTCTGTTTGAATTTGCGGCTGTTATCGTTTGCCATAAGAAATGCCCTTGTTAAAACATAAAACGTTACAGGTAAACTACCCCTTTCCCTTAACCGATCTTCACCAAAATCAACAGATCTTGAGAACTCTACAATTCAGGGCTGTATGCGAAACATTATTAGATTCTGTTTCAATTTGCGGCTGTTATCGTTTGCCATAGAAAATACCCTTGTTAAAAAAACGTTGCCGGTAAACTACCCCTTCCCCTCAACCGAACTTCAACAAAAACAATAGGTGTTGAGAACTCTACAATTTAGGGCTGTATGCAAATAATCTTTTGATTCTGTTTGAATTTGCGGCTGTTATCGTTTGCCATAGGAAATACCCTTGTTAAAACATAAAACGTTACAGGTAAACTACGCCTTTCCCTTAACCGATCTTCACCAAAATCATCAGATCTTGAGAACTCTACAATTCAGGGCTGTATGCGAAACATTATTTGATTCTGTTTGAATTTGCGGCTGTTATCGTTTGCCAAACAAACAAAATTACCCTTGCTAAAAAAAAACCGTTGCAGGTAAACTACCCCTTTCCCTCAACCGATCTTCACCAAACACAACAGGTCGCGAGTACTCTGCAAATTAGGGCTGCATGCAAAAAATTATTTGATTCTGTTTGAATTTGCGGCAGTTATCGTTTGCCATAGAAAAAAAATCTATAGACAGACAGACAGACAGACAGACAGACACACAGACAGACAGACAGACACACACACAGACACTTTTCGGAAAACGACTTTTTTTCATTTTTTGAGTGTAGTAGAATCAGAATCTGCAATAATCTCGAACACGATTTTTTTTGCCATCACCATACTTCCATTCCTTAAGGAATATGGAAGTAAATATCGGTATGGAGAACCATACATGACTTCCATATTCTAAGATTTATATTTAAAATCATTTTCAGCCAAACAGCCAGGGAAGGAATTTTAACAAAAAAATACTTCTTTGTTGCCAATAACGTAGTACACATATAAAAAAAAATTATCACCTCCCCCTTCAACTATAATTTTGATTTATAGAAAATTACCCCCAGCCCGTTCAACTAGCCTCTACATTTATAGATATTTCATCTATGTCTCTAAAGTGGATTATTAAGATCTTATCAGGATACTTTATCAAAATTAAGTACTTTACTCATGTTACAACAAAAAATGTTTCAGGTAAACTGCCCTTTCCCCGTAACCGATCTTCACCAAAATCAACAGACATTGAGTTCTCTATAGCTCAGGCACATATGTAAAAAATTATTTGATTCTGTTTGAATTTACGGCAGTTATGGTTCGTCATATAAAAAATTACCCATGTTAAAACATACAACATGAGATTTATAAAACATATCTAAGATTTATATTTAAAATCATTTTTGAAATAAAATATTTTCATAGAACCTACTAACGCTGGGGAAATCTGAGGAGCCAATCAGAGTTGGGCCTACCTGTCACTCTGCTGAATTTGGTGGAAAGCCCTGTCACTGTCGTCAAAGTATCAGCCTTGACAGGGTCCTCTTTTTCTGCAAAATGGGAGAGGCTTGAGATGGAGTGAGTGACATGGTCCCCACCTCAATGAAGAACCCATTGTATTATAAAAATATATTTAAATTTTGAAAACTGAAAATTCTTTTCTTGTTGTAAATATTTATATTTTATAATCAAAATGACTTTATTTTTGTTACCTGGCAACAAAATTATTTTATTTTAAACAATTACCATTGTTTCAAAAAGTTTAAATAAATTTTCAAGTACTTTACTCTTGTTAAAACGTAAAAGGTTGCAGGTAAACTACCCCTTTCCCTTAACCGATCTTCACCAAAATCGAAAGTCCTTGAGATCTCTACAATTCAGGGATGTATGCAAAACATTATTTGATTCTGTTTGAATTTGCGGCGTTATCGTTTGCCATAGAAAAAAAAACGTTGCAGGTAAACTACCCCTTCCCCTCAACCGATCTTCACCAAAAACAATAGGTCTTGAGTACTCTACAAATCAGGGCTGTATGCTGAAAATTATTTGATTCTGTTTAAACTTGCGGCTGTTATCGTTTGCCATAGAAAATACACTTGTTAAAAAAACGTTGTAGGTAAACTACCCCTTTCCCTTAACCGATCTTCACCAAAAACAATAGGTGTTGAGAACTCTACAATTTAGGGCTGTATGCAAATAATCTTTTGATTCTGTTTGAATTTTCGGCTGTTATCGTTTGCCATAGGAAATACCCTTGTTAAAACAAAACGTTACCGGTAAACTACCCCTTTCCCTTAACCGATCTTCACCAAAAACAATAGGTCTTGAGAACTCTACAAATCAGGCCGGTATACGAAACATTATTTGATTCTGTTTGAATTTGCGGCTGTTATCGTTTGCCAAAAAAAAAAATTTCCCTTGATAAAAAAAAACCGTTGCAGGTAAACTACCCCTTTCCCTCAACCGATCTTCACCAAAAACCACAGGTCTTGAGTACTCTACAAATCAGGGCTGTATGCAAAAAATTATTTGATTCTGTTTGAATTTGCGGGAGTTATCGTTTGCCATAGAAAAAAAATCTAAGACAGACAGACACACACACACACACAGACACTTTTCGGAAAACGACTTTTTTCATGTTTTGAGTGTAGTAGAATCAGAATCTGCAATAATCTCGAACACGATTTTTTTTGCCATCACCATACTTCCATTACTTAAGGAATATGGAAGTAAAACACCATACTTCCATTCCTTAAGGAATATGGAAGTAAAATCATTTTCAGCCAAACAGCCAGGCTGTGCCTTACCTGCCTGTTTATTGCTGTATTAAATGAAAAATATTATATTACATTAAAATGAAAAAATTATAATTTTATTGCCTGGCAACAAAATTATTTTATTTTTAACAATTACCATTGTTTCAAAAAGTTTAAATAAATTTTCAAGTACTTTACTCTTGTTAAAACGTATAAGGTTGCTGGTAAACTACCCCTTCCCCTTAACCGATCTTCACCAAAATCGAAAGTCATTGAGACCTCTACAATTCAGGGACGTATGCAAAAAATTATTTGATTCTGTTTGAATTTGCGGCTGTTATCGTTTGCCATAGAAAATACGCTTGATAAAAAAACGTTGCAGGTAAACTACCCCTTCCCCTTAACCGATATTCACCAAAAACAATAGGTCTTGAGTACTCTACAAATCAGGGCTGTATGCAAAACATTATTTGATTCTGTTTGAATTTGCGGCAGTTATCGTTTGCCATAGAAAAAAAATCTACAGACAGACAGACAGACAGACACACAGACAGACAGACAGACAGACAGACAGACAGACACACAGACACTTTTCGGAAAACGACTTTTTTTCATGTTTTGAGTGTAGTAGAATCAGAATCTGCAATAATCTCGAACACGATTTTTTTTGCCATCACCATACTTCCATTCTTTAAGGAATATGGAAGTAATATCGGTATGGAGAACCATACATGACTTCCATATTCTAAGATTTATATTTAAAATCATTTTCAGCCAAACAACCAGGCTGTGTCTTACCTGCCTTTTTATTGCTGTATTAAATGAAAAATATTATATTACATTAAAATGAAAAAATTATAATTTTATTGCCTGGCAACAAAATTATTTTATTTTTAACAATTACCATTGTTTAAAAAAGTTTAAATAAATTTCCAAGTACTTTACTCTTGTTAAAACGTAAAAGGTTGCAGGTAAACTACCCCTTCCCCTTAACCGATCTTCACCAAAATCGAAAGTCATTGAGACCTCTACAATTCAGGGACGTATGCAAAAAATTATTTCATTCTGTTTGAATTTGCGGCTGTTATCGTTTGCCATAGAAAATACGCTTGATAAAAAAACGTTGCAGGTAAACTACCCCTTCCCCTTAACCGATATTCACCAAAAACAATAGGTCTTGAGTACTCTACAAATCAGGGCTGTATGCAAAACATTATTTGATTCTGTTTGAATTTGCGGCTGTTATCGTTTGCCATAGAAAATACCCTTGTTAAAAAAACGTTGCAGGTAAACTACCCCTTTCCCTCAACCGATCTTCACCAAAAACAATAGGTCTTGAGAAATCTACAATTCAGGGCTGTATGCGAAACATTATTTGATTCTGTTTGAATTTGCGGCTGTTATCGTTTGCCAAAAAAAAAAAATTTCCCTTGATAAAAAAAACCGTTGCAGGTAAACTACCCCTTCCCCTCAACCGATCTTCACCAAAAACAATAGGTCGCGAGTACTCTACAAATCAGGGCTGTATGCAAAAAATTATTTGATTCTGTTTGAATTTGCGGCAGTTGTCGTTTGCCATAGAAAATACGCATGATAAAAAACGTTGCTGGTAAACTACCCCTTCCCCTCAACCGATCTTCACCAAAAACAACAGGTCTTTAGTACTCTACAAATCAGGGCTGTATGCAGAAAATTATTTGATTCTGTTTGAATTTGCGGCTGTTATCGTTTGCCATAGAAAATACCCTTGTTAAAAAAACGTTGTAGGTAAACTACCCCTTTCCCTTAACCGATCTTCACCAAAAACAAAAGGTCTTGAGAACTCTACAATTTAGGGCTGTATGCAAATAATCTTTTCATTCTGTTTGAATTTGCGGCTGTTATCGTTTGCCATAGGAAATACCCTTGTTAAAACATAAAACGTTACAGGTAAACTACCCCTTTCCCTTAACCGATCTTCACCAAAAACAATAGGTCTTGAGAACTCTACAATTCAGGGCTGTATGCGAAACATTATTTGATTCTGTTTGAATTTGCGGCTGTTATCGTTTGCCAAACAAACAAAATTACCCTTGCTAAAAAAAAACCGTTGCAGGTAAACTACCCCTTTCCCTCAACCGATCTTCACCAAAAACAATAGGTCGCGAGAACTCTGCAAAACCGGACTGTATGCAAAAAATTATTTGATTCTGTTTGAATTTGCGGCAGTTATCGTTTGCCATAGAAAAAAATCTACAGACAGACAGACAGACAGACAGACACACAGACACACAGACACACAGACACACAGACAGACACACAGACACTTTTCGGAAAACGACTTTTTTTCATGTTTTGAGTGTAGTAGAATCAGAATCTGCAATAATCTCGAACACGATTTTTTTTGCCATCACCATACTTCCATTCCTTAAGGAATATGGAAGTAAATAATCTCGAACACGATTTTTTTTGCCATCACCATACTTCCATTCCTTAAGGAATATGGAAGTAAAATTACCCTTGATAAAAACCCGTTGCAGGTAAACTACCCCTTTCCCTTAACCGATCTTCACCAAAATCAACAGTTCTTGAGAACTCTAGAATTCAGGGCTGTATGCGAAACATTATTTGATTCTGTTTGAATTTGCGGCTGTTATCGTTTGTCAAACAAACAATTTTACCCTTGCTAAAAAAAACCGTTTCTAGTAAACTACCCCTTTCCCTCAACCGATCTTCACCAAAAACAATAGGTCGCGAGTACTCTGCAAATCAGGGCTGCATGCGGTTCGCCATCACCATACTTCCATTCCTTAAGGAATATGGAAGTAAAATATCGGTATGGAGAACCATACATGACTTCCATATTCTAAGATTTATATTTAAAATCATTTTCAGCCAAACAGCCAGGCTGTGTCTTACCTGACTTTTTATTGCTGTATTAAATGAAAAATATTATATTACATTAAAATGAAAAAATTATAATTTTATTGCCTGGCAACAAAATTATTTTATTTTTAACAATTACCATTGTTTCAAAAAGTTTAAATAAATTTTCAAGTACTTTACTCTTGTTAAAACGTAAAAGGTTGCAGGTAAACTACCCGTTCCCCTTAACCGATCTTCACCAAAATCGAAAGTCATTGAGACCTCTACAATTCAGGGACGTATGCAAAAAATTATTTGATTCTGTTTGAATTTGCGGCTGTTATCGTTTGCCATAAAAAATACGCTTGATAAAACAACGTTGCAGGTAAACTACCCCTTCCCCTTAACCGATCTTCACCAAAAACAATAGGTCTTGAGTACTCTACAAATCAGGGCTGTATGCAAAAATTATTTGATTCTGTTTGAATTTGCGGCTGTTATCGTTTGCCATAGAAAATACCCTTGTTAAAAAAACGTTGCAGGTAAACTACCCCTTTCCCTCAACCGATCTTCACCAAAAACAATAGGTCTTGAGAACTCTACAATTTAGGGCTGTATGCAAATAATATTTTGATTCTGTTTGAATTTGCGGCTGTTATCGTTTGCCATAGGAAATACCCTTGTTAAAACATAAAACGTTACAGGTAAACTACCCCTTTCCCTTAACCGATCTTCACCAAAAACAATAGGTCTTGAGAACTCTACAATTCAGGGCTGTATGCGAAACATTATTTGATTCTGTTTGAATTTGCGGCTGTTATCGTTTGCCAAACAAACAAAATTACCCTTGCTAAAAAAAAACCGTTGCAGGTAATAAACTACCCCTTTCCCTCAACCGATCTTCACCTAAAACAATAGGTCGCGAGAACTCTGCAAAACCGGGCTGTATGCAAAAAATTATTTGATTCTGTTTGAATTTGCGGCAGTTATCGTTTGCCATAGAAAAAAAATCTACAGACAGACAGACAGACAGACACACAGACAGACAGACAGACAGACAGACAGACAGACACACAGACACTTTTCGGAAAACGACTTTTTTTCATGTTTTGAGTGTAGTAGAATCAGAATCTGCAATAATCTCGAACACGATTTTTTTTGCCATCACCATACTTCCATTCTTTAAGGAATATGGAAGTAATATCGGTATGGAGAACCATACATGACTTCCATATTCTAAGATTTATATTTAAAATCATTTTCAGCCAAACAACCAGGCTGTGTCTTACCTGCCTTTTTATTGCTGTATTAAATGAAAAATATTATATTACATTAAAATGAAAAAATTATAATTTTATTGCCTGGCAACAAAATTATTTTATTTTTAACAATTACCATTGTTTAAAAAAGTTTAAATAAATTTCCAAGTACTTTACTCTTGTTAAAACGTAAAAGGTTGCAGGTAAACTACCCCTTCCCCTTAACCGATCTTCACCAAAATCGAAAGTCATTGAGACCTCTACAATTCAGGGACGTATGCAAAAAATTATTTCATTCTGTTTGAATTTGCGGCTGTTATCGTTTGCCATAGAAAATACGCTTGATAAAAAAACGTTGCAGGTAAACTACCCCTTTCCCTCAACCGATCTTCACCAAAAACAATAGGTCTTGAGAAATCTACAATTCAGGGCTGTATGCGAAACATTATTTGATTCTGTTTGAATTTGCGGCTGTTATCGTTTGCCAAAAAAAAAAAAATTTCCCTTGATAAAAAAAACCGTTGCAGGTAAACTACCCCTTCCCCTCAACCGATCTTCACCAAAAACAATAGGTCGCGAGTACTCTACAAATCAGGGCTGTATGCAAAAAATTATTTGATTCTGTTTGAATTTGCGGCAGTTGTCGTTTGCCATAGAAAATACGCATGATAAAAAACGTTGCTGGTAAACTACCCCTTCCCCTCAACCGATCTTCACCAAAAACAACAGGTCTTTAGTACTCTACAAATCAGGGCTGTATGCAGAAAATTATTTGATTCTGTTTGAATTTGCGGCTGTTATCGTTTGCCATACAAAATACCCTTGTTAAAAAAACGTTGTAGGTAAACTACCCCTTTCCCTTAACCGATCTTCACCAAAAACAAAAGGTCTTGAGAACTCTACAATTTAGGGCTGTATGCAAATAATCTTTTCATTCTGTTTGAATTTGCGGCTGTTATCGTTTGCCATAGGAAATACCCTTGTTAAAACATAAAACGTTACAGGTAAACTACCCCTTTCCCTTAACCGATCTTCACCAAAAACAATAGGTCTTGAGAACTCTACAATTCAGGGCTGTATGCGAAACATTATTTGATTCTGTTTGAATTTGCGGCTGTTATCGTTTGCCAAACAAACAAAATTACCCTTGCTAAAAAAAAACCGTTGCAGGTAAACTACCCCTTTCCCTCAACCGATCTTCACCAAAAACAATAGGTCGCGAGAACTCTGCAAAACCGGACTGTATGCAAAAAATTATTTGATTCTGTTTGAATTTGCGGCAGTTATCGTTTGCCATAGAAAAAAAATCTACAGACAGACAGACAGACAGACAGACACACAGACACACAGACAGACACACAGACACTTTTCGGAAAACGACTTTTTTTCATGTTTTGAGTGTAGTAGAATCAGAATCTGCAATAATCTCGAACACGATTTTTTTTGCCATCACCATACTTCCATTCCTTAAGGAATATGGAAGTAAATAATCTCGAACACGATTTTTTTTGCCATCACCATACTTCCATTCCTTAAGGAATATGGAAGTAAAATTACCCTTGATAAAAACCCGTTGCAGGTAAACTACCCCTTTCCCTTAACCGATCTTCACCAAAATCAACAGTTCTTGAGAACTCTAGAATTCAGGGCTGTATGCGAAACATTATTTGATTCTGTTTGAATTTGCGGCTGTTATCGTTTGTCAAACAAACAATTTTACCCTTGCTAAAAAAAACCGTTTCTAGTAAACTACCCCTTTCCCTCAACCGATCTTCACCAAAAACAATAGGTCGCGAGTACTCTGCAAATCAGGGCTGCATGCGGTTCGCCATCACCATACTTCCATTCCTTAAGGAATATGGAAGTAAAATATCGGTATGGAGAACCATACATGACTTCCATATTCTAAGATTTATATTTAAAATCATTTTCAGCCAAACAGCCAGGCTGTGTCTTACCTGACTTTTTATTGCTGTATTAAATGAAAAATATTATATTACATTAAAATGAAAAAATTATAATTTTATTGCCTGGCAACAAAATTATTTTATTTTTAACAATTACCATTGTTTCAAAAAGTTTAAATAAATTTTCAAGTACTTTACTCTTGTTAAAACGTAAAAGGTTGCAGGTAAACTACCCGTTCCCCTTAACCGATCTTCACCAAAATCGAAAGTCATTGAGACCTCTACAATTCAGGGACGTATGCAAAAAATTATTTGATTCTGTTTGAATTTGCGGCTGTTATCGTTTGCCATAAAAAATACGCTTGATAAAACAACGTTGCAGGTAAACTACCCCTTCCCCTTAACCGATCTTCACCAAAAACAATAGGTCTTGAGTACTCTACAAATCAGGGCTGTATGCAAAAATTATTTGATTCTGTTTGAATTTGCGGCTGTTATCGTTTGCCATAGAAAATACCCTTGTTAAAAAAACGTTGCAGGTAAACTACCCCTTTCCCTCAACCGATCTTCACCAAAAACAATAGGTCTTGAGAACTCTACAATTTAGGGCTGTATGCAAATAATATTTTGATTCTGTTTGAATTTGCGGCTGTTATCGTTTGCCATAGGAAATACCCTTGTTAAAACATAAAACGTTACTGGTAAACTACCCCTTTCCCTTAACCGATCTTCACCAACAACAATAGGTCTTGACTACTCTACAAATCAGGGCTGTATGCAAAACATTATTTGATTCTGTTTGAATTTGCGGCTGTTATCGTTTGCCATAGAAAATACCCTTGTTAAAAAAACGTTGCAGGTAAACTACCCCTTTCCCTTATCCGGTCTTCACCAAAATCAATAGGTCTTGAGAACTCTACAATGTAGGGCTGTATGCAAATAATAATTTGCTTGTGTTTGAATTTGCGGCTGCTATCGTTTGCCATATAAAATACCCTTGTTAAAACATAAAACGTTGCCCGGTAAACTACCCCTTTCCCTTAACCGATCTTTACCAAAATCAACAGATCGTGAGAACTCTACGATTCAGGGCTGTATGCGAAACATTATTTGATTCTGTTTGAATTTGCGGCTGTTATCGTTTGCCAAACAAACAAAATTACCCTTGAAAAAAAAAACCGTTGCCGGTAAACAACCCCTTTCCCTCAACCGATCTTCACCAAAAACAATAGGTCGCGAGTACTCTATAAATCAGGGCTGTATGCAAAAAATTATTTGATTCTGTTCGAATTTGCGGCTGTTATCGTTTGCCATAGAAAAAAATCTACAGACAGACAGACACACACACAGACAGACAGACACACAGACAGACACACACACACACAGACACTTTTCGAAAAATGACTTTTTTTCATGTTTTAAGTGTAGTACAATCATATTCTGCAATAATCTCGAACACGATTTTTTTTGCCATCACCATACTTCCATTTCCTTAAGGAACATGGAAGTAAAATATCGGTATGGAGAACCATACATGACTTCCATATTCTAAGATTTGTATTTAAAATCATTTTCAGCCAAACAGCCAGACTGTGTCTTACCTGCCTTTTTATTGCTGTATTAAATGAAAAATATTATATTACATTAAAATGAAAATATCGGTATGGAGAACCATACATGACTTCCATATTCTAAGATTTATATTTAAAATCATTTTCAGCCAAACAGCCAGGCTGTGTCTTACCTGCCTTTTTATTGCTGTATTAAATGAAAAATATTATATTACATTAAAATGAAAAAATTATAATTTTATTGCCTGGCAACAAAGTTATTTTATTTTTAACAATTACCATTATTTCAAAAAGTTTAAATAAATTTTCAAGAACTTTACTCTTGTTAAAACGTAAAAGGTTGCAGGTAAACTACCCCTTCCCCTTAACCGATCTTCACCAAAATCGAAAGTCATTGAGACCTCTATAATTCAGGGACCTACGCAAAACATTATTTGATTCTGTTTGAATTTGCGGCTGTTACCGTTCGTCATAGAAAATACGCTTGATAAAAAAACGTTGCAGGTTAACTACCCCTTCCCCTTAACCGATATTCACCAAAAACAATAGGTCTTGAGTACTCTACAAATCAGGGCTGTATGCAAAACATTATTTGATTCTGTTTGAATTTGCGGCTGTTATCGTTTGCCATAGAAAATACCCTTGTTAAAAAAACGTTGCAGGTAAACTACCCCTTTCCCTCAACCGATCTTCACCAAAAACAATAGGTCTTGAGAAATCTACAATTCAGGGCTGTATGCGAAACATTATTTGATTCTGTTTGAATTTGCGGCTGTTATCGATTGCCAAAAAAAAAAAATTTCCCTTGATAAAAAAAACCGTTGCAGGTAAACTACCCCTTCCCCTCAACCGATCTTCACCAAACACAATAGGTCGCGAGTACTCTACAAATCAGGGCTGTATGCAAAAAATTATTTGATTCTGTTTGAATTTGCGGCAGTTGTCGTTTGCCATAGAAAATACGCATGATAAAAAACGTTGCAGGTAAACTACCCCTTCCCCTCAACCGATCTTCACCAAAAACAATAGGTCTTGAGTACTCTACAAATGAGGGCTGTATGCAGAAAATTATTTGATTCTGTTTGAATTTGCGGCAGTTATCGTTTGCCATAGAAAAAAAATCTACAGACACACAGACACACAGACAGACAGACAGACAGACAGACAGCAGACACACAGACACTTTTCGGAAAACGACTTTTTTTCATGTTTTGAGTGTAGTAGAATCAGAATCTGCAATAATCTCGAACACGATTTTTTTTGCCATCACCATACTTCCATTCCTTAAGGAATATGGAAGTAAATATCGGTATGGAGAACCATACATGACTTCCATATTCTAAGATTTATATTTAAAATCATTTTCAGCCAAACAGCCAGGCTGTGTCTTACCTGCCTTTTTATTGCTGTATTAAATGAAAAATATTATATTACATTAAAATGAAAAAATTATAATTTTATTTTTAACAATTACCATTGTTTCAAAAAGTTTAAATAAATTTTCAAGTACTTTACTCTTGTTAAAACGTATAAGGTTGCAGGTAAACTACCCCTTCCCCTTAACCGATCTTCACCAAAATCGAAAGTCATTGAGACCTCTACAATTCAGGGACGTATGCAAAAAATTATTTGATTCTGTTTGAATTTGCGGCTGTTATCGTTTGCCATAGAAAATACGCTTGATAAAAAAACGTTGCAGGTAAGCTACCCCTTCCCCTTAACCGATCTTCACCAAAAACAATAGGTCTTGAGTACTCTACAAATCAGGACAGTATGCAAAACATTATTTGATTCTGTTTGAATTTGCGGCTGTTATCGTTTGCCATAGAAAATACCCTTGTTAAAAAAACGTTGCAGGTAAACTACCCCTTTCCCTCAACCGATCTTCACCAAAAACAATAGGTCTTGAGAAATCTACAATTCAGGGCTGTATGCGAAACATTATTTGATTCTGTTTGAATTTGCGGCTGTTATCGTTTGCCAAAAAAAAAAATTTCCCTTGATAAAAAAAACCGTTGCAGGTAAACTACCCCTTCCCCTCAACCGATCTTCACCAAAAACAATAGGTCGCGAGTACTCTACAAATCAGGGCTGTATGCAAAAAATTATTTGATTCTGTTTGAATTTGCGGCAGTTGTCGTTTGCCATAGAAAATACGCATGATAAAAACGTTGCTGGTAAACTACCCCTTCCCCTCAACCGATCTTCACCAAAAACAATAGGTCTTGAGTACTCTACAAATCAGGGCTGTATGCAGAAAATTATTTGATTCTGTTTGAATTTGCGGCTGTTATCGTTTGCCATAGAAAATACCCTTGTTAAAAAAACGTTGTAGGTAAACTACCCCTTTCCCTTAACCGATCTTCACCAAAAACAAAACGTCTTGAGAACTCTACAATTTAGGGCTGTATGCAAATAATCTTTTCATTTTGTTTGAATTTGCGGCTGTTATCGTTTGCCATAGGAACTACCCTTGTTAAAACATAAAACGTTACAGGTAAACTACCCCTTTCCCTTAACCGATCTTCACCAAAAACAATAGGTCTTGAGAACTCTACAATTCAGGGCTGTATGCGAAACATTATTTGATTCTGTTTGAATTTGCGGCTGTTATCGTTTGCCAAACAAACAAAATTACCCTATCTAAAAAAAACCGTTGCAGGTAAACTACCCCTTTCCCTCAACCGATCTTCACCAAAAACAATAGGTCGCGAGAACTCTGCAAAACCGGGCTGTATGCAAAAAATTATTTGATTCTGTTTGAATTTGCGGCAGTTATCGTTTGCCATAGAAAAAAAATCTATAGACAGACAGACAGACAGACAGTCAGACAGACAGACAGACACACAGACAGACACACAGACACTTTTCGGAAAACGACTTTTTTTCATGTTTTGAGTACAGTAGAATCAGAATCTGCAATAATCTCGAACACGATTTTTTTTGCCATCACCATAATTCCATTCCTTAAGGAATATGGAAGTAATACGCTTGATAAAAAAACGTTGCAGGTAAACTACCCCTTTCCCTTAACCGATCTTCACCAAAAACAACAGGTCTTGAGTACTCTACAAATCAGGGCTGTATGCAAAACATTATTTGATTCTGTTTGAATTTGCGGCTGTTATCGTTTGCCATAGAAAATACCCTTGTTAAAAAAACGTTGCAGGTAAACTACCCCTTTCCCTCAACCGATCTTCACCAAAAACAATAGGTCTTGAGAACTCTACAATTTAGGGCCGTATGCAAATAATCTTTTGATTCTGTTTGAATTTGCGGCTGTTATCGTTTGCCATAGGAAATACCCTTGTTAAAACATAAAACGTTACAGGTAAACTACCCCTTCCTCTTAACCGATCTTCACCAAAAACAATAGGTCTTGAGAACTCTACAATTCAGGGCTGTATGCGAAACATTATTTGATTCTGTTTGAATTTGCGGCTGTTATCGTTTGCCAAACAAACAAAATTTCCCTTGCTAAAAAAAACCGTTGCAGGTAAACTACCCCTTTCCCTCAACCGATCTTCACCAAAAACAATAGGTCGCGAGAACTCTGCAAAACCGGGCTGTATGCAAAAAATTATTTGATTCTGTTTGAATTTGCGGCAGTTATCGTTTGCCATAGAAAAAAAATCTACAGACAGACAGACAGACAGACAGACACACAGACACACAGACACTTTTCGGAAAACGACTTTTTTTCATGTTTTGAGTGTAGTAGAATCAGAATCTGCAATAATCTCGAACACGATTTTTTTTGCCATCACCATACTTCCATTCCTTAAGGAATATGGAAGTAAAAATTATAATTTTATTGCCTGGCAACAAAATTATTTTATTTTTAACAATTACCATTGTTTCAAAAAGTTTAAATAAATTTTCAAGTACTTTACTCTTGTTAAAACATAAAAAGGTTGCTGGTAAACTACCCCTCCCCCTTAACCGATCTTCACCAAAATCGAAAGTAATTGAGACCTCTACAATTCAGGGACGTATGCAAAAAATTATTTGATTCTGTTTGAATTTGCGGCTGTTATCGTTTGCCATATAAAATACCCTTGTTAAAAAAACGGTGTAGGTAAACTACCCCTTTCCCTCAACCGATCTTCACCAAAAACAAAAGGTCTTGAGAACTCTACAATTTAGGGCTGTATGCAAATAATCTTTTGATTCTGTTTGAATTTGCGGCTGTTATCGTTAGCCATAGGAAATACCCTTGTTAAAACATAAAACGTTACTGGAAAACTACCCCTTTCCCTTAACCGATCTTCACCAAAAACAACAGATCTTGAGAACTCTACAATTCAGGGCTGTATACGAAACATTATTTAATTCTGTTTGAATTTGCGGCTGTTATCGTTTGCCAAAAAAAACAATTTCTCTTGATAAAAAAAACCGTTGCCGGTAAACTACCCCTTTCCCTCAACCGATCTTCACCAAAAACAATAGGTCGCGAGTACTCTACAAATCAGGGGTGTATGCGGAAAAATATTTGATTCTGTTTGAATTTGCGGCAGTTATCGTTTGCCATAGAAAAAAATCTACAGACACATAGACAGACAGACACACACACAGACAGACACACACACAGACACTTTACGGAAAACGACTTTTTTTCATGTTTTGAGTGTAGTAGAATCAGAATCTGCAATAATCTCGAACACGATTTTTTTGCCATCACCATACTTCCATTCCTTAAGGAATATGGAAGTAAATACCCCTTCCCCTTAACCGATCTTCACCAAAATCGAAAGCCATTGAGACCTCTACATTTCAGGGACGTATGCAAACAATTATTTGATTCTGTTTGAATTTGCGGCTGTTATCGTTTGCCATATAAAATACGCTTGATAAAAAAACGTTGCAGGTAAACTACCCCTTTCCCTTAACCGATCTTCACCAAAAACAAAAGGTCGCGAGTACTCTATAAATCAGGGCTGTATGCAAAAAATTATTTGATTCTGTTCGAATTTGCGGCTGTTATCGTTTGCCATAGAAAAAAATCTACAGACAGACAGACAGACACACAGACAGACACACACACACACAGACACTTTTCGAAAAATGACTTTTTCTCATGTTTTAAGTGTAGTACAATCATATTCTGCAATAATCTCGAACACGATTTTTTTTGCCATCACCATACTTCCATTTCCTTAAGGAACATGGAAGTAAAATATCGGTATGGAGAACCATACATGACTTCCATATTCTAAGATTTGTATTTAAAATCATTTTCAGCCAAACAGCCAGACTGTGTCTTACCTGCCTTTTTATTGCTGTATTAAATGAAAAATATTATATTACATTAAAATGAAAATATCGGTATGGAGAACCATACATGACTTCCATATTCTAAGATTTATATTTAAAATCATTTTCAGCCAAACAGCCAGGCTGTGTCTTACCTGCCTTTTTATTGCTGTATTAAATGAAAAATATTATATTACATTAAAATGAAAAAATTATAATTTTATTGCCTGGCAACAAAGTTATTTTATTTTTAACAATTACCATTATTTCAAAAAGTTTAAATAAATTTTCAAGAACTTTACTCTTGTTAAAACGTAAAAGGTTGCAGGTAAACTACCCCTTCCCCTTAACCGATCTTCACCAAAATCGAAAGTCATTGAGACCTCTATAATTCAGGGACCTACGCAAAACATTATTTGATTCTGTTTGAATTTGCGGCTGTTACCGTTCGTCATAGAAAATACGCTTGATAAAAAAACGTTGCAGGTTAACTACCCCTTCCCCTTAACCGATATTCACCAAAAACAATAGGTCTTGAGTACTCTACAAATCAGGGCTGTATGCAAAACATTATTTGATTCTGTTTGAATTTGCGGCTGTTATCGTTTGCCATAGAAAATACCCTTGTTAAAAAAACGTTGCAGGTAAACTACCCCTTTCCCTCAACCGATCTTCACCAAAAACAATAGGTCTTGAGAAATCTACAATTCAGGGCTGTATGCGAAACATTATTTGATTCTGTTTGAATTTGCGGCTGTTATCGATTGCCAAAAAAAAAAAATTTCCCTTGATAAAAAAAACCGTTGCAGGTAAACTACCCCTTCCCCTCAACCGATCTTCACCAAACACAATAGGTCGCGAGTACTCTACAAATCAGGGCTGTATGCAAAAAATTATTTGATTCTGTTTGAATTTGCGGCAGTTGTCGTTTGCCATAGAAAATACGCATGATAAAAAACGTTGCAGGTAAACTACCCCTTCCCCTCAACCGATCTTCACCAAAAACAATAGGTCTTGAGTACTCTACAAATGAGGGCTGTATGCAGAAAATTATTTGATTCTGTTTGAATTTGCGGCAGTTATCGTTTGCCATAGAAAAAAAATCTACAGACACACAGACACACAGACAGACAGACAGACAGACAGCAGACACACAGACACTTTTCGGAAAACGACTTTTTTTCATGTTTTGAGTGTAGTAGAATCAGAATCTGCAATAATCTCGAACACGATTTTTTTTGCCATCACCATACTTCCATTCCTTAAGGAATATGGAAGTAAATATCGGTATGGAGAACCATACATGACTTCCATATTCTAAGATTTATATTTAAAATCATTTTCAGCCAAACAGCCAGGCTGTGTCTTACCTGCCTTTTTATTGCTGTATTAAATGAAAAATATTATATTACATTAAAATGAAAAAATTATAATTTTATTTTTAACAATTACCATTGTTTCAAAAAGTTTAAATAAATTTTCAAGTACTTTACTCTTGTTAAAACGTATAAGGTTGCAGGTAAACTACCCCTTCCCCTTAACCGATCTTCACCAAAATCGAAAGTCATTGAGACCTCTACAATTCAGGGACGTATGCAAAAAATTATTTGATTCTGTTTGAATTTGCGGCTGTTATCGTTTGCCATAGAAAATACGCTTGATAAAAAAACGTTGCAGGTAAGCTACCCCTTCCCCTTAACCGATCTTCACCAAAAACAATAGGTCTTGAGTACTCTACAAATCAGGACTGTATGCAAAACATTATTTGATTCTGTTTGAATTTGCGGCTGTTATCGTTTGCCATAGAAAATACCCTTGTTAAAAAAACGTTGCAGGTAAACTACCCCTTTCCCTCAACCGATCTTCACCAAAAACAATAGGTCTTGAGAAATCTACAATTCAGGGCTGTATGCGAAACATTATTTGATTCTGTTTGAATTTGCGGCTGTTATCGTTTGCCAAAAAAAAAAATTTCCCTTGATAAAAAAAACCGTTGCAGGTAAACTACCCCTTCCCCTCAACCGATCTTCACCAAAAACAAAAGGTCGCGAGTACTCTACAAATCAGGGCTGTATGCAAAAAATTATTTGATTCTGTTTGAATTTGCGGCAGTTGTCGTTTGCCATAGAAAATACGCATGATAAAAACGTTGCTGGTAAACTACCCCTTCCCCTCAACCGATCTTCACCAAAAACAATAGGTCTTGAGTACTCTACAAATCAGGGCTGTATGCAGAAAATTATTTGATTCTGTTTGAATTTGCGGCTGTTATCGTTTGCCATAGAAAATACCCTTGTTAAAAAAACGTTGTAGGTAAACTACCCCTTTCCCTTAACCGATCTTCACCAAAAACAAAAGGTCTTGAGAAATCTACAATTTAGGGCTGTATGCAAATAATCTTTTCATTCTGTTTGAATTTGCGGCTGTTATCGTTTGCCATAGGAACTACCCTTGTTAAAACATAAAACGTTACAGGTAAACTACCCCTTTCCCTTAACCGATCTTCACCAAAAACAATAGGTCTTGAGAACTCTACACTTCAGGGCTGTATGCGAAACATTATTTGATTCTGTTTGAATTTGCGGCTGTTATCGTTTGCCAAACAAACAAAATTACCCTTGATAAAAAAAAACCGTTGCAGGTAAACTACCCCTTTCCCTCAACCGATCTTCACCAAAAACAATAGGTCGCGAGAACTCTGCAAAACCGGGCTGTATGCAAAAAATTATTTGATTCTGTTTGAATTTGCGGCAGTTATCGTTTGCCATAGAAAAAAAATCTACAGACAGACAGACAGACAGACAGACAGACAGACAGACAGACACACAGACACTTTTCGGAAAACGACTTTTTTTCATGTTTTGAGTACAGTAGAATCAGAATCTGCAATAATCTCGAACACGATTTTTTTTGCCATCACCATACTTCCATTCCTTAAGGAATATGGAAGTAAATAATCTCGAACACGATTTTTTTTGCCATCACCATACTTCCATTCCTTAAGGAATATGGAAGTAAAATTACCCTTGATAAAAACCCGTTGCAGGTAAACTACCCCTTTCCCTTAACCGATCTTCACCAAAATCAACAGTTCTTGAGAACTCTAGAATTCAGGGCTGTATGCGAAACATTATTTGATTCTGTTTGAATTTGCGGCTGTTATCGTTTGTCAAACAAACAATTTTACCCTTGCTAAAAAAAACCGTTTCTAGTAAACTACCCCTTTCCCTCAACCGATCTTCACCAAAAACAATAGGTCGCGAGTACTCTGCAAATCAGGGCTGCATGCGGTTCGCCATCACCATACTTCCATTCCTTAAGGAATATGGAAGTAAAATATCGGTATGGAGAACCATACATGACTTCCATATTCTAAGATTTATATTTAAAATCATTTTCAGCCAAACAGCCAGGCTGTGTCTTACCTGACTTTTTATTGCTGTATTAAATGAAAAATATTATATTACATTAAAATGAAAAAATTATAATTTTATTGCCTGGCAACAAAATTATTTTATTTTTAACAATTACCATTGTTTCAAAAAGTTTAAATAAATTTTCAAGTACTTTACTCTTGTTAAAACGTAAAAGGTTGCAGGTAAACTACCCGTTCCCCTTAACCGATCTTCACCAAAATCGAAAGTCATTGAGACCTCTACAATTCAGGGACGTATGCAAAAAATTATTTGATTCTGTTTGAATTTGCGGCTGTTATCGTTTGCCATAAAAAATACGCTTGATAAAACAACGTTGCAGGTAAACTACCCCTTCCCCTTAACCGATCTTCACCAAAAACAATAGGTCTTGAGTACTCTACAAATCAGGGCTGTATGCAAAAATTATTTGATTCTGTTTGAATTTGCGGCTGTTATCGTTTGCCATAGAAAATACCCTTGTTAAAAAAACGTTGCAGGTAAACTACCCCTTTCCCTCAACCGATCTTCACCAAAAACAATAGGTCTTGAGAACTCTACAATTTAGGGCTGTATGCAAATAATATTTTGATTCTGTTTGAATTTGCGGCTGTTATCGTTTGCCATAGGAAATACCCTTGTTAAAACATAAAACGTTACTGGTAAACTACCCCTTTCCCTTAACCGATCTTCACCAACAACAATAGGTCTTGACTACTCTACAAATCAGGGCTGTATGCAAAACATTATTTGATTCTGTTTGAATTTGCGGCTGTTATCGTTTGCCATAGAAAATACCCTTGTTAAAAAAACGTTGCAGGTAAACTACCCCTTTCCCTTATCCGGTCTTCACCAAAATCAATAGGTCTTGAGAACTCTACAATGTAGGGCTGTATGCAAATAATAATTTGCTTGTGTTTGAATTTGCGGCTGCTATCGTTTGCCATATAAAATACCCTTGTTAAAACATAAAACGTTGCCCGGTAAACTACCCCTTTCCCTTAACCGATCTTTACCAAAATCAACAGATCGTGAGAACTCTACGATTCAGGGCTGTATGCGAAACATTATTTGATTCTGTTTGAATTTGCGGCTGTTATCGTTTGCCAAACAAACAAAATTACCCTTGAAAAAAAAAACCGTTGCCGGTAAACAACCCCTTTCCCTCAACCGATCTTCACCAAAAACAATAGGTCGCGAGTACTCTATAAATCAGGGCTGTATGCAAAAAATTATTTGATTCTGTTCGAATTTGCGGCTGTTATCGTTTGCCATAGAAAAAAATCTACAGACAGACAGACACACACACAGACAGACAGACACACAGACAGACACACACACACACAGACACTTTTCGAAAAATGACTTTTTTTCATGTTTTAAGTGTAGTACAATCATATTCTGCAATAATCTCGAACACGATTTTTTTTGCCATCACCATACTTCCATTTCCTTAAGGAACATGGAAGTAAAATATCGGTATGGAGAACCATACATGACTTCCATATTCTAAGATTTGTATTTAAAATCATTTTCAGCCAAACAGCCAGACTGTGTCTTACCTGCCTTTTTATTGCTGTATTAAATGAAAAATATTATATTACATTAAAATGAAAATATCGGTATGGAGAACCATACATGACTTCCATATTCTAAGATTTATATTTAAAATCATTTTCAGCCAAACAGCCAGGCTGTGTCTTACCTGCCTTTTTATTGCTGTATTAAATGAAAAATATTATATTACATTAAAATGAAAAAATTATAATTTTATTGCCTGGCAACAAAGTTATTTTATTTTTAACAATTACCATTATTTCAAAAAGTTTAAATAAATTTTCAAGAACTTTACTCTTGTTAAAACGTAAAAGGTTGCAGGTAAACTACCCCTTCCCCTTAACCGATCTTCACCAAAATCGAAAGTCATTGAGACCTCTATAATTCAGGGACCTACGCAAAACATTATTTGATTCTGTTTGAATTTGCGGCTGTTACCGTTCGTCATAGAAAATACGCTTGATAAAAAAACGTTGCAGGTTAACTACCCCTTCCCCTTAACCGATATTCACCAAAAACAATAGGTCTTGAGTACTCTACAAATCAGGGCTGTATGCAAAACATTATTTGATTCTGTTTGAATTTGCGGCTGTTATCGTTTGCCATAGAAAATACCCTTGTTAAAAAAACGTTGCAGGTAAACTACCCCTTTCCCTCAACCGATCTTCACCAAAAACAATAGGTCTTGAGAAATCTACAATTCAGGGCTGTATGCGAAACATTATTTGATTCTGTTTGAATTTGCGGCTGTTATCGATTGCCAAAAAAAAAAAATTTCCCTTGATAAAAAAAACCGTTGCAGGTAAACTACCCCTTCCCCTCAACCGATCTTCACCAAACACAATAGGTCGCGAGTACTCTACAAATCAGGGCTGTATGCAAAAAATTATTTGATTCTGTTTGAATTTGCGGCAGTTGTCGTTTGCCATAGAAAATACGCATGATAAAAAACGTTGCAGGTAAACTACCCCTTCCCCTCAACCGATCTTCACCAAAAACAATAGGTCTTGAGTACTCTACAAATGAGGGCTGTATGCAGAAAATTATTTGATTCTGTTTGAATTTGCGGCAGTTATCGTTTGCCATAGAAAAAAAATCTACAGACACACAGACACACAGACAGACAGACAGACAGACAGACAGCAGACACACAGACACTTTTCGGAAAACGACTTTTTTTCATGTTTTGAGTGTAGTAGAATCAGAATCTGCAATAATCTCGAACACGATTTTTTTTGCCATCACCATACTTCCATTCCTTAAGGAATATGGAAGTAAATATCGGTATGGAGAACCATACATGACTTCCATATTCTAAGATTTATATTTAAAATCATTTTCAGCCAAACAGCCAGGCTGTGTCTTACCTGCCTTTTTATTGCTGTATTAAATGAAAAATATTATATTACATTAAAATGAAAAAATTATAATTTTATTTTTAACAATTACCATTGTTTCAAAAAGTTTAAATAAATTTTCAAGTACTTTACTCTTGTTAAAACGTATAAGGTTGCAGGTAAACTACCCCTTCCCCTTAACCGATCTTCACCAAAATCGAAAGTCATTGAGACCTCTACAATTCAGGGACGTATGCAAAAAATTATTTGATTCTGTTTGAATTTGCGGCTGTTATCGTTTGCCATAGAAAATACGCTTGATAAAAAAACGTTGCAGGTAAGCTACCCCTTCCCCTTAACCGATCTTCACCAAAAACAATAGGTCTTGAGTACTCTACAAATCAGGACAGTATGCAAAACATTATTTGATTCTGTTTGAATTTGCGGCTGTTATCGTTTGCCATAGAAAATACCCTTGTTAAAAAAACGTTGCAGGTAAACTACCCCTTTCCCTCAACCGATCTTCACCAAAAACAATAGGTCTTGAGAAATCTACAATTCAGGGCTGTATGCGAAACATTATTTGATTCTGTTTGAATTTGCGGCTGTTATCGTTTGCCAAAAAAAAAAATTTCCCTTGATAAAAAAAACCGTTGCAGGTAAACTACCCCTTCCCCTCAACCGATCTTCACCAAAAACAATAGGTCGCGAGTACTCTACAAATCAGGGCTGTATGCAAAAAATTATTTGATTCTGTTTGAATTTGCGGCAGTTGTCGTTTGCCATAGAAAATACGCATGATAAAAACGTTGCTGGTAAACTACCCCTTCCCCTCAACCGATCTTCACCAAAAACAATAGGTCTTGAGTACTCTACAAATCAGGGCTGTATGCAGAAAATTATTTGATTCTGTTTGAATTTGCGGCTGTTATCGTTTGCCATAGAAAATACCCTTGTTAAAAAAACGTTGTAGGTAAACTACCCCTTTCCCTTAACCGATCTTCACCAAAAACAAAACGTCTTGAGAACTCTACAATTTAGGGCTGTATGCAAATAATCTTTTCATTTTGTTTGAATTTGCGGCTGTTATCGTTTGCCATAGGAACTACCCTTGTTAAAACATAAAACGTTACAGGTAAACTACCCCTTTCCCTTAACCGATCTTCACCAAAAACAATAGGTCTTGAGAACTCTACAATTCAGGGCTGTATGCGAAACATTATTTGATTCTGTTTGAATTTGCGGCTGTTATCGTTTGCCAAACAAACAAAATTACCCTATCTAAAAAAAACCGTTGCAGGTAAACTACCCCTTTCCCTCAACCGATCTTCACCAAAAACAATAGGTCGCGAGAACTCTGCAAAACCGGGCTGTATGCAAAAAATTATTTGATTCTGTTTGAATTTGCGGCAGTTATCGTTTGCCATAGAAAAAAAATCTATAGACAGACAGACAGACAGACAGTCAGACAGACAGACAGACACACAGACAGACACACAGACACTTTTCGGAAAACGACTTTTTTTCATGTTTTGAGTACAGTAGAATCAGAATCTGCAATAATCTCGAACACGATTTTTTTTGCCATCACCATAATTCCATTCCTTAAGGAATATGGAAGTAATACGCTTGATAAAAAAACGTTGCAGGTAAACTACCCCTTTCCCTTAACCGATCTTCACCAAAAACAACAGGTCTTGAGTACTCTACAAATCAGGGCTGTATGCAAAACATTATTTGATTCTGTTTGAATTTGCGGCTGTTATCGTTTGCCATAGAAAATACCCTTGTTAAAAAAACGTTGCAGGTAAACTACCCCTTTCCCTCAACCGATCTTCACCAAAAACAATAGGTCTTGAGAACTCTACAATTTAGGGCCGTATGCAAATAATCTTTTGATTCTGTTTGAATTTGCGGCTGTTATCGTTTGCCATAGGAAATACCCTTGTTAAAACATAAAACGTTACAGGTAAACTACCCCTTTCTCTTAACCGATCTTCACCAAAAACAATAGGTCTTGAGAACTCTACAATTCAGGGCTGTATGCGAAACATTATTTGATTCTGTTTGAATTTGCGGCTGTTATCGTTTGCCAAACAAACAAAATTTCCCTTGCTAAAAAAAACCGTTGCAGGTAAACTACCCCTTTCCCTCAACCGATCTTCACCAAAAACAATAGGTCGCGAGAACTCTGCAAAACCGGACTGTATGCAAAAAATTATTTGATTCTGTTTGAATTTGCGGCAGTTATCGTTTGCCATAGAAAAAAAATCTACAGACAGACAGACAGACAGACAGACACACAGACACACAGACACTTTTCGGAAAACGACTTTTTTTCATGTTTTGAGTGTAGTAGAATCAGAATCTGCAATAATCTCGAACACGATTTTTTTTGCCATCACCATACTTCCATTCCTTAAGGAATATGGAAGTAAAAATTATAATTTTATTGCCTGGCAACAAAATTATTTTATTTTTAACAATTACCATTGTTTCAAAAAGTTTAAATAAATTTTCAAGTACTTTACTCTTGTTAAAACATAAAAAGGTTGCTGGTAAACTACCCCTCCCCCTTAACCGATCTTCACCAAAATCGAAAGTAATTGAGACCTCTACAATTCAGGGACGTATGCAAAAAATTATTTGATTCTGTTTGAATTTGCGGCTGTTATCGTTTGCCATATAAAATACCCTTGTTAAAAAAACGGTGTAGGTAAACTACCCCTTTCCCTCAACCGATCTTCACCAAAAACAAAAGGTCTTGAGAACTCTACAATTTAGGGCTGTATGCAAATAATCTTTTGATTCTGTTTGAATTTGCGGCTGTTATCGTTAGCCATAGGAAATACCCTTGTTAAAACATAAAACGTTACTGGAAAACTACCCCTTTCCCTTAACCGATCTTCACCAAAAACAACAGATCTTGAGAACTCTACAATTCAGGGCTGTATACGAAACATTATTTAATTCTGTTTGAATTTGCGGCTGTTATCGTTTGCCAAAAAAAACAATTTCTCTTGATAAAAAAAACCGTTGCCGGTAAACTACCCCTTTCCCTCAACCGATCTTCACCAAAAACAATAGGTCGCGAGTACTCTACAAATCAGGGGTGTATGCGGAAAAATATTTGATTCTGTTTGAATTTGCGGCAGTTATCGTTTGCCATAGAAAAAAATCTACAGACACATAGACAGACAGACACACACACAGACAGACACACACACAGACACTTTACGGAAAACGACTTTTTTTCATGTTTTGAGTGTAGTAGAATCAGAATCTGCAATAATCTCGAACACGATTTTTTTGCCATCACCATACTTCCATTCCTTAAGGAATATGGAAGTAAATACCCCTTCCCCTTAACCGATCTTCACCAAAATCGAAAGCCATTGAGACCTCTACATTTCAGGGACGTATGCAAACAATTATTTGATTCTGTTTGAATTTGCGGCTGTTATCGTTTGCCATATAAAATACGCTTGATAAAAAAACGTTGCAGGTAAACTACCCCTTTCCCTTAACCGATCTTCACCAAAAACAAAAGGTCGCGAGTACTCTATAAATCAGGGCTGTATGCAAAAAATTATTTGATTCTGTTCGAATTTGCGGCTGTTATCGTTTGCCATAGAAAAAAATCTACAGACAGACAGACAGACACACAGACAGACACACACACACACAGACACTTTTCGAAAAATGACTTTTTCTCATGTTTTAAGTGTAGTACAATCATATTCTGCAATAATCTCGAACACGATTTTTTTTGCCATCACCATACTTCCATTTCCTTAAGGAACATGGAAGTAAAATATCGGTATGGAGAACCATACATGACTTCCATATTCTAAGATTTGTATTTAAAATCATTTTCAGCCAAACAGCCAGACTGTGTCTTACCTGCCTTTTTATTGCTGTATTAAATGAAAAATATTATATTACATTAAAATGAAAATATCGGTATGGAGAACCATACATGACTTCCATATTCTAAGATTTATATTTAAAATCATTTTCAGCCAAACAGCCAGGCTGTGTCTTACCTGCCTTTTTATTGCTGTATTAAATGAAAAATATTATATTACATTAAAATGAAAAAATTATAATTTTATTGCCTGGCAACAAAGTTATTTTATTTTTAACAATTACCATTATTTCAAAAAGTTTAAATAAATTTTCAAGAACTTTACTCTTGTTAAAACGTAAAAGGTTGCAGGTAAACTACCCCTTCCCCTTAACCGATCTTCACCAAAATCGAAAGTCATTGAGACCTCTATAATTCAGGGACCTACGCAAAACATTATTTGATTCTGTTTGAATTTGCGGCTGTTACCGTTCGTCATAGAAAATACGCTTGATAAAAAAACGTTGCAGGTTAACTACCCCTTCCCCTTAACCGATATTCACCAAAAACAATAGGTCTTGAGTACTCTACAAATCAGGGCTGTATGCAAAACATTATTTGATTCTGTTTGAATTTGCGGCTGTTATCGTTTGCCATAGAAAATACCCTTGTTAAAAAAACGTTGCAGGTAAACTACCCCTTTCCCTCAACCGATCTTCACCAAAAACAATAGGTCTTGAGAAATCTACAATTCAGGGCTGTATGCGAAACATTATTTGATTCTGTTTGAATTTGCGGCTGTTATCGATTGCCAAAAAAAAAAAATTTCCCTTGATAAAAAAAACCGTGGCAGGTAAACTACCCCTTCCCCTCAACCGATCTTCACCAAACACAATAGGTCGCGAGTACTCTACAAATCAGGGCTGTATGCAAAAAATTATTTGATTCTGTTTGAATTTGCGGCAGTTATCGTTTGCCATAGAAAAAAAATCTACAGACACACAGACACACAGACAGACAGACAGACAGACAGCAGACACACAGACACTTTTCGGAAAACGACTTTTTTTCATGTTTTGAGTGTAGTAGAATCAGAATCTGCAATAATCTCGAACACGATTTTTTTTGCCATCACCATACTTCCATTCCTTAAGGAATATGGAAGTAAATATCGGTATGGAGAACCATACATGACTTCCATATTCTAAGATTTATATTTAAAATCATTTTCAGCCAAACAGCCAGGCTGTGTCTTACCTGCCTTTTTATTGCTGTATTAAATGAAAAATATTATATTACATTAAAATGAAAAAATTATAATTTTATTTTTAACAATTACCATTGTTTCAAAAAGTTTAAATAAATTTTCAAGTACTTTACTCTTGTTAAAACGTATAAGGTTGCAGGTAAACTACCCCTTCCCCTTAACCGATCTTCACCAAAATCGAAAGTCATTGAGACCTCTACAATTCAGGGACGTATGCAAAAAATTATTTGATTCTGTTTGAATTTGCGGCTGTTATCGTTTGCCATAGAAAATACGCTTGATAAAAAAACGTTGCAGGTAAGCTACCCCTTCCCCTTAACCGATCTTCACCAAAAACAATAGGTCTTGAGTACTCTACAAATCAGGACTGTATGCAAAACATTATTTGATTCTGTTTGAATTTGCGGCTGTTATCGTTTGCCATAGAAAATACCCTTGTTAAAAAAACGTTGCAGGTAAACTACCCCTTTCCCTCAACCGATCTTCACCAAAAACAATAGGTCTTGAGAAATCTACAATTCAGGGCTGTATGCGAAACATTATTTGATTCTGTTTGAATTTGCGGCTGTTATCGTTTGCCAAAAAAAAAAATTTCCCTTGATAAAAAAAACCGTTGCAGGTAAACTACCCCTTCCCCTCAACCGATCTTCACCAAAAACAAAAGGTCGCGAGTACTCTACAAATCAGGGCTGTATGCAAAAAATTATTTGATTCTGTTTGAATTTGCGGCAGTTGTCGTTTGCCATAGAAAATACGCATGATAAAAACGTTGCTGGTAAACTACCCCTTCCCCTCAACCGATCTTCACCAAAAACAATAGGTCTTGAGTACTCTACAAATCAGGGCTGTATGCAGAAAATTATTTGATTCTGTTTGAATTTGCGGCTGTTATCGTTTGCCATAGAAAATACCCTTGTTAAAAAAACGTTGTAGGTAAACTACCCCTTTCCCTTAACCGATCTTCACCAAAAACAAAAGGTCTTGAGAAATCTACAATTTAGGGCTGTATGCAAATAATCTTTTCATTCTGTTTGAATTTGCGGCTGTTATCGTTTGCCATAGGAACTACCCTTGTTAAAACATAAAACGTTACAGGTAAACTACCCCTTTCCCTTAACCGATCTTCACCAAAAACAATAGGTCTTGAGAACTCTACACTTCAGGGCTGTATGCGAAACATTATTTGATTCTGTTTGAATTTGCGGCTGTTATCGTTTGCCAAACAAACAAAATTACCCTTGATAAAAAAAAACCGTTGCAGGTAAACTACCCCTTTCCCTCAACCGATCTTCACCAAAAACAATAGGTCGCGAGAACTCTGCAAAACCGGGCTGTATGCAAAAAATTATTTGATTCTGTTTGAATTTGCGGCAGTTATCGTTTGCCATAGAAAAAAAATCTACAGACAGACAGACAGACAGACAGACAGACAGACAGACAGACACACAGACACTTTTCGGAAAACGACTTTTTTTCATGTTTTGAGTACAGTAGAATCAGAATCTGCAATAATCTCGAACACGATTTTTTTTGCCATCACCATACTTCCATTCCTTAAGGAATATGGAAGTAATACGCTTGATAAAATATCGGTATGGAGAACCATACATGACTTCCATATTCTAAGATTTATATTTAAAATCATTTTCAGCCAAACAGCCAGGCTGTGTCTTACCTGCCTTTTTATTGCTGTATTAAATGAAAAATATTATATTACAAAAAATGAAAAAATTATAATTTTATTGCCTGGCAACAAAATTATTTTATTTTTAACAATTACCATTGTTTCAAAAAGTTTAAATAAATTTTCAAGTACTTTACTCTTGTTAAAACGTAATAGGTTGCAGGTAAACTACCCCTTCCCCTGAACCGATCTTCACCAAAATCGAAAGGCATTGAGACCTCTACAATTCAGGGACGTATGCAAAACATTATTTGATTCTGTTTGAATTTGCGGCTGTTATCGTTTGCCATAGAAAATACGCTTGATAAAAAAACTTTGCAGGTAAACTACCCCTTCTCCTTAACCGATCTTCACCAAAACCAACAGGTCTTGAGTACTCTACAAATCAGGGCGGTATGCAAAACATTATTTGATTCTGTTTGAATTTGCGGCTGTTATCGTTTGCCATAGAAAATACCCTTGTTAAAAAAACGTTACTGGTAAACTACTCCTTTCCCTCAACCGATCTTCACCAAAATCGAAAGTCATTGATACCTCTACAATTCAGGGACGGATGCAAAACATTATTAGATTCTGTTTCAATTTGCGGCTGTTATCGTTTGCCATAAAAAATACCCTTGTTAAAACATAAAACGTTACAGGTAAACTACCCCTTCCCCTTAACCGATCTTCACCAAAAACAATAGGTCTTGCGTACTCTACAAATCAGGGCTGTATGCAAAACATTATTTGATTCTGTTTGAATTTGCGGCTGTTATCGTTTGCCATAGAAAATACCCTTGTTAAAAAAACGTTGCAGGTAAACTACCCCTCTCCCTCAACCGAACTTCACCAAAAACAATAGGTCTTGAGAACTCTACAATTAAGGGCTGTATGCAAATAATCTTTTGATTCTGTTTGAATTTGCGGCTGTTATCGTTTGCCATACGAAATACCCTTGTTAAAACATAAAACGTTACAGGTAAACTACCCCTTTCCCTTAACCGATCTTCACCAAAATCAACAGATCTTGAAAACTCTATAATTCAGGGCGGTATGCGAAACATTATTTGATTCTGTTTGAATTTGCGGCTGTTATCGTTTGCCAAACAAACAAAATTACCCTTGCTAAAAAAAAAACCGTTGCAGGTAAACTACCCCTTTCCCTCAACCGATCTTCACCTAAAACAATAGGTCGCGAGTACGCTGCAAATCAGGGCGGTTTGCAAAAGATTATTTGATTCTGTTTGAATTTGCGGCAGTTATCGTTTGCCATAGAAAAAAAATCTACAGACACACAGACACTTTTCGGAAAACGACTTTTTTTCATGTTTTGAGTGTAGTAGAATCAGAATCTGCAATAATCTCGAACACGATTTTTTTTGCCATTACCATACTTTCATTCCTTAAGGAATATGGAAGTAAAAAACGTTGCAGGTAAACTACCCCTTTCCCTTAACCGATCTTCACCAAAAACAATAGGTCTTGAGTACTCTACAAATCAGGCCTGTATGCAAAACATTATTTGATTCTGTTTGAATTTGCGGCTGTTATCGTTTGCCATAGAAAATACCCTTGTTAAAAAAACGTTGCAGGTAAACTACCCCTTTCCCTCAACCGATCTTCACCAAAAACAATAGGTCTTGAGAACTCTACAATTTAGGGCCGTATGCAAATAATCTTTTGATTCTGTTTGAATTTGCGGCTGTTATCGTTTGCCATAGGAAATACCCTTGTTAAAACATAAAACGTTACAGGTAAACTACCCCTTTCCCTTAACCGATCTTCACCAAAAACAATAGGTCTTGAGAACTCTACAATTCAGGGCTGTATGCGAAACATTATTTGATTCTGTTTGAATTTGCGGCTGTTATCGTTTGCCAAACAAACAAAATTTCCCTTGCTAAAAAAAAACCGTTGCAGGTAAACTACCCCTTTCCCTCAACCGATCTTCACCAAAAACAATAGGTCGCGAGAACTCTGCAAAACCGGGCTGTATGCAAAAAATTATTTGATTCTGTTTGAATTTGCGGCAGTTATCGTTTGCCATAGAAAAAAAATCTACAGACAGACAGACAGACAGACAGACAGACAGACACACAGACACACAGACACTTTTCGGAAAACGACTTTTTTTCATGTTTTGAGTGTAGTAGAATCAGAATCTGCAATAATCTCGAACACGATTTTTTTTGCCATCACCATACTTCCATTCCTTAAGGAATATGGAAGTAAAAATTATAATTTTATTGCCTGGCAACAAAATTATTTTATTTTTAACAATTACCATTGTTTCAAAAAGTTTAAATAAATTTTCAAGTACTTTACTCTTGTTAAAACATAAAAAGGTTGCTGGTAAACTACCCCTCCCCCTTAACCGATCTTCACCAAAATCGGAAGTAATTGAGACCTCTACAATTCAGGGACGTATGCAAAAAATTATTTGATTCTGTTTGAATTTGCGGCTGTTATCGTTTGCCATATAAAATACCCTTGTTAAAAAAACGTTGTAGGTAAACTACCCCTTTCCCTAAACCGATCTTCACCAAAAACAAAAGGTCTTGAGAACTCTACAATTTAGGGCTGTATGCAAATAATCTTTTGATTCTGTTTGAATTTGCGGCTGTTATCGTTAGCCATAGGAAATACCCTTGTTAAAACATAAAACGTTACTGGAAAACTACCCCTTTCCCTTAACCGATCTTCACCAAAAACAACAGATCTTGAGAACTCTACAATTCAGGGCTGTATACGAAACATTATTTAATTCTGTTTGAATTTGCGGCTGTTATCGTTTGCCAAAAAAAACAATTTCTCTTGATAAAAAAAACCGTTGCCGGTAAAGTACCCCTTTCCCTCAACCGATCTTCACCAAAAACAATAGGTCGCGAGTACTCTACAAATCAGGGGTGTATGCAGAAAATTATTTGATTCTGTTTGAATTTGCGGCAGTTATCGTTTGCCATAGAAAAAAATCTACAGACACATAGACAGACAGACACACACACAGACAGACACACACACAGACACTTTACGGAAAACGACTTTTTTTCATGTTTTGAGTGTAGTAGAATCAGAATCTGCAATAATCTCGAACACGATTTTTTTGCCATCACCATACTTCCATTCCTTAAGGAATATGGAAGTAAATACCCCTTCCCCTTAACCGATCTTCACCAAAATCGAAAGCCATTGAGACCTCTACATTTCAGGGACGTATGCAAACAATTATTTGATTCTGTTTAAATTTGCGGCTGTTATCGTTTGCCATATAAAATACGCTTGATAAAAAAACGTTGCAGGTAAACTACCCCTTTCCCTTAACCGATCTTCACCAAAAACAAAAGGTCTTGAGTACTCTACAAATCAGGGCTGTATGCAAAACATTATTTGATTCTGTTTGAATTTGCGGCTGTTATCGTTTGCCATAGAAAATACCCTTGTTAAAAAAACGTTGCAGGTAAACTACCCCTTTCCCTCAACCGATCTTCACCAAAAACAATAGGTCTTGAGAACTCTACAATTTAGGGCCGTATGCAAATAATCTTTTGATTCTGTTTGAATTTGCGGCTGTTATCGATTGCCATAGGAAATACCCTTGTTAAAACATAAAACGTTACAGGTAAACTACCCCTTTCCCTTAACCGATCTGTACCAAAATCGACAGATCTTGAGAACTCTACAATTTAGGGCTGTATGCGAAACATTATTTGATTCTGTTTGAATTTGCGGCTGTTATCGCTTGCCAAACAAACAAAATTACCCTTGCTAAAAAAAAACCGTTGCAGGTAAACTACCCCTTTCCCTTAACCGATCTTCACCAAAAACAATAGGTCGCGAGTACTCTACAATTCAGGGCTGTATGCGAAACATTATTTGATTCTGTTTGAATTTGCGGTAGTTATCGTTTGCCATAGAAAAAAAATCTACAGACAGACAGACAGACAGACAGACACACAGACAGACACACAGACACTTTTCGGAAAACGACTTTTTTTCATGTTTTGAGTGTAGTAGAATCAGAATCTGCAATAATCTCGAACACGATTTTTTTTACTTCCATATTCCTTAAGGAATGGAAGTATGGTGATGGCAAAAAAAATCGTGTTCGAGATTATTGCAGATTCTGATTCTACTACACTCAAAACATGAAAAAAAGTCGTTTTCCGAAAAGTGTCTGTCTGTCTGTCTGTCTGTCTGTCTGTCTGTAGATTTTTTTTCTATGGCAAACGATAACTGCCGCAAATTCAAACAGAATCAAATAATTTTTTGCATACAGCCCGGTTTTGCAGAGTTCTCGCGACCTATTGTTTTTGGTGAAGATCGGTTGAGGGAAAGGGGTAGTTTACCTGCAACGGTTTTTTTTTAGCAAGGGTAATTTTGTTTGTTTGGCAAACGATAACAGCCGCAAATTCAAACAGAATCAAATAATGTTTCGCATACAGCCCTGAATTGTAGAGTTCTCAAGACCTATTGTTTTTGGTGAAGATCGGTTAAGGGAAAGGGGTAGTTTACCTGTAACGTTTTATGTTTTAACAAGGGTATTTCCTATGGCAAACGATAACAGCCGCAAATTCAAACAGAATGAAAAGATTATTTGCATACAGCCCTAAATTGTAGAGTTCTCAAGACCTTTTGTTTTTGGTGAAGATCGGTTAAGGGAAAGGGGTAGTTTACCTACAACGTTTTTTTAACAAGGGTATTTTCTATGGCAAACGATAACAGCCGCAAATTCAAACAGAATCAAATAATTTTCTGCATACAGCCCTGATTTGTAGAGTACTCAAGACCTGTTGTTTTTGGTGAAGATCGGTTGAGGGGAAGGGGTAGTTTACCAGCAACGTTTTTTATCATGCGTATTTTCTACGGCAAACGACAACTGCCGCAAATTCAAACAGAATCAAATAATTTTTTGCATACAGCCCTGATTTGTAGAGTACTCGCGACCTATTGTTTTTGGTGAAGATCGGTTGAGGGGAAGGGGTAGTTTACCAGCAACGGTTTTTTTTATCAAGGGAAATTTTTTTTTTTTGGCAAACGATAACAGCCGCAAATTCAAACAGAATCAAATAATGTTTCGCATACAGCCCTGAATTGTAGATTTCTCAAGACCTATTGTTTTTGGTGAAGATCGGTTGAGGGAAAGGGGTAGTTTACCTGCAACGTTTTTTAAACAAGGGTATTTTCTATGGCAAACGATAACAGCCGCAAATTCAAACAGAATCAAATAATGTTTTGCATACAGCCCTGATTTGTAGAGTACTCAAGACCTATTGTTTTTGGTGAATATCGGTTAAGGGGAAGGGGTAGTTTACCTGCAACGTTTTTTTATCAAGCGTATTTTCTATGGCAAACGATAACAGCCGCAAATTCAAACAGAATGAAATAATTTTTTGCATACGTCCCTGAATTGTAGAGGTCTCAATGACTTTCGATTTTGGTGAAGATCGGTTAAGGGGAAGGGGTAGTTTACCTGCAACCTTTTACGTTTTAACAAGAGTAAAGTACTTGAAAATTTATTTAAACTTTTTGAAACAATGGTAATTGTTAAAAATAAAATAATTTTGTTGCCAGGCAATAAAATTATAATTTTTTCATTTTAATGTAATATAATATTTTTCATTTAATACAGCAATAAAAATGCAGGTAAGACACAGCCTGGTTGTTTGGCTGAAAATGATTTTAAATATAAATCTTAGAATATGGAAGTCATGTATGGTTCTCCATACCGATATTTGCCATCACCATACTTCCATTCCTTAAGGAATATGGAAGTAAAAACGTTGCTGGTAAACTACCCCTTTCCCTCAACCGATCTTCACCAAAAACAATAGGTCTTGAGTACTCTACAAATCAGGGCTGTATGCAGAAAATTATTTGATTCTGTTTGAATTTGCGGCTGTTATCGTTTGCCATAGAAAATACCCTTGTTAAAAAAACGTTGTAGGTAAACTACCCCTTTCCCTTAACCGATCTTCACCAAAAACAAAAGGTATTGAGAACTCTACAATTTAGGGCTGTATGCAAATAATCTTTTCATTCTGTTTGAATTTGCGGCTGTTATCGTGTGCCATAGGAAATACCCTTGTTAAAACATAAAACGTTACAGGTAAACTACCCCTTTCCCTTAACCGATCTTCACCAAAAACAATAGGTCTTGAGAACTCTACAATTCAGGGCTGTATGCGAAACATTATTTGATTCTGTTTGAATTTGCGGCTGTTATCGTTTGCCAAACAAACAAAATTTCCCTTGCTAAAAAAAAACCGTTGCAGGTAAACTACCCCTTTCCCTCAACCGATCTTCACCAAAAACAATAGGTCGCGAGAACTCTGCAAAACCGGGCTGTATGCAAAAAATTATTTGATTCTGTTTGAATTTGCGGCCGTTATCGTTTGCCATAGAAAAAAAATCTACAGACAGACAGACAGACAGACAGACAGACAGACACACAGACACACAGACACTTTTCGGAAAACGACTTTTTTTCATGTTTTGAGTGTAGTAGAATCAGAATCTGCAATAATCTCGAACACGATTTTTTTTGCCATCACCATACTTCCATTCCTTAAGGAATATGGAAGTAAAATTACCCTTGATAAAAACCCGTTGCAGGTAAACTACCCCTTTCCCTTTACCGATCTTCACCAAAATCAACAGTTCTTGAGAACTCTAGAATTCAGGGCTGTATGCGAAACATTATTTGATTCTGTTTGAATTTGCGGCTGTTATCGTTTGCCATAGAAAATACCCTTGTTAAAAAAACGTTGTAGGTAAACTACCCCTTTCCCTTAACCGATCTTCACCAAAAACAAAAGGTATTGAGAACTCTACAATTTAGGGCTGTATGCAAATAATCTTTTCATTCTGTTTGAATTTGTGGCTGTTATCGTTTGCCATAAGAAATACCCTTGTTAAAACATAAAACGTTACAGGTAAACTACCCCTTTCCCTTAACCGATCTTCACCAAAAACAATAGGTCTTGAGAACTCTACAATTCAGGGCTGTATGCGAAACATTATTTGATTCTGTTTGAATTTGCGGCTGTTATCGTTTGCCAAACAAACAAAATTACCCTTGCTAAAAAAAAACCGTTGCAGGTAATAAACTACCCCTTTCCCTCAACCGATCTTCACCTAAAACAATAGGTCGCGAGAACTCTGCAAAACCGGGCTGTATGCAAAAAATTATTTGATTCTGTTTGAATTTGCGGCTGTTATCGTTTGCCATAGAAAAAAAATCTACAGACAGACAGACAGACAGACAGACAGACACACAGACAGACAGACAGACAGACACACAGACACTTTTCGGAAAACGACTTTTTTTCATGTTTTGAGTGTAGTAGAATCAGAATCTGCAATAATCTCGAACACGATTTTTTTTGCCATCACCATACTTCCATTCCTTAAGGAATATGGAAGTAATATCGGTATGGAGAACCATACATGACTTCCATATTCTAAGATTTATATTTAAAATCATTTTCAGCCAAACAACCAGGCTATGTCTTACCTGCCTTTTTATTGCTGTATTAAATGAAAAATATTATATTACATTAAAATGAAAAAATTATAATTTTATTGCCTGGCAACAAAATTATTTTATTTTTAACAATTACCATTGTTTCAAAAAGTTTAAATAAATTTCCAAGTACTTTACTCTTGTTAAAACGTAAAAGGTTGCAGGTAAACTACCCCTTCCCCTTAACCGATCTTCACCAAAATCGAAAGTCATTGAGACCTCTACAATTCAGGGACGTATGCAAAAAATTATTTCATTCTGTTTGAATTTGCGGCTGTTATCGTTTGCCATAGAAAATACGCTTGATAAAAAAACGTTGCAGGTAAACTACCCCTTCCCCTTAACCGATATTCACCAAAAACAATAGGTCTTGAGTACTCTACAAATCAGGGCTGTATGCAAAACATTATTTGATTCTGTTTGAATTTGCGGCTGTTATCGTTTGCCATAGAAAATACCCTTGTTAAAAAAACGTTGCAGGTAAACTACCCCTTTCCCTCAACCGATCTTCACCAAAAACAATAGGTCTTGAGAAATCTACAATTCAGGGCTGTATGCGAAACATTATTTGATTCTGTTTGAATTTGCGGCTGTTATCGTTTGCCAAAAAAAAAAAATTTCCCTTGATAAAAAAAACCGTTGCAGGTAAACTACCCCTTCCCCTCAACCGATCTTCACCAAAAACAATAGGTCGCGAGTACTCTACAAATCAGGGCTGTATGCAAAAAATTATTTGATTCTGTTTGAATTTGCGGCAGTTGTCGTTTGCCATAGAAAATACGCATGATAAAAAACGTTGCTGGTAAACTACCCCTTCCCCTCAACCGATCTTCACCAAAAACAATAGGTCTTGAGTACTCTACAAATCAGGGCTGTATGCGGAAAATTATTTGATTCTGTTTGAATTTGCGGCTGTTATCGTTTGCCATAGAAAATACCCTTGTTAAAAAAACGTTGTAGGTAAACTACCCCTTTCCCTTAACCGATCTTCACCAAAAACAAAAGGTCTTGAGAACTCTACAATTTAGGGCTGTATGCAAATAATCTTTTCATCTGTTTGAATTTGCGGCTGTTATCGTTTGCCATAGGAAATACCCTTGTTAAAACATAAAACGTTACAGGTAAACTACCCCTTTCCCTTAACCGATCTTCACCAAAAACAATAGGTCTTGAGAACTCTACAATTCAGGGCTGTATGCGAAACATTATTTGATTCTGTTTGAATTTGCGGCTGTTATCGTTTGCCAAACAAACAAAATTACCCTTGCTAAAAAAAAACCGTTGCAGGTAAACTACCCCTTTCCCTCAACCGATCTTCACCAAAAACAATAGGTCGCGAGAACTCTGCAAAACCGGGCTGTATGCAAAAAATTATTTGATTCTGTTTGAATTTGCGGCAGTTATCGTTTGCCATAGAAAAAAAATCTACAGACAGACAGACAGACAGACAGACACACAGACACACAGACAGACACACAGACACTTTTCGGAAAACGACTTTTTTTCATGTTTTGAGTGTAGTAGAATCAGAATCTGCAATAATCTCGAACACGATTTTTTTTGCCATCACCATACTTCCATTCCTTAAGGAATATGGAAGTAAAAATTACCCTTGATAAAAACCCGTTGCAGGTAAACTACCCCTTTCCCTTAACCGATCTTCACCAAAATCAACAGTTCTTGAGAACTCTAGAATTCAGGGCTGTATGCGAAACATTATTTGATTCTGTTTGAATTTGCGGCTGTTATCGTTTGTCAAACAAACAATTTTACCCTTGCTAAAAAAAAACCGTTTCTAGTAAACTACCCCTTTCCCTCAACCGATCTTCACCAAAAACAATAGGTCGCGAGTACTCTGCAAATCAGGGCTGCATGCAAAAAATTATTTGATTCTGTTTGAATTTGCGGCAGTTATCGTTTGCCATAGAAAAAAATCTACAGACAGACAGACAGACAGACAGACAGACAGACAGACACACAGACAGACAGACAGACACACACACAGACACTTTTCGGAAAACGACTTTTTTTCATTTTTTGAGTGTAGTAGAATCAGAATCTGCAATAATCTCGAACACGATTTTTTTTGCCATCACCATACTTCCATTCCTTAAGGAATATGGAAGTAAATATCGGTATGGAGAACCATACATGACTTCCATATTCTAAGATTTATATTTAAAATCATTTTCAGCCAAACAGCCAGGCTGTGTCTTACCTGCCTTTTTATTGCTGTATTAAATAAAAAATATTATATTACATTAAAATGAAAAAATTATAATTTTATTGCCTGGCAACAAAATTATTTTATTTTTAACAATTACCATTGTTTCAAAAAGTTTAAATAAATTTTCAAGTACTTTACTCTTGTTAAAACGTAAAAGGTTGCTGGTAAACTACCACTTCCCCTTAACCGATCTTCACCAAAATCGAAAGTCATTGAGACCTCTACAATTCAGGGATGTATGCAAAAAATTACTTGATTCTGTTTGAATTTGCGGCTGTTATCGTTTGCCATAGAAAATACGCTTGATAAGAAAACGTTGCTGGTAAACTACCCCTTCCCCTTAACCGATCTTCACCAAAAACAATAGGTCTTGAGTACTCTACAAATCAGGGCTGTATGCAAAACATTATTTGATTCTGTTTGATTTTGCGGCTGTTATCGTTTGCCATAGAAAATACCCTTGTTAAAAAAACGTTGCAGGTAAACTACCCCTTTCCCTCAACCGATCTTCACCAAAAACAATAGGTCTTGAGTACTCTACAAATCAGGGCTGTATGCAAAACATTATTTGATTCTGTTTCAATTTGCGGCTGTTATCGTTTGCCATATAAAATACCCTTGTTAAAAAAACGTTGCTGGTAAACTACCCCTTTCCCTCAACCGATCTTCACCAAAAACAATAAGTCTTGAGAACTATACAATTTAGGGCTGTATGCAAATAATCTTTTGATTCTGTTTGAATTTGCGGCTGTTATCGTTTGCCATAGGAAATACCCTTGTTAAAACATAAAACGTTACAGGTAAACTACCCCTTTTCCTTAACCGATCTTCACCAAAATCAACAGATCTTGAGAACGCTACAATTCAGGGCTGTATGCGAAACATTATTTGATTCTGTTTGAATTTGCGGCTGTTATCGTTTGCCAAACAAACAAAATTACCCTTGCTAAAAAAAAACCGTTGCAGGTAAACTACCCATTTCCCTCTACCGATCTTCACCAAAAACAATAGGTCGCGAGTACTCTGCAAATCAGGGCTGCATGCAAAAAATTATTTTATTCTGTTTGAATTTGCGGCAGTTATCGTTTGCCAAAAAAAAAAAAATCTACAGACAGACACACAGACAGACAGACAGACAGACAGACAGACAGACAGACAGACAGACAGACAGACACACAGACACTTTTGGGAAAACGACTTTTTTTCATGTTTTGAGTGTAGTAGAATCAGAATCTGCAATAATCTCGAACACGATTTTTTTTGCCATCACCATACTTCCATTCCTTAAGGAATATGGAAGTAAAATTACCCTTGAAAAAAAACCGTTGCTGGTAAACTACCCCTTTCCCTTAACCGATCTTCACCAAAAACGACAGGTCTTGGGTACTCTACAGTTCAGGGTTGTATGCAAACAATTATTTGATTCTGTTTGAATTTGCGGCTGTTATCGTTTGCCATAGAAAACACCCTTGATGAAACATAAAACGTTGCTGGTAAACTACCCTATTCCATTAACCGATCTTCACCAATAACAATAGGTCATGAGAACTCTACAATTCAGGGCTGTATGCAAAACATTAGTTGATTCTATTTTAATTTACGGCAGTTATCGTTCGGCACAGAAAAAATACCCTTGTTAAAACATAAAACGTTGCTGGTAAACTACCCCTTTCCCTTAACCGATCTTCACCAAAAACAATAGGTCTTGAGAACTCTAAAATTTAGGGCTGTATGCAAATCATCTTTTGATTCTGTTTGAATTTGCGGCTGTTATCGTTTGCCATAGGAAATACCCTTGTTAAAACATAAAACGTTACAGGTAAACTACCCCTTTCCCTTACCCGATCTTCAACAAAAACAATAGGACTTGAGAACTCTGAAATTTAGGGCTGTATGCAAATAATCGTTTTGATTCTGTTTGAATTTGCGGCTGTTATCGTTTGCCATAGGAAATACACTTGTTAAAACATAAAACGTTACCGGTAAACTACCCCTTTCCCTTAACCGATCTTCACCAAAAACAATACGTCTTGAGTACTCTACAAATCAGGGCTGCATGCAAAACATTATTTGATTCTGTTTGAATTTGCGGCTGTTATCGTTTGCCATAAAAAATACCCTTGTTAAAAAAACGTTGCTGGTAAACTACCCCTTTCCCTCAACCGAACTTCACCAAAAACAACAGGTCTTGAGAACTCTACAATTTAGGGCTGTATGCAAATAATCTTTTGATTCTGTTTGAATTTGCGGCTGTTATCGTTTGCCATAGGAAATACCCTTGTTAAAACATAAAACGTTACAGGTAAACTACCCCTTTCCCTTAACCGATCTTCACCAAAATCAACAGATCTTGAGAACTCTGCAATTCAGGGCTGTTTGCGAAACATTATTTGATTCTGTTTGAATTTGCGGCTGTTATCGTTTGCCAAACAAACAAAATTACCCTATCTAAAAAAAACCGTTGCAGGTAAACTACCCCTTTCCCTCAACCGATCTTCACCAAAAACAATAGGTCGCGAGTACTCTGCAAATCAGGCCTGCATGCAAAAAACTATTTGATTCTGTTTGTTTTTGCGGCAGTTATCGTTTGCCATAAAAAAAAAATCTACAGACAGACAGACACACAGACAGACAGACACACAGACACACAGACAGACAGACACACAGACACTTTTCGGAAAACGACTTTTTTTCATGTTTTGAGTGTAGTAGAATCAGAATCTGCAATAATCTCGAACACGATTTTTTTTGCCATCACCATACTTCCATTCCTTAAGGAATATGGAAGTAAAAATTACCCTTGATAAAAACCCGTTGCAGGTAAACTACCCCTTTCCCTTAACCGATCTTCACCAAAATCAACAGTTCTTGAGAAGTCTAGAATTCAGGGCTGTATGCGAAACATTATTTGATTCTGTTTGAATTTGCGGCTGTTATCGTTTGCCAAACAAACAAAATTACCCTTGCTAAAAAAAAACCGTTTCTAGTAAACTACCCCTTTCCCTCAACCGATCTTCACCAAAAACAATAGGTCGCGAGTACTCTGCAAATCAGGGCTGTATGCAAAACATTATTTGATTCTGTTTGAATTTGCGGCTGTTATCGTTTGCCATAGAAAATACCCTTGTTAAAAAAACGTTGCAGGTAAACTACCCCTTCCCCTCAACCGAACTTCACCAAAAACAATAGGTCTTGAGAACTCTACAATTTAGGGCTGTATGCAAATAATCTTTTGATTCTGTTTGAATTTGCGGCTGTTATCGTTTGCCATAGGAAATGCCCTTGTTAAAACATAAAACGTTACAGGTAAACTACCCCTTTCCCTTAACCGATCTTCACCAAAATCAACAGATCTTGAGAACTCTACAATTGAGGGCTGTATGCGAAACATTATTAGATTCTGTTTCAATTTGCGGCTGTTATCGTTTGCCATAGAAAATACCCTTGTTAAAAAAACGTTGCAGGTAAACTACCCCTTCCCCTCAACCGAACTTCACCAAAAACAATAGGTCTTGAGAACTCTACAATTTAGGGCTGTATGCAAATAATCTTTTGATTCTGTTTGAATTTGCGGCTGTTATCGTTTGCCATAGGAAATACCCTTGTTAAAACATAAAACGTTACAGGTAAACTACCCCTTTCCCTTAACCGATCTTCACCAAAATCATCAGATCTTGCGAACTCTACAATTCAGGGCTGTATGCGAAACATTATTTGATTCTGTTTGAATTTGCGGCTGTTATCGTTTGCCAAACAAACAAAATTACCCTTGCTAAAAAAAAACCGTTGCAGGTAAACTACCCCTTTCCCTCAACCGATCTTCACCAAACACAATAGGTCGCGAGTACTCTGCAAATCAGGGCTGCATGCAAAAAATTATTTGATTCTGTTTGAATTTGCGGCTGTTATCGTTTGCCATAGAAAATACGCTTGATAAAAAAACGTTGCTGGTAAACTACCCCTTCCCCTTAACCGATCTTCACCAAAAACAATAGGTCTTGAGTACTCTACAAATCAAGGCTGTATGCAAAACATTATTTGATTCTGTTTGAATTTGCGGCTGTTATCGTTTGCCATATAAAATACCCTTGTTAAAAAAACGTTGCCGGTAAACTACCCCTTTCCCTCAACCGAACTTCACCAAAAACAATAGGTCTTGAGAACTCTACAATTTAGGGCTGTATGCAAATAATCTTTTGATTCTGTTTGAATTTGCGGCTGTTATCGTTTGCCATAGGAAATACCCTTGTTAAAACATAAAACGTTACAGGTAGACTACCCCTTTCCCTTAACCGATCTTCACCAAAATCAACAGATCTTGAGAACTCTACAATTCAGGGCTGTATGCGAAACATTATTTGATTCTGTTTGAATTTGCGGCTGTTATCGTTTGCCAAACAAACAAAATTACCCTTGCTAAAAAAAAACCGTTGCAGGTAAACTACCCCTTTCCCTCAACCGATCTTCACCAAAAACAATAGGTCGCGAGTACTCTGCAAATCAGGCCTGCATGCAAAACATTATTTGATTCTGTTTGAATTTGCGGCAGTTATCGTTTGCCATAGAAAAAAAATCTACAGACAGACAGACAGACACACAGACAGACAGACAGACAGACACACAGACAGTTTTCGGAAAACGACTTTTTTTCATTTTTTGAGTGTAGTACAATCAGAATCTGCAATAATCTCGAACACGATTTTTTTTGCCATCACCATACTTCCATTCCTTAAGGAATATGGAAGTAAAATATCGGTATGGAGAACCATACATGACTTCCATATTCTAAGAATTATAATTAAAATAATTTTCGAAATGAAATATTCCCATAGAAACTACTTCCTTCTACTTACTGCTTCAGCCTTAACCACAGTACTGTGGTCACTAACATATACCACCTCACGTTATCGCACTCGATTTTCACTGATGATGGAAGTCGATGGCATTGCCGAAATGTCTGGTTTTGTAGAAAACATTGGACTACGGCCAAATATCCCGGAAAGGAATTTTAACAAAAACTACTTCTTTGTTGCCGGAAACGTTGTACACATATATATCAGTGGCGAAGTTACATGGAGGCAATTGAGGCAATGCCTACCCTAAAAAATTCTGTAGAATAAAAATTATAAATACGTATGAACTACATAACGTAAAGATTATACATTGTTACTGCGACTGTCAAATTTATTAAACCGGAACGTGCTTTATTAAGCGACCGCTAGATGGTGACAGGTGAGATTCGGCATAGTTCGTTTAAAGCGAATGAGGCAACCTGAACTTGCCTCAGCGTTTTTTGTATACATCGTATGTAAGCAATGTAGTGGTGCGATAGGGAAGTGTAGGGAGGGGGGATTGTCCCGCGCTGTACACATTGAGCGTTGAGGCATGCCTCACTTCTGTGGTCCAAACAGTTAAGTTAAAGCGCCTGTGTTGTTTCTAAGTGTTTATTTTATGCGGTTATTAAAAGTGTCACTGTTATCCCGCTGAACTAACAGATGATCAAGATTGTTATTTGAATTATTTGTAACATTAAACATATATATAGAAACTAATCAAGTTTAAAAATTTGAAGTTCAATCAGTTGTATTATTGTGTATGACTAATACAAGGATTGTTCAATAGACACACGTACAGAGCTGTAAAGCATTTTTTTATTCAACGATTTTAAAAGAAGTCTCCAATAACATTAAGACATGAGTTCCACTGTTTCGCTAACCTGTAGATTCCCTGCTAGTAAAATTCTTACGGCTGTTTGTGGAACCATTCGGTTACAGCAAACTCTACCTCAGCGTCCGATTTGAACCTCCGTCCTTTTAGTGATTCCTTAAAAAAAATGTAAGATAAGATTTTTGCCTACCCATTCATTAACTACTAGCTTCGCCAGTAAGCAAATTGATGTCCATTTTTTCGGCTTGCACGCGTTATGTTGGTGTGGGTTTCGGCACTTTCAATTTAAAAAGCGTGCAAACGTAAGAAAATAAACATGAGTGAAGCCAGAAATAACGTGAATTGTGTGTGTGTGTGTGTCTGTGTTTGTGTCTTACCTGCCTTTTTATTGCCGTATTAAATGAAAAATATTATATTACATTAAAATGAAAAAATTTTAATTTTATTGCCCGGCAACAAAATTATTTTATTTTTAACAATTACCATTGTTTCAAAAAGTTTAAATAAATTTTCAAGTACTTTACTCTTGTTAAAACGTAAAAGGTTGCAGGTAAACTACCCCTTCCCCTTAACCGATCTTCACCAAAATCGAAAGTCATTGAGAACTCTACAATTCAGGGACGTATGCAAAACATTATTTGATTCTGTTTGAATTTGCAGCTGTTATCGTTTGCCATAGAAAATACGCTTGATAAAAAAACGTTGCAGGTAAACTACCCCTTCCCCTTAACCGATCTTCACCAAAATAAAAAGTCATTGAAAACTCTACAATTCAGGGATGTATACAAAAATATCGGTATGGAGAACCATACATGACTTCCATATTCTAAGATTTATATTTAAAATCATTTTCAGCCAAACAGCCAGGCTGTGTCTTACCTGCCTTTTTATTGCTGTATTAAATGAAAAATATTATATTACATTAAAATGAAAAAATTATAATTTTATTGCCTGCCAACAAAATTATTTTATTTTTAACAATTACCATTGTTTCAAAAAGTTTAAATAAATTTTCAAGTACTTTACTCTTGTTAAAACGTAAAAGGTTGCAGGTAAACTACCCCTTCCCCTTAACCGATCTTCACCAAAATCGAAAGTCTTTGAGAACTCTACAATTCAGGGACGTATGCAAAACATTATTTGATTCTGTTTGAATTTGCAGCTGTTATCGTTTGCCATAGAAAATACGCTTGATAAAAAAACGTTGCAGGTAAACTACCCCTTCCCCTTAACCGATCTTCACCAAAAACAATAGGTCTTGAGTACTCTACAAATCAGGACTGTATGCAAAACATTATTTGATTCTGTTTGAATTTGCGGCTGTTATCGTTTGTCATAGAAAATACCCTTGTTAAAAAAACGTTGCAGGTAAACTACCCCTTTCCCTCAACCGATCTTCACCAAAAACAATAGGTCTTGAGAAATCTACAATTCAGGGCTGTATGCGAAACATTATTTGATTCTGTTTGAATTTGCGGCTATCGTTTGCCAAAAAAAAAAAATTTCCCTTGATAAAAAAAACCGTAGCAGGTAAACTACCCCTTCCCCTCAACCGATCTTCACCAAAAACAATAGGTCGCGAGTACTCTACAAACCAGGCCTGTATGCAAAAAATTATTTGATTCTGTTTGAATTTGCGGCAGTTGTCGTTTGCCATAGAAAATACGCATGATAAAAAACGTTGCTGGTAAACTACCCCTTCCCCTCAACCGATCTTCACCAAAAACAATAGGTCTTGAGTACTCTACAAATCAGGGCTGTATGCAGAAAATTATTTGATTCTGTTTGAATTTGCGGCTGTTATCGTTTGCCATAGAAAATACCCTTGTTAAAAAAACGTTGTAGGTAAACTACCCCTTTCCCTTAACCGATCTTCACCAAAAACAAAAGGTATTGAGAACTCTACAATTTAGGGCTGTATGCAAATAATCTTTTCATTCTGTTTGAATTTGCGGCTGTTATCGTTTGCCATAGGAAATACCCTTGTTAAAACATAAAACGTTACAGGTAAACTACCCCTTTCCCTTAACCGATCTTCACCAAAAACAATAGGTCTTGAGAACTCTACAATTCAGGGCTGTATGCGAAACATTATTTGATTCTGTTTGAATTTGCGGCTGTTATCGTTTGCCAAACAAACAAAATTTCCCTTGATAAAAAAAAACCGTTGCAGGTAAACTACCCCTTTCCCTCAACCGATCGTCACCAAAAACAATAGGTCGCGAGAACTCTGCAAAACCGGGCTGTATGCAAAAAATTATTTGATTCTGTTTGAATTTGCGGCAGTTATCGTTTGCCATAGAAAAAAAATCTACAGACAGACAGACACACAGACAGACAGACACACAGACAGACAGACACACAGACAGACAGACACACAGACAGACTCACAGACACTTTTCGGAAAACGACTTTTTTTCATGTTTTGAGTGTAGTAGAATAAGAATCTGCAATAATCTCGAACACGATTTTTTTTGCCATCACCATACTTCCATTCCTTAAGGAATATGGAAGTAAAATTACCCTTGATAAAAACCCGTTGCAGGTAAACTACCCCTTTCCCTTAACCGATCTTCACCAAAATCAACAGATCTTGAGAACTCTAGAATTCAGGGCTGTATGCGAAACATTATTTGATTCTGTTTGAATTTGCGGCTGTTATCGTTTGCCAAACAAACAAAATTACCCTTGATAAAAAAAAACCGTTTCTAGTAAACTACCCCTTTCCCTCAACCGATCTTCACCAAAAATAATAGGTCGCGAGTACTCTACAAATCAGGGCTGTATGCAAAAAGTGATTTGATTCTGTTTAAATTTGCGGCTGTTATCGTGTGGCATAGAAAAAAAATCTAAGACACGCAGACAGACACACACACAGACACTTTTCGAAAAACGACTGTTTTTCATGGTTTGAGTGTAGTACAATCAGAATCTGCAATAATCTCGAACACGATTTTTTTTGCCATCACCATACTTCCATTTCCTTAAGGAACATGGAAGTAAAAATTACCCTTGATAAAAACCCGTTGCAGGTAAACTACCCCTTTCCCTTAACCGATCTTCACCAAAAACAATAGGTCTTGATTACTCTACAAATCAGGGATGTGTGCAAAAATTATTTTATTCTGTTTGAATGTGCGGCAGTTATCGTTCGTGATAGAAAAAAGTACCCTTGTTAAAACATAAAATGTTGCAGGTAAACTACCCCTTTCCCTTAACCGATCTTCACCAAAAACAATAGTTCTTGAGTACTCTACAAATCAGGGCTGTATGCAAAAACTTATTTGATTCTGTTTGAATTTACGACTCTTATCGTTTGCCATAGAAAATACCCTTTTAAAACATAAAACGTAGCTGGTAAACTACCCCTTTCCCTTAACCGATCTTCACCAAAATCAATAGGTCTTGAGAACTCCACAATTTAGGGCTGTATGCAAATAATCATTTGATTCTGTTTGAATTTGCGGCTGTTATCGTTTGCCATAAAATATACCCTTGTTAAAACATAAAACGTTGCAGGTAAACTACCCCTTTCCCTTAACCGATCTTCACTAAAAACAATAGATCTTGAGAACTCTATAATTCAGGGCTGCATGCAAAAGAGTAGTTGATTCTGTTTGAATTTGCGGCTGTTATCGTTTGCCATAGAAAACAATTACCCTTGATTAAAAAAAACCGTTGCTGGTAAACTACCCCTTTCCCTCAACCGATCTTCACTAAAAACAATAGGTCATGAGTACTCTACAAATTAGGACTGTATGCAAAAAACGATTTGATTCTGTTTGAATTTGCGGCTGTTATCGTTTGCCATAGAAAAAAATCTACAGACAGACACACACACAGACACTTTTCGAAAAACGACTTTTTTTCATGTTTTGAGTGTAGTACAACCAGAATCTGCAATAATCTCGAACACGATTTTTTTTGCCATCACCATACTTCCATTTCCTGGAAGTAAAAAAATTTTTTTTTATTTGAAATTAAAACTTTAATTTTAATTCTGTTTATAAAGAATACATCTTATCGATGTTTATAAATAATATAAAATAGCTGTTGCAATGAATGTAAGTAAACAAACTAAGAGTTGAGACATACAATCCCAGTATCGATGTGTATAAATAAATATAAATAGCTGTTGTTATGAATGTAAATAAACAAATGTAACGGTACAGAATTGTGGGCTACAATAGTTTTAATTTCAATCCAGTTTTAATTTTTAATTGTCAGTATCCACCTGTGAGGTGCCCCAGTGTAACAAGCAACACACTGTTAGCATAAACAATTGATGTCTAGACAACTAGACTAGACATATTACGTAATAGCCCCAGCAGCAGTCTCCCTTGTGAATCACAGTAAGCAGAGTTCTTCACTAGTGTCAGCATCAGACAGAAGCAGCATACAGTTAAATAAGTAAAACTTTACACAGTAGCCTCAGATGAGTCTCTGGTAGGCCGAAAAAGTATTAAGTAGGCCTACTAGAAAATATTAAAAGTTACAGCACATTTAAACAGTGAGACGAAACAGCAACGAAAAGTTAATAACAATCGAAGGTGGTCAAATCGTAAAAGTGAAAGTGAACGGCGTGATGGTGCAACAAGCTGGATAACGTGAGAAGTTAAGTACAGTTTATTTAGTTGGCCAAAGTTTTAAAGCAAATAAGAAATTAAAGAGCTCTATTAATTGGGGACTTTCGTTAAAATTGTAAAGAATGAGTGTGTGTGTGTGTGTGTGTGCATGTGTGTGTGTGTGTGTGTGTGTGTGTGTGTGTGTGTGTGTGTGTGTGTGTGTGTGTGTGTATGTGTGTGTGTGTGTGTGTGTGTGTGTGTGTGTGTGTGTGTGTGTGTGTGTGTGTGTGTGTGTGTGTGTGTGTGTGTGTGTGTGTGTGTGTGTGTGTGTGTGTGTGTGTGTGTGTGTGTGTGAAAAAGATCAAAGTACTGGTACAAAGAGAAGTAATATAAAAAATATATAATATAGAAAGAAATATAAAATAAAATAGTATTTGATTTCACTTAAATATGTGTTAACTGTAAATTATTATGCCATAACCATTTCCTATTTTGTGCTGAAAACCTCGCCTAACGTTCTTTGGGATTTTTCTGAGTTTTAAGGGTAGTCAGATAACGGGATTTTATAAGGGCAAGAGTGTAAAGGTTTCGATATTGAACCATAAAATATCGTGGCGACCTGGGTAATTTAATAAGGTAAGTTTACAGGGGAATATGATGGTAAGTACAATTCTGGCAGCAGTGAGCAGGAAGTATTATTCTGAAATCTTCTGATGGTAAGATTAAATAAAAGGTAAAAATCAGTACCTTTACACAAACTAAGAGTTGAGACGTACAATCTAATCTATGTATGTCCTTGAAACGGCTCTAACGATACCGTAGGGTCTTTATAGGTCTTTAACCTGCGGCCTAAACAGCGCAGTATCGATGTTTATAAATAATATAAACAGATGTCGCTATGACTGTAAATAAACAAACTAAGAGTTGAGACATACAATTATGGGTTTCTGCGCAACGATTTTTGTACAATCTATCTGATATACATAATCTAAACTATTAAGTGTTCTGTATACGCTGTTGTGTTTTTTGCATTCTCTGAGGTAAGTGGTAGTCATATTCTGTCTAACGGGAATTTTATTGATGAAGTATTTGGTGACTGTTTGGCAAACAACAGATACGAAGATATGAAAGACAGAGCTACATTAGTGCCTTTGAATAAAGACGTAAATAAAATTAATGAGAAATTATTAAAAAGCTTCCTGGAGAATATTATAAAGTATATAAAAGCTATGATTCTGTTAAAGATCAACCAGAAGGAGCTCTTCAATTCACTTCTGAATTTCTAAATTCTGTTGAGATGACTGACTTACCACCACACGAATTAAAGCTTAAAAAAAATACAATAATAATGCTTTTACGAAACTTGGACGTCTCTGAAGGGCTGTGGAATGGAACGAGATTGGTCGTGACTGAATTATGTAATAACATTATTAAAGCCAAGATTATCACGGGTGAATATTCAGGCCGAGAAGTTCATATTCCAAGGATTACAATAGATTCCAGCAAAAGTCAGCTTGGGTGCACTATGCAAAGGCATCAATTTCCCGTCAGAGCAGTTTTTGCTATTACTATTCACAAGGCTCAAGGTCAAACATTTGAAGCTGTGGGAATTCACTTATCAATTCCTTTGTTTATGCATGGCATGTTGTATGTAGCATTTTCCAGAGTCAAAAGGCGAAGTGGCTTAAAAGTTCTTTTACCACCAGAAAATCCTCGCCATACAAGAATCGTTGTATGGAAAGAAGTATTAAATAATTGTGATTCCAAAAGCAAAAACCGTCGATAAACGCAAACAGCGTAATATCAATATGTTTATATATGAAAATAAATATCAAAAAATAAATAATTAATAAAAATAAATAAATAATTAATAATAAATAATGTTTTTTTAATCTGTATGTTTATCAATAAATGTGAAAACCGAGCAAAGCTCGGTCACCCTGATATTTACAAGTTAAAAAAGGTGATACCCAACTCAGCGGAAAGTTGCAATACTGAGAACGAGACAAATTGAGGGGAGCGGGGTGAACCAGTTTGAAGACGGAACAAACGGAAATTATTAACACTAAAAGTTAGTCAGCAAACAAAATCTAAACAAAGCGGATGTGGGCAGTTCCGTTCGCCGCCGGCTGAGTACCGTTTTCGCCTGCATACAACAAAAATGTGAAATCTTTATATATGTATATATATTATATTATATTATATTATATTATATTATAATATATATTATATATCTTTATATATACTTTATATACAAAGTGAAAACAGTATTTGGCTAAATATTCATCAACAGTAACTAATTAAAACAAATTGACAGTTCGGCCGTAAAATGTGAAAGTGAGAACTATAAAACAGCAAACAGTACACGCCACGAGGAGACGCCCCAGGTGTCGAATTTCTAGGCATCAACAGGAAATTAGACATTTCAAAAATAATTAAAATACTGGCTTTTTCATAAATTATAAAGTTGAGCTCAACAAAATCTAAAAGTATGTAAAGGTTGTAATGGTACATATGACACTACCAACACCAGCGTACCACAAATAAGTTGAAAGCCACTACAATTAAGAATACCTACAAGGTCAAGCATACAATCATGGATAAAAAAGAGAAAGTATCATTAGTTAAACAAAGTGAATTCAAATGAAGAAAGTGTTACCAGTAAATGTACTACTAAAGAAGATAAAAGAAGACTAACGACGAGACGACATACATAAATACCCAATAGATCAAACAGTGAGAAGGACACAACGATAGCAACTTCAAGAAGAAATAGATCAAACAGTGAGAAGGACACAACGATAGCAACTTCAAAAAGAAATAGATCAAACAGTGAGAAGGACACAACGATATCAACTTCAAGAAGAAATAGATCAAACAGTGAGAAGGACATAATGAACACAATAAGTAAGATCAAACAGTGAGAAGGAAACAAGTGAAAGCAACACCATGTATAAACTTATTAAGAATGAGAAAGGAATCAGTGAAGAGAAGAAGAAAAATATCCAGATCAAGCACAGAAAGGGAGATAAAATGAATTATAATGAACTAACATATGCCAATAAAAGAATTATTATAAAAGAAGAAAGAATAAATGGAATAAACAACATGATATAAATCCCTAAGCTGTAAAGTAAACACTGAACCAAACTTATTAAAGAATACCTTCCTTGACATGTAATACAAATAATAACCAATAAGAATGAATTATTGAACATAAAAAATGACAAAGAGAATGAATAATAATAGGATGTGACGGTACATAAATCCGTGTAAGGATTTATCGGTACAGGAAAAATAATTTTATTGTGTTTTCATGTGTTAAAAATGGTTAGGTTAACTTTTCCCAATATTGTACATACAACGCAGTTCGCCAGAGTAACTTGAAACCAAGGTCATGGGCGTACGTGACTTTCAACACATATTTGGACAAAGCAGGCCTCGAACAATGTTAAAAACATCATCACCAATACGCAATCGCAACAACGGAGGCGTAAGACAATGCCGTCATCCGTTTTAAACAAAAGAATGATGACGGAATAACCCCTTCTACCTGGGTGAATTGTACAAAGATGTCTGCCCAGTCTGCAACACACTGAGTGTTAGCACGCTAAAATATTCGCTGACGAAGTTTTGCCAGTAAAAGTGTTTTTGAACAGTTAAAATGTGATTAACAGGTAATCAATACCTGGTAATGTAACCAGTAACATACAATGTGAATATAAATTCAGTGCAACGAAAGGACAGACTAAACAGTAAAGCTCGCCGACCACCTGGCTTGAGATGGAGAACGTCTGAGTGGAAACTACAACTACAAACTCAGGAAAGTTTCAAATCATATAACCATTATTCATATCAAATTGAGGTCAAAATTCTAATAAAAATAAAAAACAAAGAATGTACCGATAATTAATATATGGGGAAAGAGAGAGTGTGTGTGCGTGCGAGAGGATGCCGGCATTTATAAGTAAATGAGGCATTGGTTTATGTTTTAAGAAACTTAGTAAATCAACTCAAAACTAACTGCAGTCTATTTAAAAATGCTTTTGTGGCAAATTAAGTACAAAAATTGAATAATGAAAATTAATGAATAATTAGTTGAGCAGAAGTACGTAGCCGCCATTTTGTTTAGGGTGTATAAGACTCCATTTTGATTTGTAAACGTATAATGACAATTCAGAAAGATTAAAACAAAAGTTTTATTTCACGTACATGGTGTTAGACTCATTATTTTGAAAAATCCCAAACTGTTTCTGTTTCTCGCTTAATAAAGAACCTTGGACCCTTAGTGAAAAAAGTAGTGTGGCAGCAGCGCCATGTGCACAAACCGGATGTGCAGTAAATTACATGATAAGTACCATAATAAAATCATTATTAAAAGAAAGAGAAAGTGTTACAAATGGCGAACTGAACGAGGGACTTTATATAACGTTCTAATTATATAAATAAACCAGAAAACAGAAGCAGATTGGGTATCGAATTAATATATAACATAACATGTGAGTAAGAGGTTATGTTGTGATTATTAGGTTGTTGTTGGTAGGTTAGAAATATATAAAGCAACAATTTGAAACAAAAATATTTCAACCAAATTTTTCCGTAATGGCAAACAACAACGAGATTGGAGTTGAAATGAGTGATTCGGCTGGTGTGGAGGAACCAGGGGTTCATTCAACCCCAGTAAATAGGTCCAAAGAATACAGCTTAACTGAATCAACAATAGACGACTCGAATGCTCAAGCAACTCCAACCTCAATGAGATGTAACAGTCAATTCGACAATGATATAATGAATTTCTTACAGAAACAATTTAATGTAATAAATAGTTGCTTTGATGTCAGCGATATTAAAATGAGTGAGCAGAAAAGTGAAATTAAAGAAATAAAAAATAATTTTGAGAAATTCAATGCACAAAGTGCACAGTTTGATAATTTTGACGAGAAATTTAATAAACTTGATGAGAAATTTAATGAAGTAAAAAATGAAATAAAAAATCAAAATTGTAATTATGAAAAACAGATGAAGGAAATGCATGCATGTTTCGATAAAACGAAAGAAGAAATAGTAGCATTAGTTAAGGAGAAGTTTGATAAACAAAAGAATAAAGTAGACGAAAATTACGAGAGTAAAATGGGGGTAGAAAATAAAAGAGAATCAAATAAATTAAATGAAAATAAGGACGACAAGGTAAGTAGTGGTGAGAATTATGATAATAGAAGTAAAAATATGGTGTTAGAAAATAATTGTGTGAATATTGAGAGTGGTGATAAAATTATAATGGGAGTAGAATTTGATAATGAAGTGATAAAAAGTGTTGATGAATTAGAGAGAAAGTATAGAGAGAATTTACAGGTAGAGGGGTTGCAGGGGGTAAATTTTTCCCGTGATGTTGTAGTCGGGGGTGAAGGAAAAGCTTCACGTGCGTATTTGGAAGACAAAAGGTCTGCAAATAGCCATCCCTGGACTTTTTGTGCACCTGATAGGTGGTGCAGTAATTATGAGTTAGTGTCCCCTGCATATTATATTGAGAGAGAGAGTGTGACTTGGTGTTATGGTGGGAGAGATTTAGAAAGAGAATGGTGTGTTAATTGGGAGATAAAATTATTTAAGGTGAATAGCAATTACAGAGAATTTGTGGAAAGGTTAGGTGTAGAGATGGTGTATAATTATACTGAAATTTTACCTTGCATTGAAGCTGATATAGAAGCAGTAGATGATGTTGTTTAAGATGATAATATAACTTACCTGATTATGACAAATTATACTAAGGGCGACAGGACTATACTATATGATGACACGGTGTATGATATAATGATATGGAGTAACCCTATTCATTACAATAGTTTTGTGGAAGAATATGAGAAAAGAAATAAGTATTACATTGATGATACTAATATAATATATTCAATAAAAAATAATGTATGTAGACCTAAGATTCGACTGTTGTTTGATGATGGTGTATAAATTGTTTTATTGTGTTATGAACATTTTATTATGTGAACAGTGTGGTTTTAAAATTGATTGTATTATGAACTGATTAATGGTCAATGATAAAATAAGAAGTTGGATTGTATATTTTTTTTTGTGTCAATGTTAAATGTATTTGTGTTATTACATTACGTTGTGTATAACATAATACATTATTTAATGAAGAAATTTGTGTTAGTGGTTGAAATCACAATCAGAATGATCACAGTTGCACACCACTATGTAAAAATTATCCCAATCGGGATAATTTGGGATAATTTTTACATAGTGGTGTGCAACTGTGATCATTCTGATAATACATTATGTTGTGTATTATGTGTATTCTTATGTAAACCATGTATGTAATAGGAATTTATAGTGGAATTGATTTAACAATAAAGTATAACATTTTCTTTGACTAAATAAAAATAAATGATTGAATTATATAATGAAGATTAATTACTTAATTAAAATGTTGTACAAAAAGATTTGAAAATAAAGTTAAATGATTGTATGAAACATAAAGGGTAATAGAGTGTGTGGCTAGGAGGTTGCTACAGGGGTAGCAACGGTAAACAAATATTAAGCATTAAGTATATGATGTCAGTGATGGTGTTGAATAAAAATATAGTTATGATTCTGTTGTAAAGAAGTATTAAAATAAAGAAAACTGATTAATAAAGTTTAACTAGTTAGATTGTTTGCCATAATAAAGTTGTGTTTTGAATTATATAAGACTAGCAAAATACCCGGGCTTCGCTACGGAGTTTCACGTTGTACATAATTGTACAATTATTGCTCGCTTAATAGTATAGGATTAGATAGATTGTACAAATTCTCAACTCTTAGTTTGTTTATTTACATTCATAGCAACAGCTATTTATTATTTATTTCGAGAAAATCGTTAGAGCCGTTTCCGAGAAAAAAAGGACATACATTTATTAATTAATTGAACTTTGAAATTTTCTCGACTATAAGAACCTGCAAACAACGAAGTTTTTTTTCAATTTAAAACAATGATTAAAAACTCAGGACTAAATGTATTCGGGGTTTCCAGTAAACTGAGATGTCAACCACTTCATTTACAAAGTATGCAATTCCCGTGATAAATTTCAGCATTTGGTTTTTTGCCCCTTAGGAGTGAAAGTTTTTAAAACCGTTTCTTAGTGAGCACCTAAGACCTATGATGAAGCTATGTTCAAAGTTTCATTGATATCCATTTAGTGGTTTCAGAGATATCGTGATCAGTGAGTCACTCAGTGGTATTTGGGTTATATAGATATCTATATATATCTAGCCAATTTACCCAGCGTTCCTCGGGTTCATAATTTATTCATAGGCTCATAGGCACCTATTCTTGTTCTAACGTTATATTACTTGTATATCGTATAATCTTCCTTATATTGTTATGTTCGCATTCTCACTGGAGGAATACTCTGTAGCACACCTGTTTAAGAACATGTCATAAACTGTATTCTTATATCTGGAGAAGAATTCTGTTGCGCGTGATGCTCCTGCTCAATTTCTAACTCTGGGAGAGGGCGAACAGCTAAATTAGTTTTCAATAAAATGTCTACAGTACTTGCACGCGCTGCGTATTTAACTGTCGTTTTATAATTCATTGTGTTATTGTTGAAATAAGGCATTTGTTAAATTATTGTCTCCTAAACTTATTCTAACAATACAATACCTCTATAGATTTCAGCTTATCAATTTTTAAATTCAAACTGAAGCATGTGCATTTATATTGTCTGAACACTATGATCTGAGTACATTCGCTATCAAAACTTTGTTTTTTATACTCACTTACAACTTACTTCGATCTTAACTTATCCACTTTTAAATTCAAACTGAAACAACTCTGAATTCACACACTATTAAGAAGTTTCTTAAGATGCATACACCACCTTTGATATCATAACCTATATCTTTATTTATAAAAACCGTGGACTCTGGCCCTGCCGTCTTTCGCGGGATCCGACCTAAGACTCCCCAGGTTCCGTGGATGAACTCCGGGGAAGGCCCGTCGGACAACTCCCGCCCTATTTCCTATGTGGGAGACTTCCACCGATGCTATGGTTGTAACGCTCCGGGCTACGTTACAAATCCAGGGAATCCATCATAATTGACGCTAGCCAATTATACAGGCTGCCTACGTTGTAACGAACTGAAATTAAACTCAACACAAAGAACAATAATATTTACGCTATTTATTAGGACACAAGGGGAAGGTATTTCACTGATTTATGCACTCACTTCAATGTGTAATAAGATGACATCTCTTTATTAACAAATTATATAAAAAGATCCCATAACATCATTATTTATACTGAAATATTCATAAGGGTTTTCTGTAAAACAAGGGATCATATTGATCATGTAATTTACCTCGGATCCGAGTCTGCTTTAAATATAGTAAAGACGTCTGAATTATACTATGCTCATCTAAGAGCTTGCAAGATTATATTAACCATTTGAAGAATGGTATTATTTATTAAAGGGATTATAATTTACATTTCAATATTAACGTTACAACGTATGATTTTCAATACTACAGATTACATTTCTTTGGTTTTATTTATTGCTTAGAGAAAATTATTGTCTTTTGAAAAGTCTCTTTCATCTATAAAAGTTATGTTTCAAATGTAATTAATTCTCGATAGCCAAGCTATCGAGTCACCTCTAAAATAAGCTTTGCTGTCCTCGTCCTGGGGTGTGACTCTTCGGAATTCTGGTAGTCGGGGTAGTCATCTGTGTCGTGTCTCTGGTGAATATCTAATAGCCGTATTAGTGAGTAGATTGATGTAATGCTGCATGAAGTTGAATTGATCCACGCCGGTCCTGGTCAGCGTCGTATGGGTTGTAGACGTCCGTATGTGCAATTTGGCAGGTCACATATTCACATGTAGAGTTGTACTGGAGTTTACATCTTAAGTAGAGACGTCACCTTGTTTACGAGTTGTTAATTTTTCTTATATTACTGCATTTCTTGTGCAAACTTTTTCTACATCATATACATTTAAAAATCACTAGCTCCCCACGTTTTTTTTGTGGTAGCTAACCGTTATTTTAAATTTAAATAACACTTTTTGAAGAGCCCTCGCTTGGAGGTGTGTACTGTCTGAACGCCGCATCGTAACTCTTAACTTGATACGACTGGTACATTACAACGACGCGGAGCGAGTACTCCGCCATAATATAGTTCCAACTTTTATTTAAATAGACATTCTTATAGCAAGATGAAACAAATTAATTAGACTTATTTAGTTTACAGGAATTATTTTAACTACTACTTGTGCCTTCAAATTATTAATTACTTACATTACGATTTTCAAATATTTCTAAGCTACAGACGGTTCGCTAAGCACGTTGTGTCCGGAATTAAACAGGTCAACGCATGATGATTTACTCAAGGGTTAACTGTAATATTATTAACTCTTTACAATACGATTTTTATATTACTTGTTTAGTTAGATTTTTTTTTAATTTAAATCTCATACTTATTCTGAGTTAGTACAGGGGTATTAGGTTTAATTGTGTGATTTAAAAATACTTAATTGCTTTCTCAATTTTTTTTTTATTATTAAATATTTTTTTACCAATTAAATCGTCACATATTCCGCCGCTTAAAATCCACATTAGAAATTTTAGTAAGGAAAATTCAAAAGTGGGGACTTGGAGTATGCTTGGTGTTAATGTGTGGAATTTCTCTCCCCCTTTTTCTTTTTCTCTCACATTGTTATTGGCATGTTTTATGCACATTTATTTCTTCTCTATAATAAAACAATATACATATATATTTTCTTACAAACTACCTTTTTCATTACATAAAATTCACACTTAAGATCTACATTTTAAAACACAAAACCTTTTCTTATGTCTACTACTTAAATCTACTACCGGTTTTTTCTTTGGGTTTTAGTTACTCTGTTCATAGAGTAATTTTCTAAATATTTTGTTATTTAGAAGTCAGTTTAGTGGTCATTGAGTACTCATTTGCTTATCTTTTGCTGAACAGGATCTCAGGTTGATCAGGCCTTATTTCCAAATTCTACGATTAACACTTAGCATGGTTACTGAGGTATAAGATAACTTGTCTACCTAGTATTACCTTTCTATTTTTGGCTATGCTATTTCCTCTTTTCTTCTTATACAATTTTATCTGCGAAATATGTGTTCTCCGTACATATTCTCGAGTCGCAGGTTCGTACAGGGCTACTGTAACTGGAGTTAAGTACTTCTGGATTTGGTAAGGACCACACCATCGGTATGATAGTTTAGAGGTGGTCTTATCAATTGCACTACTAGTCGGGTGTGTCTTGTACATTACTAAGTCACCGACTTGGTACCTAACTAAATTGTTAGTGTTATGAACGTTTCTTTCGTGGTATTTTCTGGATTTCTCTAGGTTCGCTCTTAAATTAGTGTGAGCTTTATTCCATATTTGCTTAATCTGCATATCCTTTATTTGCGGAGGTAGCAAGTCGTGTATTTTCCATTTAGTGGACAAGGGGTGGTTTGGTTTGTATTTATACAGTAACTCAAACGGGGTTGACATGTGTCCTTCGTGATAAGCTGAATTAAAGGCGTATTGTATCCAGGATAGGTTCTGGTCCCAAGATGTATGATCGTTCGCATGGTAGGCGATTAATGCAGATTTGAGGTTTCGTAGATACCTTTCAGCAATATTGCCTTGCGGTCGATACTCCGTAGTGGTAATATGGTCTATTCCTAACTTGAAACACATATTCTTAAATTCTTTCGCCTTAAATTGTGGTCCGTTATCTGACACGTTATCTATACGTACAGGTGTACCATAATCTATAAATATTCTCTCCTGTAATATATTTACAGTCATCGACGCTAATGCTCGCCGCATGGGATACATCCAAACAAATTTGGTGAACGAATCTACACAGATGAGTAACATAGTATTACCTGATTTAGATCGTGGGTACAGACCTGAAAAGTCTAAATAAAGTTTAGAGAAAGGGATCTTAGGGATTTCTGAAATTAATTGGCTTACCTGACTGTTTCTTGCCGGTTTACTGAGAGCGCATAAATTACACTTTTTTACAAAACTAGCTATTTCGCTGTTCATATTGTTCCAATGATATTCCTTTTGAATACGATGTATGGTTTTATTGATTCCCATATGGGCTCCAATGGTAGATGAATGGAAGTACTCCATCAGCATGGGCTTAATCGTATCAGGGGCAATTATTCTTAATTCCTTTCCATTTCTTATTTTGTGGCATAGTATACTTTTACTTAATATGTACTTCTCGGATTTAATACCTTGCTCAAGTTGTTCTATAATCGGTTTCAGAAGAGGGTCTTGTTGTTGATATAGAGCAATGTTGGTAAAGGCAAGGGGGAATTCAGTAATTACGGCGTTAGCAAGGGCTGTTTCCGGACTCTCCTTGTTTCCGGGAGTATTTGTGGGCGACTGGAACATACGTGACAGGGTATCAGCGACTACGTTTTGTGTACCTTTAATATGCTGCACTTTGAATTTGTAGCAGTTTAACCTCAATACCCATCTTCCAATACGTCCTAACTGTTTAGGGTGATTCAGTAACCAAGATAATGCTTGATTATCAGTTTCCAAAAGGAATTCTTTATGTTCTAGAAAGGGTTTAAACTTCTCAAATGCAAAAACAATGGCTAAACATTCCAATTCATATGCTGAATATTTTCTTTCTTGGTCGCTCAAGGTTCGCGATGCATAACTAATAGGTAGTCTACTGTTTTCTATTTCTTGATAGATGACTGCACCTAACGCTACACTAGAACTGTCGGTCTGAACTACAAAAGGTTTCGTAAAATCTGCTAGTTGCAATACCGGGGGAGATATGATGCTTTCTTTGAGTTGTTCAAATGCATTTTGGTGTTGTGCGGTCCATTCAAACTTCGCTCCCTTCTTTCTTAAGGAATTCAGCGGTGCTGCTATTTCGGCAAGATGGGGAATATACTTGTGAAAATAATTTACCATTCCCAAAAATCGGGCTATACCTTTTGCATCTCGCGGGGGTGAAAATTCTCTGATGGCGCGGGTTCGTTCGGGGTCAATGCTTACTTTTCCATTTGCTTTCACGATGTGACCTAAGAATGAAAATTGTGGGACAGTAAAATTTACCTTTTTGGGGTTAACTGTTAATCCTGCTTTTTGTAACCGAAATAACACTTCACGTAGGTGTTTAAGATGTTGTTCCATTGATTCGCTATAGATAACGATGTCGTCCAAGTAGTGATACACATATTTAAATTTAATATCATGAAATATTCTTTCTAATAATCAACTACATACGGAACTTCCTTGAGATATTCCAAAGGGTACTCTAGTAAATTGGTACAGGTTAAAAGGAACGGCAAACGCAGTTAGACGTTTGGATTCCTCCGAAAGGGGTATTTGGTGAAAAGCTTGATTCAGATCCATTACCGTAAAGACTTTCGCTTTAGTGAAGTAATGAAAAGCACTATGGATGTCTGGAATCGGGATAGATTCAAATTCTATTCGTTTGTTTAATTGCCGGTAGTCCACAACTAGTCTATGTTTATCGTGACCTTTTGGTACTAAAAAGGAGGGTGAAGAATATGGAGACGTAGAGGGTTCAATGACTCCTTGTTCTAACAATTTGTTGATATGGTTTCTCATCACTTCCATCTTGGGAGGCGACAGCTTGTATGGGGGTAGGCGTATTACTTTCTGATCGCTCAGATTGATCTTATATTCTATTAGTTTCGTAAGTCCTAGCTTAGTTGTAAGAACGGTGGAAAATTCTTTTATTAATTTCTGCATTCTCAGCCTATCTCTACTTCCTAGATGAGATAATTCAGACTCTTTGGGTACTACGTGTGCTGTCGATGATCGAGTTCTTTCTTGTTTGTTAGTATTACAATCAAAATTATACTTCCATGTACGGTCGAATCGAAAATAATATTTCTGCTCATGAATGTCAAGAATCAATCCCGTTTTACTTATAAAGTCTGCTCCCAATATTAAGTCAGGTCCTAACTCATTACATACTAACATAGTAAAAAAACCACGTTAGGTTCTTGATTTTAACTTTAATGGTGATGCTAAGTTTTATCATTATATTCCATTTATTGGCGGTAGCACATTTTATATTCACCGCCTGACTCCGTTTCACTAGGTTGTGTTCGAATAATTGATCTGCTAACTTTTGACTGATTAAGCTTCTGGTAGATCCCGAATCGATTAATGCGATAGTGGAGGTAACACCTAGGTCAATTTGTATCAAGGGTAATAGACTCTTAGTCCAGTTACATTTAGTTATCGCGTTACATTTTTCAATAAACTTTTTAACATAGGGATCTATTTCTTTAGAGTTTCATTTCCTTCCCTTTTTTTTTATTGTCGTACATTTCTTTAGGTTCACCGGATCTCAAGTTGCTGCGGAAGACACAGGATTTCGGGTCTCCCTGCCTTACATGTTTTTTGGATTAGGGTGTTTACGTTCGTATTGCTTGCTGTTACAGTTTTTACTTATGTGTCCATATTTACCGCAATTATAACACATGTTCTTATTACGAGGAGGGTACCTAGTTTCCATTTTAGGTTGTGTTTCATTTGACTTACCAGGGCTGCGCAAATTGTGAGGTCTATTGAATACTCGCCTTTCATGCTGGGTTGTTACATCGGGCACTAGGGCTTGCACTTCATTTCTATTCGCTTCGGTTGATTTCATCGCATGTCTATTCTGATCTGAGTACCATACATTCGAAGAGTGGATACTGCATTGTTCTAGATCCGCAAAGGTGTTAGGTCGATTTATAAATGCTAAACGAGATCTTTCTTCTATTGACAATCCTACTAAAATGGTGTCGACCATCTGTCTCTCATTCCAATCTACTTGTAGTAGTCGAGATGACTCCCTGATGTCTGAGATGTAATGGGCCAATCTCTCGTGATTTCCTTGTACTCGTAGTACGGTCTTTCTTTTAAGTTCTTCATAAATTCCGGTGGGAATAAAATATTTTATTATTGAGGTATGCAGGTCTTCTACTGGAAGGGTAGAGCTTAATGATTCTATCACACGATTCTTTAACGGGGGTTTACATTTCGGTAGGAGAACTTGCAAAATTTGCCAGTCATTCAGCTGCTGTAGATCTTTTATCTGCAGGAGATATTTGATGAAATTCAGTAGTTTAGTGACATTTAATCCATCAGTGTATGGGATTTCAGTTAAAAGTTTCTCCACGGGATGAGTGATTTTTCCATAGAGGTCTGCGTTATAGTTCAAGTGTGGCATCGCTTTAGGAGGACGATATGATGCATTCGGGGTTGTCAATTCGTGCGTTTCGGGGCGAATCTGGAAACGATTTGGAGGAGGGGCTTCAAATATAGTCGGGGCATTTAAATCTCTATCAGGGTATTGCTCGTAAGTAGGTTGTATTTGCGATACAGCGGGTGAGTCGCGATCCGTGTCGGGTGGAGGCAGATCTGTCATAGGGGATTGAACTGGGGAGATGTGTAGTTTCTTCAAGGACTTCTCAATTTCATCCATTTGGAACGAGTCGGATTTTCTTCTTAACTCATTGATAATAGTGGGTAATCAACGTAAAGCTTCGTCAGCAAAATTTTGGACTTCCAGAGATATTTCCGTAAGATTAGGCCATATCAATAAATTTTTCATTCGCCGGGTTAAATCCTCTATTCTTTGAGTAGTCCGCAATATTATCGCAGGAGATTTCTTGTCTTGAAGGGTTTGAGACAATAAAGTTAGCTCGCTATACTTGGCATTACAAATTTCTCTCTTGCTTTCATAATCGAGTCCACTTAGGTTGCTTAATTGCGCAGGTGTATCAAATCCACTCTCGCGTATTGACTTACACAATTCCGCGACTGTTTAATTTGCATGGGGTAGACCACGCAAAAGAGCTTCATAAGACAGCTCGTCCTTTAATAGCAAATCTGGATTAAATTGTGCCATCTTTATCTTATTTCTAACACATTAAAAAGTACTTAAAATTGATTTTACTACACTATACACTTATTACATAGACAATTTATTTCTTGGTTAAATCATTTGCATTGTTCACAAGAGAATAATTTCTCTTCTAAGGGAGAGACAAAAATTCCACACACACTTCAATGTAAAGTCAACGATCAGCTGTTCGCTGGAATGTAGGTCACCCTAGTTTATTTAGTAAACAATGACAAGGTAGTTGTATGCGTGGGAACACGAGGATTACACTCAAGTATTGTTCTCTTTAACAATAGCTAAGGCTATCTTTCTCAACCGGTTTCAACTGGGGAAGCGAGTTGCACTAAGGGGGTGAATCTGATTCAACGAAACACGCTTTACAAGTTACAGGTGTATTACGGTTGTGACAGTCTGAGTTTAGTAATTAATTGTCTTACTTTCCACCTTTAATTTTTGAAATTATTTTTAATTTTTGGTAACAAAATTAAGTTACGAATTTCTTTACACGTAATTAACCGGGTCTATTTTAGACAGGAGTTTATATTTTTCTTACCGTGACGACAGACATACACTTACATTCTTTTAATTGTATTAGGTTTAATTGTGCGATTTAAAAATACTTAATTGCTTTCTCAATTTTTTTTTATTATTAAATATTTTATTACCAATTAAATTGTCACATGGTAACCAGAATCTATTCTATTGGGTTGCCATAGTAACCAGATCTAATAGTTTTTCAAGACCCAAAGGACCCCCCAAAGGATCATATCGAAAAAACACTTGTCCTATGTTGGTTCTCCCATTACATAAAATATTTGGTTGAAATCGGTCCAGTGGTTTAGGAGGAGATGTGGAAGACCCCAAAGGACCCCATCGAAGAAAACACCTATCCTATGTTGGTTCTCCCGTTGCGTAAAATATTTGTGCCAAGTTTGGTTGAAATCGGTCCAGTGGTTTAGAAGGAGATGTGGAAGACCCCAAAGAACCCCCCAAAGGATCCCATCGAAAAAAATACCTATCCTATGTTGGTTCTCCTGTCGCGTAAAATATTTGTGCTAAGTTTGGTTGAAATCGGTCCAGTGGTTTAGGAGGAGATGTGGAAAACCCCAAAGAACCCCCCAAAGGACCCCATCGAAAAAAACACCTATCCTATGTTGGTTCTCCCATTGCGTAAAATATTTGTGCCAAGTTTGGTTAAAATCGGTCCAGTGGTTTAGGAGGAGATGTGGAAGACCCCAAAGAACCCCCAAAGGACCCCATTGAAAAAAACACCTACCCTATGTTGGTTCTCCGGTCGCATAAAATATTTGTGCCAAGTTTGGTTAAAATCGGTCCAGTGGTTTAGGAGGAGATGTGGAAGACCCCAAAGAACCCCCAAAGGACCCCATTGAAAAAAACACCTACCCTATGTTGGTTCTCCCATCACATAAAATATTTGTGCCAAGTTTTGTTGAAATCGGTCCAGTGGTTTAGGAGGAGATGTGGAACATACATACAATGGGGGGGGGTTTGCCCCTTAGGAATGAAAGTTTTTAAAACCGTTTCTTAATGAGCATCTACGACCCCATAAGAATATACCTTCAAATTTTGAGATCATTATCTTCAGTAGTTTTTGCTCTACGTTGATTCTCTCTCAGTCAGGACAAAGCCGCGTATATATATATAGAGATAGAGATAGAGATATTGATAAGTTGTTGTCGCTTTTTGAAAACTTAAAGAATTATTTTACGTGTTATTATCTTAGTATAAGAATATATTTCTTGTGGTGAAAAGAATGAAGTAGTATTGACTGGAGTCAGAAAGTTGGTAAATGTAGGAATGCCTAAGGAGAAAGACCTTCAGTCATAAATCTTGTTTGTTTGTTATTTGAACTTAGGAATAAAGAAAACCAATGCCTCTTAACATAAACCAATGTAGCTAAGGGGAGACATATCAGTTGTGGATATGGGATTATACGAGGCCACTAGTTAAATTTTTGTATTCGATGTTTCAGAGTTTAGTGATGCTGTGACGGCGGTCCTGAGCTGGCCAGCGTGTCAGAGCAGGAACGTTAAGTGACTGATGGCCTTGCGGTGTTGGGATCTCACATGAGAAGTCCAGTAAGGTCAGGCAGGTACTGTCATCATCATTGGACCAAGGGTAAGTGATTGATGTTCTTTTTTATAAAAACACTACAGGGGGTTGTGGCGACATATCTGGGCTGATCCCTTTAGGAAGCGAGAACGAGTCAATGAGAGTTTTTATGTTTTGACATAAAACCTCTCATTGAGGGGGTTTTGTGACGGTACATAAATCCGTGTAAGGATTTATCGGTACAGGAAAAATAATTTTATTGTGTTTTCATGTGTTAAAAATGGTTAGGTTAACTTTTCCCAATATTGTACATACAACGCAGTTCGCCATGTGACGATTTTAAAAAATATAGTAAATCGCACAAATAAAAAGCCCAGATTCCTGAATCAACTTGAAATTGTCCCGTACCAACACGCAAAGAAAGGTGTTAATTAAATAATAATAATAATTACGTTAATTATTTAAAATACGACTATATAAATAAGGAAATCTCTAATTCGTAACAAAGTTAACGTAAAGTATTTACATTTTAATTGATGAGTAATTAATAATAAATAAAAGAACGAACTATTTTCTCAGTGCGTAAATACGCGCCACCTTACTGACCCCTCGCCCCTAAACTATGCACGCAGTCGCCAGTAGAACTTCGACATGTTAAGATGTGAGTTTTGTGTTGTCCACATACACGTAGGTGTATGCCGTTAACAAAATATCCAGTTTGAAGTGATTTTATTTTAAAGAATATATTGTGGAAAATAATAACAAAAATAAATAATGTAGTGTGTGTAGAGTTATAAAAAATATAAAGAAAGTAAAACTTAGCCGACACATCTCTTTTAAAAAATAAAACTGTAAGTTGTAAGATATGTAACTTACTAGACTTTAGTACTGCAAAGTAAGATCTATAATTAAGGTGTAAAATGTGAACTACAAACTCCAGACGTAGAAAACTCAAAATACAACAGTATGAACTTCAAGTAAAAATCCGATCGTCGAGACCAGATATAATCAACCCGATGTAGCTTCAAGAAGAACCACGTACACCACCCTAGAAGACGACAGAAGATGACCCCCAAGGACCCAGCCACAATCTCATGTTAAATTCAGGTGATATCCAAACACAACATTTGTACATATTCGTTTCAATAAGAGAAGTAACAAAAGAACACTAAAGAACTTTTAATAATGTAAAGAATAACTTATCAGATTTGTAATTTTGTAATGAAGTAGTAGTAACAGCACTATATCTAAATGTAAGGTAATTCTGTAGTTTTCAACCAATATTATTCTTCCAATAATTTGGTTAAAATTGTGATAAATTAATTTTTAACAAAGTTCAGACCCGGATCCGAGGTACTTAAAACAACATCTAGATGAGTACTTTTGAGATAAAAGGAATAATACACTTCATATTTTTAAAGCATTAAAAGCAGAATTTGCTAGAGTAATTCTTTTTGAAAAACAAAGTAAATCATGAGATTTGAATAGTAATAAAGATATGTTTTTGCTAACACCAAGTGAGTGAATAAATTTGTGCAATCCTTGTCTATTTCCTATGTAAAAATTGTGTTGGAATTTTTTGGTAAGGAAGTTTTGCTAACAACGGCAGCTAGTTTAATTAACTGGTAACGAATTGAACTAGTTCCCAACTTTTGTGTTGTCTTAACAAGGGAGACGTCACAAAATTGCGCCACTCTGCTTTTGTGTAAAAACTGCTCTGCTTAATTATATAATAGGTTTGTAAGCATCGTGACGCCTACAAAATTGCGTCACTGTTCTTTGTAAAAATAATAATAATTGTATATTGTTATAATTCGTTAACAATAACTTTGACAAACATAAATTTATTCACTCTGAAATAAACAAAAAATAAATGAGTAAAATTTTAATTAAGTTATAATAATATTAGTATCGTGACTTTGCCGTAATAAACAAGTCATCGCTGGTAAGTATTCCATTCTAAACCTGTCGGTAGAAACCAGTCTGTTCATGTTAAATACGTGTTGAGGAATGTAAACTCTCCCCTTTTGTATGCACACATCTCATTCAAAACCTCCCCTCGCTAACCAAACAAACCACCTTAGACATGCTCTTTCCTGTTTTGAATTGTCCTGAATTACCACCCTATGCAACTAGATGACTCCCCAAAACAGCTGACCCTTTGTGCTATTGTTAAAGCAATGAACTTTTCGTATATGAAATTTCTCTCTACTATATAATGGTATTAGCGTTTTGTTTGACTAATTATATATGACAGTACAGAAAATTGAATTGTTGTGAGATAAGTTTATGTTGATTAATTACTATAAGATTCCATATGTAATAAGATATATATATATATATATATATATTGTAGCATAACAAAATTATCACGCTAAACATTTAACTTAATGCAACATAAATAAGGAAGAAAAGTTCCATAGTGAGTGAGAAGAATGAATTGTTTTAAGGATTACACTAGAAACTGTATATTAAGTCAATAAAATGTTAATAAGAATGAAAAATAACAAAGAAAATCATGGATCAAAATAACTTACTATGTAAAAACCCAATAAACCAGCAGTGTACCCAGTAGATTGGGGAAGCAGTAAAAAGGGAAGGACCATAAAAAGGAAATAAAAGGATGAAACCATATTAATAAGGGAAATGTATAAGGTCAAGATGCAGAGAAACCACAAGACCAGAAATTACTAATATAATAATGAAGAAGGGACAAAATATGTCAAGATTCCCACACAGAGACTAGAACCAAGAAGAGTTATTCCAAAAAATGGTAATCATGGAATACATACCATTAAACAAAATTAAAACTAATATATGTAGACCCAATAACAAGTTACAAGATACAATCCCAAAGAAAACCGAATTGTATACTAGTTGTAAGCATAATATGTGGAAAAAATTATTAAAAGGACTACCATTAGTGTAGCCAAAATAAATGACACATTATAATAAAGTGCAGTATAAAAAATCTATTAAAAAAGACTACCAGCAGTGTAGGGAAATACTAAATAAAAACTAAAGAGACAGTCTAATGACTGAGTGTAATTTGGATAATAAAAGTGTTTTAGTGATTAGGCATAATAACAATATATTAGGAATAAGATGTTTTTATTTTATTGTATTAGCAAATTAGGTATAGGGAACACAAGAGACAGTTAATAACTGAAAGTGTCATTAGTTATAAGATGTTTTTATGTTAATGTGTTATCAAATTAGTTATAGTAATTAAAAGAGACAGTTAATAACTGAAGATGTTATTAGGAATAAGATGTTTTAATAGGATAAGGTTTGTGATAAAAGGAAACATAAAAACAAAGGACAGCCAACGACTGATAATAGTGCTGATAATAATATGTTCCCATTATAATACTAAATATGTAGAAAATAATAGGCATAAGATGTTTATGTTATGGTTAAATGATATTATAAAAAAAAAAAAAAAAAAAAGTTTAGTAGGTATAAGATATTCCATTGTATTTTAAAATCATGTTATTTAATTTTCCACTGTGTGAGGCAGAGAGGCAAGTAGGGTATAGAAATGTAATAATTTTATTCAAAACAGTAAACCATATATAATGTACAAGCAGATTAGCTAAGACACCATTTTAGAAAACACAGACTAGCAATTAAACCAAAAGTATCTATCAGAGAATCAAGCTAGATAATGGGAATAGAATTCAATATACACAATACAGAAATTGAAAATATAATTAATACAGATACAATTAATAGCGAATAGAATGACAAAGGAAAGAAAATTAACTTCTTTTGGAAACAAATAATACTAGGCCTATAATGGTAATCAAATCAGACTAAACAGTAAATTAATCAATATTGAAGTGTTTTAACAACAAAATTATTAACAACAAAGATAATCACGGAGTTATTAAGTATATTCCATGGAAATATTATCAGAAATAACAATTAAAAACCATTTAAACAATAAATTTGTACAAAATATGAGGCACACAATCATTACAAAAAATTGTAATTTTTGGGCTTAAATGAGCTTGAAACAAACCCAGCTATATATCCAAAGATGTAAAATTAATTAATCAATATTACTGAGTAGTTAGATTTATGTAAAATTAAGAAATATTTGAATTACAGTAAAAAATAAGAAAACTTATTATGTATATTTAGATGGTGAACCAAGTCTTAGACAGATATTTTTATAGTTAAACAATATAAAGAGGAAAAAGCCATAGGACAAATTACCCTAAAACGACGACGTTGAGTCTATTAGTCTATTGTTAATCGTGAAGACGACTAGTTGGAAATGTGTTAGCAGAATACCGAAAAAAGATTAATTTTGTGTAAAACCGAGTGTGGTTATGCGGCGTGTAACAGAGATGATCTAAAAGTGAAAATAACATTAACTATCAATTTATAACACTTCACAAGTTCCAAACAACAGTAATAACACCACCAAACTCAAACACAAGAAATCAGCAGCCATTTTGAGACAATTTTGGACCATATTCGCAGAACACAATTACACATATTTGAACACCGGACACTTCACAAGAAACCCATCACGAAAACGACATCGCAGGAGACGAGAGGACATTCTACACTATATTCCTGGACCAACACTACTTCGCAGAGAAGGGAATATCATTTTATTTCTTCGGGAGAATCTCAGCCAGTTCCAGCAGAATAGCAGTTAAAATCGAGGAGACGTCGGCCATACTGGATTTACTCGCCAGCACCAGCACGAGTTGCACTGCCAGCTTGAAAGGAGTGACGTCATTTCGTCAAATTGGTTCGCTATTCATTTCTCTAATTGACAATTTAAATAATAATCTTGTTTTATTTCAGCCAAAATAATTTAGTTTAAGAATACCTGTAAGAATGTATCTTGTTCCTTGCCCTCTGACCATTTTGACTCGTTAAAATAACCATAATTTCTAACCTTGTAAAAATATATTTTGTTGATTTTGTTCGCTACCGACTGGAGCACATATTAGCCAATGCCTTTGTTGCGGTTTGGAAGCTCTTGAATAATCGTGAGTTATTCCAAAGACGCTAATGAGGAAGGCTGGATTGTTTGTTAGAAAGAAGTGGACTGTATTAAAGATGTTGAACATTCGTTTATTGAAAAAATCTGATTGTTAATTACGATCGGCACGTGCGGATGTATTTGAGGCAATAACGCCCGAAATTAAATTTGAATGAAATCGTGGTCCATTGTAGATGGACGCAGGTAGTTGAATGAAATGAAATATTATAAATGCATGCTAAAAAATATCCAGAAGCCGCGGCTGTAAGAGAAGTGTTTTTACGAGAGTTGCGCTCGGAGTCGTGTTATAAACTGAACTAAACTGGCTTGCAGTCGGCGGTGCTGGCCGGCTGCAACGTTTGATAAACGCGTGACGTCATCCGCGCGTGCCGTATACGGTGGTGGACCGTCTACAGCTGATAAACCAGTACAAAGTTTAAACATACTGCCCGCCAAAATCGGGACGATTTTGTACATTAAAGGTTAAATTGAACAATATAATAATTAAACTTACATGTCGTAAGCGATACAATAATTGGCGCACTGGCCAGAGAGCAATGACATAATAAACATAATATGAATTCAATTAACAATCACCAAGCATACAATAAATTGACCCTTACGCCAATAGCAAGGGCTTACTGACGTTAAAATTACTCAAAACATAATAGTAATACAATACGCACAATAATACAATAATTAAGTAGGTATTGATCTTTCCCAAATAATACCCCTTGATATTTGCCAAGCATTACAATAACAAGTGATAACACCATAAAAAATACAATAATTTCCCCATGATATTGACATAACAACCCCAATGAATTTCATAATGTTTGACCCTTAGAAAATACAATACATATATAGAATAATTGACACTATAAATGACACTTGTGGTTCTCAGAATTTGAATCACACAAACATATTAACAATACACAACATCCATAATGATTGATAGTACATATGAGACACAGTCACTATTGCTGTAATAGCTAGCGGCACGTAAACAATATTACAATGCTTATGATACAATTGACTTGTATGCTCGCCCCGGGGAATGTCCCGGGCGTGGTCCATGTAATGTGACACGCACACACTCACACACACACACACACCTCGTATGGCACGCATACGATTAGTGTGTAGCCACCGGAAGGGGGCATATTTGTGGATGGGTCGGCGTAAGATACCTAGCGCGGTGCGAACTTCTGCGACGCGTACTAAGGAATCTTGACCCGGAAAAACATTGGTAATTACCCCACGCTTCCATTCTAGAGGGGGGGAATTGTCATCCAAAATGAGGACAAGTTGTCCGACGTTCAAATTCTTTAATGGGGTGCGCCATTTATTGCGCTGCTGCAGATAATCCCTAGACCACCGTTTCCAGATGGTCTGCGTAAATTTTTGGAGCAGAAGCCATCTGCCCAAATGAGTATTATTGCCTTGTGTATAGTCGGGTTCCGGAAGTGCCGTCAGTGGAGCACCGACCAAAAACTGAACGGGTGTTAAGGGTTCAGGGTCTCTAGCATCGTCGGACACCGCGCATAACGGGCGTGAATTAAGGCAAGCCTCAATTTGAGAAAGAAGGGTAGAATATTCCTCAAAATTCAAGATCGTACCGCCAATTACGCGACGTAAATGGAATTTAACACTCCTTACACCACTTTCCCACAAACCACCGAAATGAGGGGCTGAAGGGGGGATAAAGGACCATTTGATTCCGTTCTTGTTCTATGGTATGTACGAATATTTCGGCAAATATTCCTGATATAGGGGAGCCCATGGGTAGTCCATCTGTTTGTGTGTAAACCATGTTATTGTGTGAGAAATAATTTTGTTCGGTGATAATTGTAGTGAGATGGATGATCTCTTTTATGTGTGTTTCTGGTGTGTTATTTAGTTATAGTAACTGTTCTAATGTAGTTATAGTTTCTTTTATGGGTACATTGGTGTATAGGTTTGTTATGTTAAAAGAAGCTAGTGTAGAATTGTGTGGAATGTGGACATGTTGAGTTTTATTCACCAGATCTAAATTATTTTTGACGGTGGTGTTGTTTGTTAAATTTATGTTGTTTCTGATTCATTTATCTAAATGTCTAGCTATTTTGTGTGCGGGTGCTTGTGTGTTGTTTATAAGTGGTCTGATGGGGATATTACGTTTGTGTAATTTTGGTAGTGCATTCAGTATAGGGGGGTTTGGTTTAATTTGTTTCAGATATTTGATGTTGTCAGGTGTGATTATGTGTTTTGTGTTATTTATGATTTTATTTATTTGTTTGTGATATTTTGTGGTGGGGTCTTTATTTAATTTGGTTATGTTGTTTTCAGTAAAAAATGTTTCGATTTTGTTATTTAGATCCTGTTTTTCTATTATGACGTTTATGTTACCTTTATGTATGTTTACCTTACCCCAAAACACACATGACTAACAAGAAGAACTCAACACAATCAAATATATAGCAGTCAAAAATGGATACAATCCCGATTTAATAAACAAACTACACAAACGCATCCTAAACACAAAAAGTAAAACACATAAAATCAACAGTACACAACCTAGTAAATACATCACACTCACATACTACAATTCCAACACACACAAAATTGCTAACACATTCAGGAAACACAATTATAAAGTAGCCTACAGAACTAACAACACCATCAGGAAACACATAAATAATACTAACAAAGACACAGACACATACAGCAAAACAGGTGTTTATAAATTAAACTGCAGTGATTGTAACCAGTTCTACATCGGCCAGACGGGAAGATCTTTTTCCTCAAGATACTCTGAACATTTAAAAGCCCTCACCACAAAATACATACACTCCACATTCGCCAAACATTTACAAAATAAAAACCACGGTTACACAAACATAGAACACAACATGGAAATACTACACTACTTACCTAAAAGTAGAAAACTAAACACAGCAGAACAATATGAAATATACAGACATCACACACTACAACCAAACAACATATTAAGTGACCAATTACACTATAGATCACATATACTTTTTGATACACTTGTTCAAACACACTTTGAATCCCAGCACCAATTCCCTCCCACCAGCAACCCCCACCACACACACACCTACAACCCATAACGGTTACTTTGTACTGACACTCTGTATTTCAAATCCCACTGAGGAAGACGGACACCACGTCGAAACGTTTGGGACATAAAAACAAAAGTAAGTGTTCACTAGTGAAACTATAAGAATATGTTATCACCACGAAAATATGGGGTAAAAACAATGTATTTAAAGTATTAAATAGCTTAATGAGTATTATGAATTTATACCAAGTGCGGTTTTATCAGCCCCAAATCAGAACTATATAATGAGGGTATGCAAATTACTCATATTCAAAAAATGGAAACGATGGGAATGATAAAAATATCGTCAGTGCAATTATAAATAAGATATTGACTTATAAGAAATAATTAAAAAGTGACGAGCCCTTGCGCGTGGGTAGGTAACCGACCAATCATAATCTCAAACCCGGGCTACTGAAAATACGAAGTGAAGAATGCTGACCAAGTAACTACAGACAGTCTTTTACCAACAACGAGAGCGACTCCACGTTAGCCGATCATCCAGAAAAACGTGGTTTTGACAGCCAACAGCTGTAAACACACAAACTAACCTCGAAACTTCGAGTGGAGGTTAGGTCAACCCAAGAAGATGGTGCAGTCTATTTTTAAGTGTTCTATTATGGAGTACATGCGTATAGGCAGTGTGTGAAGTGCATTTATGAAAATTAATTTAAAAAATATTAATTAATTATAAAAGTTATAAAAAGTGTTAATTATTCGAATCGACCAATTACGCAAGTATCAATGCAAATGACCATTATATTATACATGTCAAATCATTCATAATTTAAAGAACACTAATTGCGAATCTAATTTGTCTGAATTAATTGATAAATAACCCGAATTCCAAAAAAAGGGGACTTAGAAAAAATCAAATAAACAATGATCAAATTGAACGATTTTAATAACGACAATTTTAATACTTTGTTTGATTCAATTGTACTAGCATAAGAAAAGACATTGAATGATCAATGAAGGGAAAATGAACCCTGACAATTATTAATTTAAAAATGTTTTGTATTTAATTATAGTAATTGAACTCAGAGTCACACATGAGTGTAACCTAGTTGTATCAAATTAATTTAATTTACCTGTTTTATTTGTATCCAGTCTTGGAGATTATTCAAGAACATAACACTGAATTTAACAAATTATTATGACATACTAAATAAGTAATGCATCAAAGAAGCATAATTAATCAATTTTAAATAAACAAGGTTACATGAACCTTTACTAACCTCAATTGTAAACAATGAACAATCGTTCATATTTTATGTTATGTTAAACCAACAATTAATGATTTTATTCTCCGCCTACTCATTATTACAGTAGTGCATTTTATTATATCTGTGTATCTTGCAGGCTCAAAGAACCTACAAATTTTGTGAAGCATAATAATCAATTTATTTACAAACAGAAAATAATCGACTTACCAAATGCAGTCCTACCACCCTGAGCTTTTTATTATTTTAAGAGTCCATGTTCAATTTTAATTATTTTAAAAAAGGAAGATTGATAATACCATTGTAACCAAACTATTTTACTTGAGTTGAATAAACAACTATTGTTTTATGAACAATCAGAAGTGTTGACTTTTATTAGAAAAAGTAGAATTACAGTTTAGGTGAGTAACCAGAGATGGTTGGTACCAGAAGCCAAAGCAGACATTCAAATTGAATGATTATCACCAACCACATTATCTAATATTTTCTACATATTACAACTGATAGTAAGTATCATGTACCTGTTGTGTTTATGTCAGTGTCTATACAGGAAAGTACCGATCAACTCACCGCAGCTAATAATAGAAGAGTCAACGCAACTTCTTCAGAATCGAACTCAAGAAAGTGAATAAAAACACATTCTAAACAATTTAAACCAAATTAATAAACGACGATAAAAAAGAGTAAGTGAACCGATTTATTCATATCGGATTCAATAATAGATAGAATTGAGTAGAATAAATCAATAAAACAAAAATGAATAATAATAAAAACAAAACTTTCACAATACTAATAAAACAGAAAACAAGAATCAGTAGGACCCTAAACATCGTCATATTACAAATTGGCGAACAATGTTTGAGACGATTAATTAGGTGCAATATCAACACCATTAACGGATAATAAATACACCGTACATTTCGTCTTATTACAAGGTGTATGAGTGTGTGTGTGTGTGTGTGTGTGTGTGTGTGTGTGTGTGTGTGTGTGTGTGTGTGTGTGTGTGTGTGTGTGTGTGTGTGTGTGTGTGTGTGTGTGTGTGTGTGTGTGTGTGTGTGTGTGTGTGTGTGAAGCATATGCATATAGGCCTAACAAGATTTGTTGATAATCAGTTTTACGCCTTAAGGCGGAATAAGTGTGTTCATGATATTTTTTTATATTTTACTTGATGTACGCATTATTTTATATGTATCTGCACACCGTTCTCTGCCTAAGTACACTAAATGATTCCCTGGACCAAACATTACATATAATCATATTCATTTACTTATTAATAACCGATAAGATTTCAATTGACATCTGAAAAGATACCAATTACTGAGTAAGACTACAAATTTTTTTACTTGATGCTGGTTTTATAATTTTGTTGTGTAATATCTAAATTCAGTTTTGGTGGCCCTAATTTTTTAGTTCTATTTTTTTTCGTAAGTAAGTGAATTTGAAATAATCAAACGTTTAATATAACTTACTGAATTCATAGCCATTACTGAATTTAATCGTTTCTAACAAATACGCACAGAACACACAGGCTTGGGCCTACACAGAATAAGTTACACGTTTATGTAGGCCTACGCAAGGTTCGACAAAAACACTATCGTACACAGAATACACTGCCTAATAAAGAATAAATTATTAGAACATTACGTTTACACAAAAAGTACAAAAAGAACACAGTCAAAACTATATAAAACACAAGAGAAAATATATACACTTTAAACAGCAACAGAGAAGTTTTGAACAACGCTCCGGTTCTCTATGAAAATAGCTGCAAAATCAGACAGCGGGCAGAGCCCCTCCTGTAATGGCTGATGCTGATTTAAAAGCACAGACATGTGTACACGCCTCTTTCCCCGCTCCCCGCAAGACCGGCCAATGCAGGGAGGACGACAGCGAAAACGTCCGGCTGCGGGACCATGCTGAAAACATCGGGTGATCGCTATTAGTCGCCCCAAAAATATTTTTCAATAAGGATACTACACATTATAGTTATATTATTGACAAGTTTATTGACAAGTTTAATTTGCAAATTTAGTGGGAGGGCTGCGCCCTTTTGCCCTCCCTGTACCAGCCGCCATTGGGCAGTATATATACCGGTACTCAACAACGTTCAGTTAGTTCAATGCGAGATATTGGATAGTGCGGTTCGAGAGTTATAGTAGCGATATTACTGTGCGCGTTCAAGTGGTTATTAGTTAAGTGTTGTGTTTTATAATCGGGCGGTATAATTGTAATACAATTGTGTTTAATATTAGTGACCTTTTATTGCATGTGAACAATTTATATTTGATTTGTTGTAGTAGACTGTGTTGTTAATTACGAACTGTTTAACTGTAAAAATTATAGCTGGTGATTAGTGACTTAATTGGTGTCTTGTACTTATTTTGTTTTCCACTGTACCTACGATGATCGAATAGACCGTCGTAACAATATAAATTATTTACCTGGTGTATGTTGAGTAATTTTGACTGTTTCATTTTCATGTCTGTTATGTGATACAAGTAATATAAATCCTGTAGGGCGCTTTCCCAACAAATACACCTGTCCACCAGACTGAATAGACTGCCACTCTACAACTTCTTTATCAACAATGAATTCCTTACTCTGATGAACTGACATTACTCCAAGTTCTGAAACCAATTTAATATATTATAAATATCATTACAACGTAGATTGAAATTAAAATTAACTTATTACTTCACTTTGAAATTATCAATGCGTACCTTCTCTGTTACCAACTCCAGAACTCAAGACATATCCGTGTCCTTTCCTAAGCAGATCCTCAGTCATCATATCCAGTTTGTTCCTTAAATTGATTGACTGAGTATCAGGCGCAAACTAAATAGAAATAAAAATAATGTGTAAAAAGTACATCTCTAATTTAATAAAAATTTTATTTTATGTCCAGGTATTGTGTTTCAGTAACTATATTTTTGGAATCAATTTTCTTCTGCATCAAAAAATAAAATAATGGTGTATAAAACTAAAATACATAGACTTAACAACATCCCCCTAGATGAAAAAGACTGCAAAGACGAACTAAAAACGATAAAATATCTAGCAGAATCCAACGGATACGACAGTACAATAGTCAATAAACTCCTACACAAAACACAAAACAAACAACAGACAAAGACAGAAAACAACAAATTCATAACACTAACAAACAACAACATCAACAAACAAACTGAAAAAATAGCCCACAAATTCAAAAAAGCAGGACACAGAATCGCTTACAAAACTACTAACAAAACAGAACACACATTATCAAAACACACACACACACACACACACAAAGCACAAAACAAATTCGATCTACCTGGTGTTTACAAACTAAATTGCTCAGATTGCAACAAATTCTACATAGGCCAGACAGGACGTAGCTTCAATCAAAGATACATTGAACACACAAAGGCACTCCACTCCACTACAGAATCCACCTATGCAAACCACCTCATTGAAGCAAACCACACATACAAAAACATCGACAATAACATGGACATTCTACACGTACACACAAAAGGCCGAAAAGTAGACACTCTAGAACAATTGGAAATACACAAACACACAAAAACAAATAAAAACGACATCCTAAATGAACAGACACAATTCAAATCACACGCATTATTCGAACATATCACACCCCACACACACAACATCAATCTTTCAAAAGTCGATACCATCGCCAACAACAAGACAGACAGTGCTCCCAGCGGCAGCCTCTGAAGAAGCTTTTTAAAAACGAAAACCGGTTCAGGTTATAAGGTAAAACTTTTACGTTTTTACCCATAAAAAGCTTTGTGTTCCGAGTCGGTAGTGAAATAATTATATTTAAATATCTTTCCTTAGAATTTTAAGACAGTATTATCTAGAATGAGAGGAGTAGGTTGAGGTGGTTGTTTGGTTTTATAGGAATATGGGAGGAAGGGTTATGGATGACTCATGAGTAAGTTTCACACCTGGTCCTACAGTTGCTAAGGGGACCTCTGAATACAAAGACAAGAATATCTTTAAAAATTGACTACCTCGCTTATTATACTTTCAAATAATAACCGTCACTAATTATTTAATGCATATTTACTGATTCAATATATTAGCTGAAATAATTAAAAAATAAACATGACTGCACCATTTTATAATAGATATAAAACTTTATGAATAATAAGTTGGGTTTAAAAATCTTAATCTCCCTACTCAGAAATAAAAAAGTGTTCAAGACTAAACCCATACTAGAATGCACACAAGGAAAACAGCAGTTACTTGGGGGGGGGGGGGAATAGATGTATGATAAGAATGAATAAAAAGATGATAGTGAACATCCATGAGTAGCTTCAGAATTATGAAAAAGGGATACAGGAGAACCTAAATAGGACTGAATTAGCTCAGTCACAAAGACAAATAATGATGAGTGGCAAAAATTAAAGAGATGAATGACATAACAGAAGTGACTGTATTATCCAAGGACAGAGGAAAACTGATGGGACTTTATACAAATGCAAAGAAACTAAATGGTTCTTGGCCAAACAAGGAAAGGATTCTAATAAGTGACAATTAGTGTAGACATTCATTTGGACTAGTGAACAAAATGTAGGAGTAGAATAGCCAAGTGAAGAAAGCGGTGTATTAGGAATAAAATTAATTTTGTGTAACAGAATATACTTGGACCTGGAGAAAAGACTGGTGAAGTTGTTTACTTTATGTATCTGAGACAAGGACAAAAAGGGGGTTCTGGATTAAACTAACCCAGAGGACAAATGGACCGAATACTAACAATGGTTTTTAGGAAGCAGTAGAAGGAACATGAAAAGAAAGAAAAGAAGATTGAAGCTCTTAGATGTGTACAATGTGAAGGCTATAAATGGCATCATGTATAAAGAGGTGAGGGCTGGAATAGATACAAGGCTGTATGGTGGTGATGTCTGAGACCTGTCACACAATGGAACATCATATGATGGTGGTGGTGGTGGTGGTCTGTATATAAATTTCAGTGCCTGTTTAATGTTTATATCATCACTGAAACACGTCACAAAAACAGAACTGTCCAAACAGCTATATATATATATATATATATTGTTATCAACCCCAAGATCCATGACTAATCAATACTATACAGGAGTTATTTGCCAAATGTGTAGCAGTATGAACCTTGTGATACTATACAGTATTTTGGTAATATGACACTAAGTGACTTTCTCGGTTTTATTTTTTTTCATTTGACAAACTCATTATGAAGGGGTCTTTGTTTTGCAAACCTAATAATGATACTATAAATCCCAAAACACACTGTATAAAAAATAAAAGAAGTTACGAGAGGGTCTATTGGTTACTTGTTCACACAAGGTAAAAAAAGATGTACTGCTCTGTCCTGATAACAGTAGAAATTTTGAGAGCCAATATAATCATATATCATGAGAACCAATGCTGTATCTATGTATGAAATACTATCTCTAGCTTTGTTTTTGTCTTTTTATAGATGTGTAGCTAGTAAATATTAAATTAAAAGTTGTGCTAATTTTGCAGTTTTTAGGCTTCTGTTTTTTCTGTTGGAAAATATTTTTTTACAATCTTGACAAAAATTAAGGTGTCTGTGTGTGATTGTGGTTGAAAAATAATAAAGGTAAGGAAAAGCTACTACATAATTTTTTAACCTAACTTACCTCTATCTCATTTACTTCCTTCTGTACACCACTTTCTTCATAGTTTAAACTTGCGCCAATTGAAGACAGTAACAACAAATTTTGTATTATAAACTTCCACATAATAGAACTTTTATTTTCTGTACCTACTAAAAACTGATACCTGAAATGAAAAAATGATTAGTTACAGACTGCTTAATGATGTCTCCAGCAGAGTCTTATACAAGACTTACTACAAGAGCTATTCTAAAATTTACCTCTGATTGGTTGATATATACAAACTGCTAGTCACATCATGGCAAACTGTCAAATATTATGGCACATGTGCAGTAGAGACCAGTATACTTTTATATTCTTACACGCAACTTTGTGGTCCATTATGTTTACTTCTGTAGAGTGGTGATCTGACAAAACAGGTTGTCAATGTCTTCCCCGCCAGCTTAAGGTAAATGGTGGTTTTTGTTGAAATGTTCTATCATCTATTGGGTACATCTGGACTATTCTCGGAACTCCTGGACAGACTCATAGGACAACTATCTCAGACGATTAAGAGGTGGGAGCGAAACCATCTATTGCAGGCAGTCATGTGGGACCATGCCCCACATGACCTTGGTATGGACAGCAGTCCCTCCAGTTAATCACAATCAGATCAAAGTTTATAAAGTGGCACTGAGTTGTTAATATGACTGTCGGTTGACTCCATATGCTGGGGCATATGGTACAGGCCAGAGGGCAGACTTCACATAATTGGAAGGCTCCAATTTCAGAGAATTTCATAGACCAGAATAGTGGACAATCATGTGTGTCCTCTTCTGGTGGCCAAATCAAGACCAGTACACCACCAGATTGAATATGGGCAGGGGTACCATCATGATATCTAGGTGACTGGCTGTCCAGCTACCCAATACTTTGACACCTGTTTTTCAAAGAGGAACCACAAAAACTCATGCAACCATATAATCAGAACCTGTACATGGGTGGTAATTATGTGCAAATATAACACAGATATGTTTATAACTTTTGTATGTAACAAAATATTTTTCTGTGATTTTGTTTTTTTTTAACTGCCAATCAGAGGTTAATTTTCGAATGGTATAGAGGTTAATAACCCTCATGTAACATATTCTTCTACATACATTTCAGGCTCAAAGACCTCAAACCTTGTATTTCCTTTATTTAAAAAATGCATTTCAAAAGACTTTAAATTTTATATATTAGTATATAATTCAGATATTGTCAACTTCTGATTATCTATTTTTGTTTACACAGAAAGGTTTTTATGGAGGGAAAGATTTTACTCAATGCTGAGGCTTTTCTCCTACAAAATATATATTGATTCCTTTGCTTTTGGCACCAAAGATAGGGCATTAATCCGATTTGAAGGAACTCTTCTCTGAACCCACTTACTAGGTAACTCTCAGCAGACATATCCACAGTGTGGGGGTGATCCAATCCACAGAGTCAGTGGCTAAGTTGTGTTAAGGACAGAGTACAGTCAAATATATTAATCTCTCCTTGTCCAGGAATACAGTCGAAGATCACAATGGCAGTTTCACAGAAAAGAGGAACTTTGGTACAGTGAGTCGGGCTGGTATAAAAGTAACCGATGTAATTGATATCTTATAGTATGGCATTCGATTGTCAAAGGCTAAAGAAGAAAACCTGTAAAATAATTTGTTTCACAGGTGGGTAGTTAATGGTCTAGACCAAGTCCTCATTTATTGGAAAAATATACAATGCTAAAAGACCAAACATCAAGCTCAGCAACGTTGGATAAATGATAAATGGAACTGCAATATCAAAGGGACTACAATATACAAGTCTGAAATTGCACTTATCAAAGTGGTGAATTCCATTATAAACGTTTGATCTTAATGAAATAATAAATTCTTGGATTTTGTTGTCCATAACGTGTCCGTTGATTAACTAATTATAAGTATAATACTACTGAATTGGATCACTAAGTTTTTTCTTTGGAATAAGTGAAAACTGGTTCAGGCTTAAAAAAAAACTTAGTGTTCCGAGTCAGTAGTATTATACTTATAATTAGAAATAATACAATTAAAATTAACAGTAATTGAAAAACATAGTCCATTAAAAATATTTAGTTAAACATTTCTAATGGAATAGCATCACTTTTTGATAAGTGAAGTAAGTGACTGTTGACAACAAATATCAGTACATAAAATCGTTTAATGGAAGTGATTAAAAATAACATACTATTCACCTGAAACTAACAATTGGTATAATTTTCACTGTACACATGTTAACTGCAGAAAATGTATACATACATTACTTGACTCTTTATCAAACAATATTACTTTTAACAGTTTTGAACTATGACCTTCAGTGATAACCACAAAACAAACTTACAATAGCAGTTTTGAAAGAAAAAAATAATATTCAGTTACTAATATCTGACATGTATTTATTTCATAATACTTGAAAGTAATAAAGAAGTAAATACACCAAATTTTCTATTAACAAATATAATTGTAAAATATATTACAGTAAGATATTGATTATTAAGACTGGAATGTTAGAAGATAAGGAAAAAACAGAATGAAAAAGACAACACATATCAGATAACTTAATCCACTACCGGGAGCATGAACACTATTCATATAAAAAAATGTGTTTCAAAACCATGTGAGCAGTTTAGTTACATCAGGCTAAAATTTCAATAATAAGAAAAATTTATATGAGTATAAATTTGAAACTTGGACACCTACACAGAAGGATATGAACTGAAATCAGGCACTTCAATCAAGGTTGTTAAGGATATTATAGGATATTCCAGATTCAGCAGAGTATGAGAGTGTGAAAAGATGATGTAGTGGACCAGAGCTGAACATTTACAGTATTCATGAGAATAATATCACTATAAAAGACAGAATATAATATGAAGATAGAATACCTAAAGAAATAAAGAGTCCACAAACCAAGAAGAAGAAAATGGGACGGATAGGAACAATAGGCCGCAGACTCAGCTCATGAGAGGACAGAGGCCAGATCTGTCATGGGCTACGGCTGCAAGAAAACTGTCAGTTTGTTGGTTTCACAAAAGAAAGATCTGGTGCATCACCTGTCGTGCACAGCCTTTTTGGTTGGGTTGGAATTCTTGGCCTGTGAGGTAAAAGATCAGACACCAGATATGTCAATCTATTGTTGAAAAAGGTGCAGTCTGCCACAGGCCTCATGGTACATATGGAATAAGTTTTGTTCACATCACATGTTTCATTAGTAAATACTTCAAATGTATTGTTAATCTGATATTTTAGATATTGATAATCTGAACTGAAGAAAATAACAGCTGGAGTTCCGCAGGGTAGTGTTTTGGGACCGGTCTTGTATTTGTTATATACAAGGGACCTTCCAACTGTAGAAGATGCAACCATTGCCACCTTTGCAGATGATACTGCAATTCTAGCGACTGGAAATAAAATTGAAGAAGCTGTAGTGAAACTTCAAAGAGCCTCTGATGCTGTGAACAAATGGACCAAAAAATGGCGCATTAGATTAAATGAGATGAAGTCAGTCAATGTAAATTTTACAAATCTAAAGGTTTGTCATCGGATACCAGTTATAATTAATTTTCATTACCAATTCCTTATGCTAACACAGCTAAATATTTAGGAATGACATTAGAGCCAAAACTTAAATGGAAGGAGCACGTCAAAAAGAAAAAGCAGGACTTGAATCTAAAGTTCAGAAAAATGTATAGCTCCTGAGAACACAATCCAAAATAAATTGCTGTTGCATAACCAAGCACTAAAGCCAATCTGGACCTATGGGATACAGCTCTGGGGCTGTGAAAAGAAATCAAACATAAATATTGTAACATCACAAGATGTCACCTAACCTAAGTGTATGTTATCAGATTTCATAAAAACAGAATAACCATGTAAATAGGTATAGAATAGTCGAAATAAACAAGAAAGAAGAAACCAAGAGAGAAGAATAAAGCAGAAGTACCATGTGAAACAGTAACCCAAGAGCTGTTTGACACTACAACTAGACTGAGACTAAAACGAACTAATGGACAGAATAGATTTAAATTCAACTGTCAATTCAGTAAATGGTTGATGTAAACCGAATGTCATTTATAAACAAAAAATAAACTAATGAGCAGTTAAATACTGTGAAAGCAAAATCAGCATTTTGGCTGATAATAGATGTGACAATGAACAGTAGATAATGAATGCCAAAACCAATGTTAACAATGGCTATATTGTAGGAACTAAGATGTATTTCAGCATCAAATATACTTGTTAGAAAGAGAGCTATTTATATAAGAGAATCTTATACTGTAACAGTACAGACTGACCCAGTACCAGAATTATGGGAATTATGGGTATTTTCATTGTTTTATTATGTATTTTTTTTAAACATACAGAATGGTTAGGTACATTGTCCCTCTGGAAAACGGAACTACGTAAATTCGGCCAGAGTAAAACACCAAGGTCTCCGGTGGACGTGAAAACAGCAAAATCTACCATGGCGGTGTTTATGACGAAGTACCACAATATGCATTATGATTGGGCTATAACACTAGTCCGTCATCGCTAAGAACAATGACGCACTGAGTACAATGTGTGCAACGAGGCGTTGTCCAGCAAGACAAAGCGGGATGACGTAAGAACTACACACACACAAGCAAGAAATTACACTTGCCTCGCTCTCATTTCAACGCCATTCTTCAGAGGAGCCACAGCGATGTATCGTTGTGTGTATAACTTTTTAACAATACTTTAATTCAACTAACAAAAATGTTACCAACAGTAGTGGAGCAATAAAGGCTCATCTTGTTTACAGTATAAATATATAAAAAATGTAAATTCAGTGCACACATCCATCTAATTAAACTCAGCGGAATTAAAGGCGAACACCGACCATCACCATGGGAGTCTCACACCAACAACGGATGGACACCACCACCTAACAAGCAGAGAAGTTCCTTTTGTCATTTTTATAGTTAATGAGCTCATTAATATCAAATCGATAATAAAAAAGAATGTACGGGTCTGAAGTTGAATGTGTGAGAATGAATGCGTGAATGTATAGCCATAACACATAAGTCGAAGGCATTGGTTTGTGCAGTAACTAATTAACTATTAATAAATGATTTTAAGCTGCAGCTATAAAGTGTACATTGATATTAATTCAACAGATAAAGAAATAGAGAGAATCAAAAGAGATAGGAAAAGTAGCCACCATTTTGTTTTGTGTCATATCATATGACGTCACTATTTTGACTGCATGGTTGTATGTGTACTACCTTAGATTGAATTAAATTTGATGGTTAATTTCAAGAATATCTGGTTATCATTTGTGTCGTCAACTGTGTTTCAAAATCTTCCTGTACCCGAACCCTGGTACCCCTTAGGTAGAAAACAAGTTATAGAGGAAGAAAATGAGCCCGGCAAATAATGAAATTGGTGAGTATCATTAATACCGAATTATGGTATTTGTTATCTTGTAGCGGGTCATTTTTGGGTGTTTTTATTTTTAACCGTTTGGGGCATTATTATATTGTTACTTATTTCGTTTTCGGGCGGACTGGTATAATAAATTTGGAAAAACTGTAATTGTATTGTGCAACGTTATTTAACAAGCAACAGCACGAGGTTGAGAAACAGCGTTTGGAACAAAAGCGACGCGCAATTTCAGTGGTGTAACACGGCAGAAGAATTTACCCCCCCAAAATTCTAAGAACTCTGTGCATGTGTTTTGACGCCCGTATGCAACTCAGCCGGGCGGGGATCGGCACTGACGCCGTGAATGACACCGCAGTTGAGACCAACATGGCGCTGGGACGAGAAGTTATTAGTTCTAAGTGACCGGCTACCGGAAAACAGCGTCAAACTCCGCCTACTGTGAGCGACATCAGCAGAGCAGATGCCAATATCGGCCTCTGGACACACACACATGCCAGTTATAATCCATGCATAAAATGGTTATGCCACCGCAATTAATCACCAACGGCGACTAAAACCGGATGGCCGTGACTGCTCATTTCCCGCGACTCGAGGAAAGCACATTGTCCAGTTCGTCACTGACTGTGTTGGCGCCGACACGCGAGCTAAATATGCTCATACAATTTTATTAGTATTTGATAATGAAAGTGAAGTAGTCATTTTCTAAAACCAGTGACAGGATGGGAGGATAGTTGTAGAACAATAATAGCCAAATTTGTGATTCAGTTTCGCCCTTTTCGAGACGTTTTCGACCTACCGCGGGCTGGCCACGAGGTCACAGAAGAACGCGTTGCCGGTAGTGATCTAAAATCATGTATTCAATTGGGTAATTGGGGTTTTATAATGGAATGGGAGTAGTGAGTGTGCAATGCTGGGCTGAATTAAGTGTATATGTGTGTGAATGAAGTTATATAATTGTCCATGATAAGGTAAGCGATAGTCAGTAAGGTGTAAGAGTTGCACAATATGTAACAAGAAGATTTAACATTTCAACATTTCTGAGTAATAAAGAAAAATCTGATTTCTCTTCCATACAATTGAGAGTTAAATTCTTTCAGTGCCTTATTTCGTTATATGTATCGTCAGAGTTCGTCGAACGAAATGGGTTAGTCCACACTATGCGATCCGGCCAGATCAAAGTCGTAAGGTAAGTGGAAGTGTTAACTTAATTTGAATAAAATAATTTTACCGAGAAAAAGATAAAAGTTACAATTGGTGCCGTGACCAGGATTTAATATAACTGAAGAGGGGTTATTTTAACACCGGCCTACATCTGACGATGCATAGCGAAGTAGGGTTATGAAAGCAAATTGATTTGGTAAAATATCAGTTTTGAAATAAAATTACTAATTGACAGTTGTTACGTAAGAAAAAATAGATAAAGTAAAAATGTCCGAGAATACAGAAAAAAGTAGTATAATAAATTCAATCATGAGTGAAAGTGGCCTTGAGTCGCAATCGCTGGATGAAAGTGGTATGTTGAGGGGGGAGACGGGTGCTGTTACAGAAACAGCTGGCGGCAGTAATGTAATAGTTCATTCCACTCCGATTGCGTCTCAACCACAACCAAACGAAATAGACGTTGATTCGGGGATTCAATTGACCCCCGTTTCAACTAATAAAAGTAAACAATCAGAGGAACTAGATATAATGAGTTTTTTACGAAAAATGGACAACAAATTTGACATGCAGAATAATGAATTAAATAAGCGTCTTGAGATTTTAAGTAACGAATTCAAAGAACAGAAAACAAAATGCGAACAGCAGAATATTAAAAACGATATTATTTTTAATGAAATTAAAAAACAGAATATTCAGTTTCAGCAAAATATAAATATAAAATTTGACGAGTTGATAAATAACATACAAGACAAGAATGTATGTCTTGAAAATACCAATGAAATGACAAGAAATAGTTCGAATAAAGTAGAACAGAGTAAGAATAATACAAACGAAAGTTGTAATGACTGTGTTATGTTAGGTAATGAATTAATAAATAATAATGATAATAATAACGAGAATAATAATGTGTTTGAGAAATTGGTATCAGAAAGTGATACGGTAAAAATAAATAATGAAAGTATAGAATGCAGTGATTATGAGATGTTAATGTGTGTCAGTGAGTTAGAGAGAGAGAGAGAAAAAATAATGTTGTAGTAGAGTGGGGACAGAGGGGAAATTTTCCTTTTATTATTTATGATGATTTAATGTGGTCACAAGAGTTTTTGAAGGGCAAGAGTCCCGTGTTAGTAGAAGATTTGAGTTTATTTTATTTGTATAAGTTTATACCCTCTGTCCGGAATGATTTTATAGGTATGAGATGGTGTTATGAAAAGAGAGATTTAAATAGAGAATTGTGTGTTGAGAGAGAGATAGAGTTATATGAATTAAAGAGAGATTATGATGAGTTGAAAGAAATATTAGAAGTGTATTTAAACAAGAATGATTTAAGTGATAATACAAAAGTAACTAACCCGATATTGGAAATATTTACTGACGGAGATTTAACAGAAATACTTAACTTAGACTTGGTGAATGATTATTATGGTATAACGGATAAATTGAAATTGTTTGGTTATGACACACAAGACAACAATATGTGTGTCAATATAATTGAACAGTGCTATACAAAACCAAGATTAATCTTTGACGATGGCGGGTAGACTGTAAAACAATAAAAGACAATTAAACATTATGTTTTATGGTTGTTCGACATGGCAGATTTGGACAGAAGTGTGGAAAAAATGGAACAATAATTAACAAGAGTTGTAGATAAAATATAGTGAATTTATATGTGTGTATGTAAGATGATTGTTGTGATAATAATATTGAAATATTTGCAATTTAAATAAACAAATAGAATTAATTTGGAAAACAAGTAATCAGAGAATTATATTTGTTTGGATGGTAATGAATTCTATATTGATAATAATTAATTTAATTAAAATAATTTGATATATTTTAATTGGTTATGTAAATGTTGTATAATTAAATTTTTTTGGTAAATTCAGTTTATGTTACGAGATTTGGAAATTTGGTAATGAATGATGAGTTGTTGGATTTAAACTAATTTTGTGTAAAATGTTTCAGAGATGATGGTGATTATGTTTTGTGTGTATAGCGTGTTAAATGGAGTGTAAGTATGAAAATTTTATAATCATGTATAATAAAAAATGTTTACAGGTGTGATTGAGGTGTTAATGCAATAGTGAAATTTTAATGCAATCATTGTGTTTAATAAAAATAATAATTAAAAAATTTTTTAATAAATGAAAAATGATATATAATGATTATTAATAATAAATTTTGAAAATTTCAAGAAAGTTAAACAGTAAAAGGTTATGAATGGGTTAGACGATTATTGATGTAAATATTATATGATAATGTATACAAGAATATGTAATTTTTATTATGTGTATTTTTTCTCGAAGCCAATAATTACCCGCCTGGCAGGCAATCAACATAATAGAAGTAAGTGTTGATAATGTATTACATGTAATTGTCCAATTTTGAATGGTATTCATGGTGTTTTTATTATGTTAGGATATCAGCTGATCAGCAATACCATGTCACTGGTATAGTGGTTTGTAAATGTTACAAGTAATTAATGTTTAGTGTACTACAGATATTTTGAAAGTAAAGATAAAAAGAATATGCAAATTAATAAAAGATAATTCATGGGTGATAAATGTTTATGGGACATGTAGACCTGTCCAAATTGAATAAAAAGTTGAAATAATGAATATGATGTAATGTTGTTTTTGAGTTGATGTGATATAACAGAATTTTGTGAAATATAGATGTTGACACAGTGGTAATGGAGACTTGATGTAGAGTTTTGAATGATATATATTTATGTTTATAATTAATGAGGTTATTTTGTGTATTTGTAGTGAGGTAATGAGATTGAGAATTTTGGGGATGGCAATTTTGTATTAGAGGGTAGTGTAATGTAGGAGTCCGCAACAAAGGTTGGGACGGGAATTGGAATAGATTTTAGTGAGGAGGGGCCGCCTTAGGTAAAATCCGGGGGCCAAATAAGGGAATGAGTTTTGAGTAGGGGAAACACGTATCCTATGTACAAAGGGTTAGAGAGTATTTTATATGTAGAGAAGGCGGCGAATTGTGTTAAATGATAAGTTGGGGTTTAGAGTGTCCTGATTAGTAGATATTTTTGGTAGAGTTGGGTGTCATGTTAGTTGAAGTTGATGAATATTAGAGTCAGAGGGAGAAAGTTTATATATGTTTACAGATCTAGTACAGTAATGAGAATGAATAAGTTACATCACCCACAGTAGATTAAAGTTAAACTGTTAACTAAGGAGAGGAATTTATAATAAAGAATGTACAATTGCTTTTTCAACCAGTGACAGAATTTTGATAGAAGTGAAAATAATGTAAAGTCAAGAAGTGTTTATTTTAAATAATTTAAATGTCAAGTTGATGATTAATTATATTAATATTTTGTTTATTTTAAATATTTTATGTTATTAGGTTTTGTATGTCAAAGTTAGGATATTACAGATGTTCGATGTGTTTTCAGAACTTATACGTAACATATGTAGGTCAAGGGTTTTGGACTTGACCTAGTTACGATCAGCTGATGAGATCATACACCTACTAAGCTTGTATAGTAGGAATCCAATTTTAATTTGTTTGTTTAACTAATTCAAACCAATATTTGAATAATTTTAATAAATGTTATTTAATAAATAAATGTAATAAAATTTTTAATGAATAAATTTAAATTTTTTTTGAATTTTAAAATTTTGAAATTTTAAATTTTTTGAAAGAAAAAAAAAAAATTTTTTCGCCTGCCAGCGAGTGAATATTTGAGTAATGATTCTTTTATTATGTGTGTATTAACCATTTTTCTTTTATTGTATTGCATTATATTGGTAGGCTATAAATTGTTCTCATGCTAGAGTAAGGATGTATTTGTATTAATAGGAATGTCTAGGTTAAGCCATTTGAAACAAAAATTAGAAAAAAGAGGAAGAGAATTTTTGATAAAAGATTTTTTTTTTTTGAATTTTGAATTTTTTAAATTTTTGATAAATTTTAAAAGGAAGTTTTTATTTTTAATGTGTTATGATAATATGTAATGTTAGAGTGTGTGAGCCCAGTATTTGCCAAAGGCAGCCCAGCTTGCAAAAAGGGGATCCATATCGGCGGAGGAGCTGGAATAATTTTAGCCAGGGATTGAGTATTTTTGGGGGTAGTATGTTGAAGGGCGAGGTGGGCTATGGTGCGAGTCTGATCGATTTCTCGGTGTTGGGATCTCTTACGGAGAAGTCCAGTGATCTCGTTCAGATGAGTCATGGTCGCTGAGCCAGGGGGGTCGTGTACCCATGAGATTAAGAACAAGGGGGTTGTTGGCACCAGTTCCTCACCGGTCCTCTTCGGGGTTATCGATGAGATTTCTTCTGTCGCGGACAGCAGAATTCTCATCGAGGGGGTATTGTAGCGGGTCATTTTTGGGTGTTTTTATTTTTAACCGTTTGGGGCATTATTATATTGTTACTTATTTCGTTTTCGGGCGGACTGGTATAATAAATTTGGAAAAACTGTAATTGTATTGTGCAACGTTATTTAACAAGCAACAGCACGAGGTTGAGAAACAGCGTTTGGAACAAAAGCGACGCGCAATTTCAGTGGTGTAACACGGCAGAAGAATTTACCTCCCCCAAAATTCTAAGAACTCTGTGCATGTGTTTTGACGCCCGTATGCAACTCAGCCGGGCGGGGATCGGCACTGACGCCGTGAATGACACCGCAGTTGAGACCAACATGGCGCTGGGACGAGAAGTTATTAGTTCTAAGTGACCGGCTACCGGAAAACAGCGTCAAACTCCGCCTACTGTGAGCGACATCAGCAGAGCAGATGCCAATATCGGCCTCTGGACACACACACATGCCAGTTATAATCCATGCATAAAATGGTTATGCCACCGCAATTAATCACCAACGGCGACTAAAACCGGATGGCCGTGACTGCTCATTTCCCGCGACTCGAGGAAAGCACATTGTCCAGTTCGTCACTGACTGTGTTGGCGCCGACACGCGAGCTAAATATGCTCATACAATTTTATTAGTATTTGATAATGAAAGTGAAGTAGTCATTTTCTAAAACCAGTGACAGGATGGGAGGATAGTTGTAGAACAATAATAGCCAAATTTGTGATTCAGTTTCACCCTTTTCGAGACGTTTTCGACCTACCGCAGGCTGGCCACGAGGTCACAGAAGAACGCGTTGCCGGTAGTGATCTAAAATCATGTATTCAATTGGGTAATTGGGGTTTTATAATGGAATGGGAGTAGTGAGTGTGCAATGCTGGGCTGAATTAAGTGTATATGTGTGTGAATGAAGTTATATAATTGTCCATGATAAGGTAAGCGATAGTCAGTAAGGTGTAAGAGTTGCACAATATGTAACAAGAAGATTTAACATTTCAACATTTCTGAGTAATAAAGAAAAATCTGATTTCTCTTCCATACAATTGAGAGTTAAATTCTTTCAGTGCCTTATTTCGTTATATGTATCGTCAGAGTTCGTCGAACGAAATGGGTTAGTCCACACTATGCGATCCGGCCAGATCAAAGTCGTAAGGTAAGTGGAAGTGTTAACTTAATTTGAATAAAATAATTTTACCGAGAAAAAGATAAAAGTTACAATCTATATCTTACAAAATATATGTGCTAATATTATTGAGAATAAGTTAGGAAACTTCACAATTGCCGCCCTCACAGTGACTATAAGTTGTAGTAAACTTCACAATTGGTCGCCCTCACAGTGGACTTTGTATAAAATTAATTTATATAAAACAGATAGATGGAGAAACACAGAAGACGATATATAATGAATGAGAGGTTATGTTGTTAAAGGTAAATAGTTAAATACGAGTTGAGTATATTGCGTAGTCAAATACAAATAGAGATAAATAACCATTTAAATACTAAAATACAAAATGGCAGAAAATAATAATAGCATGGAAGTTGAAAATAAAATCTCATTAGAAAAATTGTTCACGTTAATCAGTGACAAATTCAATCAAATGAATGGTACGCTTAATGCAAAATTAGATAGTTTTGAGAGTGAGTTAAAAAAGCAGAATACTTTACAGAATGTCAAATTAAACCAAGTAGAAGAGAAATTAGAAAAATTTAAAAACGAAATACAGAAACAAAATTGTAGTATTGACAAAGTAGACAAGTTAGAGTTAGACAAAAACAAGGTAAGTGGTGAGAATTATGATAGAATTACAAATATGGTGTTAGAAAATAATTGTGTGAGTATTGAGAGTGGTGATAAAAGTATAATGGGAGTAGAATTTGATAATGAAGTGATAAAAAGTGTTGATGAATTAGAGAGAAAGTATAGAGAGAATTTACAGATAAAGGGGTTGCAGGGGGTAAATTTTTCCCGTAATGTTGTAGTAGGGGGTGGAGTAAAGACTTCACGTGTGTTTAGGAAGGACGAGAGTGCCTTCAATGCGTATTTGGAAGACAAAAGGTCTACAAATAAAGTGGTCCCTGGTTTTTTTTGTGCACTTCACAGGTGGTGCAATGATAAAGTAGTAGAGTCCCCTGCATATATGGAGAAAGAGTGTGTAGCTTGGTATGATGGTGAGAAATGTTTTGAGAGAGAGAGAAAGAGAGAAATTGAGATATATAAAGTAAAGAAAAATTATGAAGAATTTAGGAAAAGGTTAGGTGTAGAGATGATATATAATAAAAATAATAAGTACCTACCTTGTAATGAAGCTGATATAGTAATCGTAGGAGATGATAATGAAAATAATGACTTAGTAACTTATCTGATTGTGACGAATTATACTGGAGGTGACAGGACAATGACCAATCATGACAGATTAAATGAGATTGTGGAAAATAATGAAAATTTGAATGGTATATGCATTTATGATGTTAATATAAGAGATTCAATAATAAGCAATGTATATAGATATAAGATAAGACTATTGTTCGACGATATGGGGTAATTGTTTATTGTGTTATGAACATTTAATTGTGTGGACAGTGTTTTTTAAAAATGTACTGATTCGGACTGATTATGGCAAATGATTTCATGATTATGTGAATTGTATATTTTTGTGTATTGATGTCTATGTATTTGTGTATTTTTGCTGTTGTGTACTTTATGTAAACATGTATTGTAGGATTTTAAATAACTAAAGGAAGTTTAAATGATATTATGAGAATTCAGATTCTAATGGTTAGTAGATAATTATGTATTTGGATATGAAAGGTGTTGTTAGTTGGTAAGTGATGAATTTTCTAATGGTGTATTAAGTTGAAATGTTGTAAAGAGTTTGGGTAATAGTGATAAATAAGGGCATGGGAGTTAGTTAGTTAGAGTTATTGGGAGTTAGGAGAAATAAAGTGTTGAGATGTTGATAAAATATAAAGAGGTGTTAGATATTTTAGGGACACAGTGGTTAGCGATTATATGTAGAGTTGAGTGATGTGAATGGTAATTTTATAGTTGTTGATGGTGATATTTTGTAATAAGGGTATTGGTGTAGGAGTCCAACGAGAGATGTTGAGACGGGAGTGGACCGTTGTGTGCCGGAAAGGGTTATCTGAAAGGGTCAGAAACCGATAAGGGAATGAGTTGGTTAGAGGGAATACACACATACTAGTACAAAAAAGGTGCGGTGCCAGAGGTTTTAAATGGGATTTGTGAAGGGGGTTTATTATAGAGATATTGGTGTCAAAATATATTAATGGTTAGAAGCGGTTAGTGTAGAAAAAAGGGGTAGTAAGGTTAGGTTGACAATGCCAAAATAAGACAGAGAAAAATGAGTAATAGAGAGTCACCCAAACGAGTGAGGATAGAAGGGTTAGAAAAGGAGAATTCATGGTAGGAAGGTGAGGTAACAAAGGAAGGTAATGTAACAGAAAGGTAAGGATAAATTTGAAATTGTTGTATAGAATCTAATGAATGTTAAATAATTAAAGTTAATTGAGAATTGATGTGATAAAGTTTGGTACAAATCATGTAAACTTAAATTGTTTAATGTAAGGTAAATGTAACAATGTTAATATGTAATGTACAATGTTTTATTATGTTGGGGGGCAATAGAGTGTGTGGCTAGGAGGTCGTTACAGGGGTAATGACGATAATAAGTGTTAAGAGATAGCAGATTTTAAAGTTGAAAATATAAAGTTAAAAAATGAAGTTAAGTTAAAATATTCTCGTAAGCTGCCATTTACAAAAGAAATAAATGATTATAAGTTGAGCAACAAAGTTTAAAGGAAAAGTGTCTGCCATGATAGTTGTAAGTTGAATTTATAGAAATAATTAGGTGAAGGTATTTTGGGGTATGATGATGAATTGTTGATATATTGTGTTATATTTAGTACATATATATGTTGTTTATTTTCTTACAAGGAAGTAGTTGAATTTGGTGGTGGTAAGAAATCAATGTATTTTAAGTCTTGTTATGGTTAAGTGACACTTTTGAATTGAAAAAAAAAAAACAAACCAATGCCCGAACACAAACCAATGTGTCTAAAAGGGGACATATCAGTTGTAGATATGTAAGTGTATTATACCACTATTTTGAATTTTTGTATTGGATGTTTCAGAGTTTTGTGGTGTTGTGACCACAGTCCTGGGCTGGCTGGAGCGTCAGAACAGGAGTGTATAGTGCCTCATGGCCTTATGGTGTAGGGATCTCTCAGGAGAAGTCCAGTAAGGTCAGAGGGTGCGACCAGCATCATAGGACCGAGGGTAAGTGATGATAAAATTTTTTTTTTTGTAACGTTACAGGGGGTTGTGGTGACGTATCTAGACTGATCCTTTTAGGAGAGTGTGAATGAGTCAAGGAAATTTTTTTATGTTTCGACACAAAAAATTTTCCTTGAGGGGGTTTGTAACAGTACAGACTGACCCAGTACCAGAATTATGGGAATTATGGGTATTTTCATTGTTTTATTATGTATTTTTTTAAAACATACAGAATGGTTAGGTACATTGTCCCTCTGGAAAACGGAACTACGTAAATTCGGCCAGAGTAAAACACCAAGGTCTCCGGTGGACGTGAAAACAGCAAAATCTACCATGGCGGTGTTTATGACGAAGTACCACAATATGCATTATGATTGGGCTATAACACTAGTCCGTCATCGCTAAGAACAATGACGCACTGAGTACAATGTGTGCAACGAGGCGTTGTCCAGCAAGACAAAGCGGGATGACGTAAGAACTACACACACACAAGCAAGAAATTACACTTGCCTCGCTCTCATTTCAACGCCATTCTTCAGAGGAGCCACAGCGATGTATCGTTGTGTGTATAACTTTTTAACAATACTTTAATTCAACTAACAAAAATGTTACCAACAGTAGTGGAGCAATAAAGGCTCATCTTGTTTACAGTATAAATATATAAAAAATGTAAATTCAGTGCACACATCCATCTAATTAAACTCAGCGGAATTAAAGGCGAACACCGACCATCACCATGGGAGTCTCACATCAACAACGGATGGACACCACCACCTAACAAGCAGAGAAGTTCCTTTTGTCATTTTTATAGTTAATGAGCTCATTAATATCAAATCGATAATAAAAAAGAATGTACGGGTCTGAAGTTGAATGTGTGAGAATGAATGCGTGAATGTATGGCCATAACACATAAGTCGAAGGCATTGGTTTGTGCAGTAACTAATTAACTATTAATAAATGATTTTAAGCTGCAGCTATAAAGTGTACATTGATATTAATTCAACAGATAAAGAAATAGAGAGAATCAAAAGAGATAGGAAAAGTAGCCACCATTTTGTTTTGTGTCATATCATATGACGTCACTATTTTGACCGCATGGTTGTATGTGTACTACCTTAGATTGAATTAAATTTGATGGTTAATTTCAAGAATATCTGGTTATCATTTGTGTCGTCAACTGTGTTTCAAAATCTTCCTGTACCCGAACCCTGGTACCCCTTAGGTAGAAAACAAGTTATAGAGGAAGAAAATGAGCCCGGCAAATAATGAAATTTGTGAGTATCATTAATACCGAATTATGGTATTTGTTATCTATATCTTACAAAATATATGTGCTAATATTATGGTGAAGAAGTTAGTAAACTTCACAATACAAATAAGATGTCTCCATAATTTACCGAATTGAGAACCAATAGGCATTATTAAGGCCAAATTTCAATGTAGACGATACGCCTTAGCAAACTTAGACCAAACATTAGTCAGTAAAATGACTATCGATGATTATCACCAGTGCAAACTAAAATGCACAAGAACTATGGTTATGCATTGACATAACAAAAAATGTTATTAAAACAATAGGTTTAGTCATAATTTTAATTGTAAATAGTAGCTTAAAACAAACTAACGGGAAACGAAATGTCATAGTCAGTAGGATCATTTATTACAATGTATAGAATTAAGGTGTACAAGTAAAGTTCAGCAAAAAAAAACGTCAGTACAGCATTAATGGTGTTCGCGCATAAACATTTGATTAATAAAATGTTATGTGGATACGAGCAAGGTTAACCAAAAGTGTAAAATCGGCGACTCATAAAGAGCAGACGACAGTAAGAATAATGTACCCGAACGTTGGTTTTCTAACAATGTCGCTTAAAGTGAAAGTAATTCGAGATCGAGTGATATCAATTTAAAGGAAACAAAACAATCTTTAATTTGATAATAATATCAACTCAATCGTGACGGTATTAAGCGTGTTACAACTGTTAGCATCATTTTAAAAATGTACATCAGGAATCTGGGTACGAATAATAATAACAATGACGACAGAAGCGACCTGTCAATCATCTCAACATTTGACAGTTAGAAAAACCGTTATCAACTGCCAAAAAGTGATACGTCATCCTCGTCCCACCTGCCTGGACCAATAAGAAAATTAGTTATTAATTAACAATTTTACCTAAGCCCGATCCAAGAGAGGGGTATATAAAGACAAACCAGTGAATTTTGACAGAGACCTTTACTAACTAGCAAGCAGAACAGACGTACGCCCGTCACCGCTACGTTTTTTAATAACACTTAGCGTCAGTTACATTGTACTTCGGAACCAATAGTTTAACAACAAGAAATTTTACTTCAAGTTCATCCTCAACCAACAACAGTGTTTAAGTGCAGTTTATTTTAATTTTGTGCGGGAATGACGAACAGAAAATAATTTATTGTCATTATTCACGATCCATTTTAATCAGAAGAGGATCGCATTATTCTGTTCTTGTGCGAATTAGTGCCGAAACCAAGTAATCATTATAATCCGATTACTTAAGTGATAAAAGGTTTTAATTAAATAATTAAAACTATGAAGGTAAAAGTGCAATTATTATTAATCTTGATCTGAGTGCAATAACTTGTATTTTTGCTACCATAACCTGTACTGACGCAAAACACAAAAAACATTATTTAAGATTACACCACGTTTCGATTTATTATTCAAATTTGTTATTAGTAAGTAAGCTATATGTTAGTTGTAAGGGCTCTCAATTGATAAATATTGTCATTAAAAAAGCAAGCGTTGATGAAACGCACGATCTTTCAATAGATCGTTTTTTTTTTTCAATTACTTGGTAAAAGTAACCTAAAACTTAGTTGATCAATGGTATTATTGGATATTGTGTAGGCATAATTGTTTTCTTTCGTGTCTCAAAGAATTCACAACTGAGATAATAATAATAATAATAATTGTAATAATTTTCATATTAAAAATAAATAGTATCTGGACTTAACCAGATTTATAATTCATGTTCTGAGCAAGCCGTATGAGGCATATAATAACTAACTTTTAATTGTACAACTTTGTATGTTTACATTATGTGTATTTTTTGAATTCACTATAAGGGTGCAAATAAACCCATTATTAACAGCATCAGCTGATTTGATTTATTTTTTTTGGATAATTGAATATTTTCTTTTAACAAACTTAAACAACCTTCTGTTGTGTTTGACATATTGGAATAGCATTGCCAAAAAGTGGTACTCAACTATTTTAAATTTTCTTTTCATCTAGTAATTTTTATGTGTGGGTTTTACACGGGATTTTCCCTGAATAAATCCGTGTGGCGCCCACTAATTTAATAAACAAGGTAACATAACCTTGCAACCAAAGGGAGTTGATGATTGTAAGCTGAGTTGACAGTTTAGTGAACTTCAAGTAAACGCAATCAGGTACGTAAAAGTATATGTTTGTTTATAATATTGTCCAGACTTTACGGGACTTGACATACTCAGACTACCTGCAATCAGAAGAAGTTTCTACTACCAGTTTCAACCCGACGAGAACTATTATCAAGCAATCAACTGCTATCCTCCATGTTTTAACTTAAGTTAATCTAGCATTTAAATATAATCAACTTCATTATTTTTTTATTGAATACAAGGGAATTCTTTAAAAAACAAGTGTAATTAAACCATTGTAAACACTGTGAGTAACTTGAATGTTGTATGGTAAAATACTTTACTACATTAGTCACCTTCAAGTAGAAATAACCATTCTCAACATTGAGTTATCTCAAAAGAACACTTAACCCATAGATGAATTTTGTTTTAATGAGACTTTTAATATTTTAACCACGAATTTAAATTTAAACAACAACCACTCTTTTATTTTACTTCAAGTTAATTGTAAACACACTCGTTTTCATTTTATTACAAATAGAGTAGACAACCCGTGTGGCTTTAAACGGAATTTAACTATTACTATAATATAATTACTATAAACGGATAAACATAATAATAATTTTATAAATATTTAAGATAACCCCGAATCGCGTTTCCTTATAAATTAACGCATACAACGCGGGGCAATAACATTTAAATAAGAACCCCTAATAAGAGTTTTCTTATAAATTGGCGCACCAACTAGTGTGGCTTAAAAAATATTAAATAAATATATTTTATATTAGCCCGGTAGACACGAAAAAATTAACATGCCGCACACCCATCAGTACGATACAATATATAAGGACAGTAGTGTAGGAGAGATGCAACGGGATGTAGATACATACGAAGAGCAACCCACAGACGAGATGGGAGTTATTACAATCAACAATATCGAAACTAGTACCGACGAAATGCCTCGTATAGAACCAGAGACAGAAGTGACAGTAGACAACCAACCCAGACGGCCTGAAGAACTCCCACAACCAAACAGACCATCCGAAGAGATGAGATGGGAAGCGATGATGAAGATAATGATGGAATTAAAGGAAGACGGTAAGAAATCTCATAAAAAACTGAATGACTCGATGAACAAAAATCTGGAAGCATTGAAGGAAGACAGCCAGAAAAATATGGAAGCATTACAAGAAGATGGTAGGAAATCCAGGGAGGAGAACCAAAGAAATATTGAGTTAGTGAATAGAAATATAGAGTCGATAAGGGAGGACCATCGGGACTTAAATAGAAATCTGGAATCGCTTAGTAAAAATGTGGAATCGCTGAAGGAGGACCTAAATAAAAGGATAGACAATACTCATAAGTCTATGGACGCGCTGAACGGTAAAATCGACGATAACAGCCAGGCCATTAGAGAAGAATTGAACACTACCTTGATCGAAATTAGCAGGAGGATGGAAGAAGGCAGTGATAAAATAAACACCAGAATCGACGTGGAGATTGCCGTTGTAAGGGAGGAAATCGTCGAAGTAAATAAAAGGTGCGAACAACACGACCAGGACTTGCAGCGAACCAGAGAAGAGGTCGACGGGAGATTTAATACCATGGAGGAGGTGACCGAAGCAAGGATAGAGTCTTTAAAAAGGACAAATCAAGATGAAATTAAACGAGTAAGATTAGACGTAGGTGAGCGCTGCGAAGAAGTGAGTACCTCCGTGGATGCAGTGAGGAATTTAACGGTCGCAAATCGAGAGAGGATTGAAGAACTTAGACAGCAGGAAATAGTACAAATGCGGGAGGAGATTGAGATTATCCGCAACCGTCCGATACCAGGTCAATACTTATTACCGAATGATAACCGCGACGCTATCAATTTTAGAAATTATCGACGTAATCCCATTGAATTTTTAGCACGTGTGGAGGAACACTTGGCGCGGATTAGAGAAACTAGATGGAATAACATAAAAAGTTTAATCGATGAATACTTTAAAGAAATCTACGACAATTGGTGGACCGCAACACGCCACAAGGTTCACAGCTACGATGAATTTAAAACCCAATTCCGCGCAAAATACTGGTCCGAGGCGACGCAAAATATCGTACGAGACCATATATGCCACGGAAGATATGATGCGAACCGAGGAGGGACCATGACTTCGTATTTCTTAGGTCAAGTATGTCTTGCAAGAAACCTAGAAACAAAGATACCGGAGGAATGTCTTGTCACAAAATTGTCCTATCACTTTGAAGAGGGTGTCGCAAAAGCACGTCAGTGGGGACAGATTAAGACAATAGCAGCTATGTCAGCGCTGCTCGAAGATCAGGAGCACGAGGGGTATTACCGGAGGAGTCGTCGACGAAATGACCAGTTTAATACCACAGGCGGCAATGCGAATAATAATAATAATAACTACCCTCGAAATTCTCGAAATAGTTCTAATAATAACAACGGTCCGATAAACCAAAATTATAATAACGCTAATGACAATAACAATAATAATAGGTCAAATAACCCGAATAACAATAATATTAACAATAACCGGCGACCCAATTTTAATAACAATACTAATCGACCACCAAACCAAGGCGGGAATAACCAACCGTCGCAACATCGATGAGCAAATTACGTACAAGCTAATTACGACTCCGATAGAAGGCGACGATACCCACGTAGAGACAGCTACAGTGGAGAAAGAGGAAGCAGGAGAGGAGGACGATGGAGGAGTAGTAGTATTGAGGGTGACGACCGCAATAGTGACTATCGACCGCATGTACATTTTGTTCCAGACCAGGAACCCGTCCAGCAAGGAGGACGTACCATGATGGATGATGGGAGCAGTAGGAATGACCCAGACCGACGCAACGAGGAGAGTACAAGCTCTTTAAACTCCTCGCGGCAGTGAAAAATTATGGTAACATAAGCCCTTTGCTGAACCACTCTATTGGGTTTGATTACGGAAAAAAGACGAATAAAATCACTATCTTATTTAACCATTACTTGAAGAATATACGACAGGAATTGCTAGAGGAAGTAGTAACCGATCACCAACAGCACACCCACGATATAGTATACGTGACAGCCACCATTAACGATATAACTGTCAGGTTGATGGTCGACACTGGGGCCAACGTATCGCTAATGGATAGCACCGAGCTCAATCGTATTCAGGAGGAGAGCAGAGTCAGCATACCGACGTTACCTGTTACGAACATCATCCTGATAGGGGCTACGGGACGACAAAATAAATCAGTAAAAAAGCAAGTTAGGTTGGAAGTAACCAGCCAAGGTGTAACCATTCCAATGATTTTTCTAGTAGCAACAGGTCTACCATTCCGTAGCTTGATCGGCTGCGACCTTCTACGTAAACACTCCGCCATAATTGATTTAAATTCAGATAAATTAACTCTGAAAACAACTGACGCGGATTGGATTGCAGACATTGTAGGAAACCGAGAAGTTCCCCATGAAAGAACGATATTCCATATACTGCGAACGCCCAACCCTAGACACCAAGTATTTAGACGCGAGCGGGAATACAGTGATAATAACGATGATCTATGGGCAGAGAAAATCAGAGAAATAAGACAATTCCAATCGACTGATAGAAATATATCACCAAGTTCAGGCCAACTAAATAAATTAATAACAATATATAATAAATATAGACACGTATTCTCAGACCTACCAGGAAAAGTTAAAAATTATCAATGTGTATTGCATTTTAAGGAACCAGTAAATTTTAATCGCAAATCTTACCCCATTGCATATTCCCTTAAGGAGGCTGTTCGGTCCGAAATCAATCAGTTAATAGAGGATGACATAATAGAACCCAGCCAGTCCCCTTATACCAGCCCTATAGTGGCTATTAAGAAAAAGAACGGTAAGGTAAGACTTTGTTTAGACGCACGAGAAATAAACAAACACCTAGTCAATAACCGAACATCTCCAGGCGAAATTGAAGAAATTCTAAAGAAGTTCCATGGTGTACAATACATAAGCTCGTGGGATACGGTCTGCGGGTACTGGCAGGTCGAGCTACATCCCAACAGTCGAAAATATGTCGCTTTTATATTTGAGGGACGTAACTATCATTTTAAGAGGTTGCCGTTCGGGCTAATAAATTCAGTCGCCATTTTTATACAATGTATGGATCAGGTGTTAGGACAGGAAGCACTGAAATTCACGACCGTCTATGTGGACGACCTGCTCATAACGTCCACCAATTGGGAAGAACATTGTCAGAGAGTAGAACACGTATTGAACAAATTATCAGAGAATCATATTACCCTAAAATTGGAGAAATCCCAACTTATTGCAAGAGAAGTACAGTTTTTAGGTTTTCAGCTCACCGAATTAGGGATAACTCCTTCGACAGAAAAAATCGAAGCTATTCAAAAGTTCCCCACCCCCAAGAACAAAAAACAATTACAATCTTTTTTAGGATTGTGCAATTACTATCGAAAATTTCAAAGTAATTATTCGGAACTAACTACCAAATTGTCTCCGCAATTGTCCTCGAAGGATAGATGGACATGGGGTCCAGCACAGGAAGGTATATTTCAAAGGATCAAGACAAAATTTCTAGAGACAGTAATCTTAAACCATCCAGATTTTGATAAACCTTTTTATTTGAATTGTGATGCCAGTGACATCAGTTTAGGCTCCACATTATACCAAGAAGACGACGAAGGAAACCACCTGGTAATAAGCTTCGCAAGCCGTACCTTAAACAAATGTGAAAGAAACTACAACGTCACTAAAAAAGAACTCCTGAGTGTAGTATTCGCGTGTAATAAATTCCGCACATACATATTAGGATACACGGTCACTGTTAGAACCGATCACAAGTCAATATCCTTTTTGAAGAGCTGCAAGTTGAGTCATGGACGGTTAGCAAGGTGGACTTTGGTCCTACAAGAATATAACATTAATTGGGAATATGTTCCTGGCAGAAAGAATATCGCCGCCGACATACTATCACGGGTAAACCTCACAAATCAGACTTATGAAGGCGAAAAGGAGACACTAGCAAAAGTGTATAGCATATTAAGAAGCCGGACAGAATTGGAAGGCATTATCAAAGAAATAAAGTCACATCAACGACAAGACGATAAACTGGCACAACTATTCCAGAGGTTGGATAATAAAGATGAAAAAATAACTCCGTATTACTGTGTAATTGATGATATATTGTTCATCAAAACTAAGTATCACGATCACGGTTGGAAATTATGTGTACCTAAAACATTGGAGAAAGAAATAATCATAGATTACCATATCCGCTATGGGCACATGGGTGCTGTCAAGGTAATCAAAGCGTTAGAAGAACATTTGTATATAAAAGATATGAATAGAAGAGTGAGGCAGTACATCAGAACCTGTCAAGTTTGTCAGATGGTAAAATGCACAAATGAAAGGAAGGAGGGACAGATGATACCCATAACATCTTCAGGGAAACTAGAAAAAGTTTTTGTAGACATCTGCGGCCCATTTCCTAGGAGCGGAGGCCGCCACCAGTATAAGTACTTATTGATTATCTTAGACCATTACACTAAGTATATAAAACTATATCCTATGAATCGAGCAACTACCCAAAAGATACTCAACTTAGTAATACATAATTATTTACCCGAGGTAGGTTGTCCGAAAACCCTGATCACCGACCACGGTACACAATTTAAAGGACGAAGGTGGAAGGACACACTGTTGGAATATGGAATAAAAACATACAAAACTGCAGGGTACCAGCCCAGCAGTAACCCTTCGGAGAGAGTATTAAGAGAAGTGGGACGAATACTTAGAACTTATTGTGCAACTCAACAAAGACAGTGGAGTGAGTATGTCTCAGCTGCAGAGGATTTTATCAATCTAGCATATCACCAATCAATTGATACAACCCCATACAATGCCATGTTTGAAAAGCCCCCACCCAGAGAGATCAGTGACCTTATTAAATTCCCACCAAGTCCCGAATATCGATTTGATAAAGTTCAATACCATAATAAAATCATAGAAAAGTTGGAACAACGTAGGGGAAAGTATAAACGGCAAGCACCAGCCCGAATAATCAAATATATAGTAGAAGAACAAGTACTATTAAGAAATAGAGAACTGCCCAGCACAATGGAGGGCATAACAAAGAAATTATTATTATTATATGTAGGTCCCTATGTGATTACCAAGGACAATGAAAATAATACCTATGAAATCACTGACCCAGTAAATAAAAAAGTTAGAGGAACATACAATCAAACTTCGTTAAAGAAGTACTATAGTTGAAGGAAATTAAGGAGGATAAGTGGTTACAAAATACCAAATGTTCCAAAGAAGTAATACTAAAAAACTGCTATGAGAAAGGACACCTGTATAACGTAATCATCCCCAATTATAGACCCAATAGAGTGGAAGAGCACAAATAACCCCATGAATATCGACGAGTAAGGAATGATTAATATTAAGGAGGGATATGTAATAGGAAGCAACATTCCTCACCCAAACGTTTATGGTATAAAAGGTAAAAAATATATATTGGAAAAAACCGCTACTATAAACAAAATCATTTGTTGTTAAACTACAATATGTTGTAGGTAACTAATTAGCTATAACTAGTCAATCTGCCTTATCAAGTTACAAAAGTGTGTAGATTTAAGATGTAAGCCAAACCATTTGTTAATGATGAAAATTTACCAGACCTATTACCCCAAGGGATAGAAAATTATATAAGGTCAATCAAATGATTTAATAAGAAAATACAATTACTGTACTATACCTAGAGAAAAATATGTATCCAGATGAATATTCTATATGACTTAATGTTTATAAAATGATTATTGTATACCTCTCATAAAACTCAAATGTTAAATTAAAATCGTCCAGAATAAAGGTTCACCCAACTAACCTTTGAAGGAGTAGAGAGGCAGTATAACAAAGTGTGTAAAATAAAAGAAGGACTTTATTATGGAATGTAAGGAAAGAAAAAATAATATTTGTGAAACAAACCATGAAAACCCCAAGAATGTCTATGAAATTAGATATTAGTATATTGTCAAATGAAATTGTAATTACAGCATAGTATATAGTGTATAAAATCATCCAGAATAAGTGAAAACCACCATCACTTGAAGGAGTAGAGAAGAAAAATAACAAAGAGTGTTAATTGTAAGAATAACTATTGTTATAATGAAATGAAAGGAAAGAAAAATGTTTGTCAGTTATCAACCATTATACATCATAAGAATATGTCAGAGAACATCAGAAAAAAAAAGGAAAAAACCATTTAGTATACAAACAATGTAAGCCTGATAATTCAGGATGAATATAACTCGTTAAGAAAAATTTAATGGACTATGGTGAAAACAAAAATATATTGTAAACTCTGGATAGAACAAACAAATGCATAAGTACTATAAGCATCAAAACAAGTGTATAATCTTAAAAATATTTAAATGAACCAAAACAAATTGTTCACTAGTACATAAGTAACTAAATAGCTGATAAAAGCATAGCTAAAAAACATCAAGTCTAAAAGAAGTAATTACCTGTAAGAAAGAAGGTATGTTAGCAAGTATAAAGATAGAAATGTGATCTAAATGAAAACCTCTGATACCTTGTATATTATAGTGAATATATTATATTATTGAATATGAATGATATGTGATATTTTTTTTTGAGTTGTGATAGTGCAACTATTGCCAGGTGCAATGTTTATTTTTTACTCAGACAGAGAAGAGTAATGCCTCTGAATCTGAGAATGTGTAGTGAGGAACGGCAGAGGATGTTAGCCATAGTGAGCCACCCTGATTCCAAAACCTCTACTACAGTTAGGGAATTATATTGTTTTATTATATCAAGGAATATTATGAAAGAATCTGTGAGGTATAAATTATAATAACCATCAAAATGATCACGAATGCAAAGATATGTGATGAGAAAGTAGAATGTGAATAAAACAGGGAATAGTTAACTTGAGAAACAAGATCAATTATAGTTAAATGACTTAGAGAGTAAGCAGCTTGAAATTACTAGTAAATTAAGAATTGTACCATCGTATAAAAAGCCAACCTAGAGTAATACACCAATAATATGTAAAAAAAAAAAAAAAAAAAAAAATCAGAGAATACAAGAGAAAATTTTTTTTTATTGAAGTATACTAAGAAACTGACATGAATTGATAATTTTACAAAATATAGATTTTTCAAATGATCAATTTTAAAGAGGGTGTATATGTAACATCACAAGATGTCACCTAACCTAAGTGTATGTTATCAGATTTCATAAAAACAGAATAACCATGTAAATAGGTATAGAATAGTCGAAATAAACAAGAAAGAAGAAACCAAGAGAGAAGAATAAAGCAGAAGTACCATGTGAAACAGTAACCCAAGAGCTGTTTGACACTACAACTAGACTGAGACTAAAACGAACTAATGGACAGAATAGATTTAAATTCAACTGTCAATTCAGTAAATGGTTGATGTAAACCGAATGTCATTTATAAACAAAAAATAAACTAATGAGCAGTTAAATACTGTGAAAGCAAAATCAGCATTTTGGCTGATAATAGATGTGACAATGAACAGTAGATAATGAATGCCAAAACCAATGTTAACAATGGCTATATTGTAGGAACTAAGATGTATTTCAGCATCAAATATACTTGTTAGAAAGAGAGCTATTTATATAAGAGAATCTTATACAAATAAGATGTCTCCATAATTTACCGAATTGAGAACCAATAGGCATTATTAAGGCCAAATTTCAATGTAGACGATACGCCTTAGCAAACTTAGACCAAACATTAGTCAGTAAAATGACTATCGATGATTATCACCAGTGCAAACTAAAATGCACAAGAACTATGGTTATGCATTGACATAACAAAAAATGTTATTAAAACAATAGGTTTAGTCATAATTTTAATTGTAAATAGTAGCTTAAAACAAACTAACGGGAAACGAAATGTCATAGTCAGTAGGATCATTTATTACAATGTATAGAATTAAGGTGTACAAGTAAAGTTCAGCAAAAAAAAACGTCAGTACAGCATTAATGGTGTTCGCGCATAAACATTTGATTAATAAAATGTTATGTGGATACGAGCAAGGTTAACCAAAAGTGTAAAATCGGCGACTCATAAAGAGCAGACGACAGTAAGAATAATGTACCCGAACGTTGGTTTTCTAACAATGTCGGTTAAAGTGAAAGTAATTCGAGATCGAGTGATATCAATTTAAAGGAAACAAAACAATCTTTAATTTGATAATAATATCAACTCAATCGTGACGGTATTAAGCGTGTTACAACTGTTAGCATCATTTTAAAAATGTACATCAGGAATCTGGGTACGAATAATAATAACAATGACGACAGAAGCGACCTGTCAATCATCTCAACATTTGACAGTTAGAAAAACCGTTATCAACTGCCAAAAATTGATACGTCATCCTCGTCCCACCTGCCTGGACCAATAAGAAAATTAGTTATTAATTAACAATTTTACCTAAGCCCGATCCAAGAGAGGGGTATATAAAGACAAACCAGTGAATTTTGACAGAGACCTTTACTAACTAGCAAGCAGAACAGACGTACGCCCGTCACCGCTACGTTTTTTAATAACACTCAGCGTCAGTTACATTGTACTTCGGAACCAATAGTTTAACAACAAGAAATTTTACTTCAAGTTCATCCTCAACCAACAACAGTGTTTAAGTGCAGTTTATTTTAATTTTGTGCGGGAATGACGAACAGAAAATAATTTATTGTCATTATTCACGATCCATTTTAATCAGAAGAGGATCGCATTATTCTGTTCTTGTGCGAATTAGTGCCGAAACCAAGTAATCATTATAATCCGATTACTTAAGTGATAAAAGGTTTTAATTAAATAATTAAAACTATGAAGGTAAAAGTGCAATTATTATTAATCTTGATCTGAGTGCAATAACTTGTATTTTTGCTACCATAACCTGTACTGACGCAAAACACAAAAAACATTATTTAAGATTACACCACGTTTCGATTTATTATTCAAATTGTTATTAGTAAGTAAGCTATATGTTAGTTGTAAGGGCTCTCAATTGATAAATATTGTCATTAAAAAAGCAAGCGTTGATGAAACGCACGATCTTTCAATAGATCGTTTTTTTTTTCAATTACTTGGTAAAAGTAACCTAAAACTTAGTTGATCAATGGTATTATTGGATATTGTGTAGGCATAATTGTTTTCTTTCGTGTCTCAAAGAATTCACAACTGAGATAATAATAATAATAATAATAATTGTAATAATTTTCATATTAAAAATAAATAGTATCTGGACTTAACCAGATTTATAATTCATGTTCTGAGCAAGCCGTATGAGGCATATAATAACTAACTTTTAATTGTACAACTTTGTATGTTTACATTATGTGTATTTTTTGAATTCACTATAAGGGTGCAAATAAACCCATTATTAACAGCATCACCTGATTTGATTTATTTTTTTTGGATAATTGAATATTTTCTTTTAACAAACTTAAACAACCTTCTGTTGTGTTTGACATATTGGAATAGCATTGCCAAAAAGTGGTACTCAACTATTTTAAATTTTCTTTTCATCTAGTAATTTTTATGTGTGGGTTTTACACGGGATTTTCCCTGAATAAATCCGTGTGGCGCCCACTAATTTAATAAACAAGGTAACATAACCTTGCAACCAAAGGGAGTTGATGATTGTAAGCTGAGTTGACAGTTTAGTGAACTTCAAGTAAACGCAATCAGGTACGTAAAAGTATATGTTTGTTTATAATATTGTCCAGACTTTACGGGACTTGACATACTCAGACTACCTGCAATCAGAAGAAGTTTCTACTACCAGTTTCAACCCGACGAGAACTATTATCAAGCAATCAACTGCTATACTCCATGTTTTAACTTAAGTTAATCTAGCATTTAAATATAATCAACTTCATTATTTTTTTATTGAATACAAGGGAATTCTTTAAAAAACAAGTGTAATTAAACCATTGTAAACACTGTGAGTAACTTGAATGTTGTATGGTAAAATACTTTACTACATTAGTCACCTTCAAGTAGAAATAACCATTCTCAACATTGAGTTATCTCAAAAGAACACTTAACCCATAGATGAATTTTGTTTTAATGAGACTTTTAATATTTTAACCACGAATTTAAATTTAAACAACAACCACTCTTTTATTTTACTTCAAGTTAATTGTAAACACACTCGTTTTCATTTTATTACAAATAGAGTAGACAACCCGTGTGGCTTTAAACGGAATTTAACTATTACTATAATATAATTACTATAAACGGATAAACATAATAATAATTTTATAAATATTTAAGATAACCCCGAATCGCGTTTCCTTATAAATTAACGCATACAACGCGGGGCAATAACATTTAAATAAGAACCCCTAATAAGAGTTTTCTTATAATATAATTCAAACATTTCAAAACAAGGTGCTTTGTTGCATTGTTGATGCACCATGGTATGTAAGAAACTATAACTTACACAGGGATTTAAAATTGAACTTGTCATTGAGGAAATAAAAAAGCAGGCAGTGAAGCATGGGCAACGCGTCTTGCAGCATGTACACCCTGGGACACAGCGACTGCTGGATACAACTAATCCAGCTAAAAGGCTGAGACGAACTAAACCACTTGATCTGATGGATATTAGTTAAATGGGGAGATTATAGCCAATGGGTTATATCTCTTGATAAGTGTCTTTAATTATGAAATGTAAATTACTAGATGGGTAGTACTCAGTTGTAATAAAAATAAATAAATAAACAAATTTTAAAAAATATGGTATAGGCAGACTGTTTTTTCCAACTGTAGGTCTATTTGTAAAGTACAGGTGTTTATCATACTTGTAGAAAGTAAAATCTAATGAATATTCAGATGATAATATAAAAACAAGTACTCCTTTATATTAAAGATAATACAAAAACATATGTAGTCCTTTAACAAGGTCTGAATGCCAGATTCACAAGTGTCTGGTATAATAATTCCAGGACGTTAAGATGATATTCCTGTTGAAAAGTTTAAGTCTTTGAAAGAACTCCCTGCTACTAAAAATCTTGAGTGTCACAATTAGTACTTATTTATTGTCTCAATATAGTATTCTTCGTTCAGTAAGTAGTTTTATTAACTTGAGGAAGAAGACAAAACTTTCATTATTCATATAAAGGTAGTTTCTATAATTTTCAAAGCAGTTATATGTAACTTCTTCAAAACTACTGTGTCAGAAAAATTAAAATTTTCACATACCACTGTTTATTCCAAAACCTCTTACTAACACATTTTTTCTCTTCTATTCATCAGTGACACTTAATGTAAACAAATACACAATAGTTCCAAGTTTTATTTTTCAATTCATTTTTATACTCTTGTCTTAAAAACTGCAACTAAACTGATCTGGTTGCCACATGTAACCTGAGCTTGCAGCATGCATACAGGGGTGTCGCAAAGTAAGCAATAGTCCCGGCTTTGTGTCTCTCACAAACCAGATCTACAGGTCTGTGGAGGGTTAAAGTTTAAACAGATATTCTCCCTGTACTATACAGTGTAGAAGTAAAAAAATGCTTAAAATTGTTCTGTTTTTACCTACAATAAGTATGTCATGCACATTGGTACAATATCTAGTATCTAGCTTCTAGCACTATAACTCGTTTACTATAGTTTGTTTAAAACTAGAATGGGATTTTGTGTGATGTAAGCATGGGTGGCTCGGCATGGATTCATTCAATCAGTGTCATGGAAATTGGTGCACAATGCCAGTTGTCTTCACCATTACCTGGAACACGTGAAGTTCCGCTGTGACTTCTTGCATGTAACATTTGCTCATTTCAGTTGTGATTTTATTGCTGGCTTTAGTTACTTGTTTTCAGCAGTTAAATTCAAACAGTCTTTGTAAGGACTGCTTATTGGAAGTCCATCGCTTATATTAAAATGCTTTGCTTTTATTTTAGTGTGTACAACTTATGTCTTGTGACAGTCAACTTCGTAAAAAATGGGGTCATCCTCATATACATCATGGTCACCAAAAAAAAAACTTCGTCTTATCAGATGACTGGTCATGGTGTCATTTTGCAAAGTCAAGCATGCAAATTCATCCTTTCCATGAAAGAATACTTTACAAGAGAGAGTGATAACAATGGACCACTTTTACCTCCATCAAAAGTTCATGAGCTTTTGTCTGCAGCATTAAAAATATGTAAGAATACTAAAATCCCTGTGAGAAAAAGAAAAATTCCTGAAGGAGAATGTTAAAAATTAGAAAGAACCTTATTTGCCTGTTATCTGCCTGAAAGAACACTCAACACTGAGAAAATTTCTGGTCTCTTTAAAAGATGCTGATTTATTCCATGGCAGTATGTCATCGCCTCTAGTGATTCTGAAAGGGATTGGCTTTACACGCAATATGATAGATGGACATAAATTGTTATTGGAGAGAGAAGATATTACTGCCAGGTTTTTAAGTAAAATAAGGAAGGAAACTTAGACAAATTGTGTCGTTTGACAAAACCTGGGTTCATGCCAGATAAATGAAGACTGAACAGATGATATGAAAGAAGAGACTATGACAGTACCAGTCGGAAAAGGAGGCAATACTATCCCACTTCATGGTGGCAACTCCTAGAGAATTTTACCGAATAGTCTTCTTCTGTTTACTTCTAAAATACCAAAGGAGTATCATGCAGAAATGAACCATGACATGTTCTGTAACTGGTTCAAAGATTCTTTGACTAAAAACATTGGAGAAACTTTCAGTCATGGACAATGCACCATACCATTCTAAAGAACTGGATACAGTACTGACCATATTGTCACAGAAGGTAGCAATAGTTCAATGTATCTGAAATCATTAAGTTTCATTTGAAGAAGGCAGAATTGCTGGAGCTTATTTCTTATTTCTTTACACAAACCATGTTTTCCACTGTATGTAATGGCTAAAGAATATGGACATTAAGTTATAAGATTGCCTCTGTATCACTGGCATTTTTAATTCTATTGAGTTGACATGTGCAGAAATTAAGGGACAGGTTGCAAGGAATAACAAGAAATTCAATATAACCAAAATTGCACAGCTGACTATGAAAGCTGTCGAACAGATTACGGAAAACAACTGGAAAAAAGTTGTCAATCACACCTCTAAAGTGATATCCCAGGTTTGGGAAGATGAAGGAATTCTTGAAGAAGCAGTGGCAATGATGACTATTTTGTTAAACAATGACAGTGACAGTTCCAGTAAGAAAGATGGGGAAACTAACCGGAACCTGTAGCTGAATGGAGATGAAGATGACAAGGAGCGATATGAAGAAGATGGCCTGTTTTGTGCATACAGTGACACCAAAGAAGACATGAAGATAAAAACACTGGTGAAGAAAGTGGTAATGGAGAATGTGATTTAAGTGGGGTGTTTTCATTGTTTCCAAAAGTTTTAAATTTTTCTGAATTTTATGGAAACTGTTCTTCTGACTATCTGCTGACAACTTTTTATATATATGTAATGTCACCTTAATACATAATGCCGGTACTGTTGTTTCTTCCAAAAACAATATCAATAATACTATACAAAATAATACACAGACCTTTCCTATCCAAAGCATTAAATAATTGCAAGATGCTTTCTCCTGAGTTTGACTTCTATGAAGCCAATGATATCTGTAAATGTAAATGAAGATAATTAAATTTTTTCGTTTAAGAAGCAACTCATTCAATAAATTATCAATAACAATGGTAAAATAATCAAATAATATAGTTTTAGATTTATAATTAGTTTAATACCATGGTACCATTGTTTCTTTATGGTGTGGTGTCATGTCAACTGCATACAGCACATGGCCTGCAAGAAGTTAATGGTCAGAAAAACCACTCTCACTTGTAAGAAAGTAATCCTAAAATTATAAATTCCTGAATCAAAATAAAATATGGATGTTTTACTACAACTTCCCTGCTGGCAGTTTTTAACTGGCCAAAAAATAAAAAACTTCCTTGCTTATTGGTTCTTGTGTGTCTGGTTTTTGTATAATTAAAAATATTTTTCTGTTTTAATACAAACACAAAATATTAAAATTTATTTTAATTAGCCTAATAGTTATATGGTACTGTAGTATTCCCTGAACTTTCCTTTTCAAGACTATACACATTAAATATTATTAGTAAAATTACATGAAAGACAAAGGCGTCCAACAACAGTTGTACATTTGCTATAGACACGAGACACAACACAGTCAGGCAACAATGTTCCTCAACTTCAATCCAATTCTAGTTTAAATCAAACAGGAAATCCTCAGTTTTAAAAAACCTTATAATATGGGCATTGACGGAAGGAGTTTAGGAGGTTGAAACTCTCCACAGAAGTGTCCCACTCAGGTAAAAAAAAAAAATGTTGTGTTAGTGTTCTTTTATTGTTATTTTCAAGTAGTTCCAAATATTACTTACAATAACCAATAATAATGAATTAACTGTATATCTACAGAAATGTTATTATATATAGCTGATCATAATATTTACCAAAACTCTCCATACTCTTGTGTCAATGTAGTAAAATCCAGTACAAATATGTAGTGACTAAAATTAAAACTTTGTGACTTGAAAGCATCAGTCAATACTCAAATGTATATAGCTCTTCTTAGTGAAGATTCATTAAAGATAATTAAAACATGTGATGAAACACAATGTGAATAGTAGATTCCATTTTTATATGTACACTACATACAAAAACAAAATGTAGGTCTGAAGTTAGAATTAGGTTTTGTTGCCATGTCTTGATTCTACTTTCTGCTATCACTATTATAATATTTTATCAAGCAGATACATTTTAATATATGCACAGATATATTTCATGACACTCATCACATTGTCAGTGTGAAACGATTCTTGGTTTCTTATATACTCCTGGTGTTGTAGGTAGGGGTAGCATTGTCTAATTTTTGTAATGAGTTGTGTTACACAACATCATTGTCTCCACCACTAGCATCAGGAGTACAGCAGACACCAGGAACAGTTTCACACTGACATTGAGGCAAATGTTATGAAATGTTTCTACTCATTAGGATTTTATAGTAGTGATAGAATAGTTCTAGTGTACATCCATGGTCAGGAAATGTTGATTGTTCAATATATTACAGAAATTTCAGATATGGTTATTTATTCTTCCTAGTTATTAGTATTCTTTTTGTAGGCAAAAAGTGGTTAAAAGCAAATTACACCGATTCCAGAATTCAATTTTAGTTTTTGTCACTGTTTAATTGAATCTTTAATCTCACTGTGTCTGCTAAGATCAATTCAGCAGTGATAAGTGAATTGAGCACTGATAACAAAACAGTATTCAGGTTAATTAATGTCTACACATACAATTACATTACTTGTTAAAGGCTCAAGATTTTTATTGAAAGTTCTTACCAGGCTAAATCTGCTTAAGGGATGAATTCTTACAAAAGTTTAGTCTTCTCGTCACTGATTTCGAAGAGTAACATCATGCAGTTTTTCGTAAAATTTAGGTGCCAGGACGGTTCCACGAAGTTTTAAAATTTACAAAATGGTAGAAAAATAGCTCAAAATTTTGTAATCGAACGAGTTTTTTCAAAACGACAAACCAACGCCGCTACAGGATTCAACGAGTGGCGATAAAATTGGTGAACATTGCTGCCAACCCTTGGTTGTCATTTCAACTTCAATAAATGTGACAACCACAAAACAGCGTTTCATTTGTTTTAATAACATTATTTTAAAACTTAATGAGCCTCGTACATAATTCATTTTAAATCTAAGTAAATATATTATAGTCACAATTATTCTCAGCTTCAACACAGGACTAGATTGTTCAGAAAAATGTTTTAACTAGTCACAGGCTTTGACTACGTTCCAGGGTTTGACGTTTTTTGAATTTTTGTTGAGCAAATATTTTTCTATCTACACGAATACTAAATATGTTATAGAGCGTTTTTCAATATTCTTTAAAATTTCACTTTTATGAACATCGATAGAACCAGATAGTCTGTGTGGATCGCGCGTGCCAGACGATCCACTGGTTTTCATATTTCGAGCTTCCAACTGGAGATCCTGCCATGTGGTCCGGTCCAAAATGGAATTTTTGCACTGCTTCGGGCAGTTTCAATGACATGCTCATACTAGTTACCTTGTACAGTATTTGCCAAGGGCGGCTATGAGAAGTGGCTGTCTTGGGTCCTTGCCGCTCGTGTCGTGCAAGGAGTCTGCTTCTCAACAAGCCAAAAGGTAACCAACGAGGGACTTTGCCCGTTACCCGAAGGCCCCTGTGAAGAACGCTTTGTTTCTTGATAGAATTAGTGTGTTTTTACGAAAGTGTCTTCAGCACCACACCAGTGGTTCTTTCACTGATATTTAACATAAAGTTAAACTTCTGTGAACTTCATCTTAACTAACAGATGTTGAACATTTTTTGACAGTGCCGCACAAAAAGCCTCAAGATCCCAAAATATTTCACCGTTCAAAAAAATACCTTTAGGATCTCTTAAAAATTATGAGTATTGTGATATATTTTCTTAAAAACCTAAAACGTAATATTCACATCGCATAAAATGTCTCTAGTGTCAACAATATTAGTAACAATATACTGAAGCGATATAAAGAAAGAACCAAGTTAAATAAGAAATTTAGTATGATAAGCCATGATATCATTTACTATGATGAACCTTTGACGATCAACTTTCGATTAATTTAACGATAATCGATAGGCTAAGCTTACGATTAATCACAAGAAGTAATGTTTACGGGTTCATGTTTGCCACTCTTAGATGTTTGCGGTACTGTTAAGGTTATGTTTACAACGTGGTTTATTGAGTGCAGTTGCACCGTAATTATTCTGTCTTAGATTTGTTATGAAAAACAAAATAAAAATGAACACGCTCGAGACAACTCGTCAAGAAATACAATTATTGTTGGCAAATCCGCTTGAGAGTTCGGGTAAATTAATTTTTTGAACTTTATGGTAAGAAATTCGGTCCTATATAGGTACGATACAAGCTTCGTACACTGTATAAACCTTGTATTTCATCTGAGTATTCCGTTATTTTACGGAAAGTAAACACAATGCAAATATTACGCCTTGTAACTAATTTATGTTTTATTGTTGGCGGGACAGTAAACTATTTGTAAAAGATTTGTATTACCTGTATGTAAACTTTTTTTATTTGGTTATTCACTTGTATATTGGTTACTCAGGAGTATAGGGTTATTGAGGGATATAGTATATTGAGTGTAAGATAGTAGCGAAAATGTAGCATGTCTAATACTCTGAATTTTGAGTTAAAAAATGGAGTTGAAATTGACTTAGGCTTAATTGAATATGGTATGCAGCTAAAGTTACAAACAAAAGTGCTATTGGGTAAAGGTTGCAAGTAAAGAATACAGACCGGTACAAGATAGTGAAGGTTTCGTGGAGACAACAATGTTTACATGTAGTATACTCAGTTTTATACAAAAAAAAAGTTGACTACATTCAACTTATTGGTAAGACATGAAAAATAATATTATTTTTAATATTTCATTTTTATGTCCAACAAATTTAGCAACAGGAATGTTTTAATGAATGTGATAACAATGATGGTGTCATATGTTTGTTGTGTAAAGAAACTTATGAAGACCAACATGGAAAGCGTAATGTTTGTTCATGGAATGTTTACCTTTAAAAAATTGAGTGACTCACTAACAGATGAATACTAGAAACGTTTTAAAAAGTGGTTTATTAAAAGTGTTAGGCCTATAAAATATTCTAGCCAACTCTGTATGGTAATGGATAATGTACCACATCGTTCATTACATATAAATAAACTTGCAGATCAGATATTATAAAACATGAAGTAGAATACAACATTTGACAGAGATATGCTTGAAACTACAAAAAATATGAACTTGGTGAAATAGCCGAAGAAAAAAGCAGACACAATAATTCATTTGCTCCCTCCCTCTGACAGTTCAATCTTACTGAACTGATTTGGATTAGTGGAATCAAATATTTTATGATTTCCAAAATTTGTGGGTTAGTAGTAGGTCAAGAGTTTGCTCTGAATAACTGGCAAAAGGATGTCTATCATGCAACAACAGTAATTAATTCAGCATTTACAAATACAGAATTGACAGAGTGCACAGAAGATGATCTCATCATCTAGGAAAAAACTGGATCATCGGCATTAGATAAAGAAAATGTAAAAGTTGTAATAATCAAGATGAGATTATCAGTAACTTAGAGTTGACAATGCTTCAGTGATGATTTCAAGAACAGCATTGAACAAAAATTATCTTCTCCCTACATGTTAATCGGATGAAAAATTTTGTCAAGTAAATTATCTTGGTCAGTCTGGAGAGTTATGCCAATGCTAAGTAAGTAAAACTAAGCCTCAAGAAATGCTGAAATAGTGTATATTTTTGGAAACAAAACATTCTTTGGACGTTATAAGTGTTTGAAACATATTTTGGACCATTTCAGATATTTGTAAAGCAGAAAAATCCATATAAATCTCTTCAGTGGTATATGTAAAATTTTTCTATGGTGGCAGTTTATTGATAGTAAATGGAGAGGAGGGAAGTGATGGTAGTAGTAGGGGATTATTTGCCAGCTGTAGCCTGTTATATGTAGTATATAACAACTGCTGTTAGGCTGGTATTGCTTTGCCAGCAGGATTTTCTTATAAACTTCATTGGTGACCTAGTCATTAAGGGGGTTGCAACTCCCATAATCCCCCATGGAAATGCAACTGAGCCTTTAATAACAAAGAATTAATATACTGAATTTTGACGGTATTTATATGTTAACGTTTTGTTTCAGATCTGGGAAGCAGCATAGGCCATATTAATAAATACCTTAAAGGAGAATTTAGGGATATATTGGAGTCACCTGCTGAAATTTTTGAATCAGGTCTTAAAATTTCACAGAAGGAAAACCTAGAAGTTACACTTACAAGCTGTGTTGAACAATACTTGGAAAACCATTCTTCTCCAACAGAGTATGTAAATATATAATTTTGAAATACTTTTGGTTTGTGTTAACAGGCTGTTTTTGTCAGATATTACCAAAGAAAGTTGAAACTAAAATCTGTTAAGAATATCCATCATGTCTTTCATTTATTAAGCTAAATATACAATTAAATTATATTTAAAATTCTTCTTCTTGCATCATCAGTGTTTTGACTGGTTTGTACCCTCCCCGCACATACACGTGGTGCGAGTGTTACAGATTCTCTCACAGGCATACGGGATATACAGTTTAACGCCGGATCCGAACGGCATAGTTGGGGAGGGCTTATACTAGGTAGGATACATCTTGCTGGTTTGCCATTGCCTTGTGAGGGGAATGGTCATATTTCAAATTATGCAATATAATTTATTAACCAAATTTGTATATTGATTGGTTATATAATAAAATATTTATAAAACATGTTTATGATGCCCCTGTGTTGTTCCCTTTTGACAGTACATTTCAGTCATTGCACCATTATAAAATTACTTTTGAACAACAATCATATACGAACACTGTCATATAAATTAATCCTCCCTACTTGAGATTATCTTGGTAATGGTGTAATGAACAAAACATCATCATCAAAAGTGAAAAATATAGTTACACAAGATAAACACTTTTGTTTTATAAGTAATATTTCACGACTAGTACACTAATTAAATGAGCAATAATTGTATAAAAGGCTGGTTTGGTTGTTCCAAACATGGAGACATTAGAAATACAAGAGTTTTATTTATTTGGGACTAAAGTGGTTGCTGAAAATATGAGACATCTGATCTAAGGTTTGTTGATCTAGAGAAAGCCAGTGTTTCTTGACATAAACTTTGTAAAGTATTTAACACATCCGTCACGACTATGTGTTTAACACGTAGAAACTTGACATACGACTTGTATAGAAATCAAAGTGTGGAAATAAGGTACTTGGTATAGGGATGGTAGTACGTCTCTGAAGTAAGGTTCAGGTAGGCCTGTCCCTTGAAACCTCTTCTGTACAGTGTATCCAGATTGTGTTTGGAAAATAAGTACGTTAAGCTGTTAAAATACAGAGACTTTACAATTTTTTTTTAAAGAGAAAATTGTATCTCAAACAATTTTAATGTACTTTCCACCAGTATTAAGACATCCTTTAGTAGTGTAGAACCAATTTCTGCATTACCACCTTATAAACTAAAGCTACCTGTGGCAAAGCCAATGTTGCACAGCCCTTTTGATGTCATTGTTGTTATCGTAACGCTGCCTAGTAAGGAACCTAGATTTAACTACTGCTAGTGGTGGACTCACCTTGTCTCTATAGAATGGTATTTTGATCTTTTCTTAATTTACACTGAGTTCTACGTTGCACGCCTCATTGTCTAGTTTTAGAACAGCTTCTTTAATACAAGATAAGGTTGTCCATATAAGCCAGTAGTCGATTCATTTTAGTGAATTTGGATTCTTCTGGGTCAGTTTGAATAGCATTGATTGTAGCTTGAAGAATGAATTGAATAAGTTAGGGACAGCAGATCACACTATAGTAAACAAACTTCAACAATAAATAGGTCAGAGGCACTGCCACTGTCCTTCCAACCAGTTATCAATGTGTCAGGTAAATTGCAGAAAATAACTGATTTCATGTAAAACTATCCTTCACATATGTATTGACCAGAAAAGTTCATAATTTTAGGAACTAATGCAGAATAAATTGTTTCACATCCATGTGCTGCAAAAAATAACTACACTGTTCAATGCAGATGGACACTATTGTGGCCAGAATAACAACTGATAATTCCAATCTAAATTTATGCTTACAGACATTACTTCCACATGCTGCTACTTGCCATGGCCTTTGTCAGTCGAAAGTGTAAGCATCGTTTTTTTTGTTTGCTACCCCTCCATAATACTGTTGAAGCCAGCAACATTTCTGTTTTCAGTTTAATATGCCTATCAGTTTTACAGTTCTTGAGAATGCTAAAAATTCTCTCAACAGAGGTGTGTGGAAGAAGTACAAGAAAGAATTTCTCCAAATTAAGAAAGGACGGACTTTTTAACATCGTTTTGAAGTCAAACATTTTTGTCTAATGATCTCCAAAAGCGTTGCAACAAACATGGAAGCAGTAGTTCCACCACATCCAGTCCCAATTCAAAATGTTCAAGTAATGAATGATCTTTACATTCTGAGTCTATCTGCTGGAAATTTATTAGATTTTCAGAATTGGTAATTATGGTGAAAGCAGTTATATGATTTAAAATGACTATTCTGCTACAGGATCAACTGTTGAAACAATATAAACAATATAGGGTCTGATAGTACACCACTTGTACCTGATGCGTACAGACCCCTAAATCTGAACTACTGTGTATAAAAATTAATTTGGTGAAATGGATCACCTACAGACAAATGTGATCCTTTGGTTGATGGGTTGAGTGATGCATAACATGAGGATTTACATGATAAATACTTTTAATGATTGGCTAAAGTAACAGGAGCAAGTCATGTTCTTTTCTTTGTGTCTCTCTCAATAGGTAATCAAAAGAAGAAGTGGCATTGATTCTAAAGTAATGGAATTAATAGCAAGTTAACAAGTCAAATAAAAATGTGTGTACACAAGAAACTAAAACAATACATAATTATAACTTTCAAATATTTTTTATAAGTATACTTAAATACTTGCCATTTCAAAGTACCCTTCTCCCAAATATCCATCAAGCACAAAAAATTCTGGTATCCCAGAATCAGATAATTACTGCTAAATCAGCAACATTGCTTCCAACATGTGGAAAGCTGTTCCTACCTGTTTTTCAACATATGAGATCAACCTGTCATTGAGCACAATAAATAAGATTATATAAACATTGCTGAGGATAGAGATGCCCTGAGTGGTTGCCTTCTATCCATTATTTTTGGATTGCCTCATCTTTTAAAACCTTATTTGAAGAGTTGTTAGGGATGTGAAACACATATTTCTAAAAAGCAAAAATTGCTACTGAAATGGAGTGAACAATGTTATAGGAATTTGTTTGATATTGGTCACAATGATGACAACACCATTTTAAATCCGTTAGATAATTAAGATGAAAATTAATTGTTTACATATAAGAAGAGTACCAGCAACAGATTCTGATTTAATTCATGTGAAAAATTAGCAAATGTTAATAGTTCATGTTCAGAAAAACACTATCTCTAATTAGGATAAATAAATGTATGGTCATTTTCAGAAAGTTGGAGGTTTTATGTTTGGGTTTGACAAGTCTTCAGGTCTTCGTACAAGTTAATTGGACAGGTCCTTCTTATGAGCCAGGCAATTTGGACTCGGGGTGAGTATAAAATTTTCTGAATTCATAAATATATATGTTTTTAAGAGAAAATTATTATCCTCATCTTTCACTAGTGGTCAGATAGTATAATTAATTAATTAATGGATAGAGTAGATGTGATTTTTAATATCTCACATCAGTCATCTACCTTATTCATATTTGAGCTATTCAATGTGCTTTCAAGTAAAATACATTAATAAGGACCATTGACATAAAACTGAAAGCATTTTGTCAAGATCAGTAATTAATAATATAAATATATGATTCAGTATTTATTTTTACAGCTTTGTTTTGCCATGGTTGAAGCTTTGGTATCAGCCTGAAAAGGAGTTGAACCAGGAACAGTTAATGGAAGAAATTAATTCCTGTCTTGCAGAAAATGATGCCACTTTGACCCCAGTTATACGTAATTTGGAATTATTGATTTTAGCTAGATCAGTTCTCAGAACTAAGAACACTGATCTAGATGTAAGTTTGTTATATTTATGTTATAAAGCATAAAACTGTTCTTAAAACTATCACCTCAATATTGTCTGGCCACCATTTGCAGCTCGTGTATAAGGTTCAGTAGCTCATTGTACCTCTAATAATTTTAATACAGTAAACCCTCGATTTAACGGACTAATTGGGGCTGAGGGGTGTCCGTAAAATCGAAAGTCCGTTAAATCGCAAATTTTGTTTTTTGAGGATATATTTAAATCAAATAGGCCTATAACACTTGAAATTTTAATACTATTAATATCATGCAAATACCATATTGTTCCGAATACAAGACGCCCTTTTTCTCCTAAAAACATGGTCGCTAATTTGGCATGCGGCTTGCATTCACACGCTAACGAAATTCGAAGTTATACCTGACTTCTGGCGGGACGAACGCTTTTGGTATCTATGGGTTGTTTACTGCCTAAGCAACAGCAGTTTGCCTGGCTGTAGTTAACTCTGGCGTTATGATTTATGACTACAACCGAATGTTTTAACAGCAAACTGAAGAAAGAATAGGGAGATAAAGTGTAAGTGCATGCGCATGCGCACGTGTTCGCACCCTTCTGTAAGCAGCAAGACAAAGGATGAGTAGAGGGGTGCGAGTAACATGTTTCTAAACAACAGATAAACTACCAGTGTGGTTTTCTATTATAACAGCGACAACATCGCTTATATGTATTTTGTTTTCATTCAGTGTTTTTGTAGTGCGTTTACGGTATGAGTGATATTGTGGAGACTAAAGGCACGCAGTCAAATCAAATTAAACGTAACCCGTACGATGCGAATTATAAATTAATTGTGATACAAAGTGTAGAAAAAACATACAATCACGAAGCCGCAAGGAAATTCGATATTGATGAATCCTGTATTCGACGATGGAGAAAACAGAAGGAATGACTTTTAAATGCAAATACTGTGCGACGAGCATTCGCGGGACCTCAAGTTGGGTGTTTTGTAGCAGTAGAGTCCAGAGTCTGTGAATACATACGGCTTTTAAGAAGGCAAGGACTCCCTGTCACTAGACATGTTTTAAAATTAAAAGCTTTAGAAATCGCAGAAAAATTAAAAGTTTCTGGTTTCAAAGCCAGCTTCGGGTGTAAAAGACGAATGATGCGGCGAAATGGATTTGCGCTTAAATGACGTACATCACTCGCGCTAAAACTACCGAGTGACTACGAAGAAAAACTCCTACAGTATCAGCAGTTTGTCATTCATTTACACAAGAAGCATAATTATTCACTTGAACACATGGTAAATGCCGATGAAACGCCCGAATTTTTTATTTTTTATTTACGTATATTTAGTGTGGACCAAAAGGGAACCAAATCTGTAACGGTAAATATTACGGGAAATGAAAAGTTACGTGCCACTGTAATGCTTGCTGTATTCTCCGATGGACGAATATTTCACAGTGAAATAAGATGCATATCAGTGTATACTGTTCAGTGTTAGTCGTCGTGATGTCTTCCACTGAACGTGTGCGACGCCTGCGTCAACGACAACGCAAAAACAGGGATCGTGAAGAATTAAATGAATTCTTGATGAATACTCTGTTCTCATCAAATACAATTGAAGATGAGAAAATTTGCGTGTTTCAAAACAAGAAACAAGAAGAAAAGAAACGAAAGAATGCTCCGATAGCCAAGCAATATCGCCAGAACAGGAGAGTCTGCAGTTTATGCACATTACACGTTTCAAAAGCCTAAAAACATTATCACACTTTGATGTTTTTTTTTTTTTTTTGCCCCGTTGTGTCTGTCAAATTCTGTCTGTTAAATCCGAAGTCCATTAAATCGAGGGTTTACTGTATTTTTAAGACTTTGTTGAGAGAATGATCTCATAGTGCCTGACCATTACTTGAAGTTCAGCACAGCTTTCAGAACCTACTGTGTATGGTGAGGTGTGTAGAGGGGATTTCCTGTAGAGTGGAGATGATAACACTAAATTTTTTAAGAGTAAAAAAAAACTAACTTTGCAACTTAGAAACAGAGACAAATGGTTCTGATGATGGTCAAACCACCCTGGCTAGAAACATCTACATCTACATCAACATGTTTTTTTTATATTTTTATCTATATATTAAATAACCACAAACTCCCACTTACCTTGAATTTGTTTACTTATTCAGCCAGATCATCTAGTGGTGGAAACCCTTTTTCGTATAGCGAATTTACCAGCACAGAAAATGAAGTTAGGTTTTTGAAATGATCACGCTAACACACATATAGCAAGTTAAAATAAAATACTATTTTATTATACTTTAATATGATATTCATTGTTATATTCCCTTTTACATAAAATATCCTTCGCCCTCTTCTACACATCTACTCTGTGAACATTAATTTATTTCGTTTTTTTTATTTAAAATTTTCCCTTCTTTATGAAGTTAACAAAACTGACACTACATTATACTCAATGAAAACATACTGTTAAAAACATTATTCTAAAATTTACTTAACGCTAACCAGTGCCATTAATAATTTCCACTCGCTCATATAGTAACACACGCTCACCCCCTACATGATTTAAATTCCCCTTAGAGCTCATTTTATTTTTATTTTTTTAATTTGCATAATTTTGATTACTTCCCTTATGTAGTCCTTGGTTGAAAACGTTCATAAGATGTCCCCTTGTTCACGCGCACTACATAGCTGATTCCCTGTTTTCACTTTTTTGTCTCTAGCCGAAACTGTTATTTCGTTTAAATTTGTCACTGCCTTTAACTTGTTGATAAAACACGGTTTTTTATGTATATGTAATTCACATTTCATGAGGTGCGGGCGCTCGCGCTTTTTGTTCCGGAACTTGGTTCGGCTGTACGGTGTTATGGATGATACTCAACTGGCTTTATTCTCTGCGCACTGGGCGAGAAGGAATTTTTGATACGTGACATTATCATGCGAATGTTGGCCGACACCTGCGCGCATACGCGTGAATACGTACCCTTTCTGACACTTAACATTCCCAGACTCTTAATTGTTTGTGTGCCTCACACGGTTTGGTACAAGGGGGACTGCAAGGTGTTCAAAAATGTCAAGCGTTTGTGATCAAACGTTGTTCAGCTTGAGTTGCTACTATTTTTTACAATTATTAAAGAATAAAATAAAATCCCAATCGTTTGTCCCATTACAAACAGCATCATACATTTTTAATTTTACACTTTCAAGTGATGTAAAAAATTGTACAACATAACCTAATGTGACTAACACTTGATAATATCTAATTATTTATACACACCATGTGTGTTATTTGGAATTGGATAATTACACTTACATCAGTTGAAAAATTCGGAATACTGAATCCCCAACTGTCAAAATCATGAGCTGCCACTGCTTCCCAGTACCACTTTCCGTTTTTCAGATTCAGCACACTCTTCTTCCTGCTTCTCTTTTGCCATTGTTTTTTCCTTCAGTGGTTACTTTATCCACTTAGATCCTCCTCAGAATATGTCTGATCTTTTGATCTTTTGCTTTTCTTGGCTGTCTTTTCTCAAGTATAGTTTAAGAAACTTCGTATATTTCTCTGTTTAATACCTCCCCGTTTGTCACCGTCTTCCTACTTCATCTTTTCTTTTTCCATTTGGCTTATCAGCCAGAGTTCAGAACTTTCCAAATGTCTCTCCTCTTTCTTCTACAGAATCCTTGCTTCAGAAGCCATAGATAATAACACTCCAGATGAAGCATAACAAATAAGTTGCTTATCTACAAAGATGATTTTAAAAGAAATCTAAGCACTGTGATTTACAATGATTTAAACACAGTATAGCTTAAATAATGAAAGTTACAATAGAAAACATATTAATATATTTTTATTTGTATGTGTGTAATAAAACCTGGTTAGAATCAAGAAACTAAATATTCTTGCACAGAGTCGCAAGTGGTGGTTGTTTCGCTGTCTTCTTACACATCAAATGGTATTAGAAGACCCTTCGCCTAGTCTTCATACTGAGATCTTCCAGTTAGCTGATTCACTGTTACAGTGTGAAACCTTTAATGCTAGTACATCAGTGAAAGCGCTGTTACACTTTGAAGTGGCCAGAGCGCATCTGTACTACTCTAATGTTGTTAAATCTGAGGAGCAGATCAATTCGGCCATGAAACTGCTCAATATGAGTGTTGATTTAATTGGTAAGTCAGTGTCAGTTAATAACTTATCATCTTAATTTTCAGCATTCGTGATTTTTTTATGTTTTTGCAATAGTAGTATTACATCTTGTTTTTTGCTATTGTCTTTCTACTCTTTTTGTTGTAATAACTGTTAGTAGTTATAACTGATAGTAGTTATAACTAAACTGTTAATTGACAAATTTGTTTCAGGTTTTTTATTATAGTACAGTAGAAATTCCATTATCTGTCAGGGCTATGACCAAGGCTGTGACGGATAATTATTATATATAATGAATATATAATTCATTTTACTACCTTATAACAAAAAGGGGAAATTAATGTCAAATTCTTTACACTCAACAAGAGAAATGAAGACATATTTAAAACAGTTTTGGTGGACAAGACCTGGTGAGGCACATAAAATCAGCTAGAATTAGGTGGCTGGGACACGTATCCCGTATGAATGTTACGAGGATGCCCAAAATTATATTAAGTGGAATGATACTGGGCAAAAGAAGAAGAGGCAGGCCTCGAAGAAGATGGCAGCAGGATGTGGAAGAAGATCTGAGAAAGATGGGTATTAGGAACTGGAGACTGAAGGCAGTGGACAGAGATGAGTGGAGACGGGTCGTAGCAGAAGCCAAGGCTCACCATGGGCTGTAGTGCTGGAGAGTAGTAGTAGTAGTAGTAGTAGTAGTAGTAGTAGTAGTAGTAGTATTTAAAACAGTTTACTTAATTATATAAAAGTGAAAAAAAGAAGAGGATAACGTTAAAGTTTAGTTTATTTTCATTGATTAAAAATGTTTGTAATTTTCTTTTATTTGGATCTTTTGTAGTAACAAATTAGTGTGATATTTCCCTCCTCTTACGCAGCAAGCAACACAACTTCAGTTGCATTCCTTCAGCTTCACAATGTTTTATAATTTTCATAATAAATAGTATGCCTGTCAATTGTGTCCTTCACTATCTACAAATATCTCTTACTGAAGAAAACTTCACAACCTATTAATTTGGATAGACAGCTTTATGGTTTTTGTCAATCTGACAACTTTAATAAACTTTAACAGTGTGATGGCTAATAGAAACAGATGGTTAAAAGGTTGAAGAATAATCTAAATTTGACTATATAATCTTTAATTTCATTAATAGTGATTGCTCCCTTCATCTTCATGTAGTTGCCCTCCTCCAGTCAATAACCGGAGAATATTATTCAAACCTTCAGGAACAACTAAACAAAAAAAACTGTGAGAAAAGACCCAGTTTAGCAAAGAAAAAAATAATTTTCTATCAGGACAATGCCCCTGCGCACAAAAGTGTTTTGCCGATGAGTAAACTGCTAGATTTGAAGTACGAATTATTAGAACATCCACCATATTCACCAGATCTGTCTGGAGGATAGAACATCCTCCGATTTCTATCTATTTCCAAACCTTAAAAAATTTGTGGCTGGAAAGCGTTTTTCATCAAATGAAGAGGTATCAGCAGCTGAAGAGGGGTATTTTATGGATCTTCCAGAATCTTACTTCAAGACAGGGATCGGATTATTAGAGAAGTGTTGGACCAAGTGTATTGAAGTTGGGGGAGATTATGTAGAAAAATAAAGTAATTTTTGTAACAATTAACTTGTTTTTTTCCATTCCACGAACTTTTCAGCTATCCCTCATACAGTAAATAATTTTTTGTAGCAGTTGTTTTTTTTGGTCTAATAGAAATCTTTTTGTATCTATGCTGTTTGGTTTATCGTAAGCCCAACAAGTGCTTTATACACTGAATCAAACAGTAGTGCCTGTTGGAGGAAATGTGTAAAGCAAGTAAAGTAAAACTGTCTAATTTGAATATTTCTCACAGGTGCACTAGGAAAACGAACACGTTACCAAGAGAAGGAAGTAGCGCAGCTTACAATAAAAGTTACATTAGATAAAAATGCGGTGGATAATGTTGAAAATAATAGCAAAATGTTACAATATTTACCTAAGGTAACTGAATGTTATGGTTATGTACATTATGTTTATATAAGTGTATCTTACTGTTATGAAGATTGCACGGATTATGGTCATATACCAGTGGAATAAATGATTGAAAGCCAGAGAAATTGATACAGTTTTATTCACACTTTTCTAAACACAAAGTACAATAATTGTGGTTATACAGTTGTTCAATATGTGTAACACAAACTATATTAAAACAACCAATTACATAATTATGTTAGCCTGCAACATAATAATTTACTTCAACATAATAATGCATTTTCTTAATAGCATGTCTTATTGCATTGATTCTGTGAACTCTTCTGGCTATGACTGCACTTTGTTGCTCCTATGTAGCAGACAGATACAGTTGTGTGGCATAGTAAAGTTTGTGAAAGAGTTGAGCCATGAAGAATAGTTGAGCCATCTCTCAGAAGGCACAGAGGAACGAAAACTTTGCTACACAGTACAAGCATTGCATCATCCAGTTATATGACAAATATCATCTAAAATCTTGTTCCTAAACGTACGTGGTTTTTGTTAATAACATTTTTTTTTTAATACTTGCTGTTTATTTCTCTTAAAAATCAAACGTTTCAACCCATCCGTACCACTGAGGATGCCTCATAATAGTAATAATAGTATGAGCTAAACGTTTGACATTATAGAAATAAATGATAAGTATTAAACTGTAAAACACTGTTGTTATTAAGTTCACCTAAGCTACACATTTTGCCTATCATATTGGGTAATACTGTAACGTTTTATTTCTTTACCTTTAAAATATATTGTTCACTTTTAATTTTACCTTGGTTTGTTTATGTCCACCTTCCGGACACCATCTTGCATTACTACCAACTTTGAAATCCAAATACTTACCCAGAGTTTGTGTAGGCGTATTTTGTGAGAGCAAATGGTTGTTCGAAATAATTTTTTCATTTTAGTGTACGTTCATACTGCCAATGTCAAACACATAATAGTCTGTCGTTTGTTTACGTTCATACTGCCAATGTCAAACACATAATAGTCTGTGGTCAAACAGTCGCACAGAGTAGAGATTGTCGCCAAAGAATTTTAAAATGTTGCCAACAAATAATTACTGACAGATTGACTGAATGAGCTGTGAATTTTGTGTGATTTCAAATGTTCCTTTTTCAATAGTCTGTGGAGTGTATGTCAAGGCAAAAAAGCGTTTATTTTATATTTTGTATATTAGATATCTGTGTTTTGTATATTAACGTGCAGTTGAAAGTGAAATACAGCTTGCTTAATATACACCTGTTGCAAAAGGAAAATTGTGTAGCAGCAATTTGAATTGACTTACTCTCGCCTAATTATTATTGGTGGTTTCAAAAAAGTGAGTACATTTTATTATTTTTAAATTAAACCCTGTCTAATCTTAGTTTCAGTAATTTCATTACATGTTTTTTTTTTTTACATTCAGATATTCGCACCTACTTCCATTATGCCTCGACATAGAACATTGACGGGTCGGAGTGAGAGACAAAGAAGAAGGAATATATATTCACGTGAAAGTCAAAATGATAATAGACCAAATGCAAATTTAAATAGTGTAAATAGTATAACATTGACGGGTCGGAGTGAGAGACAAAGAAGAAGGAATATATATTCGCGTGAAAGTCAAAATGATAATAGACCAAATGCAAATTTAAATACTGTAAATAGTATACAAAATGATGAAATTATTTTGAGGGATACATTTAAATGCCCACTGAATGTCATTCCAAGAAATTTTAATACTTTTGATTGTGGATTAATGCATTTACAATGCAGGTTTTGCAATGCAAAACATTTCGAATCTGAGGTCACTTTAGGTGAAAGGACTGCATTCACTTCATGTTGTCATAAGGATAAAGCAATATTACCGGCCTTAAGTCAAAATGAATACTTTAAATCATTGTATGATGGACTTACTTCAAATGAACCTTCAATAAAAAGAAAGTCAAAAAATTATTTTGAAAACATTCGTAAATACAATTCATCATTTGCTATGGTTAGCTCAGAAGCTAAAATTTCGGATACAGTTACGCGTGGAGTGTATCATTTTAAAATACATGATGTTTTTTATCACAGATCAGGTCCAATGACTGCTGGATATGGTCGCTCACCATGTTATGCGCAATTATATTTTTATGATGTTGACACTGCTGTCAATTATAGATTACGTGAACACTATAATCAAACATGGAATAACAATATAATGCGCTAAATCTCTCTTGAATTGGAACGCATTAATCCTTTCATTCGGTCATTCATTGCAATGAAAGATCATTGTCAGAGAGTTGAAAATCAAAATAAAGAAATTTGTATGCTCATTAAAGTAAATCGTGATTTATATCTACGCCGTTATAATGATGCAGTTCAAACTGATGTAGCAGTAATATTTAGTACAGTTGATGGTTAGCCACCCTTTGAACGAAATATGGTTTCGTTTTCAAAAGTTAATGGTACCATTAAAAATATCTCTGTTTTGGATTCATCATTGGACCCTTTAGCGTATCCATTACTTTTTCCAAATGGTGATACTGGGTGGCATATCAATATTGTAATAAAATAAAATAAAAATTATCTAAATTTATATTTATATTGATATTCGAAATATTAAAGGTTGTAGTGGTTGAAAATTGAAAGTTACTAATTTTATAAAGTAATTAAAATGTAGCATTAGATGTTATTAAAAGTGTGTTTACGATTGCAAAAATTATAAGTGTCTGAAAATAACTCCTTTAGATAAAAAATAAGATAATTGTATTAATATTATTTGAACAATAATGTTGCTTAAATTTAAAAATAAAGTGTACTAGCTGGTCGCTTGATGATGGTGACCGTCGTGTTGATACTAGCAGTGAAACACCTCCTCCAGGTTGACAGTTGTCTAAGTACGTAAAGTCTAGTAACGTCTGGACAATAAAATTAATAAAATACACTTCCACGTACCTGTTCGTGTTTCTGGAAGTTCAGAAGTTCTCTTTTTCAATAAATCAATAAGCTGCCAAGACGGTTTACAAAACCAGCTTACTTTATCTACAAGGTTAGGTTGCCTTGTTTAATAATGGGCGCCACACAGGTTTATTTCGGGAAAATCCCGTGGAAAACCCATTAATAGAATCAAATAATAAGTTAAAAAAACTGAAATTGTGTTTATTGCCCTTATGGCAATTCAATTCAACAATATATGATTGCAACTAAAAGTTGTTTTGATTCTTCTGAATGAATTATTTATCTATTTTTTAGGAATAAATCAAGTCAAGTTATGCTGCTAATAACTGGGTTTTATTTGTACCCTTGATAGTGATTCAAACAAAATTAAAAGAATACATTGATGTACAATTGCAAATATTTTGTTACATACCCTATATGACTGGCTCAGAGCATAAACAATAATTCTGGTTAAGTCCAGATAAACTTTCCGTTAAACATTAATATTATTTATATCTCAGGCGTAAGTTCTTTGAAACACAAAAAAGAATGCTCATGCCTACACAATAGCTAATTATTTTATAATACAATATCGACTAGTAATGCCTTTTAGTATACTAACATAAAATCGAACCTATTTTATAGGTTAGGCGTTCGTCACGCTTGCTTAATTATTCACAAAGTTATATGGTGAGATCACTTATGACTAACATCCAACTTAAATAGGATTGACAAATCCATTAAATAAATTTAGACATGGTGTAATACAGAAAATGTTTCAGTGTTATGCGTCAGTACAGATTTGTTTACTAAAACATATAGGTTATTGCACTCAGTGTAATGGAATAAATTGTCACACAGTTACCTTTGTGTTTTTAATCTTTCGATTAAAATTCAATTAAACACATCAATGGTCGGATTGTAATGACCATTGTTATTCACTACACACGCACTTGAACAGAGAATATTGGTCCGCTTCTGACTAAAAAGGACCTTATATGATACTATTTAATTATTTCTCCTGTTCGTTATTTTCCCGCACTAAATAAAATAATACTGCACTTCGATGCACTGATTCCATGTAGAGTATCTTGTAGTTACCTTTTGTTGTTGCCGAAATATTTCAATAGACGCACTATTGCAATGAAGCTATCAGTTAATAAAATTTTGATGAGACGAGCGTACCTTTCGCTCTGGATGAACGTTAAAAAGTGTCTCATGGTAATTGGCCGCTCTTCTTTATATACCCTATGTTTTGATCAATCTTAGGCAATTGTCTTACTTATTAAGCTATTTTCTGATTGGCTTAGCCAGGCGTTACGAAAGTGACGTATTGTCTTTCCAACTGTCACTAACGGTTTTTAACCGACTTTTCGCCAGAATGATTGACAGCCGTCATTGTTGTTAGTGTTGATAAACAGATTTCTTATTTATTATGTACAAATGATGCTAACGCCTGTCACGCACTTATTATAGTTGCGATCGGGGTCGTATCGCTATCAAATTAAAGGATATTTTTTCCTCTTCAATTTGATATAGTTTGACACTGGTTTATTTACACTTTCACTGACATTTTTTAATAAACAATGTTCAGGTATATGGCTTCGCGCTGTCGTCTGCTAATCAAAGCCGGCGATTACTCTCTCTTATCAATATTGTTTGTGTTCCACATCTCGCGTTTTTCACTTAAACATCTATGTTAGAACACTATTATATCCGTCCTGATATTTATTTACTGAATATTATGATTAAACCTTAACTTATACATTGCTATGAACTATACTTACTCACTATGACATTTTGTTTCACATTATTTTGCTCCATGCTATTAGTTAGCAATTGAACTATTAATTGTATAACATATTAATAATGCTTATCGCCATGTTTGGTACAAAGATTGTTCAGTGTATGTGATTTACACTTCTAGTACTTTCTACTAATCACCTTACTGATGATTGTTTGTTTTAGGCATTGCTGAGGTATACCGTTTGTATCGGATTTATGCCTTAATAACGTTTATTAGTTTACATTTCGGTACCTTGATGAGGTAGCTTATTTATATAAGGTTCCCTCTTACAAAAATTTTTACTTGTCATAAGCACATTTTGTAACGGTGCAGTTTGTATTTTTTTTTATAAAATAAATAACATTTTTTCAATGATTGGGACAAAACGTATAAACGAAAGGTAAATTCAGTGGTTGCAACGATCACAACAGTGGCAGCACTGCTTGGGACATTAAATACAAAATTATTGAAACGAACAGAATTAATAAGCTGGAATTGTGCCAAGGTCAACCAATGACACACAAAACTGTCAACAAATTATGTAACGGATTGTCAGGCGACATTACGTCAGAGCCGAGCCTAACGGTGGAATGCAGTTATGTAACAAAACAGTCTGCTGGCGTAGTGATACAAACATAAAAAACAATAAGAATTGGTTATATAACCAAGGCCGCTTCACAAAATAGTGCCGGTGACCTATTGCCAGTCTGAAATAACAACTCGCGTGAGTAACACCTATAAGTTCCGGAACGTAATATGCGGGCCCGCAGAACAACAAAAATGTAAATTTTATATATTTCGGTATTTAAACAATCTTTTACAACAACACAGTAGAGACAGTGAGTGAAATTGGAAGTAAATTAACAGTTCGGCCATAAAAATGAGAAATACGAGAACCAACAAACTGTAAGCCACGAGTTGATATCCATGGAGTCAAATTCGCCGCGACCGCAGGAAAGTAAATATTTTCAAATCATTTAAAATACTAAATTCTTTTTTACAATTGAGCTCAATAAATAAAAATGTACCGTATAAAATAGTATGTGTGTGGGTATGTGTGAGTGTGCGTAGGTACCTATCTTAATATACCAGAAAAGCATTGGTTTACGTTAAGAGAAGTTAGTTTAGTATTATTTCTTTACAGCATTTGTTTTAGTGTTCAACAGTTTAATTATCAATAATATCTTGAAAGTTGTGGTCAGAATAAAGCATGTACATTGTCAATGTTGAAATAGTAAAAGTGTAAAAGATGGTAGGAGTAATTTTGTCATTGTCGTTAATATGCAACAGTAAAGCTAAATCATGAATAAACACAAGTTTGTTTGAATATAGTAGATCGAATTAGTCATTTCAAACAACCAGTTCTGATCTCCTGTGTTCGCCGAAAAGGACCCGAGAAAATGGTAAGCGTAATATTATATTTTTTTACAATAATTAATTTCTTGCAGTACGCAAGATGGCGCCCGAAGAATTCAGTAAATAAATAATGGACAGTAACTTTAATATCAGTGCAATTAAAATATCAATAAAATGATATATTACAAATGGCTTCCGAACGTAGGGACAATTTATATAAATACATTTATATAAATATAGGCCACTTGGAGAGCAGAATGGTTGTTTGAGGTAACTAAAAAATGTGTAAACATAAGTAGTAAGGTTATAATATGATTGATAGATGTGTATTATAAATAAGTAAGAATTAAATAAAAATGATGAATACTAATGAAAATATTAACAGTGAAGTCAGTTTCACTGATAGTCAAACTGACAGTCAAATAAATAGCAATTTAAGCGAGACTGAATCGAGATATATGGAAGGCGTAACGAGTCAGTCGACGCCGACCTCAGTTAAGAAAGAGAATAATAGTGATATGATGAGTATCATGCTCAGTCAATTCGAGAAAATGAATAGTAATTTTGAGACCAAATTCAATGTAATGAATAGTCGTTTTGACATGAATGATGCCAAGTTTGATGTATTAACTAATTCACTGTGTAGCATTGATGACCGAATGAATGAAATACGTAGTGAAACAAAAAGAGAGACAGATGAATTGAGAGAGTATGTGTGTGTGGTAGACAGTAAAACAAATATGTTAGAATCCAATCAGAAAGAGATGGGACAACAAATAATTACAGTAAATGACAAATTAGAAAATTTTGTAAGTAAGGTAGATGATAAAGTTGAGAGTATTGAAAGTGAGATGCAGTGCGTAACTAATACAATACATGTTATAGATAACCGTAGCAGTGAATTAGAATCACAAATAGCAATAGTAAAAAATGTTACTAAGGAGGTAGAAAGTAATTGCAAAACAGAGATACAAGCTATACAAAATACAGTAAATACTATAGATAAAAATAATAAACAATTTGAATATTTAAATAACAACAAATTTGTGTCAATTGAGCAGAGTATAGTTAATGTTAAAGATGAATTGAATATAGCTATAAATGAAAAACTTAATAGAGTTACTGAACACATAGTCATCGCCAAAGATATGAATAGCGATATTGAGTTGGAGTTATTTAATTACGAAAACAGGGGGGTACACCCTATGCAGTTTTTGAATAGAGTCAGAGAATTTAATCAATTTTGTAGAAGCAGCTGGGAGGTACAATTGTTAAAAATCATGAAATGTTTTAGAGGGAATTCCGCGGTATGGGCGGAGGTGCATAAAGTAGACTGGGTAAATTATCAGTGTTTTGAAACGGCTTTTAGAGAGAAATATTGGTCGGAGGAGGAACAAGAGATATTACGGAGTAAAATTATGGGACCAGGTAATTTTGGGAACCAAGGGGGTAACGTCACTATGTATGTAATGCGACTATATAATGAGGCAAAATATTTAGAGCCACCGTTACCATTTGGGTCATTTGTCCGTCACAGAAGCAAGCACTTACCGAGAGAAATACAAATTACATTAATGACTTGAGAGATTGTAGAAATCACGGAATTAGAGAAAATCTTAGACATATTTCAGAATATAAGAGAACGGGATATGAGTAGGCGGGTAAACACACCAGTATCACATATAAGTGGGAATCATAATCAACCAAGGGGAATACACAATTTTCACCGGGGAGCGCGGGGAGGAAGTTTTGATAATAGGGGCGAGAGTTGGAGGTGTAGAGACTGTGAAACTGATAACTATGCTAATCGAACAAATTGTTTTAGATGTCATCGAACCAGGGAGTGCGCCAGGAACGAGAGAACGAACCCAACACCAAATCAACAGTCGAGGGGAGGAGAATTTTATAGAGGAGCGCCGAGAGGAGGAGGACATTATAATAGAGGAAGAGGAGGAAATCATCCGGCGGTAGCAGGCCCATCCACGGAAAACTAAGGAAGACAATGGAGAAGCGGGCCCAACCATTGTCAACGGAGAACCGGGTCCAAGTAACCAACGAATATGCAAACAACGTTATCAAGGTGGACATGGCAAAAGAATTGTTGGAAGAAGAGGAGAACAAGGTGATGGAACGCAGAACAGGATTGACTGAGGTGACAATTAACATTGAAGGTAAGAATTATAAAACTTTAATTGATACCGGTAGCGAGATATCAGTAATTTCTGAAAATGTTATGGGTGAATTGAAAGAGTTAAACAAGAATATACCGTCATTACCAGTTGCCGGGGTTACAGTAGTGGGGGTAACTGGGGTGAGAAGTAAGAGGATAACCAGACAAGTACAATTAAATATTTTAATAAATGAAGTTGAATTTGAAAACACTTTCCTAGTAGTTAAAGGGTTGAGTCTAGATGTAATATTGGGAAATGATTTTTTGGAAAGAAACGGAGCAGTAATAGATTTTAATAAACAAATAGTAAAATTTGAAAAGGGGAATAAACCAGTCAGAATAGAGTTTAAGAAAGTAGTGAATGAAGCTAAAGTCACGGGAATAAAAATGTTACATAAGCAGATAAGCGATAGAGAGATAGAGACCAAGATAAATATATGTCTAGAGAGTGATAGCCTAGAGAATGAGGAGAGAGAGATGCATGAGCGTAATGAGAGTGTGTGGGCAGATAGAGCCGACAAATTTTTTAATGAAAATACAGTTGTAGGAAATACTCAGCGACAGGAGCTGTGGGCAGTTGTGGAGCGGTTCAGAGAGGTGTTTGATGAATCACCAGGGAAAGCGAATGACTACATCTGCGAGCTGAAAGTTCGGGACCACGCACCATACATGCAGAGGAGCTACCCGGTGCCGTTTTCGAAGAGGAGGGCTGTACAGGAGGAACTAGACCGGATGATGCAAGGAGGGATAATTGAACGCTCAGTATCACCCTATTCAAACCCTTTGGTAGTAGTGATAAAAAAGGATGGTAAGGTAAGGTTATGTTTAGATGCTCGGAAAATTAATCAAATTATTATACCTGACAGGGAATCTCCGGAACCCATAAATGAGATTTTACAGAAGTTCAGCGGAGTCAAATACATGACATCCTTAGACCTGACCGCTGGATACTGGCAGGTACCATTAGCAACAGAGAGCAGGAAATACACAGCTTTTCTTTTTAACGGTAAGAATTACCAGTTCAAACGCTTACCTTTTGGATTAAACACCAGTGTTGCCAGTTTTATTAAATGTTTAGATAATATTTTACAACCTAAGGATTTAGACTTTTTAACTGTATATGTCGATGATATCTTGATAGCTTCTAGAACATTCACTGAACATTTAGAACACATAGAATATGTATTAGATAAGCTACAAAGAGGGGGTTTAACAGTGAATTGGGACAAGTCTAAGTTTCTGCATACAGAAATACATTTCTTAGGATTTATTATTACACAGGAGGGGATATTAGCCAACCCTGACAAAGTAGAAGCCATAATGCGATTCCCCGAACCGAAAAACATTAAGCAATTACAAAGTTTTTTAGGCCTATGCAATTTTTACAGGAAATTTCAGGAGAACTACGCACACACAACATCCAAACTGAGTGCTGTATTGCAGAAGAATAAACAGTGGAGATGGGGCGATACGGAACGAAATGCGTTCAATGAAATTAAGAGAAAGTTTAGTCACATGATCATGATGAATCATCCCGATTTTAATAAGACTTTTTATTTGCAGACCGACGCCAGCAATGTAGCGCTAGGGGCGGAGCTCTACCAGGAGGGTTGCGACAAGGAACATCTGACGGTCGCCTTCGCCAGTAGACCGCTGTTGTCGGCTGAGAGAAATTATACGACAACTGGAAAAGAACTTCTAAGTATTGTGTTCGCCGTGGGTAAATTCCGGACCTACATCCTAGGTAATACCACGATAATCCGGACGGACCACAAGGCATTGTCATTCCTTAATTCATGTAAGCTGACACATAGTAGATTAACCAGGTGGGTATTAGCCTTACAAGAATATAACTTTTCATGGGAGTACATATAGGGGTCAGATAATAAGGTACCAGATACACTTTCTAGAGTAGATGTTATAAACAATAAAACTGGTAGGGACCTTAAAGAAATAGAAATCTTTACACTAACTAGAGAAGATAGAATTTTTGGTGAGGAATTAAGTGATATTAAAAACATGCAAAGATCTGATAGTAAATTGGGTAGAATAATTGTTAGTCTAGAAACAGATGTAGAGGGATCTGAATATAATGAGCGATTTCAAGTATATCAAGGTGTTTTGTTTAAAAAAGTAGATGGTGGGGAGCGTGATTGGAGGTTAGTTATACCCGAGGGGTTGATAGATAAAATTGTTTGGGATTGTCATATAAGGTATGGTCATTTTGGTGCGAGAAAGTGTGCAAACGTTTTGAAATAGTCATGTATATTTAAGAATATGGAGAAGAGAGTTAGAAAAGTGTTGAGAGTATGTGATTTATGTCAAAAATCGAAGGTAGTGAATTATAAAGTAGAAGGAGAGATGAATTACATAAAAGTAGAGAAACCGTTTGATCTAGTTGCGGTTGATTTGTATGGACCATTACCCAGAGGTAGAGGGGGTGTGTTGTATGTATTTGTAGTTCTAGACACCTTTTCAAAATTTGTAAAGTTATATAGCATTAAGAGAGCGACGAGCAAGGTACTCAGTGAGAAAATAGTAAAAGACTACATGCTTAATGTTGGGAAACCGAAAATTATATTATCTGACCACGGTCCACAGTTTATAAGCGGCAAGTGGCGGCAGACGCTTCGATGGGAAGGTATCATACCCAAGCATACGGCAGTGTACCATCCTCAGTCGAACCAAGCAGAACGGGTGATGAGAGAGATTGGTAGGATATTTCGGGCGTACTGTCACGCCAAACACACAGAATGGCCATCCTACGTGAAGAAAGTAGAGGAGTGGCTGAATTGTACCACCCATGAGTCCACGGGATTTACGCCGCATGAGTTGATCAGGGGAACAAGGCCGCCCAGGATATTGGAACAACTTTTCAAATACCCACCAGAAGGTCAAGTTTTGGACAGGAACATGAAAATTAGATTGGCCAACGAGAACTTACTCACGAGAGGAGAGCGAAGAAAACAGAAACATGATGCCAAGGGTAAATGGACCAAGTATGAGGTAAGTCAGTTAGTGTTAGTAAAAAGGCATGATTTGTCCAGTGCTCAAGATAGAGAAATAAAGAAGTTTTTCTTGTTGTATGAAGGACCCTATGAAATTGTAGAAATAAAAATGCAGAATGCGTATGTGCTGAGGAACCCAGCGACGCAGGAAATAGTAGGTACTCAAAATGCGACGAATTTAAAATTATATCGGTCACTTTAATTATGTTTATAAATAAGATTTCTAATATTGTTGTATGGTTACAGAAGGGATCCTCCCCCATTTTCGGGCGGTCACGATCTTACCAGTCCTGGCCGTGGAATTCGGAACTCGGAGGCGGGCCATGGTTGGCGGATCTTCCGTCGGGCGGTGAAAGCAACGATGGTCCGGCTCCACCAAAATTGGTATAAAGTAGTAAACTTAACTACACATTTGAACGGGGAGGGGGACCCCAACAGGTACGTGACACGAATTAAATTTTTTAATATACTCCAGGTGCAACAATCTCGGTGTACCTGTCACGTGCCTGCACTGCCTTGAGTGTTGTATATAATGGAGGCTGCACCTAAAAATAGGGCAGTGCGTACAAATTTAAAAGTTTCAGAACCAATGGCAAAATTAAAATTAGCCATTGGTTATAGTTCTGTGTAGTCCGAAAAGACGAGTTTTGGGGCAAGAGGGGTTGGAGTAAGATAGACAGCGGGTTTGAAGAAATGGTAGGGGAGGGGGAGTAGTGTGTTTCAGAGGGGGGACGTGAATTCACGTAGTGGATCTATCTTGTTCCAATTCTTTTTGCAGCAAGACCCGGCATTTCAGGTGACTGCGACCTTCCTAGACGTGTTGAAAGTTAAGATAGAGTCAGCCTTCAATGTAAATAGAATTTTGAAAAAAAAAAAAAGAAAAAAAAATATACCAAAACAATTTTGGATGTGTATAATGTTAAATTTAAATAAATTTTAGAATTAAGTGACCAAATATAATTGTCAAGTTTTAGTATCAGTGAGTATGGGAACGTTTTGAAAAGATGTGTAATAAAATAAAAACTTGTTATCAATACAAGATGTGGGGATAATTTTGGGGGGTAGATTGGTGCCCAATGAAGTGATAGAACAGTGGAGTGTGGAACTGCAATGGTAGAAAGTTTAGTTATCATTCTAATTAATTAGTTATTAAGTTGCTGTTGCTGGGGTGGCAAATGCCCCAGTAGATAGCGGAAAGTGTTGGGGGTAACAGTGAGTGTTACCTCCATCGGAGGCCAACATGGCGAAAATGCACGGCACACCCTTTTGTACAATTTTAAATTGTAACTTGATAAATTGCCGTGCCGTGCATAGTAATGATGACGAATACATGCCTGAAGGAAGAGATGATTTCCCCGACTTTTCGGGCAATTACTGCCTTACCAGCACTAATCGTGGCTTTGGCTAGCGGTTAGCTATGGTCATACCAAGTCCCTTGACCATAGCTGACTTGAAATGGGTCTATATTAGAAATTAATGGGGGGTGAAACTAGGGGAAATCCCCCGGAACTATGGAACAGCGGCTGCCACTCTGTTCGAGGAGGAACAGCTAAGCCAGGTGGTAGACCCGCATTAAGGGCGTGTAACTATAGAACAGAGATATGTTGATATCTGTACCTTTTAAAATGTAACGCAGAAGCAAGGACACGGAGATGTCAAATTCCTCCAAAATTTCAGTCTTTGTGGATGCAACTGGACGCCACAGTCCAGGGGGGGGGGTCATAGTGTGTGTGGCAGGGAGGTTATCCAGGGGGATAACGAATTAGAAATTTGTTGTACTTTAATAATGATGATTCGCTACTCAATAATTTTGTTTTGATTTGCAAAATAAATGCACTAGGTACTTCCTATATTGTGTTTATTATGTCTTATTGTGTTAATTGCATGTAGTATGTTAGGAATAAGGATTATAAAGATATAATAATATGTTTTTAATGTGTTTATAGATTTTAAATAAAATGAAATAAAGTTGTGATAGTTAAAATTTTCAATGGGTTGCAAAAAATAGAAGTTGGGTGATAGTAATTATTTGAGTAAAACGTTTGAGTTAGTCAGTTGGAAAAGTTGAAAAATATTGGGGTATTAAAGAGAATGAGAGATGAAATACAAGTAATAGAGAATTTGAATATAAGTGGAGACACAGTAGTAATGGAGAATTTATGTAGAGTAATGAGTGATATATTGATGTTTATAATTGATGTTGTTATTTTGTTGTAGTTGTAGTAAGGTAATGAGATTGAGATTTTGGGGATGGTAATTTTGTAGTAGGGGGTAGTGTAATGTGGGAGTCCGCAACATGATGATAAGTTGGGACGGGATTGGGATAGAAATTAGTGGAAAGGGGTTGCCTTAGGTAGAATCCAGGAACCAGAGAACGGGAATTGAGCTTTTTTTGGGGGGGGGAAACACGTATCCTATGTACAAAGGGTTAGAGAGTATTTTTTTATATATAGAGAGAAGGTGGCGAATTGAGTTAAAGTAGTAAGTAGTTAGAGGTAGAGAAGGGTTAGTAGATTTTTTGATAGAGAGGGGTGTCATACTAGTTAAAGATTTAGTAAGGGAGCGTTAGAGTAATAAAAGGGGTAAGATTATGGGTAAATGCCAAGTTGATACCGTAAATTATAATGAATAATGTAGAATCACCCGAATTAATGAAATGGAATAATAAATGAAGTGATGTGTAAAACGAAGATTGAAAAAAAAAAAAAAAATTTTTTTTGAGAAACGAATTAATAAAAGTTAAATTGAGATTAAAAGGTAACTTTATGATTTTATATGCAAATTTAATGATGTAAAGTGTGTAAATTTTAAATACAAATTGTTTATTTTAAGATAAGGATAACAATGTGAATTATGAGTGTACTATGTTTTCTTATGTTATATTGTGTTTGTTAGTGTAAGAGAATTTTATGAATTTAAATATTTTAAATGCATTTTAAATTGGGGATGAGAGAAATGTAATATGGTAATGGGAAATGTTTATGAGTCAGTCGTCTGTTTATTTAAATTCTGATGGGAATCAGGGCAATGATTTTGAATTTTGGGATAAAAGTTAACAAGAGAAAGGAGATAGAATGAGATTATGGAATTTTAAAAGGGGTATGGTGTTGCTGTTAGGTATTTTGATATATATGTTAGCAGTTAGTGAAAAAAAAAACCAAAACCAGTGCTTCTTAGCGTAAACCAGCACCGCTAGGGGGAAACAGATCAGTTGGGGATATGGTGTTGTATAAGGCCACTATTTGATATTTGATTTGTTGTTTCAGTGTTTGGTGATGCTGTGGCGGCGGACCTGAGCTGGCCAGCGCGTCAGAGCAGGGGCGTTAAGTATCTGTCTGACTCTACGGTGTTGGGATCTCGAGAGAGAAGTCCAGTATTGTCATTCAGGTGCGGTCACAGTCACCGGACCAAGGGTGAGTTGATTATTTTTTTTGTAAACCATACAGGGGGTTGTGGCGACATATCCTGGCTGATCCCTTTGCAAGTATGAATGTGTCAATGAGATTTTTTATGCTTCGGCATAAAATATCTCATTGAGGGGGTATTGTAACGGGGCAGTTTGTATTTTTTTTTATAAAATAAATAACATTTTTTCAATGATTGGGACAAAACGTATAAACGAAAGGTAAATTCAGTGGTTGCAACGATCGCGACAGTGGCAGCACTGCTTGGGACATTAAATACAAAATTATTGAAACGAACAGAATTAATAAGCTGGAATTGTGCCAAGGTCAACCAATGACACACAAAACAGTCAACAAATTATGTAACGGATCGTCAGGCGACATTACGTCAGAGCCGAGCCTAACGGTGGAATGCAGTTATGTAACAAAACAGTCTGCTGGCGTAGTGATACAAACATAAAAACAATAAGAATTGGTTATATAACCAAGGCCACTTCACAAAATAGTGCCGGTGGCCTATTGCCAGTCTGAAATAACAACTCGCGCGAGTAACACCTATAAGTTCCGGAACGTAATATGCGGGCCCGCAGAACAACAAAAATGTAAATTTTATATATTTCGGTATTTAAACAATCTTTTACAACAACACAGTAGAGACAGTGAGTGAAATTGGAAATAAATTAACAGTTCGGCCATAAAAATGAGAAATACGAGAACCAACAAACTGTAAGCCACGAGTTGATATCCATGGAGTCAAATTCGCCGCGACCGCAGGAAAGTAAACATTTTCAAATCATTTAAAATACTAAATTCTTTTTTACAATTGAGCTCAATAAATAAAAATGTACCGTATGAAATAGTATGTGTGTGGGTATGTGTGAGTGTGCATAGGTACCTATCTTAATATAACAGAAAAGCATTGGTTTACGTTAAGAGAAGTTAGTTTAGTATTATTTCTTTACAGCATTTGTTTTAGTGTTCAACAGTTTAATTATCAATAATATCTTGAAAGTTGTGGTCAGAATAAAGCATGTACATTGTCAATGTTGAAATAGTAAAAGTGTAAAAGATGGTAGGAGTAATTTTGTCATTGTCGTTAATATGCAACAGTAAAGCTAAATCATGAATAAACACAAGTTTGTTTGAATATAGTAGATCGAATTAGTCATTTCAAACAACCAGTTCTGATCTCCTGTGTTCGCCGAAAAGGACCCGAGAAAATGGTAAGCACATATGTTTTTACAATAATTAATTTCTTGCAGTACGCAAGATGGCGCCCGAAGAATTCAGTAAATAAATAATGGACAGTAACTTTAATATCAGTGCAATTAAAATATCAATAAAATGATATATTACAATTTGAGACTGTAATACAGCTTCAATCTCATATTGTGGCCATAGCTAATCTTAGTCCTTGGCATTAATAGTTACTAGTCATGGTTGATTTATTCTCAGCCAAATGCTGATGCTGATATCACATTATTCGGATTCTTATTTAATGGTTTTTATTAACATGTCAAATTCCATTTAAGTTATTCACTGACTCGCTTGACAGCTTAAAGTGAATTTACTTTGTCCATTAGTTTGTGTCAGTTATAGTATGGGTTGTAGTGTCAAGCAGTGTTTAGGTTTACTGCTTCTTGTGGCACTTCTTCTTCTTTCTTCTTCCATGGTTCCTCTCTTCTTGGCTACTCTTATCATTATATTATCTATTTACATTACCGTTATGTATTTATTAAATCTAAGGGCATATGTCTAGGTTATGTAACACCTGGTCATGTTACATATACTCCCCCCTCAAAATTGATAATTTGAGAGAAAATTTGATTTTTTGATAAAATTATCATTTCATTTCAGTTTTTAGTATATTACTACTGTTTTTTGTCTTGTACTCTTTACATTGACCTTTAACATACTATTAGTGTGTTACACTAGGTTGAGTTCTTGGCTAGTGATATAATTCTTAGCTTACTAGTATTTTTTCAAGTTTCTCACATTTTAAGTCATTTAATTACAATAGATTTCACTTCTTAAATTAACAATTTCCTGTCTTACAATAATACATTCTTCTTTCTCATTACATATCTTTATTTTTGTGATAATCTCAATTGTTCTTTCATTTTTTACCTCACAGATTCTTTATTAATAGTCCTTGATACATTACTATATAATTCCCTAACATTTGTAGTGGGTTCGGAATCAGAGTGGCTCACTGTGGCATACATTCTCCGCCGTTCCTCATTACACATACTCAGAATCAGAGGCATCCTCATCTCTGTCTGAGACAAAATAAAAATTGCACATAGCAATAGTTGCACTATCACAACACATAAAATATAACATATCATTCATTTTTCAATAATATAACATATTCAATATAATATTCAAGGTATTAGAGGTTTCATTTGTATCACATTTCCTTCTTTTATACTTTCTAACATACTTCCTTTTCACAGGTAATCATTTCTTTTCAGACTTGACATTCTCGGCCATGCTTTTTATTAGCCGTATTGTTACCTTTTTATACTAGTTGACAATTTGCTTTGGTTTACTTGAGTATTCTTAAAATTACACACTTACATTGATCCTTATATAATTATGCAGTTGTTTCTTACATATAGAGTCTACGATATTTCATTCTTACAATAGTTTACTAGTTTTTCTCTCGTCAATAATTTACACTTATCCTGAATTATCAGGGTTTACAGTATTCACATACTAAATGTTTTTGTTAGATGTTCTCTGACATATCTTGTTACATACAATATTTGGTAATTCAATAACATTTTTCTTTCTCTTCATTCCACAATAATAATAGCCATCTTTATAATCAACTCTCTTTGGTATTCTGCCTCTCTACTCCTTCAAGTGTCTGATAATTTACACTTATTCTGGATGATTTTATATAATATCTTAGTTTTGTGAGAGGTATACAATATTTGACATTTAGATTCTTGTTACATACAATATTTGGTAATTAAATAACATTTTTCTTTCTCTTTATTAAATATAGCATAGTAATTTTAGTTATAAGATAGTAGTATCTCCTCTTTAAATTAATCTAACATAGGAGTATTAGAGTAATTTTATGTCATTATCCTAGGTATATTTTTGTTATATGCTACCTTTGGTTCTATATGATATAATAGATATATTTCTTCTCATTAAATTATTGGGTTTACTATACACCTTTTTCTACCATTTAATATGATAAATCTGGCTCTTATTTAATAGGTAACGAATAGTTTGGCCTATACACTAATACTACACACTTTTTATAACACATTTGGCAAATAGGTTTGCTATAGGCAATTAGTCACTTTCAATACCTTGGGCATAATTCATGATCCTCCTGATCACTAAATGAATCCGTTTATGGTAGTTACTTTTAAAATTTCTTATACACTAAATATTCCGGTGGTAACTGTTATATACCACTATAATTTATCCGTTGTTAATACTAATCACATTTATGGTCTACATATTTGGGGTTATATTGGGCTTTTCCACTCTATTGGGTTCATTGTTTGGGACAATTACGTTTCACAGGTATCCTTTTTCCTAGCTATCTCTAGTACTACATGTTTGTGGTATCTGGCATCCTGTAATAACCTCTCTTACCAAATTTCCTTACTTATAGTACTTCTTCAACGACGTTTGGTTGTAGGTACCTTTGACCTTTTTATTCATTATATCAGTAAGTTCATATGTATTATTTTCATGGTCCTTTGTTATAGTATAAGGGCCGATGTATAGTACCAGTAGTTTCCTTGTGATGCCCTCCATTGTGCTGGGCAACTCCCTATTCTTCAGTAGCACCTGATCTCCTACGTTATACTTTATTACTCGGGTTGGCACTTGTTGTTTATACTTTCTTTTGCGTTGTTCTAATTTCTCCATGATCTTGTCGTGGTATTGGATCTTGTTAAACTGATACTCTGGACTCTGAGGAAACTTAATTATGTCACTAATCTCTCTGGGTGGAGGCTTCTCGAACATTGCATTATAAGGAGTGGTGTCAATTGACTGGTGGTGTGCTAAATTAATAAAATCTTCCGTAGCTGGGATGTATTCACTCCATTTTCTTTGTTGACTGGAACAATAGGTCCTAAGAATCCGTCCAACCTCTCTTAACACTCTTTCCGATTGGTTGCTGCTGGGATGGTACACTGAAGTTTTGTATGTCTTTACTCCATGTTCCAGCAGTGTGTCTTTCCATCTCCGTCCTTTAATTGGGTACCATGGTCCGTTATTATGGTCTTCGGACAGCCCACTTCAGGTATGTAATTCAGCGTTATTATGTTGAGTATCTTGTTAGTGGTTGCGCGATTCAATGGGTACAGTTTTACATACTTAGTATAATGGTCGAAAATGATTAACAAATATTTGTACTGTCGTCGACCTCCACTTCTGGGAAATGGACCACAGATGTCCACAAAAACTTTCTCTAGTTTGGCTGAAGAGGTTATGGGGATCATCTGCCCCTCCTTCCTTTCGTTGGTGCACTTTACCATCTGGCATATCTGACAAGTTTTAATATACCTTCTCACCCTTCTGTTTATATCCTTGATGTACATGTGCTCCTCCAATGCTTTTATCACTTTAACAGCACCCATGTACCCATAACGAATATGGTAGTCCGTTATGATGTCCTTCTCTAGTGTTTTAGGTATTATTAATTTCCAGACATTATAGTGACATTTAGTTTTAACAAATAATACATCATTAAATACACAGTAATAAGGGGTTATTCTTTCATCTTGACTATCCAATCTTTGGAAAATTTGTGCTAATTTATTGTCTTGTTTTTGGTGTACTTCTACCTCCTTGATAACACCTTCTAGCTCTGTACGGCTCTTCAAGATGTTGTACACCTTTGCTATGGTTTCTTTCTCACCTTCATAAGTTTGGTTGGTGATGTTCACTCGTGACAGTATGTCGGCTGCTATGTTCTTTTTTCCTGGGACGTACTCCCAACTTATGTTGTATTCCTGTAAGACCAAGGTCCACCTTGCTAAACGACCATGACTCAGCTTGCAGTTCTTTAAAAAGGATATGGACTTGTGATCCGTCCGAACAGTAACAGAATATCCTAGTATGTAGGTTCAGAATTTTCCGCATGCAAATACTACGCTTAAGAGCTCCTTTTCCGTTACATTGTAATTTCTTTCGCACTTATTCAGAGTTCGGCTCGCGAAGCTTACAACAAGATGGTTTCCATCTTCGTCTTCCTGGTATAGGGTAGACCCTAGACTGATGTCACTTGCATCACAGTTAAGGTAGAAAGGTTTGTTGAAATCTGGGTGATGTAATATCACTGTCTCTAAAAATTTGGTTTTGATTTGTTGGAATATAACTTCCTGAGCTGGCCCCCATGTCCATTTGTCTTTTGAGGACAACTGTGGAGACAATCTGGTTGTTAGCTCCGAATAATTGTTCTGAAACTTACGGTAATAATTGCATAACCCTAAAAATGATTGTAGTTGTTTCTTATTTCTGGGTGTGGGGAACCTTTGTATGGCTTCGATTTTTTCTGTGGATGGAGTTATTCCCAATTCGGTCAGTTGGAATCCTAAAAATTGCACCTCTTTAGCAATAAGTTGGGATTTTTCTAGTTTTAAGGTGATATGATTCTCTGACAATTTGTTTAGTACATGGTCTACCCTCTGGCAATGCTCCTCCCAGTTTGTAGATGTAATTAACAGGTTGTCCACGTAGACGGTAGTGAACTTAAGTGCTTCCTGACCCAATACTTGGTCCATACATTGTATAAATATTGCCACCGAATTTATTAACCCGAAGGGCAACCGTTTAAAGTGATAGTTGCGTCCCTCGAATATAAATGCGACGTATTTCCGGCTGTTGGGGTGCAGCTCCACTTGCCAGTAGCCGCAGACCGTATCCCATGAGCTTATGAATTGTACCCCATGGAACTTTTTCAAAATCTCCTCGATTTCACCTGGAGATGTCCGGTTATTAACTAGATGTTTGTTTATTTCTCTCGCATCCAAACAGAGTCTCACCTTCCCATTTTTCTTTTTAATTGCGACAATGGGGCTGGTATAAGGTGATTGGCTGTATTCTATGATATCGTCCTTTAACAACTGGTTGATTTCGGTGCGAACCGCCTCTTTAAGAGAGTATGCGATGGGGTAAGACTTGCGGTTGAAGTTGACCGGTTCTTTGAAATTTAATACACATTGGTAATTCTTAACCTTTCCCGGGAGATCTGAAAATACGTGTCTATACTGGTAATATATGTTTATTAACCTTTCAAGTTGGTCTGGACTTGGTGAGTGGGTTCTGTTGGTTGACTGGAACTGTCTTATCTCCCTGATCTTCTCCTCCCACAAGCTGTCGTTGTTGTTAGTGTATTCCAGTTCATGCCTGGACGTTTGGTATCTAGGGTTGGTCATTCTTTGGATGTGGTAAACAGTTCGTTCTGGGGGAAATTCCATGTTTCCAACAATATCTGCCGTCCACTCTGTGCCAGACATTTTTAAAGTTAACTTGTCTATACTTAGATCAATTACAGCTGAGTACCTTCGTAAAATGTCGCAGCCGATTAAACTGCAAAATGGCAATCCCGTTGCTATTAAAAATATCATTGGTATCTTAACTCCTCGACTGGTTACTTCTAGACTAACCTGTTTCTTCACCGATTTATTTTGGCGTCCCGTAGCTCCCATCAGGATAATGTTGGTAACAGGCAAAGTTGGTATGACAGCTCTGCTTTCCTCCTGAATCGGTTGAGCTCGGTGCTATCCATTAGGGAAACATTAGCTCCTGTGTCGATCATTAAGGTGGCGGTTACTTCGTTAATTTGTGCCGTCACGTACACGATATCGTGGGTGCACTGACGGTGATTAGTTACTTCCTCTTCTAATAATTCTTGTCTTATATTTTTAAGGTAGTGGTTGTATAATATTGTAATTTTGTTTGGACTGGTGCCGTAATCATACCCAATAGAGTGGATCAGCGAGGGGTCTATGTTGTTATAGTTTCTCACTGCCGCGAGGCGTTTAAAGAGCTGGTGTTCTCTTCATGGCCTGTCCTGGGTATCTACCTGATTTCTATCGTCAGTTGCCGGCCGTCCTCCATGATGGTTTGGTTCATGGTCAGGAACGAAGTGCACTTGTGGCCGGTAGTCGTTGCGGCTGTCACCCTCAATGCTGTTACTCCTCCACCGTCCTCCTCTTACATTTCCTCTATCTCCACTAAAACTGTTTCGTCGCAGGTATTACCGCCTTCTACCAGGGTCGTAGTTAGCCTGCACATAATTAGCTCTATGATATTGTTGCGGTGGATTATTCCCGCCTTGGTTTTGTGGTCGGTTTGGGTTATTATTGTAATTTTGTCGCCTATTGTTATTATTATTATTATTATAATTACCATTATTATTATTATGGTTATTACCTTGGTTATTAGGCCTACTGTTATTGTCATTATTATTGTTGTTATTGTAATTTTGATTTGGGTGGTTATTATTATTATTAAAATTACTTCTGTAACTTCTGAAATTAGGATTATTATCGTTTAGGTTACCGCCCCTATCATGGAAATTGTCATTCCTCCGGCGACTTCTTCTGTAATACCCTTCGTGTTCTTGATTTTCGAGTAATGCTGACATAGCTTGTATGGTTTTAATTTGTCCCCACTGGCGTGCTTTGGCGACACCCTCCTCAAAGTGGTACGAAAGCTTAGTAACGAGGCACTCCTCTGGTATTTTTGGTTCTAAGTTGCGTGCTAAACACACCTGACCTAAGAAATAGGATGTCATTGTACCTCCTCTGCCTGCATCATATCTACCGTGGCATATGTGATCGCGCACTATATTTTGTGTGGCCTCTGACCAATACTTCGCGCGGAATTGGGTTTTGAATTCGTCATAATTGTTTACTTCATGGCGCGTGGCAGTCCACCAATTATCATAAATCTCCTTGAAATATTCATCAATCAGGCTTCTTATTCCATTCCACCTGGTTTCTCGGATTCTTGCCAAGTTTTCATCGATGCGTGCTAAAAATTCAATCGGGTTTTTCCGGTAGTTTTTGAAATTAATGGCGTCACGGTTGTTAGTCGGTTGTATATACTGACCTTGTATAGGGCGGTTGCGAATGACTTCAATCTCCTCCCGCATTTGCACGATTTCTCGTTGTCTTAATTCTTCAATTTTTTCCCGGTTAGCGACGGTTAAAGTTCTTACCGTGTCTACTGATGCACTTATCTCCTCACATCGCTCACCTACGTCGGTTCTCACCCGCTTAATTTCATCTTGACTCATTCTTTTCAAGGATTCTATCCGGGCTTCAGTCACCTCCTCTATGTTGTCGATCCTCCCGTCGACCTCTTCTCTCGTTCGTTTTAAATCCTGGTCATGCTGTTCACATCTTTTGTTCACTTCTATAATTTCTTCTCTCACGACCGCTATCTCTATGTCTACTCTGGTATTAATTTTTTCGTTACCTTCCTCCATTTTCCGGCTAATCTCATTTAATGTGGTATTCAACTCTTCTCTTAAGGCCCTACTGCTGTCGTCTATTTTACTGTTCAGGGCGTCCACGGATCTATTGGTATTTTCTATCTTTTTATTCAAGTCTTCTTTCAATAGTTCGAAGTTCTTATTATGGTCGTCTAACCGCGCATGTAGGCCGGCTCTTAATGACTCCATATTTCTATTATTGTCGTCTAATTTCGTATGGAGATCTTCTTTTAACGACTCCATATTTTTATTTAAATCTTCCTTCAATGCTTCCATGTTTTTGTTATTCTTGAGACTATCTTCCTTCAAAGTTCGACTATCTTCCATTAAAGTTCGGTTGTCCTCCTTTAATGATTCCATCATTCTCCTCATCCATTCTTGGAAGGCTGTTTCTCCTGATTGCGTGACTCCCTCAGCTTGTCTGGGTTGGTTGTCGACCCTCACTTCTACTTCCGGTTCTACCTGGGGTGTTTCTTCTGGTCGAGTTTCTATGTTATTAATGGTAATGACTTCCATCTCGTGTGTGGGTTGTGTCTCATATGTCTCTGTATCTGGTTGTACCTCTCCTACTCGGCTGTCCTTGTATCTTGTGTCGTACTGATGAGTGTGTGGCATGTTTGTTCTTTTGTGTTTGCCGGGCTGATTTAAAATATAAAAAATATTTTCGTTTAATATTTTTCAGCCCCACGTTGCTGGTCGCCAATTTGTAATAAAATAAAATAAAAATTATCTAAATTTATATTTATATTGATATTCGAAATATTAAAGGTTGTAGTGGTTGAAAATTGAAAGTTACTAATTTTATAAAGTAATTAAAATGTAGCATTAGATGTTATTAAAAGTGTGTTTACGATTGCAAAAATTATAAGTGTCTGAAAATAACTCCTTTAGATAAAAAATAAGATAATTGTATTAATATTATTTGAACAATAATGTTGCTTAAATTTAAAAATAAAGTGTACTAGCTGGTCGCTTGATGATGGTGACCGTCGTGTTGATACTAGCAGTGAAACTCCTCCTCCAGGTTGACAGTTGTCTAAGTACGTAAAGTCTAGTAACGTCTGGACAATAAAATTAATAAAATACACTTCCACGTACCTGTTCGTGTTTCTGGAAGTTCAGAAGTTCTCTTTTTCAATAAATCAATAAGCTGCCAAGACGGTTTACAAAACCAGCTTACTTTATCTAGAAGGTTAGGTTACCTTGTTTAATAATGGGCGCCACACAGGTTTATTTCAGGAAAATCCCGTGGAAAACCCATTAATAGAATCAAATAATAAGTTAAAAAAACTGAAATTGTGTTTATTGCCCTTATGGCAATTCAATTCAACAATATATGATTGCAACTAAAAGTTGTTTTGATTCTTCTGAATGAATTATTTATCTATTTTTTAGTAATAAATCAAGTCAGGTTATGCTGCTAATAACTGGGTTTTATTTGTACCCTTGATAGTGAATTCAAACAAAATTAAAAGAATACATTGATGTACAATTGCAAATATTTTGTTACATACTCTATATGACTGGCTCAGAGCATAAACAATAATTCTGGTTAAGTCCAGATAAACTTTCCGTTAAACATTAATATTATTTATATCTCATGCGTAAGTTCTTTGAAACACAAAAAAGAATGCTCATGCATACACAATAGCTAATTATTTTATAATACAATATCGACTAGTAATGCCTTTTAGTATACTAACATAAAATTGAACCTATTTTATAGGTTAGACGTTCGTCACGCTTGCTTAATTATTCACAAAGTTATATGGTGAGATCACTTATGACTAACATCCAACTTAAATAGGATTGACAAATCCATTAAATAAATTTAGACATGGTGTAATACAGAAAATGTTTCAGTGTTATGCGTCAGTACAGATTTGTTTACTAAAACATATAGGTTATTGCACTCAGTGTAATGGAATAAATTGTCACACAGTTACCTTTGTGTTTTTAATCTTTCGATTAAAATTCAATTAAACACATCAATAGTCGGATTGTAATGACCATTGTTATTCACTACACACGCACTTGAACAGAGAATATTGGTCCGCTTCTGACTAAAAAGGACCTTATATGATACTATTTAATTATTTCTCCTGTTCGTTATTTTCCCGCACTAAATAAAATAATACTGCACTTCGATGCACTGATTCCATGTAGAGTATCTTGTAGTTACCTTTTGTTGTTGCCGAAATATTTCAATAGACGCACTATTGCAATGAAGCTATCAGTTAATAAAATTTTGATGAGACGAGCGTACCTTTCGCTCTGGATGAACGTTAAAAGGTGTCTCATGGTAATTAGCCGCTCTTCTTTATATACCCTATGTTTTGATCAATCTTAGGCAATTGTTTTACTTATTAAGCTATTTTCTGATTGGCTTAGCCAGGCGTTACGAAAGTGACGTATTGTCTTTCCAACTGTCACTAACGGTTTTTAACCGACTTTTCGCCAGAATGATTGACAGCCGTCGTTGTTGTTAGTGTTGATAAACAGATTTCTTATTTATTATGTACAAATGATGCTAACGCCTGTCATGCACTTATTATAGTTGCGATCGGGGTCGTATCGCTATCAAATTAAAGGATATTTTTTCCTCTTCAATTTGATATAGTTTGACACTGGTTTATTTACACTTTCACTGACATTTTTTAATAAACAATGTTCAGGTATTTCGCGCTGTCATCTGCTAATCAAAGCCGGCGATTACTCTCTCTTATCAATATTGTTTGTGTTCCACATCGCGTTTTTCACTTAAACGTCTATGTTAGAACACTATTATATCCATCCTGATATTTATTTACTGAATATTATGATTAAACCTTAACTTATACATTGCTATGAACTATACTTACTCACTATGACATTTTGTTTCACATTATTTTGCTCCATGCTATTAGTTAGCAATTGAACTATTAATTGTATAACATATTAATAATGCTTATCGCCATGTTTGGTACAAAGATTGTTCAGTGTATGTGATTTACACTTCTAGTACTTTCTACTAATCACCTTACTGATGATTGTTTGTTTTAGGCATTGCCGAGGCATACCGTTTGTATCGGATTTATGCCTTAATAACGTTTATTAGTTTACATTTCGGTGCCTTGATGAGGTAGCTTATTTATATAAGGTTCCCTCTTACAAACATTTTTACTTGTCATAAGCACATTTGAGACTGTAATACAGCTTCAATCTCATATTGTGGCCATAGCTAATCTTAGTCCTTGGCATTAATAGTTACTAGTCATAGTTGATTTATTCTCAGCCAAATGCTGATGCTGATATCACATTATTCGGATTCTTATTTAATGGTTTTTATTAACATGTCAAATTCCATTTAAGTTATTCACTGACTCGCTTGACAGCTTAAAGTGAATTGACTTTGTCCATTAGTTTGTGTCAGTTATAGTATGGGTTGTAGTGTCAAGCAGTGTTTAGGTTTACTGCTTCTTGTGGCACTTCTTCTTCTTTCTTCTTCCATGGTTCCTCTCTTCTTGGCTACTCTTATCATTATATTATCTATTTACATTACCGTTATGTATTTATTAAATCTAAGGGCATATGTCTAGGTTATGTAACACCTGGTCATGTTACAATATTTCTCATAATGTACCAACTACATCTAATTCAAGAGCGCCCAGAAATAAATTAACCATGCTTCAGTATGCAGCCTATCGACTTGCAATTAGAGAAGATTTTAGCATGTTGCACCATTCACAAAAATTATTTCTGCAGTGGATAGTTGATATGTATGTGAGAATAGAGAGCACAAGGTTACATTTCATTCAAAAAAATCAAACAAGTCTTAGGTCTAAAGTTTACAACAATTTAACAGATTATTTAGAATTGAACCCCAATGCCAATAATGTTGGCCGTAGAGTAATTTTACCATCTTCATTCAATGGATCTCCAAGAAATATGTATCAGAATTATTTAGATGCAATGTCAATTGTACAACATTTCGGAAAGCCTTCTTTGTTTATTACAATGACTTGCAATCCAAGTTGGCCTGAAATAGTTAGCAATATTGGTGTAGGTGAGTCAGCTAATTTTCGACCTGATATTGTTGTGCGTGTATTCAAATCCAAACTGAAAGCATTAATTGAGGGCCTTACACTAAAAAAAATCTTTAGTAAAGTTGAAGCACTCATTTATACAATTGAGTTTCAAAAGAGAGGATTGCCTCATGCTCACATTTTACTCTCTTTAAATGAGCAAGATGTATTTTAGTGTCATTGACATCAAAGCGACTATTTATGTTTACAGTCTGCTTTTCTAACATTACTTGTATCATTTTAAACATTTCATAATTATCGTCTTTCTTAACTGGGATCGGCGTCGATTGATTCGCTACGCCTTCCATTATTATCGACTCTGTACCGCTTATTTCAATATCTGATTGACTTTCTCTATTAATGTCAGTTAGGCTGACTTCATTGTTAATATTTTCACTCGTACTCATTTTGATTATTTAATTCTTACAGTACACATAAACAGACCATGTCATATTATAACATAACCTTAATACATGCGTTTATTTATCTCTTATTTATATCTCATTTGGTTACCTCAAACAACCATTTTGTTCTCCAAAACAGGCCCACATTTGCATAAATTTTATTTATGCAAATATCCTGGTCACGGCACCATTTGTAACGATTTATTTCTTTACCTTTAAAATATATTGTTCACTTTTAATTTTACCTTGGTTTGTTTATGTCCACCTTCCGGACACCATCTAGCATTACTACCAACTTCTGAAATCCAAATACTTACCAAGAGTTTGTGTAGGCGTATTTTTTTTTTTTTGAGAGCAAATGGTTGTTCGAAATAACTAAATCATTTATTTTTTACCATGAATTAAGTTTTATTAGTTCATTTACTTTCATCAAATAAAAAAAATCCCTTTCACATCAATTACTTCCCTCACATCAAAATATTCTTTCTCCCTCCCTAACCTATTCTGACTTTAACAATAAACGAAACCTTGATTCATTAAATATAATAAAAAATAGAAAAGAAATTTTATATAAATTCAAAAAATGGCACAAGAAATTAAGCACTAATACTTAATTCTATTTTTCCGCAAACCAGCGCTTCCGTTCACACATACACTCTTTCATATTTTACATATCTTTGATTACCCGCACCCCTTTGGGCCCATTTTTTCCCTTTTAAATTTTTTATAATTTAACTTTTTGAAAAACTCTTGGTTACTCTCCCCATTGGTTACTTATCTGTTCATTATTGTGGAGATCCGCAACAGTCCTGTCTCTTACGTATTTTCTTCACTCGCACATTTCTTTTTCACTAAATTTTTTTGATACTCTTAATCCAAAACGTAACTGTTACTTCATTTAAACTATTTACACTGACTTCTTTCGCATTTTTATTTAATTTTATTCCTTTTTGTACGGGCGAGACAAATTGAAAAACTGTACTTAGCCGGCGGGCGGAATGCCCGCGTCCGTCATCGTTAGATGTTAATTGCCGACTCCATATATTAAAACTGGGGCGAAAGCTGCCCGCGTCCGTCGCCGTTAGGTGTTGTCTGACGACTGACTGTTTTACGCCAAGCGTTGACAGACTGCTGACGCCCGACACTCCACATTCCACAATGTGACGTGTGCTGGGGCTCGGCACCTTACGTATTGTGGTGTGACTCCTACAGTGCATAGTTCAGAGTTCATGTGTTTAAAATAACTGTCTCCAGCAGCTTGATTCACCCGACCTTGACACTAATACGTTCCCTTTACTTCTCTAGTAAGATTTTCAAATACAATTTATTATTTTTATATTTCCCCAAAATATCCCTGGGTGGGTTCGTACTGTTACAATACGTAGTGTATTTGTGAATATTGCTTTGTGGATAGTGTAAAATTGGACAACGAACAACATGTTCGATATAATAATTTTTTTTTGCTATCATTAATAATATATGAAAAGTGATGTATTGGCTACCCAAATAATTGGCAGCCATCTTCAGGCTAAATACAAATTAGTATATTGCTGTGGAAATCTAATAAGCAATTCTCTTATCACTTGAGTGATAGAGAGCCAATGTTTGAAAATTCACATAATGTATTACAAGTTCCGATATCTAAAATGTGTGGGTAGACGAAAACTTGCCAGCCAAATTATTAATAATGATCAAAACACACACCAAATACTATCAGATGCAAAATATATACATACATCAGTACTGTACAAAGACCAACTGAACAATGCCAATACTGAACTGAAGTCACTTTTCAAATATTACCAATGATTGCAGAAGTCCATCTATTGAATTCTATTAAAGATCTGTCACTGCATCCTTTTAAGAAATAGATATTGTATTTGTTTCATTGTACTCTGTTGTGAAAATAAGAGGGCACTGTTGTATGGTTTTTGTCCCATTCAAATTTCAAATCAAGTTCACTAATTGAGCGTGCATTTAAATTTAAGAGAAACTTTTTAAAATAAATACATTTTCTGAAGGTGGATTATGTAAAATAGAATTTGTTAAATATTTATATTGTATTTTTTTATTCAAAATTATATTATTTAAAAATGTCTAAAAAATACTTTTTTAAAAGTGAGGTACATTATGAAATTATTTCAATTATTGCTGATGAAGCTGTAAACATTCTTGTTAATAGTGAGGTTTGGTATTTACAGGCTTGTTTGGTCTTTGTGTGCATGTTACAAGAGTTAAAAGAGTTTAAAAACTCTTTTATGTAATCATATTTTTCTTTTATATGTTCATGATTTTACTCATTGGTACTGTAAATGTTATAGGATGTGAAGCTGGATGATGATGTACGTTTGAATCAGATTTCCTTCAACGACAGTAGTGTCTCGGAGATACCTATTTTGTCTGAAACTGAACAAGCAGCATTAATTTGTCTATTGTAAGTACTTAGAGAACAGTAAGCTATGTAATTAATAATGCAGAATTGATTACTTTAATTATATTATAGTACGGGACTTACCATTATAAGCTTCGAGGTTACGCAATAGTAACAGTTCTTCCCGCCCCTCGCCCTCCAGCGTTGTCGCACGTTACACTTGGTTATGTGTAGGCAAATGCGGGGAGGGGAGGTCTGTTTCAAACACTGGCAATACCGCGGTGGGCTCGAAGCTTATTATGATACATCTCACATAATAGTGATTTTGATGAAATTTTTTGAAATAAATCGTTTTTTGAAATTCCTTTAAAACATTCTGGGGGGGGGGGGATTTTGTCTCTGTGAGGTGTTATTTGTAATGATGTTCACTGTTAAAAAGTATTTTGTGGCCTGCTAAATAATTCTGATATTGTAGAGTAATTTTATCTATTGTAAAGCAGTTTCACATTTTACTAAGCGGTAACTGAAATGAAGACTCAATAAGTTAACATGCTGCAGTACTGAGTAATAATTGAATCATTTGTCATCAATTGTCTTTCAGTGAGCATCGACGCAGGAGCAGGCCTAATGACAAATTGCATGTAGAAGAGTTGATGCCATATTTGACTGTAAGTTTGTTATATTTTATGTATACATTAACAAGTAGTCCTACATTTTATATACAAAAAGTGTGTACACTTTCAATATGTATATAACATAGCAAAGCTATAATTTTTCCATAGAGGGTAATTAGTGACCAAGTGTTTCCTGTTGGGGGGGGGGTCAACATTCCTTTCCCATGGTGCTACAGCCTTGATCTCTTTCAGCAGCTTGACAATTTCTCACAATAGAAGAGTCATGGTGTCTTGCTGAACATTGTCCTGCCAGTGGGTCTTCTCCTTCTGGTACCTAACATCTGTCCTTCAATTATTTTTTGGGGTATTCAGGTGTCAATTTTACTCTATGTTCTAGCCATTGTAACTGGATATAGTAAACAATGCTGGTTTTTGTGTTGCCCCGTTTCAATGACCCACCTTACAAATTTAACAGACAGTAAATTACCCATTAAAGATTAACAGAAGATACCCCTCCCACGAAGCTCAGTTGAAGATATCAGCCATTAAAACATTGAGAGCAGATTTTTCAGCCTATCTGAAGCAAAATTGACACTTATCATGGTAGTAAAGCCCTGTTAACGAGAGTTCTACTCACAGGTTTCAAATAGGCATTGGTGAAATGGCTATTAAGATAACAACAGTATTCAGATTATGATTGGTAAGAAAAATTATGTTGCACGTTATCAAACAGTCTGTTAAAAGAAAATTAACAGACATTCATGAAACAGGCATGTATGTAATATCACAGCTTCTAGCAAGTAGATACTGCAGATTTTACCTGTAAGATCCCACTGGTGACCTACCCAGTGGAGAGTTGTAACCCCCCACTATCCCTCCTTGGCAATTGGATATTCCAAACAATTCTCGTTTACCTCATACCATCACAGATTGTCATAAAATTTCAATGATTCTCCTTATTTATATTATCAAATTAGAAAACAATACAGAAATCTTCATGGACTCTGATTGCCTGAGACCCTTCTGAGAAATGTTACAGTTCTGGGGTGACAAAATTCCTCATGTAAGTAACAGCCATGTCACTGAACCTTGCTGGGAAATACTGGGAAATATTGTATCTTAGTGAAACACAATATGTTTGTATAACATTTTGGATATTTTATGAAAACCACAAGTACATTAGAAAAAATATTTCAAGCTATAATTGTGCAATAAAAGTATTATATGTGTGTTTAAATTTTTATGTCATCAGAAGAAGGAGTTAATCAAGATATTCAAGATTATTCGGCTCAAAATAAAATGAGATAAATTAGGTGTTTATTACTCATCTGTTTGTTAGCGCATATCTCATATTTATTCACAGCTTATAAAAATGTCATTTAATCTGTAAACATAGAAGTTTATAGGGGGGCTACATAAAAAACATTTCTGGAAAATTAGGTATAATTATTATGTAAATAAAACTATTTATTAATAAATTTTAGTACATTTTGACAGTAAAATTCACAGTTAAATTGAAATCATTATAATGCAGATGAGGTGTGTCAGTAATTTTTCAATAAACCTAACCTTAAATTAGAACCTAACTTTACCTAAACCTAACCTTAATTATAAGTGTATAAAATTGTAATTGCTTTTCATCCCTCATGTATCTGAGTAACTCAAGTGGCATACTGATACTCCATTTCTTCAGCTTCTCATATAATAATGGCTTAAATAAATTTAAATAGACATTTTTATATGCAAAGTAGTATGGTTTTTCTCTATTGTGTATATTTCTTCAGTACAGGACTGTCAGTGAGAGTTACTAATTCTTCACATGCTGCACCAAGTGAAGAAAGACATTAAACGTGGGATAAGTAGTGTAAGAAAACTGATGACAGAGTCCCTATTAAGTTTTTGTTTTTATTATTAAGAACAGCATAGTTTTTTTAGGTTCAATACTTACTTTACCAATCAAAGAATTAATAGAGGAGACACCTGAAATAGGGCACTTAAGAAGTATAAAGAAGACAAAGGAACTGAGAATAGCTATAGTTAAATACACAGTGGATAAAGAAATATAACAGCTGAGAGCTTTTATTTACTTGCGTAGCGTGCTAAATGTGAAGAAGTGAAAGATGGACTGGAATAAGATATCTGTCACAAACTATCGAAATCAAGACAAGTATGTTAAATATTAATTAATTTATGGAATATGACAGTATAATTAAAATATGGAAATGAAAAATTTCCACTATATGAAAGTCATAATGGAGGAGTACAAACATTTGTTATCTGTACAAACATAAGAAAACTGTTAGAAATCTTCTGACCAAACACGTGTTGAATTTAGTGAAAGGGCACTATTTACTACTAAACCATATTCAGTGGTGTATCTAGAATTTGGCCTTGGGGGGGGGGGGGGTCAAGTTGGCTTCATACAAAAGAAAAAAACAAGTTAGACTAATCAATATGACTATCTTTGAAGTGGCTGAAATCAGTCCCATTAAAATAAGTGGGTAATAACACGTTAACAATACACATTATTGAAACATTGTTAGAAGATACTAATTGATTTAATCGATTTTCCTCTTCTTTTTCTTCTTCTTCTGGCACTGTGGTCCCTGTAGAACACTGGCCTGCTCAACGATTCTCCTCCATTCTTCTCTGTCCAGAGTCTTACTCCTACAACCTGCCACTTGCATCTTCCTCAAATCCCCTTCCACTTCTTCATACTATCTTCTCGTCCTTACTCCCTTCGGCGAATTGATTTTCCTATATTTCATATTTCAAATGTATATATAAATGCTGTGTTATAAACCTGTTAGTATATTTAGAAAAGAGTTACTACTATATTAGCATACATTGCTAATAAGAAGGATATAATACACAATAAGAAGGATATTAGTTGGGTCATCGCACTTCACAGAAAATGGGAGAAGACATTACAAGAGTATTGGAACAATTAGGCATCCATGAGTCAAATAAGAACCAACAACCAGCTGTCACCTAAAAAAAAAAACATTCATAATGTTACGACGGTCTACTTGATCGTCGTATAGTACAGTGGACAACAAAATACAAGACACCAATTAAGTCACTAATCACCAGCTGTAATTTTCACAGTTAAACAGTTTGTAATTAACAACACAGTCTCTTATAACAAATCAAATAAAAATTGTTCACATGCAAATAAATGTCAACTAATGTTAAAACACAATTGTATTGCCATATACCATCCGATTATAAAACACAACACTTAACTAATAACCACTTAAACATACTGAGTAATGTCGCCCGATAATAACTCGAACCGCACTGTAAATATATCACAACTATACTGAAAAATAAGGCCACTGCCGCCATGTATTTATACCTCCGTTCACAGACCAGAACATTCCAGACTGCGTCTTGGCGCCAGTGTGAACTACGTAATTAATTGCGGCCTTGACACAGTCCGCGCGGCTGGCGGCTTCGAGAAAACTCTCGCGAATGCGTCTTAAGAGTCACGTATGCCACATACATTAGAGCGAGAGTCTTCTGGCACATTTGACAAACACGTAGACTGTTCTGTAATGTCATAACACTGCCTCCTCCTTAAGCCTGTTCGTCCCGAACTGGCAAACTGACAATATATCCGAACACGCGCTTCGGCGCAACTCAGTAGACTCTGGCCTGTGCTATCTAATCCGGCAATGACCCCCCGGCTAGGTAAGCTCATAGTCAACTCGTACGTGTTGCCCATGATTACCTACGCCTGTCCTGTTTGGGGATACCTGGCTCGTGGTCATAGAACAGCGTTCCAGCGCGTACTCGACCGGGGACTGAAGCTTGTGTGTAAAGTCCCCCGGAGATACTCTTATCATCTTTTGAGGAGAGGACTCGGTGTCCGCTCTTTTGATGACACCGTGAGACACCTGGCGCGTAGATTCTATGTTCGTTCCAACAGAGTGACCCACAATTCCATCATTGCCGGACTTGGTAAATACATCCCGCGACCAGGTGGGTCCTGGAAGCGACCTCGTTTATTAGTCCCGGTGGTATAATCCACCAATCGCAGGTTGCTTCAGACCCTCCCATAATTAGGTAAAACATATATAAACAACTCAAACAGACCCAGTGGGAGGAGTCCTTTCTGAGACTCGGGACACTGCACTACTCGCAACCTGCGCACCCCCCAGTCGTGTACTGGCAAACCGTCTCTGAAGTAATACTTTACCAGGCAATCTAGGTGGACATCCTTGTGAAAGATAATTCTCTGGTTCTTCGAATTCAGTCTCGTGTGATCCAAACATCACGTTCCCGGGAATGCGAGTCTTCCGCTCAACCACTAGTTTTGCTGGAATCACTCCCGTTGCGTAATGTACTGATGACCTAAACACCACTGGCTGATCCAAGTTTGTTTGGTTCTCGTCAACAACCTCTTGCGTAACCTCATCTTCACCCAATTTGCCCTCGGGCGCTTCTATCAGCTCAGGAATAAGCAAGAGTTTTGGCTCGACACTCATAGTTGGCTTTCCAATCACTTCTTTTGACGTTACACTTATTTGTACTTCCTCTGCTAATTCTTCCTCCATTTCCGCTTGCAAAAGGTAGGGTTCATCTTGACCAGACCTGTTGACTTTTTCTTCGACTAATGCCACTCGCTTAATCGAATGGTTGGTAGATCCTGTCATTTTAGCCATGCAAAGCTTTATCTTCTCTTGGCCAACCTTCAGGACATTCTCTCTTTAAGTCCACAATGAATCCGTAGGCATTCATAATTTCCGTGCCAAGAATCACTTCATCAACAATGTCTGCAACGAACATTTGGTGGGTAAACTCGATAAGACCCAGGCGTACACGTACATCTACCTTTCCTAGGGCTTCCAGTCACAGTCTGTATTGTACAAGAGCTAATTAGAGGCTGGCGGTTGCTGACTAAGTCAGGGCGCACAATGGACACTGTTGCGCCCATGTCAACTGTAAATGATGTTGGTTTACCTTCCGCAAATCCATTAACAATCAATTTTCTACTGGTGTTATGTAGCGTGGAAACTGTGCTGTTCTGGGGGCTTTACTTCTCCAATTGGTGCGATCACTCTCTTCTCTCGATATCTTCTTCTCCCAACAGTCTACCTGTAGATGGCCATGTTTTCCACAGTTGTAACACTTTGGTCTTCTGTCTTTTCGAAATTGTTGCGACTCTCTTGAACTTTTGAATTGTTTGTCCGACAACATTGTTTTTCTGTACCCATCGTAACGGCAGTGTGATACAGGGATCTTCTGACTGCAATGTGATGGCACAAACCCATTAATGTAGCAGGACGCTGACTTGGCAGCTTCAAACTCTAGGGCGTGGCCAAGAGCTTCTGAGCTATTTCGGTGCCTTGCCATTCGTAACACTTGCACAATCTCCAATGCCATCAATAAATGTCTGCACCGCAAACCTTATTCAAAAATCTTCTGGGGGTTCAGGATAGGCCAATCTAATCAGTCTGTCGATACTTGCTTCAAACTCTTGAGGACTCTCCCCGGAACGTTGTCATCTTGTTCTCAACTGAGCATAGTACACATCTCGCAAATGTTTATCACCATATTATAATTCCAGAGCTTTTATCAATACGGCATAGGTGTTTTGGCTGTCAGGTGGCACTTTCTGTAGTAATTCTGCTGCATGTCCTTTTAATGCAAGAACGAGCAAGACTGCCTTGTCTTTCTCTGTCCAATTATTTGTGCATGCAGCAGCTTCAAATTGACGGAGGTAAGTTGCCCAGTGACTGCTTCCGTTAAAGGTTGGAGCTCTGACATGAACTGTCCCTACTGCAGGCAAAGTGACTTTCTCTATTAACTTATTTTCTGCGTCTTTTTCTGTCTTTATCATTGGTACAATCTGTTTACAAAGTTGTTTTGGTTGTATCTTCAGGCACTGCTCAATTTCACTTTTAATTTGTTCTCTTAAGTTTGCCATTGAGTACTGCAGATATTTTATTTGACACAGATTCTTCTATGACAGATATTTTTGTAGACATCGATTCTTCTATGACAGATAATTTTGTAGACATCGATTCTTCAACAATCGAGACAGATTTTTCTACTTCAGCTATTTTTAATATCATTGATTCTTGTACCTTCGATATTTTAGAAACTTGCTTATTAAACTCACCTCGTAGGAGACTCAGCTCTGCAGCGGTTTGTTCTTGTGTCTGCTTTTGCTCCTGTATTAACTCCTTGATGTCTTCTGTTTCACGCTTCCGTTCTTCTTTTTGTCTTTCTTCTGTTTCTAGCATTAGTGCTTTCTGACGTTCCTCAGCCTCTTCTCTTTCCTGCCTTCGTTCTTCTTTTTATTTCTTTTATGAATTTGCTAACTGCTATAATTTTTATTGTTCGACTAAGCTTTTCGTCATCACTGACATCTTCAGGTCTTAAACAACGTTGTTGGTTGTTTAAGACCTGAAGATGTCAGTGATGACGAAAAGCTTAGTCGAACAATAAAAATTATAGCAGTTAGCAAATTCATAAAAGAAATAGTAAGGATGGCTGCTAATTTAAACAATACGAAGAAGTTCTTCTTTTTGTCGTCTTTCTGCTTCTTCCACCTCCTGCCTGCGTTCTTCTTTTGTCCCTTCCCGTGTCTGCCTCAGGAGCATTTGGAAAGCTTCCATCATCTGAATGGCATCCATTGTTTACCGATTAATTACGAATTACACTCATGTTGTATAAAGTATCCACTGTTTTCAATGTTAATGGTTCTATCCCACTTCTGACAGCACTGTTACGACAGTCTACTTGATCGTCGTATGGTACAGTGGACAACAAAATACAAGACACAATTAAATCACTAATCACCAGCTTTAATTTTCACAGTTAAACAGTTCGTAATTAATAACACAGTCCCTTACAACAAATCAAATAAAAATTGTTCACACGCAATAAAATGTCAACTAATATAAAACACAATTGTATTACAATTATACCGCCCGTTTCTAAAACACAGCACTTCACTAATAACCACTTGAACGCACACAGTAATATTGCTCGATAATAACTTGAACTGCACGTAATATATCGCAACTATAACTGAAAACTAAGGCCGCTGACGCCTTATATTTATACAACACTCACAGACCAGAAGATTCCAAACTAAGCGTTAGCGCCAGTGTGTACAACATAATTAATTGCGGCCTTGACACAGTCCGCGCGGCTGGCGGCTTCCAGAAAAGCCTCGCGAATGCGTTGAGAATCACGTATGCCACACAGATTCCGCTGGATTTATCTGGATAAACACATAGATTGTTCTGTGATGTCGTAACAGTATTAACTAAAATTGTATTGAAATTAGCTGTTGTTGCCATATCTTGATTCTGCTTTTATCACTATTATTATTATTATAATAATTTTTTGCAAATAGAAATATTTTTATTTATGCATAGATGCATTCCACGACATTCATCTCATGATCAGTGTGAAATTGGTCCTAATGTCTGATGCTGCTGGTGGGATGTAGTGCTCAAATAGTGTGTTGGAAATAGTTAGTAACAGGTGAAATACGTTTTCAATCCAACACACTTTTTGAACACTCCACTACCCCTCACCACCAGCACCAGGAGTGTAGCTGATGTCAGAACCAGTTTCACATTGATTATATGATGATGTTTTGTTTTTACTTGTCAAGGTATTGTAATAGTAATAGTAAAATTGTATCTTCAGTATGACAATGAAGGATACAGAAGGCCTTAGACCACCATGGTTTAGAAGAAGAATATTATTTGTACACCCTTCCCAAATCCTGTAAACATTCAATGTTCTAGTTGCAGTTTTACATTTTGTAGCAAACCTAATGTGTAGACGATATTCCCTGACATACAGTTCCACTTGTCATATATGGCAAGACATGCTGAAGACCTGTCTAAGCACCACACACCTGTAACCTTACAGTGTTTAAGGGAAGAGTAGCACTTTTTTTGGTAAAAAACTCAATTTTTGTTGTTATCCTAACAGAATCGCCAATTCTTTCTGAATAAGAAAATATATACTTTTGCGGTCTGAAAATGGTTAAAAAATAAATAAAATATAAGCAAGTGTTGCGCTTTTGAAGCATATTTTGTGAAAAGGCTCACCAACAGAATCGTATTATGACACATATTGTATGTGGTATAGTATGATTATTATATTTCTTAAGTTGGCAATGGTCAGCTGTTCATCTAATTTGAACATTTCTTCAAATTATGGGAGTGATGTGGATATTACAAAACTGGAATGTGTAGGCCACGTCCAGAAGCGACTCGGTACACGTCTTCAAAAACAAAAAGTGAACAGAAAGGAGTAAAATTATTTCAGTCATTTTTTGACACGACAGTCCTCCAGCATACGAATGTGTATTATGCAGGAGAGAATACTCAAAAATGAACAAAAATCATCTATTGGAGTGTGTGAAGCTGAACCGGGAAATGCAAGAACTCAGAAATTACAGTGGTCTTTATTGGGAAGCTCGGTACCAAATGGGTTAAATGTACCAAGGGGGAGCCATTGGAAAACAACAACAACAACAAACAGGAGTAAAATTAAGTGATGGGAAAGGCATTGTGGGTTAAGGAAGGTTAACAGATACTGAAATTGATCAGTTACAAAGATATTATGGCTTGGCCATAAGGAGAAATTTAGCTTATGTAAAGGATATGAAGCAAGCTATATGAGATTCTTACTTGCACAAACTTTCAATGGATGACAATGTGCACGCATTTCCTATGTCCCAAAAGTAAAGATACCTGGTGCAAATATAATAAAGCACAATTTACAAACACACATTATACACATGTGAACTCTTTACCAGAAAGCCATAAAGCCTATGTATAGGGAGTTATCAAAAGACGAATTACTGAACCGGTGTCTGCATGGAAAGACACAAAATCCGAACGAAAGTTTTAATAGCTGCATATGGCAAAGGGTACGAAAAACTGTGTTTGTAGGGCTACAGACACTAAAACTGGGTGTTACAGATGCAGTTATATGCTTCTATGAAGGCTCCATAGCCAAAGCAAATGTCCTAGAAAGTTTGAAAATTAAACCCAGTAAATTTATGAACGAGGGTTTAAAAAATATAGACTGCGTATGTTTTATTGAATCATAAAAAAGAGAATGATAAAAAGAAATAAATCAAGTTGAAATAGTTAACCGTAAATGGGAGTAATTATTGCAACACATAACCCTAAATCATGCTTGTAGATCATTTGTTCGTGTGCAGAACCCTGGCCGACACAAGGTAAGCGAAGATGAGTTTTTATTAATTATTATTTGGTAAGTAATTGTACTATTACACGTCAGGGTTCTTAAAGCTGAAAAAGAGGCACAAGAACAAAATAAGAACCAAAGGGTCAGAAGGAGGTTATGTAAGAGAAAACGAGAAGACACTGAAGATGAAGATTACTACTGCCCTGGAGGATTGTAGTGCAGAAAAAGTAAGTTTTACTTTCAATTGCGTTTTTCCTAAAATGTGTTTTTTTTTTAATAATTAGGTACAGTTTTCTCAAGACCGAGTGAACATATTGACTTGAAATTTTTTGTGGATATGTAATACCATTATGTTTATAAAGTGTACTAGAATGATCATTATTTATCTTAAACTGCCAATAAAAATGGAAAATAAAATTTGTTTTTTCATTCATCCAGAAAACTAAAACTTAAAAAAAACTTTTTAATAGAAATGTTTGTTTTACAAAGATAGCTCTAGTACATCTTATTTATTACTGTTTTAGTGTGATTTTGTAAAAATTTCAATGATCTAGCTCTAATAGTTTTGAAAATAATGGTACCTGAGTGTAGCTAAAACTGCCATTTAAATTACATAGGAATGAAAAAGTGCTACTCTCCCCTTAAGTGCCGTATTTATAATTGTTCATTAGTGTCCAAGTCACTTTATATGGATAAAATTTGTGTGTAACAGATAAGCAAGTAATGTTGATGTGGTGCATGTCTGTGATATTGCCCCTGTTCTGGGAGTACATATTGTATCCTTTTAGATCTTGATATTTTCTTAACTTCCAAAGGAATGAAAAGGTAACACAAAAATGAAGTCACAGAACAGAAAAAGTAGTAATTTCATTGTATGCTTAACTTAATATATTGTGACGGTTTAAGTAAGCCCCATTGTGACAACATTGCATTTGTGAGTCGAGTGTGGGATGCACTTTCACTATCCCCATTATTCTCAATTTTTGAATTTCCCTTAATAGAAATCCCCCCCTTAGTCAATTAGGTAAACCCACTAAACACAGAATGGATAAATGGATAATGGTAGATGACTATAAAGTAACTTAACTCATGTTCTCAGTATAACTATATTTTGTATTATACTTTCTTTCAGTTACATTTAATTTATGATTACATTTACTTTTTTACAGTACTTTCACGTCATGATTTTCAATCCTTCATTCATGACTTTCAGATTATTAGCATTGGCGCCTTTAATCTGATTAAATAATTTAGTATAATTAATTCTAATAATTATGTAAAATCAACAAATCTTACGAACTGTCACCAGACAAAAGGCTTGCTGCATGACAAATGGCGCCAGTCGTACACTCTAGTGTTTTTGGTGGCCCTAAAATGGACCTGGTGGCGAGAAAGCTGATGTTGGTCGTGCCGCGCTGAGTCGTTTGGCGGCTGTGCCTGCTGTTTGTGGCGTACTGCAGTCCAGCGAAATCCATCGCTGGCGCGGAACTGGAGGGCGAAGACGCAAGAATGCCGGTTCTATTCTTCAGCCGTTCCTTCCGGCTGACTCCGCGTCGATGTCGTCCGAGAGAGGAGAGGAGATGAAGTGCGTCCGATGGCGTGGCGATGAAGAGTGCAAAATTTTCTGCCGGCCCAGGTTTTATGCACTAACCGGGATTGCTGATTGGCTCGCTCCGAACACGTAGTTGGTCACGTCTCGGTGGCTGCTGATCCCGGATTGGCTCGCTTCGTATTCTTCAGGTGTCACGCACCGTGTCGCTGGTACCGGAGAGCAGACGTAATGAATTGCTGTTGCCACAACTCCCCCGGGTCTTGGATGCTCTCCGGTAGCCAGCCTACTGCTCTTCTCCGGATCTTGTAGAGGTGTCTGTTGGGCGCCGTGTTGATTGGTGTGCCAGCTGGTAGCTCACTGGTGTGGCTGGATCTTGCATCCGCAAGATGATCATCGCCCCACGTTGGGCACCACTTGTCACCGGACAAAAGGCTTGCCGCATGACAAATGGCGCCAATCGTACACTAGTGTTTTTGGTGGCCCTAAAAAGGACCTGGTGGCGAGAAAGCTGATGTTGGTCATGCCGCGCTGAGATGTTCGGCGGCTGTGCCCGCTGTTCGTGGCGTACTGCAGTCCTCCTCTTCTTTCGGCATTGGTTGTAGAGTCAGATGCCGACCCAGCGAAATCCATTGCTGGCGTGGAACTGGAGGGCGAAGACGCAAGAACGCCAGTTCTATTCTTCGGCCATTCCTTCCGGCTGACTCCACGTCGATGTCGTCCGAGAGAGGAGAGGAGATGAAGTGCGTCCAATGACGTGGCGATGAAGAGTGCAAAATTTTCTGTCGGCCCGGGTTTTATGCACTAACCTGGATCGCTGATTGGCTCGCTCCGAACACGTAGTTGGTCTCGTCTCAGCAGCTGCTGCTCCCGGATTGGCTCGCCTCGTATTCTTCAGGTGTCACGCGGCGTGTCGCTGGTACCGGAGAGCAGATGTAATGAATCGCTGTTACCACAGAACATATATATTGGTATTTACAAGATTGCACCATAGTCCGTAAAATGATTGCATCATCTTCATTCAGTCACACACAAAAAAATTACCAATGCCATTTAGCATTGAACCCAAAATTTAAAATTTTTAATTGATTAAACGAGTAGAAGGAAATCAGTGCTTTCAAAGACCTTTAATTTTTACCTAACTTACCTGGTTTTTGTCCATAATGCCAATGAAAGAACTCAATGTAAATATTTTCTGTACTGAAATAAAATGCACACTAGTTTTCTTTGTCTTGGTGAGCCAGTCACTGAGGACTTGTTAACGAGAACCCATCCTCTTGGCTCAACATTCTACTGATGACTGTGTTACTACAAATGCTGTCATTATGAAGTTTAACACAAGTTCAGTGCTAAAATCTGAGCATTGTCAATGTGCATGAAACTTTGTATCTTTTGAAACTCACACACGTCTTGGTTGAAATAGAGTTCCAACACTCTTGATATTGTTAACTCTTTTTGAGAATGCTATAAATAATTCACATATAATAAATAGTAATTCTGTACCTTCCCCATAAAAGTCATCTTACAGTATACCGTGTTCTTAAAAGATGAAGTCACTGTAACATAACTGGATCCACAAACAAGTGTTCATTACTATTTGTTAATTATATGATAATAAGAGAATGAAAATAACGTTCAACTAGTTTTGTATTTGTAATATCAGAGGCTTCCACAATATAATCTTAAATTTTTATTCATAAAACCAAAAATCATTATCAACACTGCATCAGTTGAACAAGTTTCTTGTTTTGCATACTTGAATTACAACACGAGCCATAACTATAACAGTGATGTAAATGAAACTTATGCACATTACAGGGGATGTGTAGTTGGGTACAATGATTATTCATCAGAATATTGGATAGTCAACATGGAAGGATATAAAAAGTATGTTTTATAAAATCATGGTATTGAAAGTTGAATGAACACCAAAAAAGGATGATGGTTCCAAGGATAGTGAATAGTTGCACACACAAAGAGATTAAATAAACTTAAACATAATGCCATAAATTAGAGGATTATTAAATAAAAATAAAAATGGAGACAACATGTCAGTTAGTAGGAAAGAAAAGAATCCTTAGTCAACCAAGGAAACAAAGGTTGTACAGTACTATGACACAGGCAATTAGGAAATGTCTATCTTTGTAGTAAAGATTATTATGGTGTTATGAAATTAACATCGTCTTTATAGCTCCTCTAATAATTTTTTGATGAATATTGTTAATGATGTATATGTTATGGATGAACATAATGTACATGTTTCTTGATATTGTTTTAGTGTTTGTTGTCACAACCGAAAGTATGGTCACTACATATGTCAGCTTTACTGTTTCGTTCGAAACTTGAATCAAATGAACGACGTACTGTTGAGCGGTCCTTAACACAGATACAGGTAGTGTACCAATTAGAAAATCCATAATAATTATACACATGTGTTATAGTTGAAATATGACTGTGGAAGCAACTTACGTGTTGTTCCTTTATTTTCAGACACTTGTTGACAGTATAAATTCACCCATGCCCTGTGCAGTAGATCGTTTGAATATGGTATATGCTTCTTTCTTGTCAACAAGATGGCGTATCGAAGCAGACATGGCTGGTATACTAGTGTCACTTGGAGCAGTACAGTCAGCCCTAGACTTGTATATCAGACTTAAAATGTGGGAGGAAATAGTTGCTTGCTATAACTTCTTACAACTTAGGCACAAGGTAAGAAAATTAATATTAAAGCCTTTTTTTAATTTTATTTTTTTACAGAAAGAATGAAAAAATATGTATGCACAAGAAAGTGTACTTCTATGTGTTGTAGCGATCGTGTGCAACGACCACTACATTAAATTTAAGACTAGGTTAATGAACATAGAGGAAGCGAAAAGTGTGCTGGAGCCAAACAGAGTGACAGGATTTGCAATCAACACTCTTTTAACAAGTAACAAAATTTATTAAGTTCCAGTTGGTGACACAATGTTCCAATCATGTTGTGTTCTACATACAGTGATTAATTTATATTGTTGTAAGAAAAAGACATAAGTTATATATACATTAATATGCGGACCAGCATACCCCATGAGGGAGAACAATGCGAATGTCCTTACAGTGAATACCAAACCAAACTAAGTTAACACCAACCCTTAATGAAAACACGAATAACCGTTCACACTAATCATAATAAATAAGGGTAATACAGATCAGACTCGAAATAGTTTAAGGGAGGAAACCATGCTCTAGCAAAACCATTTAACTACTCCCTCATGGTGTATGTCCGACAAGTTACAGAGTGGTCACTTACAATCTTTTAACAACTTGAGTTCTTGTGATTTTGATATATTTTTCAGTTCTTAATATAGATATTTAATGTGAACACGAGGGTAGCCAGTCAATGGAGTTGATGTAGATTGAAGAGTGATAATTGAAACGTTCCCACCTGTGATTTTGTGGAAGAGAACTCAAGTGGTACCATGATAAACAGTGTACTAGCAGAGTTGCAAATTGTCCCTGGACTTTGGTGATTGTCTACTGGAACTCGTTCCAGGAATATCTGGGTCCTTCGATGTATCAGGTTCGCTCAGCATTCCTCGGTCTGACGGCTTCGGGGAGCATACTGTGGAACTGCTCTGTGGGTGGTCATCGGTGTTAGTGTGACCACCTTTTCTTTCCACTTCCTCCTGGCTGGTGCAGGGACCCTGAACATCTTAACGAGATTACAGCCGCATATTAAGATCTACACAAATCCTGGGCCATCAGACCAGTGGAACGTTCAGATCAAAGGCTGGCAGAGAAATGAGGACGACACAGTTGTTAGTTGGTCCCACATCCTGCATAAAACAACCTGTCCGAATTTGCAAAAAATAAGCCTTCGGTTAAACTAATTATGAACGACGCACAGCGATCAGCTGACACGGCTGACTAGGCTCACTAAATCGCATAGCCGGAGCGTCGACGAGGCCGTGGCAAGCACTGCTGCCAACGCACGCGCTGGGAAATTCAAACCCCGGCAAGTGTTACCAGTAGGAACTCTAGATATTAGTCCTACCCATGAACATCATTGACCATGTTTGTATTATCACAACTGTACGACTCATAGACACTGATTTTTAATGATGACTCTGTACTGAAGGTTTTACTCTGGTAGGAATAAATCACTATCACCATGGGCTCTGTTGAGAACTCCTGTACTGTCTTAGCACATGTGAGACTTCTTAGTCATAATTATAATACAATTCCTCACAAGAGTCAATGTTTTAATGGGAATAGAGTTCCCATACACTTTTCCATACACCTTACTAAGTATCATGAATTGAAGGTCATATGCTCTACACTGTGAGCTTGATTCATGCTATTGCTCATGTCCAAATCTCACTGAGGGTGTGCGAGAACACGCATGTCTCTGACCAAAACCATGTCAGTTAAAAATAAATATATATATTTCCATTAGCTTTATGAACAGAATATAAAATATACTTGTAATTTTTATTGTTATCTGTTACCTGTGTTTGATTCCAATAAAATACTTGCTTAATTATAAAAACAGCTGAATTGAGAACAATAGAGTTCTACCTTAATATGGATCTAGATCATTATCTTTAGTTATGTAAGTAACTGTGTTTTGTTAATCTAAATATTGACTTCTTGGATTCGTTGTCCATGACGTGTCCGTTACTTAACTAAATATAATTATTTCACTACCGACTCTGAACACAAAACTTTTTATGGGTAAAAACAAAAGTTTTACCTTATAACCTGAACCGGTTTTCACTTTTAAAAAGCTTCTTCAGAGGTTGCCGCTGGTAGCATTTATTGTTTTCGTATATTTATTTATTTACTGGTATATTTATTTGTTTTCGTGTGTTTGTATATTTCCAATTGTTCTAAAGTGTGTAGTTTTTGGCCTTTTGTGTGTACGTGTAGAATGTTCATGTTATTGTCGATGTTTTTGTTGTGTGGTTTGCTTCAATTAGGTGGTTTGCAAAGGTGGATTCTGTAGTGGAGTGGAGTGCCTTTGTGTGTTCAATGTATCTTTGTTTGAAGCTATGTCCTGTCTGGCCTATGTAGAATTTGTTGCAATCTGAGCAATTTAGTTTGTAAACACCCGGTAGATCGAATTTGTTTTGTGTTTTGTATGTGTGTTTTGATAGTGTGTGTTCTGTTTTGTTAGTAGTTTTGTAAGCAATTCTGTAGCCTGCTTTTTTGAATTTGTGGGCTATTTTTTCAGTTTGTTTGTTGATGATGTTATTGTTATGAAATTGTTGTTTTCTGTCTTTGTCTGTTGTTTGTTTTGTGTAGGAGTTTATTGACTATTGTTCTGTCATATCTTTTATACGATTCTGCTAGATATTTTATCGTGTTTAGTTCATCTTTGTAGTCTTTTTCATCTAGGGGGATGTTGTTAAGTCTATGTATCATGGTTCTGAAGGCAGCTAGTTTGTGTTGTATTGGGTTATTGGAGGAGTTGTGTATTAGTGTGTCAGTTGTAGTCAGTTTTCTGTATATACTGAATTTGTGCCTGTGTTCAAGTTCTGTGATGGAGAGGTCTAAGAAGTTTATGCTATTGTTGTGTTCATATTCAGCAGTAAAGGTTATGTTTTTATGTATTTTGTTTATAATCAGAATGATCACAGTTGCACACCACTATATAAAAATTATCCCGATTAGCGCTTTCAAGCCTCACAGCCCATCGTCAGATCGGAATAGGCAGAAATTATTTTAAAACAAACCCTTCACTCCTCTCCCCCACCCTGCTCACACACAACAAGCTATAATATAAATGACCCTTCCCCACCCCCTAAACCCTGTCAAACCATCTGTACAGTTACATATTTTTCTAGCAAATTCCTTGTGTTTCAGTGTTGTGTGTGTGTGTGTGTGTGTGTGTGTGTATGTGTGTGTGTGTGTGTTTGTGTGCATCCTTTTAAACTTACCCCCTTCCTCTCCACACACGTGGGTCAGTCACACACCCTTATTTTAAAACATCCAATTAGTACTATGCAATATAATTCTTAATCTTATCTATCTGTCCTCTATCATTTACTTCTTAATCATGTTATAAAATATTTCTTCATTATCAAATTTAATTTTAATATTAATTAAATTGTCTAACCCTTTTTCTCTTTCTTTCAATATTTCTATCTCCTCTCTAAGCTTCCTTTCAACTGTGTTATTTACTACTTTTACAATTTCGTACTCTTCCAAAGGATTAACAAACTTATGGTTGTCTTCTATGAAATGTCTTGCATATAACGAATTGGTTGTTCTATTACCTTCTCCACGTTTGTGGTCAGACAACCTGCATACGAATTTTCGTCCTGTCTCACCTAGGTACACTTTGTTGCAGTCTTTACATTTTAATTTATAAATTCCGCTTTTCTGTAATACTGGAATTTTTTCTATATTCTTATTCCTTATCTTATCAAATACCGTGTCACATTTTTTAATAGCTATATCTACTCCATATTTATTAAAACATTTTATAATTTTTCTAGTATGTGAACCTATGTATGTCAATGATCCTGCATAATTCTTTTGTTCTGGTTCTATTTTAGCTTTCTGTATGTTAACCCTTTTCATAACTTTATCCACTATGTTGGTGTTATAATTATTATTCCTTACAATTCCCTTTATCGTTTTTAACTCCCTATCTTTTGATTCGGTCTCTTTTAAACACTTCTGAGCTCTGTAACAAAATGAATTGATTGCCGCCATTTTGTTACAGAGCTCAGAAGTGTTTAAAAGAGACCGAATCAAAAGATAGGGAGTTAAAAACGATAAAGGGAATTGTAAGGCATAATAATTATAACACCAACATAGTGGATAAAGTTATGAAAAGGTTTAACATACAAAAAGCTAAAATAGAACCAGAACAAAAGAATTATGCAGGGTCATTGACATACATAGGTTCACATACTAGAAAAATTATAAAATGTTTTAATAAATATGGAGTAGATATAGCTATTAAAAAATGTGAAACGGTATTTGATAAGATAAGGAATAAGAATATAGAAAAAATTCCAGTATTACAGAAAAGCGGAATTTATAAATTAAAATGTAAAGACTGCAACAAAGTGTACCTAGGTGAGACAGGACGAAAATTCGTATGCAGGTTGTCTGACCACAAACGTGGAGAAGGTAATAGAACAACCAATTCGTTATATGCAAGACATTTCATAGAAGACAACCGTAAGTTTGTTAATCCTTTGGAAGAATACGAAATTGTAAAAGTAGTAAATAACACAGTTGAAAGGAAGCTTAGAGAGGAGTTAGAAATATTGAAAGAAAGAGAAAAAGGGTTAGACAATTTAATTAATATTAAAATTAAATTTGATAATGAAGAAATATTTTATAACATGATTAAGAAGTAAATGATAGAGGACAGATAGATAAGATTAAGAATTATATTGCATAGTACTAATTGGATGTTTTAAAATAAAGGTGTGTGACTGACCCACGTGTGTGGAGAGGAAGAGGGTAAGTTTAAAAGGATGCACACACACACACACACACACACACACACACACACACACACACACAACACTGAAACACAAGGAATTTGCTAGAAAAATATGTAACTGTACAGATGGTTTGACAGGGTTTAGGGGGTGGGGAAGGGTCATTTATATTATAGCTTGTTGTGTGTGAGCAGGGTGGGGGAGAGGAGTGAAGGGTTTGTTTTAAAATAATTTCTGCCTATTCCGATCTGACGATGAGCTGTGAGGCTTGAAAGCGCTAATCGGGATAATTTTTATATAGTGGTGTGCAACTGTGATCATTCTGATTGTGATTTCAACCACTAACACAAATATCTTCATTAAACGTCTATTTTGTTTATGTGCGTTAGTAACTGTTCACATTGTCTTTTGTTTCCCCTGTATAGGTTTAGAATGTCATCAACGTATCTGTGCCAATATAGTATTTTATGTGAGTGTCTGTCATTGTTTGTGAGAACTTTTGTTTTTTTCTAAGTGTTGTAGGAAGACTTCTGCTGGAATGCTGGATATGGGTGAGCCCATGGGTAGACCATCATTCTGTGTGTAAAATTTATTGTTATATGTAAAGTTGTTTTCTTTTGTGATAATGTTCAGAGTTTCTGTTATTTCATTGATAAGTTCGTCTGGCGTGTTGTTCTGTTTGAGTTTGTTTTATAGGATGGTGATTGTTTCAGAGATGGGGATGTTTGTGTACAGGTTTTTAATGTCAAAGGAAGCTAAAGTCGCATTATGGGGGATGTGTATGTCTTTTATTTTTGTTACTAGGTCTTGTAATATTATGATTTAACACATTTCACAAAATAATATTTAAATATCTCACCTACCTTAACTTAGCCCAGGATTCTTCGCACGAACTGTGAATACAAGCATTGGTTCAAGGTTATATCAATAACGTACACTACTCCCATTTATGCCATAGAACTCACATTTTATTTCATTTTTTATATTCCTTTAAAGTTCTGTTTGTAATTCTTTCAACATTCATCGAAAGTTTGATAAAATTAGACGTTAAACATTTTAGCAAATAAAATTGACTACTTCAACTATAGGTATACATTTTATATTGGTTGACAACTATCACCTTGCTTAGATGTTCTTTCGTTCAAAGTTTTTTGGTAGTAATTTTTACGGCTCCTTTTACTTTAAATTTAAATATACAAGTATTGTTTATGGTCTCCTGGTTATAAAAATTTACATATTAAAAGAACAACTTAACGCTACTAAATTTTTTCTTTTAAAGCAACCCAGCTTGCACATTCACACACTCATACAGATTATCCCCTTTTATAGAAAATATTATAAGTTTGGATTGATACTATTACATGCTGCAGCGTCGTCTCCGTCGACCACGTGGCGTGTCCTGTAATGTTCTCTCACTATGTCTCAAAGGCTGTTCGTTTACTTTTGATAAAATTTTTTCACTTGTTTAACTGTGTTCCATATTTAAGTTAAAATTTTATACTGCTTTACATATCTTTGATACACTGGATTGGTTGGCTTGTCACTTACTACATTTACAAGATTTCTTAGGGCCCACGAGTCTTAGCGTATGTCTGGCAAGACATATGCTATTTTTTCGACTGCTTGACGCTACCTAAGCGTCGGTAAAACCACATCTGTCGGCTCACTCTCTGATTCGTCGATTTCGTCATGTGGCAGGTTAATTAGCCACGTGGTGGTCACTTCCGTCAACGCCTTTGGTCTCAAGATTATCGACAACGGCACACGAGCGCACACTCACAGCCACATTCCAATTTTATCGTTTTTGCGTGCCAGCCTCTGCCTGGTACGAAGTGAATATAGGGTGTTACACAACTCAGGTTTTAATGACCACAAAGGGTGCCCAAATAGATTGGCCTCAAATAATTATTCGCTTAAATAAAATATATATATCCTTCAGAATTGTCCCATTACAATACCCCCCCCATGAGAGGTTTTGTGCCCAAAAGCAAAAAACTCATTGCTAACCCCTAAAGGGATCAGTGAGGATATGGCGCCAACAACCCCCCGTTAATTCTTAACATATCATGGGTAAACTACCCCCATAGCTCGGCGACTATGGCTGCACCTGAACCAGATTACTGGACTTCTCTGTTCGAGATCCCAACACCATAAAATCGGACAGATACTCACCATAGTACCCCTAACCTTCTATCATTCCACCCAAAAAATTAAAATACTGGCCTTATACCATACCAGATCCTCAACCGATATGTTCCCCCTTACATGCACACTGGGTTGCCTTTAGCAAGTACTGGGTGCATACACATACTCATTATTACTGCATATAATATTCATATACTACTTTGTTGATTTAACATTTATAAAAATGTCATACTTGAACTTCAATTACTTCTCTTAATATTTCATCGATTAGACGTCACAGTTTCAACTCAAAATCAATTAAACAAATCCACTTAAATCATTTAAATTCTGTTAACTCCAAGAAATTAATCTAATTCCAATATCAAAATTTTATACTACCATTAATTTCATCAAAACCCCCAAAATCTTTTACATGACTCTACAGTTCTTCTTCACTAACTACTCGCAATCATATTAAATCATAAATTCACTTATCCTAACATTTGTTTATAACACATATAATATGAATAACATAAATCAGTTAACACATTAACAATACATACAATCCACAAAATATTCTGAACATCAAAACACCATCTATACGGCAAGCACAATGAATTTTTTTTTTTTTTTCAAAAAAATTTCGATTCCCAAAAAGAATCATTTTGTCGGCTAAATTTATTCTTTAATCATTTCAGTATAAATACACAAATAAAATCTACGAATCAATTGTAAAAAACACTATACATCAAACATCAGTCATCAGCTGATCTCTCTGGGTCAAGTGAATGTCCTTGCCCTAGATACATCTCAAAATTATACAAAGTAAAATACATCACATGTTTATAGTGTTTACATTCAAACATAGTACAACATAATAAAATATAGAATACTCCTAATTAACCTTGTTGTTATTACTTTACAATGAACAATTCACATTTAATTTGACCAAAAATTACACACTTTACAGCTTTATTTTATTTTCAGATTCTATTAAAATCTTTCGCTTGCTTCAATTATTATTACATTTTAACTATGATTCTCTCTTTAAAATTTTCATTCTCAATTAGTTTGGGTGACTCTCAATTATTCATAATAAGCTACTTCATTGAGAAGGCATTAAAATATAATCTTACCCCCTTTCTGACTTCAACAATCACTTACAGATTTACATAGTCTGACACCACTCCCTCAAAATATTTATCAATAATTCTCTAACTCCATTCTCATCATTCTACCCTTATAACAAAATACCCTCTACCCTCTTTATACTTAGGACGTGTGTTCCCTTCCCAATGCTCATTCCCTTGTTGGTTCCTGGTTCCCCCAGGTAACCCCGCCAAACCCCATTTAAAACTATTCACCTCCCGCCACAACGCTTTTCTTTGAGGACTCCTTATCACACCAACCCCTTTTACAAAATTCCCCCATCATCTAATTACTCTACAATTACATCCCTCTCATTACTCTACATATACTCCCTATCGCTACTGTGTCACTATTAATACTCAACTTTCTATACTACTTTTATCCCAAAAATCTTTTTCTGTTTAACACCCCTTTAACCTTAACTCTGACCAATTCAAATGCCCTATTAAAACAGTTATCACCCAACTTCTAACCTTTATTACCCAATGAAAATTTACAACTATCTCAAATTAATTACATCATTTAACTTAAAACATTTTAAACACATTGAAAATTTATTATTGAAATATTTCATTATATTGATAAAATCTGTAGATCAATGACAAGGGACATACTGCATATATAACACCAGTAATCAGCTGATGTCTCACTGTCATGTGAATGACCTTTCTCTAGATACATTTCAAAAATTATACAAAGTACACATGTTTATAATCCTTACCCCTAACATACTGCATACAATTAACACAAATACACAAAATTATATAGTTATCATCCTAAAATGTTATCTGAAATCATTACAATTGTATCTAGTACTTAAAATCGTTTTGCTCTCATAAGGGACATACATCACTAATCATCGAGTCATAGTTATAGCAACTGTTACTGAGCAGGAACTGGGTCATCAACCACCAACTCTCTCTATAGAGGAAGTGAAATTGATCGCCCGCTGTTTACAGAGGTCGTCACTCTCTCACTGATTTTTCAGTTACCCTCCTACTACATCATTTTCTTAAATTCCCCCCTTATACCCAGTTACAATTAGGTAACCACCCGCCGGATAAACCGGATCGAGCGTTTGCCTTATGCACAGATGCGTTATCTGTGCCCCTGGCTTGTAACGGCCAGCTTCTTTTCCACACACACTATTGTTTCCTGGTGTTGGACTGTGGCGCCCATTTGCATCCCCAAGAACTGAAGTTTACATATATATGGTATAGACGTTGCCTATACCGTTCTTGGTTCAACGTTATATAAAAATTTGGCATTACTGATGTCCGAGGACACCAGTAATCCTACTAAAATGATTCACACACCCTTAAAACGGCACTGTCACCACCTTCGATGATAGCCGCCGTTCCATAGTTATGTAGTTTCCCCTGAGTTACCCTCCGGTTAACTTCTATCTTCACCAATTTGGAATATACTTACATAAATCCATGGTCAGGGTTTGGTGAAGCCGTGACCGCCCGAAATTTGGGGAAACTACCAAAAGACATATAAGGTTCACACTGACACCATTACTACAATTCACGGAGGGTAAATTCTTATATGTTTGGTTATTTTATTAATTCAATTTTCATGTTTACATCTCTTAGACTCATCTACACTTTAACCTTTAAACATCAAACATTTTGCTTTATATAAATTGCATTATAAAATTCATATTTACATTACATCACTCATACACTGTCATAGACACAAAATATAAACACGAAATAATGTACATAACTCCATGTATCTTCTGAAACATTTTAACAACCATGTTACTCCACAAACTAAATACATTTTACATTTATTCATTGATTATTTATTATCCAGTTTACATCTCATAAAATCATTTAAATTCATTATCAAAATCCAATTATACAACATTCTAAATTAATCAGTTACTTCATCTCAAATTATTTTAATTCCATCAATTATTAAAAACACAACATATTTTAATTACTTTACTCCAAAACAATTACAATTCATTTATTATCACCTTCATAATTATTCTCATTATTTATTTAGTCTGCCAAAATATTATTATTATTATTAAAACAATTTCTACTACCTACACACATTGCTTACATTACATACATTTTATAACATAGACACAATTAATTTCACTATAAATTTATTTACAATTCTTTGTCATTATTTTTCTGTTTACCACACTTCATTTCATAATCTAGCCAGGTCATAACCATAAACTAAAATATTTAAAATGTCCATTCACTGATTTTTTAATTAACCTCCATCATCGTATATTAGTCTTACTTTTATATAATAATTATCATCCTTACTCACACTTGTTACACTATTATTAATATTGTAATGATTACTTTCGTTAATTACATTAACACAATAATTAACTACATTTTCGTCTACCATTAATTCATAAAACCTGTCTACTTTGGTGATCTTAGTTCTGTCTCCATCTGTATTTTTGTTCAACATAAGGTAAGTTATTTTATCATCATATTCCTCCACTACATTCATCACAAAATCAAAATAATCATCCATCTCTATTTTACAAGGTAAGTATTCTATATCGTCTATCTCCTTCAATTCTAACCTCTCTTTCAACTCATTATAACTACTTCTCAACGTAAATAACTCTATTATTCTCGCTCTCTCGCAATACTTCTCACAACCCCCCTGAACTATCTCATTCCATGCAAAGGGCACCACAAAACACTTATTACTTCTCCTGGCTTTACCAGGTAAATCACAAAAAACTAAGGGACCATACGAAGACACCTCGTCTTCCACACCACCACCGGAGGAAACTCTGTCCTCATAAAATACCTGTGAAACCTCTGTTTCACCATAAACTTGGGGAAAATCTGCCCTTTGCCCACCTAACCTTTCATCACATTCTCTCTCACTTTCATTAACACTTGCTATGTTCACAACCTTACTCTCTAACACCACGTTTTTAATTACCTCATTTTTATCACTTGTTAATTCATTATTATAATTATCATTATTACTCACCTTGTTATTAATTATCTGAGTCACTTTACTTTTAATCTGTTCCCCTACTGACTCTACCACTTTCTCAACACTCTGTTCTAATTTGTTAAAGTTAGTTTCAAATATTTCATTGGTTTTTTCAACATTTTTATTAACCTGTTTTATTTCATTTCTAATTTTGAAAAAATTATTTTCGTTTATATCAAAACGACTCTCGAAGTCGCTGCTTAATTTATCAAATTTTTCATCATTACTATCGAAATATTTATTAATATCATTAACATCAAATCTTTATTAATAAGATTAAATAAGTCATGTAATGACAACTCTTTTTCTCTTATTTTAGTTGCTACGGGAGTGGAATTTGCTCCCGCCTCACTAATTATTTCCGATTCATCTATCAGGCTTGGAGTGGTCTCCATTCCTGAATCATTTGTATCATCTGATTCATTTACCATGCTTTCTTTTACTGTATTTGAATCTAAATTCATTTCTACTTCCTCCGTGGCAGTTAGTTCACTCATACTGACTTTATTTTCATTATTATCCATTTTTCTATTCTTTATGAGATTTTCTTAATCTTAAAACAATTTTAATCTTACATATATTTACTATTTTTTCATTTTGTATGTTTTAATCAACTACAGCACACACATCGCTTGACCTGTACATACTTTACGTATTCTTATCCAACCCCCAAACCATACTTGTATTCACCGTAGGTGCAATTTTGTATAAATTTTAATTTATAAAAAACTCGTCACAAGTTCGAGGCGCCATTTGTACTATTATGATTTAACACATTTCACAAAATAATATTTAAATATCTCACCTACCTTAACTTAGCCCAGGATTCTTCGCACGAACTGTGAATACAAGCATTGGTTCAAGGTTATATCAATAACATACACTACTCCCATTTATGCCATAGAACTCACATTTTATTTCATTTTTTATATTCCTTTAAAGTTCTGTTTGTAATTCTTTCAACATTCATAAAAAATTTGATAAAATTAGACGTTAAACATTTTAGCAAATAAAATTGACTACTTCAACTATAGGTATACATTTTATATTGGTTGACAACTATCACCTTGCTTAGATGTTCTTTCGTTCAGAGTTTTTTGGTAGTCATTTTTACGGCTCCTTTTACTTTAAATTTAAATATACAAGTATTGTTTATGGTCTCCTGGTTATAAAAATTTACATATTAAAAGAACAACTTAACGCTACTAAATTTTTTCTTTTAAAGCAACCCAGCTTGCACATTCACACACTCATACAGATTATCCCCTTTTATAGAAAATAAGAATAAGTTTGGTTTGATACTATTACATGCTGCAGCGTCGTCTCCGTCGACCACGTGGCGTGTCCTGTAATGTTCTCTCACTATGTCTCAAAGGCTGTTCGTTTACTTTTGATAAAATTTTTTCACTTGTTTAACTGTGTTCTATATTTAAGTTAAAATTTTACACTGCTTTACATATCTTTGATACACTGGATTGGTCGGCTTGTCACTTACTACATTTACAAGATTTCTTAGGGCCCACGAGTCTTAGCGTACGTCTGGCAAGGCGTACGTTATTTTTTCGACTGCTTGACGCTACCTAAGCGTCGGTAAAACCACATCCGTCGGCTCACTCTCTGATTCGTCAATTTCGTCACGTGGCAGGTTAATTAGCCACGTGGTGGTCACTTCCGTCAACGCCTTTGGTCTCAAGATTATCAACAACGGCACACAAGCGCACGCTCACAGCCACATTCCAATGTTATCGTTTTTGCGTACCAGCCTCTGCCTGGTACGAAGTGAATATAGGGTGTTACACAACTCAGGTTTTAATGACCACAAAGGGTGCCCAAATAGATTGGCCTCAAATAATTATTCACTTAAATAAAATATATATACCCTTCAGAATTGTCTTATTACAGTCTGTGTTGTTTTTTAGTGCAATGTTGTTGTCTAGTTGTGTGTGTTGTCTGATAATTTTGTCTAGATGTTTTGCGAGTTTGTATGCAGGGGCATTATGGTAAATGATAATGGGGTGGATCGGAATTTCTTCTTTATGGATTTTGGGAAGCGCCTGGAGGGTAGGGGCTGATGGTCGGATTTGTCTCATGTAGGGCTTTTGGTTGTGTGTCATTATGTGTTTGGCTTTGTTGATTAGTTGTTTTACTGTGTTTTAGTATCTGTCGGTGGGGTCGTGTTTTAGTTCTGTGATGTTGTTCTGTTCCATGAAGTTTTGTACTTTGTTGTCTAGGTCGTCTGTGGAGATGATTACAGTCATGTTGCCTTTGTCTGCTTTTACAAATGTGATGTTGTGTTTGTGTGCCTTTTCTCTCAGTTTGATGGCTGTGTGTATTTCTGAGGTGTGGTTCTTGTTGTCTGGTGTCTTATGTGTTCCTATTGTATTGTTTACATTATGTCTTAGTGTGTCTTGATGTTCTGGTGCTGTGTTTTGTATATTTGTTTCAGTGTCAACTATGAGATTTGTTAGTGTTTGATTGTTTTGTTTGTAATGTAGGTTATGTTTTAGGCCTTTATCAAGGAGTGTTTGTTCATTTTTAGTGATTGTGACATTCATGAGGTTTACTGTACGTGGGTAGAATTTGTGTGAAGGAATTATATTTGTGCTGATTGGTGTCAGGTTTTTAATTTTTCTCTCATGTTTTGTCTGTATGTTATGTATTTGTTTTTTTGTCCATTCATTTGTGTGGTGTATTAGTTCAGTGTATCGCCAACATATACGGACACAATTACATGACTGAATTCATAATCCAGATATGCATTTAAAAATTAAAAATAATTAATTTGTGACTTTATATAAATATCACCCCTGTTGACCATGGAACACCTTTCTTGCAAGCTATAATAATGTTTATTTTTATTTAGTAGTAGTAGTAGCATTGTTAAATAATATTGTTATGCTGTTATTATATTGTTATTGTAACAACACAAACAATACAGTTAAGAAAGGAAAGGCTTATTTTACACTTTAAAGTGTAAAGGAAATATAGTTAGAAATCTATGATATGATAGAGGTATATTTGATACGACACATAGGGAATACTTATTGTTTTATAATGTTTAGATTATTTGTCAGTATGGTTATATGTCATTGAAAGTTTGTATAGTGCATACTCTTTTTTGATACGATTAAACGATAATTAAATTAATTAAAAAAAATAATATACACATAAGTACACAGAACACAAAATAGGAAAGTATTGTCATAATATTATTTTTGTAATTAAATCTTATAGGCTGCTGAAATCATAAGGCAAGAAATGGAGAAACAGGAAACCGTTAAACTGTGGTGTTTGCTAGGAGATGCTACAGATGATGTTAGTTGCTATGAGAAAGCTTGGAAACTGTCAGAGGAGAAAAGCAGCAGAGCTCAGAGACACTGGGGTTTATACTACTTTTCTAGGAAAAATGTAAGTAACAGTATGAGAATATTGCTTAATAAGAACAGTATTAAATTTAAATGGGGCAAAAAAAAACTTTAGAAGATAGGTTTATTCAACACAAGAATTCGCAGTAAAAACCAGAAATATAAAATCTAATTTAACAACCCATTTACTCAATATTAACCTTTCTTTTCCAATCACATTTTATTGAAACAAATGTTCAAAACTGAAAAATTAAACCTATAAGGACAATTTGAAATGTAAATACACAAAATAAATAACTCATATTTGAAGAACATATCCAAATTAATTATAAAAATGACAAATTTCAGAACATTAAAGTTGGTTAAATAAATTATAAGTGTAATTCACATTTTGAGTACCATCAAATTAATCTGTACTCTCTCCCAAGTGACCGAGGTATTTTCAAAAAGCCTATGTAAACACTGATGAATATTATAACGTTGCAGAAATCAGACCCTATAGGGTATCCACAAGTATTAGATAAATGATAAAAGGTAAAATAATTTAATGAATAATAATGAAAAAAATATAAAATGGAATTAAGAAAGAAAAAAGGAGAATTGTAAACAAGAATAATAAATAAATGAATAGACTAGACTGACAAACAAATGACTATGACCCAATCCCAGAGATTGGCCAGATAAAGACAATAAGATGAGAAAAGACAAATTAATGATAAAAGGCACAAATGAGTAAAGCAAATATAATAACTAACCATGAATAAAACAATAATAAAGAAAGTACACTAACCATAAGAAATAAGTAAGACAGTTATTAGTAGATAAAGTATGTTGTTAAGAACCTTATTATAATAAGAAAGTACGACACAAAATGTGAAAGAATAATTATAAATGTATGTTTAAAATATCATTGAAACCAAGAGTGAGAGATAGGTAGGGAGTGATAACCATAAATAGTAAAAGTGATGTGATAAGTGAGGAATAATAATAACTAATCAAACAGGCAGGACTGTGGAAATTAATGAGTTCAGTCAGTGCAAATTTAAGTGTACTCAACCAAAAAGATTAAAAAACAATATTGGAATAACAATAATAATAATTCCTAATTATGCTTTTCAATGAGTAAGGGGATTGCCAATTTTGGTATTAGTTACAAAAGATCCCTATGTCTTAGTAACAGTTAATGTTGATGCAAAGAGACATCAATAACAATAAGATACGTTACTTATTCAGTCAGAAAGAATTAAATTAAATTGTGTTGAAGAAACTGAACTGAGGAAAATAAGATTAATATATGGTAAACAGTTTTGTTAGTTTAAAGAAAATTAGTTTATTTGTTTAGTGTTCATAGGAGTATAAACCAAGAAGGCATAACATTAAGGTAATATGTTTGTATTTTTTATGTATGTAATAATATAAAGAGATGAGGAGTATGTTAATTTCAAGTAATAACATACTATATAACAATTGTAATTAATAAGAAGGAATATATTATAATTAATAATGGCTGAACAATAGACAGACCATTAAATTATTTCTATATTATGTTTTGTTAATAGATTTAAGTGTTAAATAGGTGTGTGAGAAATGGGAGTAGTAATAAACTAGCAATGATATAAACTTAACAAGCAACAGATTAATCACTATTATATAAATAGAAAAGAAAAAATATCAGATAAGAAATAATGTTGTAAAAGTATAATAACACTAATAGATGGGAAAACAATTTCAAAGTAATTCAAAAGCCAATAAGTGTAAAATGAAAATAAGCAGAACATATGTATTTAATAAATAATGTTTAAATAGATCAAAATAAGAAATTCTAAGATGTTACAGTTTAGGCCTATAAATGACATAGCTGCCTAACTTCAGAAAACCAATTGTAAACAATATTATTGAATATTGTATTTGAATAATAAGACCAAGTAAATTATGTGATTACCATTAACTAACAATAATACTATGTCAGAATTGTACTAAACAGTATAAATAAGTGAAATATGTAATAACATAGTATTAGCAATTTTGTCCAAAAACATGACCTAGACCAGCCTTGTGAGATGTCAGTTTGATCTTTGAAAGAAAATAGGGACATCTATGTTAATATTTCATACATTGGTAATATCACCAAGGAGCAATAACCATTATAAAATATTACCATATTTATTCATTTTGAACAGAAACCCAGGATTTATAACAATAGATTCAAATGTGTTTAACCAATAAGAGTGGAAGCGGTTGCCATAACACCAAAACCTTATTATATTTTTGACCGTTATAAAACGAGAGTTCCATTATTAACTATCCAGTGGTACAGACGCTATATTGACTGCGGCTCTATTAAAGGCTAATAAAGAAGAAAATCAGATATAAATGAAAGTAAAATGAACACAAGAAATCAACCATAGTTCCAGCAACTCAAGGAAGAACAATAAACAAAATTTTAAAATTAAAAAATAAATAAAAATTGAATAAAAAGAAACAGACGCCAGAAGGAGACGGGCAACCATACCATTGAAAATTATAGAAAGTGCTATCACAACCTTGAAGAAATCCTGACGACCCATAACCAAAACAACGTGGTTGTGTTAAGTATAAATTAAATTATCAATAATTACGAACTAAAACTAATTAACTTTTTTTCACCATATATAACTCTCACTCTGAACTTTGAACACCAGATTCTTTCAAGGATTAATGGATCATATTTATTCACACTGTATGTAACTGTAAGATAACCTATGTCTGAAGCCTATAAATTTGACACACACTTTTAAACACCAAGAGTTGAATTTCATGTAAACCTTTTTAGTATTTAAGTACCACAAATGTAAGGTGGTGTACTTTATTTAACATCTTGTTTTAAATCTTTTCGTAACCCAAAGAACTCATTGGCAGAATAACTTGTGTAAATAAGAACGCTAGCCATTGAGGCGTAAAACGACTGCTGCCACCATTGCTCTCAGCTGAGTGAAAATTAATTTGTTGCTGGGGCGAAACTTTATTATAATACTCTATTGTACAAAAGTTTTCAAAAATTAATGAATTTTAGACTCAAATAAATAAGTACGAATCATTACTAACTGTCCTTTGTTTTTATCGAAATTGTATTATATAGTTTGTGTTCTTTAGCGGAGAATAGAATTCTTTGCCAAAAATTTATGTTGGCAACACGTCCAGAGACAAGTGAAATTCGAGTTCCCGCCAGTCTACGAGGTAATTCGAATTCATCATCACCGTACAGGAGACAAACTAATTTGAATCTTTTAATTGTTTTCTAAAAAACAATTTGGCGCCGTTCGGGAAATAAATATATAAAATAAGGACAGGTAAGGATATCGGTACTGGTTATTCGTGCGTTCGCGACGGACGTAGTCTACGTGAGATACGTTTAAAAGTGACGACTTGGTAAGACGTCGAGAGTATGACCGAGAGTAGTTATAATATGTACAGTAGTCTCGATAGTTCAAGATTCCGTATAGTTCAAGGCATCCTGCTATGTATGCTACTCCGAAAATGGTGGGAATTTAGTACCAGAAAAAGATCGTCAACTCATAAACAAAAAAACTCTTGATTTATTTCTTAAAAAGTAAGTTTCCTGCAAAGTATTTTGTTTCCAAATATACATACAGTACAATTTTTAATATTACTGTATGCCATTTTACATTTTAGTGTGTGACTTTAATAAATAAATTTGTAAGTGTTAACGAAAAACGTTTTTAATTTTTATTTAATCCTCATGAATATAACCTAATTAAACAAATGACGATTCATCGTCGAGTTTTCCTTTCCCTTTCGCTCATGAATGTTCTCGAAAGCCCGCACAAATTAGTAAACAAAGCCACATACACAGCACACCAGTTTACAGATTTTGTATACATGCCTTTTAGATAAATTTCCAGCATACACTTTACATTATCACGCAGAGATGCTCCACAATAGAAAGCAAAGTACATTAGGGCTAACTCAGTTGTGGTTTAGCGGCACTGCATGGGATGCTCAGCGCGGCAGTTCCGCTAACAGCAGAAAATACCGGCATTTTATGTAGTTCCAGTTTTCGGTAGTTCGAGATTGGTTTGGTCCCAATTACCTCGAACTATCGAGACTCTACTGTACTGACATTTATTATTAACAAAATAATTATGATATACTTCTTCCAGCCAATCTTCCATCAATAAAATTTTTAGATTTTTGTTATCAACTTATTTTGTAATGAAAGTAAACAAATATAAGATGTTATCAGGAATTATATAAAAAATTCTTAAAAATGGTATTTAGTTTATAACAGCACAAATGTACCTTATGTGTCAGAGGGAGATAGTGTGCATGTGAGACAGAAAACTGTTATTATATTCCCTCCTTCTACTCACTTCATGCTCTCTTGTAAGTGGAGACAATTCTTTTGTTGGCTCTGTGCATTTCACTACTCAGGAATGACTGTCAGATTACTAACAAATACATTAAATATATGTTCAATACAAAAACAGCATTGTTCTTAACAATGGAAACCACAAAAATTTATGACTGAGAATATTGCTCAATTTTTACTTCTAAAATTTAGACTTTGTTAGAAATATGAATTATGAAAGTTTTCTAACAGATGTGATGTGTCTTGTTGTGTATGTTTCAGTATGCAGAAAGTATTCCTCACTTGGAAAAATCATTGAGCCTAAACAGTTTACAAGTCTTGTTGTGGTTTCGACTAGGGTATGCTGCCCTTGATCAAGGTCAGTGGGATCTGTGTGCTGCTGCATATCGTCGATATTGTTCACTGGAACCAGAGGTAACTTAAGTCATTTTTATTTCATTTACATTGTTTAATTTGCACTTTTTGTCCATTTTACATCATGTTGAAACAGATCAGCATGGTGGACGTGATATTCAATTGCATTTGAATTTGAATCTAAATGATGGACTTTTGCCATCACAGAAAAATGTACGTTTCAGGCACCCAAACAATTGGGAGGTGTCTTCAGATTAATTATAAACTAATACATGAAAAGTAATAAACGATACTCTCTCAACATGTGATAGAGAGTCAGCAAAATAATAATAACAAAAGTTCACATAATATATGATCAAAAGACTAACTAATACAAATAAACACATAATAGAAAAACACACAACACGTCCAGTGCACATGAATACTTGCATAATAACAAGATCAACAAAACACTGCAACAGGGATGCAACAAGCCCAACCCTTGTATAGTAAAAGTTAAAGTCGGCAGCAAACACCTTTTTGCCACAGTGGAACGTGTTTGCCGCCTACTTTTACTGGATAAGGGTTGGGGTTATTGTGCCCCTGTAATAGTGTTTTGTTGATCTTGTTGGTATACAAATGCCCATGTGCATTGTGCTTGTGTTTTGTGAGTGTTGTTTGTTTTTTCTTGTAAGTATTCATTTGTTAGTCTTTTGATCATATAATATGTGAACTTTATTATTATTTTGGTGACTCTATCACTCGTTGGTAGAGTATTATTTATTACTTTTCATGTATAAGTTTATAATTAGCGTGAAGATGACTGTTGATTGTTTGGGTGGCCAAAACATCGCATTTATATTTTTTCTGTGATGGCAGAAGTCCGTCATTTAGATGAAATTCAAATGTCTACAGTCCATCACAGTCATCTTTTAAAGTAATTAAATTGCATTATAAGAGTCCAACTCTCTTGTGTAGTTGCAAAACAGTTCCTCTGAAATCTTGAATTTAAATTTGATGAATTTCATCTTATCTGGTGGGAGCTAGATTAGAATTATGTATTATGTATGTGTGATATTAGTTTTTTCAAAGTTTGTTGATAAGAATTTTCTTTTCTTTATGTCAAGGTCAGAAACGAAATCATTTTATGATGTAAATTTCCCAAGATGACCCAACCAGCACTTGTTACTTTAACCCAACTGATGGGATATTGTTTTTTTCTTATTTGCTCTTATTACTCAGCCTGAAAACCTTCCTCAGGCAACAGTTTCAAACATGTCACAGCAAATCTAGTGAAAGATTTGTCGAGTATGTTTATTCTTTTTAACTTGTGACTTGTGTTTTCTAGTCATTACACATAGAATATGTGAACATATAAAAGTCATGTGTGTGTGTGGGGGGGGGTCTAAAGTTACATATATACATATTTGCTTTCTTGTGTTTATCATAGAGCTTTGAGGCATGGAACAATCTTGCAAAAGCTTATGTGAAGACAGGCCAAAAAGCCCGTGCATATAGAGCCTTACAAGAGGCAGTGAAATGTAATTATGAAAACTGGAAAGTATGGGACAACCTAATGGCTGTCAGCACCGATTGTGCTGATTTTGAGGAGGTATAAACTAACCACATTTTAAAATGCTAAATACTTTCATAAAATACATTCTGACATTAGAGTATATCAACCATATTCATATTTTCTTTTATAACTCATATGGTTTGTTATAGTGTGACAGCTTGATAGTTCAGAAGTCATATTTTTGTTTAATGTGCATGTGGAAACTAATTTATTTATAAATCTAATTAACTACAGACTTGCTAAGTAACAAACACCTGTTTTCAGAAATAACATTTTTAAAGTTCAGAATGTACTAACTCAACATATCTTAGATCTTAGCATAAATGAACACAATAACATCATATTATATAAATTATAGAGCAAGTTCAATTAAAAATGAAATAAAGGAGATTTATGTAAAACTTTAAGTATTATTAGTAATTCTAGTGAGTAAAAAGAATGCTTATATTGGCTATGTAACCACAGTCAAAACTGCAAAGTATAACCATAAAAAACAGCTGATTATATATCATTCTCATGTAAACGGTAATTCTGAATATTGATACAATACGTATCTTTCGTAGGTGTCTTGGTTTATTTTATTTATAATGTGATTTGTAAATCGGTATTACAAACACTGGTTCCAAAACAGTTTCTTCTTCCTTTCTGATATTAATTATTTTTATTTCCTGTTTTAGGCGCCAAATTGTTTTGTCATTAAAAAAAAATCCACATTTGGCTATATGAAGAAATAAAATATTGTTAACCTAGAAATAAATTAAACATACAATTGAAAATCTTCAATACTGGTTTTATTTCTCTTGGATTCCTTATTTCTTTCCTTTAAACAAATGAAATAATTTTGTAATACTATTATTGCTCCAGCTATGATGTTTACACACTCAACAGTTGGCACTAATGCTCAGGTCTTTAGTATCTATTATCATACAATTTTTGGTTATTAGATTTCAATTTATTTCTTTTATGAATTTGCTAACTGCTATAATTTTTTATTGTTTGACTAAGCTTTTTGTCATTACTGACATCTTCAGGTCTTAAACAACCTAGGTTGTTGAAGATGTCAGTAATGACGAAAAGCTTAGTCAAACAATAAAAAATTATAGCAGTTAGCAAATTCATAAAAGAAATAGTAAGGATGGCTGCTAATTTAAACAATACGGGGAAAAAAAAAAATTCAATTTGTTGGGTTTTTGAGATTACAGAAAAGTTAACAAAAAACATCCTTTAAGAAGTACAAAACTTCACATAAAATACAATTGAATGTTATATAAGTGATTAATAAACTAAAATTAAGGTTATAAATATTTTGTTTAACAGCAGTCTGTGCTTGTAGGTTAAGTGACTAATATTACACTTCCAATTAGTTTATGACCATAGATTAATAATTTAATAGTGAGATAAATTGATCATTACAAGTTTATTTATTAAGTGAATATTGAAATATAGTCTATCAGTGATTGAAAATGTGTAAAAGTGTATTATGGTTTATTATACTTATTAGTTTTTTATAATGTGAAATTATACTTAACACTTTCCTTCAATTATTATGTTCAACTTATTTTTCACTGTTGATACAATTATTCTTCTATTTTAATATGATTCACTTTCAGTGTCCTTCTTGTTAGATTATTAGTCTTCATAACATCATTTCATTTCCATGTAATATCACTTTTTATTTTATCTAGTTGTATATAGGTTTTAATCCTTTCTTCTCTGAATCCAATAATGAACTAACAAATTTTAATGTAAATCTTGGGTTGTCAAGGTACAAAAGTATCCAATTCCCATTGGTTGAACATTTTTTTTACATTGTTAGACATGACTACTGTTTTTTATACAAAATTAACAAATATCTTCTAATTAGTATAATCTTTTTATACTACATTTAATCCTAAATATTACAACACCATTGCATTGCTTTTTTTTCATAAATTAATTTGAAATCAAACATGAATGTTGTAACGGAACGAATAGAGTGACGATGATGCTCCACTGTTGTGAGCGCCAATTTGTAACTAAACGATTATATCCCGTGTGTAATTCTGCCACACGTTGGATGCGTCAGTTTGTAACTAAACCGTTTACGTGGGTTAAAAATGTTTCAGGTTACAGGTTACAAAAAATGTTTAATGATGTCACTGTTTTGTATGCAGTAATTATCTTTTGTGATAATTGGTAAATATTATTTATGTAATTATAGTGTGATAATTTTTATGGATAAAATAATAATTGCTGGTCGGTAAATGAATGTAATGGTAGCGTCGATCTTGAAGTGGAACTCCTCTTCTTGGTTAAATGTCGTCAGTGTAAGTACCGTCAAGTGTTGTCTGGACAAATAAATTAACATAAAAAACACTTTCACGTATCTGGTAGTAGTACTTGAAGTTCTGACGTTCACTTACCCAGAATAAACTGTCAAGATTCTCTTATAACCAGCTTATACTTTAGAAACAAGGTTTTACAACTCCTTGTATGTAATGTGGGCGCCACATGGGTTTACTTCATGAAAGGTTCCCATGAAAAAAACAAATTGCTAAATTTTAAAATTGTATGTGTTCACTTTATATCTTGTTTAAATGTTTAGGGCATTTAAAATAATTCGGATATAGTACTGTAAGATTTCTGCTCAAAAGTATCTCAATGTACTCTATGCTGAGTATTGCTTATCTAAATGAAATAATTGGAACCAAATTTTATGCTGTATAACATTACGGGTTTATTATACCCTTTAAAATCAACTCAAATGAAAAATACAATTGTTACAGTAATACAATTTGGATGGTAAGTTACCCATCTACTATCTGGCCTAGCTCAATTTAAAGACATTATAAAACTCTTATAATTATTAACAAATTTTAATTTTATTTTATAAGTTACCTCACGGGTAGGTTCTTGAAAATACAAATAGAACGTTATTAATTGCCTTGATAGACATTACTGTGATAATAATTCATATTTGGCCTCTTTTTATAAAAAAACTCGCAATTATTTTTGAGGTTAACGATCGTTTCGAATGCTTATATCCTAACAAATATTATAATACTTAACTCTAACACAAATATTCTTACATTGGATTATTTAATCCTCTAAATAAATTGATACAGTGTTTGCTATTAAAAGTTTGGTTGTCTTTGCGTCAGTACAAAAGTGTTGATAATTATGATCAGTGAAAACAGATAAACAATAAAATTGGTCACTGTACTACCTTGCTTCTTTTTAATCTTATAGATTAAAAATTAAACACTTTAGTGATCGGATTATATTGATCACTATATAACTGCACTTTATTCGCACTTGGAACGAGAAATATACCCTCTTCTTAGTAAAACTGGGTTGTTTACCTTACAGGTTAATTTCAATTTTCTCGTTCTGAATACGCGCACTGTCTAAAAGTTTCACTATTACTTGTCGACGTACTTTTCGTGTGATGAATCGCTGTATTGTTAATTATTTTGGTAAATTTTGAAGTATTTACTACTATTATATTGTATTAAGTCATTAAAATTTAAGACACTGTCGAGCGGCAACTAGATGGTTCGAGATGAAGGTAACGAATTAGCGAATTTCTCAGTGTCTCTGGTTATATACCCCTCGTCTTCATCGCCGTTAGGGACAAAAGTCGCTGAGTAAACTCTTTTTTGATTGGTACAGATAACCATTACAGCGACGTATTGTTTTATTTAACCACCACCGGCACTCTCTCTGTATCCGAGTGTCGTTGTTGTTGGTTTTCACTGATAATTTCTTAAATCTGTTTAAGAAATGATGCTAACACTCCCTATTAACTTATTCCACTTTCGATTTCTAAATTATCATCATCAAATTAAAGCTTATTGTCTGCTCTTTATTTTGATGTGGCATAATGCTGGTTCGCACCTAGCTTTCACTGACAATACATAAAAATAGTGTTTTGAAACATGGTTTCTTATTGTCGTCTGCTAATAATGCACAATGCGACTATTTCCTATCTTTTTACATTTTGTTATTTACACTGTGTTCTCTTTAGAACGTTATTATTTGAATAATAATACATATATTATGACAATTAAAAGCTGTTTATAGCTGAACAATATTAAATCTTAATATAATTATGATAATACGTTATTATGAAAATTCCTTATTCTCTAAATACATTTTACTTGGCCTACTCAATTTAAAGGTATACAATAATAATTGAGTGGTGGTATTTCACATCTCATTTAATTATATTTATTGTTCAGTAAATTTAATGTTCATTAGGAGTCCTGTTTCCCTATTAACTTACTGACATAAATTCGTTTATGTATGGTCTAGATACATTCATAGCACCATGTTTATTCCTTAATTATTATTACTAATTACATTTCGTTTAATCAGGAAGTTGCTTATACACATAAGACTTCCTTTTATAATTATCTTTATCCAATAATGTTACATCTGGGTTTGTAAAGCTAGTCTTTATATAGCCTTGTGGCTATAGCTAGTATAGTCTTTGTTAGACTATATCAATAGGCTTTGTTATTTATTTATCATAGTTCTTCTAATTTCAGCCAAAATGCTGTTATAGTTATTACTTTTTAAGTCATTGGTTATTTAGTTTCTATTTACATGACTCTACACATTAATGTCATGAACTGGTTCGCTTGACAGCTTATTGTGAACTTTGCACGTCCATTAGTTAAAGTCAGTCATTGTGTTTGTTGTAGTGTCATGCAGTGTATTCATCACTGCTTCTTGGGATCCTTCCTCTTCTTTCTTCTTTGCTGGTCCTTCTCTTCTTTGCTACATTCATTACAAATGATTCACTTCTATAACTTTAGTGTCATAATTTACCCTTCTGGTGTGTGTCTTGGTTATGTAACATTTTGTGGTGTTACATATACTCCCCTCTCAAAATTGATAATTTGAGAAAAGTTTTATAGTTTGAAGAAATTATCACTTTATTTTGTTTCATCATAATATTACTGCTTCTATCTGCATTAAGTTCAATAGTCTGTTGGTGTGTTGCTCTAGACTGAGTTCTTTGCTAGTATTATTTTTAGCTTACTAGTATTGTTCAAGTTTTTTATACTCTTACTCATTCAGTTAAATCGTATCATAGTTCTAAAATTAACAATTTCCCTGTTTTATAATAACACATTTTTCTTTACATTATACACATTTTGATTCTAGTGACAAACTCTTTTGTTCTTTCATTTTACCTCACAGTTGTTTACTTAATCCTTGACATATTACAATTCAATTCCCTAACATTTATAGTGGGTTCGGAGTCAGGGGGGCTCTATTTGGCATCCATTCTCCGCCGTTCCTCAACTATACATCCTCAGAATCAGAGGAATCTTCATCTCTGTCTGGGACAATAAAAAGTTGCACATAACAACAGGTGCACTATCACAACACATCAAATATAAAATATCGTTTATTTTTTCAATAAGACATCATATTCAATATAACATTCAAGGTAATAGAGGTTTCATTATTAACACTGTTCATGCTTTATCATTTTATCTAACATACTTCTCTTCACAGGTCATTATTTTATTTATAACTTGACATATTTGCTATATTATTTATCAGCCTTGTTGCTATTCTTCGATACTAGTTCGTTGTTTTGGTTATTTCAGTGTTTTTAAATTACACACTTAAATTTATCACTATATAATTATGCAGTTGGTCTTTAAATTCTTCTTTAGTTCACCATAGTTCACTCTTAACACTGTTTATACACTGGGTTTTTAACACTTTGTTCGTTATCTTCTTTGATTATCAGGGGTTTACAATACTCATTTAATAAACATTCTTGTTATATACAATATTCATTTGATAAACATTTTGTTGTATACAATATTTGATAAACATTCTTGTTATATACAATTTGATAAACATTTTTCTTTATCATTTAATTACTTTTCTCAATCCTTGTTATAGCCTTCTTCTGTATTACTCGCTTTGTTGTTTTGCTTCTCTGCTCCTTCAAGTGATAGTTGTTTACCACTTATTCTGGATGTTTATAATTTCATTTGTTGACATTAATGTTGGAGTATTAGAGTAATATTATAGTATATTATGTTTGCTATTATAGTATGTTACGTTCATTCAATAGTATAATATGTTCATTCAATAGTATATTAGGGGGTCTTTGCGCTTTCACCATTCTATTGGGCTCATTATGGGTCAATTACATTTTCATGGATTCATTTTTGATTTCTGCTTATAGTATTACATATCTTGGTACTGTAAACATTATGACATTCTACATCTCATGATAAGACTCATTATACATAATATTTTTTCAAGGATGCTTGGTTATATGTACCCTTGACCTTCTTACTTATTGGATCAGAAATTTCATAAGTATTGTTCCGATTGTTCTTTGTTATTGTATACGGACCTGTATACAGTACTAGTAGTTTCTTAGCGATACCCTCCATCGTACTGGGTAATTCTCTATTTCTTAGTAGTATTTGGTCACCTACATGGTACTGTATGATTTTTGATGGTACCTTGTGTTGATACTTTCTTTTCCTTTGTGCTAATTTCTCGACAATCTTATTATGGAAATGGATTCTGTCGAATTGGTATTCCTGGCTTTGTGGAAACTGAATAATGTCACAAATTTCTCGTGGTGGAGGTTTCTCAAACATGGCATTATAAGGGGTGGTTTCTATTGATTGGTGGTGAGCTAGATTTATAAAGTCTTCTGTTGCTGATATATACTCACTCCACTTCCTTTGCTGGTTGGAACAATAGGTTCTGAGAATTCTTCCAACTTCTCTCAGCACTCTTTCGGACGGGTTACTGCTGGGATGGTATACTGAGGTTTTATATGTTTTCACCCCATGGTCCAGCAGTGCGTCCCTCCATCTTCTGCCCTTGAACTGGGTACCATGATCCGTTATTATTGTTTTCAGACTCCCCACTTCAGGTATATAGCTTTGTATAATTATATTAAGTATCTTACTTGTAGTGGCATGATTTATTGGATACAACTTCGTGAATTTTGTGTAATGGTCGAAAATTATTATGAGATATTTATATTGACGTCGACCTCCACTTCTAGGGAATGGACCGCAGATGTCTACAAAAACTTTTTCTAACTTGTTTGATGAAGTTATAGGTATCATTAGTCCATCTTTCCTTTCGTTGGTGCATTTCACCAGTTGACATATGTGGCAACTCCTGATATAATTACGCACTCTTCTGTTGATGTCCTTAATGTAAAGGTGTTCTTCTAGTGCTCTTACCACTTTAACTGCTCCCATGTGTCCATAACGAATGTGATAGTCCGTTATGATATCTTTTTCTAATGTTTTGGGTATTACCAATTTCCAGGTATTGTTATGGTATTTTGTCTTAATGAATAATAAATTGTGTAAACAATAATATTGTATTAGTCTATTGTCTTGTGCACTTAGTCTCTGATGAATTTGCATTAATTTGCTGTCTTGCTTCTGGTGTTGCTCTATTTCTTTAACTATTTCTTCTAAGTCTGACCGACTCTTAAGGATGTGATAGACCTTTGCAATTGTTTCCTTCGCTCCTTCATAGGTCTGGTTGGTTATATTTATGCGTGACAATACGTCTGCTGCTATATTCTTTTTCTCGGGAATGTACTCCCAACTGATGTTATATTCTTGTAAGACTAGGGTCCATCTTGCTAAACGACCATGACTTAATTTATGGTTTTTTAGGATATGGACTTGTGGTCTGTCCATACTGTTATTGAATATCCTAAAATATAGGTCCGGAATTTTCCGCAGGCAAATACAACACTTAACAGCTCTTTTTCTGTCACGTTGTAATTTCGTTCGCATTTGTTTAGTGTTCTACTGGCGAAGCTTATAACCAGATGGTTCCCATCTTCATCCTCTTGGTACAATGTAGAACCTAAGCTGATGTCACTTGCGTCACAATTGAGGTAAAAAGGTTTATTGAAGTCTGGGCGATGTAGCATCACTGTTTCTAGGAATTTGGTTTTGATTTGTTGGAACACTGTGTCTTGAGTTGGTCCCTATGTCCATTTGTCCTTTGAAGATAATTGTGGTGATAATTTTGTAGTTAATTCCAAATAGTTATTTTGGAATTTGCGATAATAATTGCACAGGCCCAAAAAAGACTGTAATTGTTTTTTGTTTCTTGGGGTGGAGAATTGTTGTATAGATTCTATTTTTTCCTTAGATGGTGTTATTCCCAGTTCTGTCAATTGGAAGCCTAGAAATTGTACTTCTTTGGCTATGAGTTGTGATTTTTCAAGTTTCAACGTGATGTTGTTTTCAGACAATTTGTTCAACACATGGTTTATTCTATGACAATGTTCTTCCCAGTTTGTAGATGTTATGAGTAGATCATCTACATAAACGGTAGTGAACTGGAGCGCTTCTTGGCCTAATACTTGGTACATACACTGAATAAATATTGCTACAGAGTTCACTAATCCGAAGGGCAATCATTTGAAATGGTAGTTGCGCCCTTCGAAAATAAAGGCTACATATTTCCGGCTGTGGGGGTGCAGTTCCACCTGCCAGTAGCCGCAGACGGTGTCCCATGAACTAATAAATTGTATGCCATGAAACTTCTTTAAAATTTCCTCTATTTCGCCAGATGTTCGATTATTAATCAGGTTTTTATTAATCTCCCTAGCATCTAGGCAAAGTCTCACTTTCCCGTTCTTCTTTTTTATAGCTACAATAGGGCTAGTATAAGGTGACTGACTGCACTCAATGATATCATCCTTTAATAATTGGTTAATCTCGGTCCTAACTGCTTCTTTTAAAGAATAAGCAATTGGGTATGACTTCCGATTAAAATTTACGGGTTCTTTAAATCTCAACTCACATTGATAATTTTTTACTTTCCCAGGGATGTCTGAGAATACATGCCGGTATCTGTTGTATATTCTGACCAACAATTTGGTCTGGGCTTGGTGAATGGTCTCTTGTGGTTGACTTGAATTGTCGGATTTCTTTTATTTTTTCATCCCACAAAAGGTCGTTTTTTGGTTGATACTCAACTTCATTAATAGATGTTTGATACCTAGGATTTCTTACTTCTCTGATGTGGAAAATGGTGCGGTCTTGAGGAGCTTCCTTACTCCCAATAATCTCAGCCGTCCATTCCAAATCTGGCGTACTTAGAGTTAATTTTGCTCTACTCATGTCGATAATTGCTGAATATTTCCGCAGGATGTTGCAACCAATTAAACTGCGAAATGGTAATCCAGTAGCTACCAAAAATATCATTGGGATCTTGACTCCATGACTGGTCACTTCAAGACTGACCTGTTTCTTGACGGTTTTATTCTGTCGTCCAGTCGCTCCCACTAATATTATATTATTAATCGGTAGGGTTGGTATTACCGATTTGCCTTCTTCCTGGATGTGGTTGATTTCCGTGCTATCCATTAACGAGACATTTGCGCCCATGTCGATCATCAATGTGGTGGCCACTCCGTTTATTTTGGCAGTCACATATGCTATGTCATTGTTGCACTGATGGTGGTCAATTTCTTCCTCTTCCACCAGTTCTTGTCTGATATTTTTTAAATAGTGACTTCTTATTATTGTTATTGTTTGGTTCGAAGTCGTTTCGTAATTGCACCCAATAGAATGGTTCAGCGAGGGGTCTATTTGGTTTCTCACTGCCGCGATGCGTTTAAAGAGAGTTCACTCTCTTCATCGTGTCTGTCCGGTGTGTTTACCTGACTCCTCTCTTTCCATATCGGGCCGTCCTCCATGGTGATTCTGGTCGTTGTTTGGCATGAAATGAACTTGTGGCCGATAATCGTTGTTGCGGCTGTCGCCTTCGATACTCCTACTCCTCCGTTGTCCGACTCTTGCATTTCTCCTGTCTTCGCGCTGGTACTCCTCGTCATCGTGTCCGTTGAAGCTACGGCGCCTTGGATAGTACCGCCTCCTTCCCTGCTCATTGTTGGCCTGGACGTAGTTGGCCCTTCGGTATTGCTGCGGTTGGTTGTTTCCACCCTGGTTCTGGGGTCGGTTGGGGTTGTTGTTATGATTTTGCGGCCGTCTCGTATTATTATTATTACCACCGTAATTATTATTATTACCCTGATTATTTGGCCTATAACTATTCTCGTTATTTTGGTTCACATTATTATGATTATAATTATTAAAATTACTTCGGTAATTCCGGAAGTTAGGGTTGTTATTATTTTGGTTACCACTTCTGTCGTGGAAGTTCTCATTCCTCTTGCGGCTCCTTCTATAGTAGCCCTCGTGTTCGCTATCCTCAAGCAGAGCTGCCATGGCTTGGACCGTTTTGATTTGCCCCCATTGACGTGATCTGGCTACTCCCTCCTCATAATGATAAGCGAGCTTGGTGACCAGGCACTCATCTGGTATCCTTGGTTCGAGGTTTCGTGCCAAACATACCTTACCAAGGAAGTAAGAAGTTGGGGTGGTTCCTCGACTGGCGTCATATTTGCCGTGACAGATATCGTCCCGTACTATGTTCTGCATAGACTCCGACCAGTATTTGGCCCTGAACAGTGTCTTGAACTCCTCATAACTCTGGACCTCGTGGCGGGTTGCAGTCCACCAATTATCGTGGATTTCTTTGAAGTATTCATCCATCAAACTGCGTATTACCGTCCATCTGCTTTCCCGGATTTTGGTCAGGTTTTCCTCCACTCGTTCCAGAAATTCAGTTGGGTTCTTCTTGTAATTCTTAAAGTTGATAACATTACGGTTATCCATAGGTTGTAGGTAGTGACCCTGTGCTGGTCGGTTATGAATGATTTCGATTTCTTCGCGCATTTGTAGCATCTCCCGTTGACGTAGTTCCTCGATTTTTTCTTTATTGGTGACAGTCAGGGTTCTTATGGTGTTCACTGATGCGTCTATGTCTTCACATCTTTCTCCGACGTCCGTTCTTACTCTTTTTGTTTCGTCCTGGCTCATCTTTTTCAGCGACTCGATTTGGGCTTCATTGATTTCTTCTATATTGTTGATTCGACCATCGACCTCTTCTCTAGTACGTTGTAAATCTTGGCTGTGTTGTTCACACCTCTCATGTACTTCCGTGATATCTCTTCTAACTATTGTTATTTCTCTGTCGATTTTGGTGTTTATTTTTTCGTTATTTTCCTCCATCTTCTTGCTGATATCGTCTAATTTTGTATTCAAATCTTCCTTCAATGCTTTGCTGATGTCGTCCATTTTCTTGTTCAATGCTTCCATATTCTTCGTTAATAATTCATTATTTTTCTGGCTGTCATCCATTTTCTTATGGATCGATTCCATATTTTTATTCAAAGACTCGTTATTTTTATTCAGTGTTTCTTCCATTATTGCCCTCATCATCTCCAACCAGTTCGCATTCCCGGTTTGGGTGACTCCCTCAGTTCGTCTGGGTTGCTCGGGTTCTGCAGGAGGCAGAATTCCCTCTCGTTGGTTTTCCAAGGAATTATTGGTTTCAACTTCCATTTCGGTTGTTGCATGCGTCTCCTGTACCTCTATAATTGCTCCGGTGTTCGCTTGTGTACCTTCTCCTTGACTGGCCTTGTACCTAGTATCGTGTCTGTGTGTGTGAGGCATGATTGTTCTATTGTATTTGCCGGGCTAATTTAATATTAAAAATTTATTAATTTAATATTTTTAAAGCTGCACTCTGTTGATCGCCAATTTGTAACGGAACGAATAGAGTGACGATGATGCTCCACTGTTGTGAGCGCCAATTTGTAACTAAACGATTATATCCCGTGTGTAATTCTGCCACACGTTGGATGTGTCAGTTTGTAACTAAACCGTTTACGTGGGTTAAAAATGTTTCAGGTTACAGGTTACAAAAAATGTTTAATGATGTCACTATTTTGTATGCAGTAATTATCTTTTGTGATAATTGGTAAATATTATTTATGTAATTATAGTGTGATAATTTTTATGGATAAAATAATAATTGCTGGTCGGTAAATGAATGTAACGGTAGCGTTGTTATACTCTATTCCAATTTAAATATATTAAAATGCAAAATTACAATTTCCACCTACCTCCACGATCTCTTCTATCAGGGTCCAGAGTTCAGTCACATGTACCTCAGATGCAAACCTGTGTTGAGGTTATCGAAATAACGGACTCTACACATATTTTATGAAGAGAATTGATAATTTAATTTAGTTTAGCATTATTTAAAATTGTTACAAATTTTACTGCATATGAAATGTTATCGTAAGAATTGACTCTTTGCTTGTTACATGATCACCATTCTAACTTATACTAATGCTTACCTTATTTTTTACACACACACACACACACACACACACACACACACACACACACACACACACACACACACACACACACACACACACACACACACACACACACACACACACACACACACACACACACACACACACACACACACACACACACACACACACACACACACACAAGACTGCCCAGCCTGCATATTTTGTACACACACAAACACACACAAAATTTATTCAACCCTTAACATTTTTATAATAATATTTCCCCACGCCGGCCACGCGGTCGTCGCGCACACTCATTGTTCTGGTATACTTCTTTTTTAGTGTCCGAAAATCTCTGAATATGCTCTGCACTTTTACCTGACCGCGGTCATACAAATCTTTATTGTTATAGCACTTTACTACCGGTAGAAATAAAAATTTTGTAGAGAGCCTACTTGGCCCTGTGTGTCGGCCGACACGAATAGCAAAAGACTGGGAAGCGTCCTTTGTTGAGCGGCAGGAAGTTACTGTTCATAGCCAAAGGATTTCGTCGCCGTTAAAAGTTGATTTGCTGTGTTCTATCGACTTTATTCATGAACCATAGTGGTTATATCAGCAAAGTGTGTCGACGATCTCTAGGCACTGCTAGTCTGTCGTCACTAACAGTAGGCGGTCCTTAACTATGTTTCCTGTAGGTCGGCTGGTTGATGTCACAAATTGTTCGCTCAAGCGCCATTTTTTACAGCGCGTTTGTTTCTCTTGGCGTCCCTACAGCGCGCATACTTGAGTCGTTGCGTGCGTGCGCCGTCACATTCACGCACAGTTCTGAGAAATAGAGGGTGGTGCAAATTCTTTGCCTGGTTTCGTAACTGACTACTACGTTTCTGCTTTGTTTCAACACTGTTTCTACACGTAGTCTGTTACAAGGGAATTACCGTTTGCACAATATTTTTTACAAAACCCCAAAAAATGAAATAAATAAAAATACAAATACCCCATAAAGGCAAGAAATAAAATGACCCACTTTTGACACGTTACAATACCCCCCCCCCAATGAGAATTCTTCTGTCCAAAACAGAAGAAATCTCATTGATAAAACCCCTAAGAGGACCGGTGAGGAACTGGTGCCAACAACCCCCTGGTTCTTACTCTTCATGGGTACACGACCCCCCTGGCTTGGCGACTATGGACGCATCTGAACGAGATCACCGGACTTCTCCGTAAGAGATCCCAACACCGAAAAATCGATCAGACAAGTACCACAGCACACCTCGCCGTCTAACATGCTACCCCCAAAAAATCCTCAATCCCTGGCTCAGACTATGCCAGATCCTCCACCGATATGTTTCCCCTTGTATGCAAGCTGGGCTGCCTTTAGCAGATACTGGGCTCACACACACTCACATTACATATTGACATTACATATTATAAAATTGAAAAATTCTTTAAAAGTTATTTAAATTACAACCCATTGGTTGTTTTCAGGTAAAATCGATTCATAAATTCTGTATAAATTCTAAATTATTCTCTTCACTGGTTTCTGTTTTTATTTAAAATAAATTGATTTAAACATTTCTTATAATTAAGAACATCCTTAACCTAACATGTGAATACTTAGAGTCTAACAATACAAGTCAATACAATAAATCAATAAAAATAAACATGGTTAGTACACAAACAATAAAATAATCAAAGCTTAAAAATATTCATTACCTGGCAGGCGAAAAATCAAGATTTTTTTTTTTTTCAAAAAAAATATTTTCCAAAAAATTTTAAAATTCAAAGAAAAAATTTAAATTTATTAAAAGGTTTCCTTTACATATAGAAATTATTTAGAATTTGTTTAACTTGATCAAGAAACAAAAGTTGAATTAACTTCCATACCATTAACTTATATGACCTCACTGTCAGCTGATCAAAACTAGGTCAAGTCCACAACCTTGACCCACATACGTTATGTACCAGTTATGTCTGAAAATACATTTAACCTCTGTAACAATCTAACTTGAAACACAAAACATAATAAAATAAAACATTTAAAACTAACAAAACATCATTATAAACAATAATCAAATTGACCTTTAAATTATTCAAAATAAACTTGACAACTTTACATTTACACATTCTATCAAAATATTGTCACTGGTTTTAATTAAAAAATTTTATATTTTTATTACAAATCTCTTTCTTTACTTGACAATCTGATTCTCTATTACTGTGGGTGATTTAAATACTTATCACAATATAATTGACTACTTGATCTGTATACATATATAATCTTTCTCCCTCTAACTCTAACCTCTAACAATTGTAACTCACATGACACCCATCTCTATCAAAAACATCTATCACAACACTCTCTAAACCTCAACTTACTAATAAACTCAAATCGCCACCTTCTCTCGATATAAAAAAAAATACTCTCTAACCCTTTGTACTTAGGATACGTGTTTCCCCCCCCCAAAAACTCATTTCCCATTATCTGGCCCCTGGATTCTACCTGAGGCGACCCCTTTCCCACTATATCGGTTCCATCCCGTCCCAACCTATCATTATGTTGCGGACTCCTACATTACACTACCCCCTACTACAAAATTGCCATCCCCAAAATCTCAATCTTATTACCTTACTTCATTACAACAAAATAACAACATCAATTATAAACAACAATATATCACTCAAAACTCTACATATATTCTCCACAACTACTGTGTCAACATCAATACTTCTCAAAATTCTATAACATATATTAACTCAAAACACCATTACCTGATTTTCATCTCTACCATTTCAACTTTAACTTCAACTTGGACAGATCTACTTCTCCCACAAAACATTCATCACCCAAACTATCTTTTATTAATTTGCATAAATTATTACTTTATTTCTCACTTTGTCAAATTACTTTTCTCATTTCTCTAAATAGCATCTGTAAAACATTGAAACATTACATTAAACATTAATTGCCTGGAACATTTACAACCAATATAACTGACATTTTATTGCTGATCAGCTGACATTCCTAACACAATGAAAACACATCTCAAAATTGAACAAATTACATGAAATATATATATATATATTTATCCGTACTTCTCCCCTCATTGTTTCCCCTTTTTCGGATTCTGATACTTTATGTTAACCGCCTGCCAGACGGTTTAATTATTGGCTTAGTTTAAAAAATACACACATTATATAAAACATATACTTTACATCAACTATTATATCTAACCTACTAAAATACAATATTACCTTTAAAAAATTATACAATGTACACCTTATAGTGAATGTATGAGCAGCTAATTATTTAAACAGAGCACAAGCATTTTTATTGGATCAAAATTTTAGTTAGCAATCTTTTATGTTATCGAATTTAAATTCGTGACTCATCTGAGCCACCTCCCAGCCACACACTCTATTGCAAGTTGTGTAAGACTGTGGCGCCTTTTCGCTTCCACAAAGACGGTATATTTTGGAGTAGTTTGACCTCTCCGTGTCTTTGCTTCGGCAGTTACATTTAACGTTATGAATATCAACATATTCTTGTCTATAATTAAACGCCCTTAAACGGGTCTACCACCTGGCCTTGCTGCCCCCATGCGGGCAGAGTGGTAGCCGCTGTTCCCTAGTTTGGTGATTCCCCTAAATTTCACCCCCCATTTAATTTCTATTATATACCAATTTCAAGTCAGCTATGGTCAAGGGACTTGATATGACCATAGCTGGCCGCTAGCAAAATCCACGATTAGTGCTGGTAAGGCAGTAATCGCCCGAAAAGTCGGGGAAATCTAACTTGCATTTCAATGCCTGTTTCATTCATCATTGCTATGTGCGACACGAACGTCTATCATTGTACAAATTGAATTTGCACCAAAAAAAAAATGTGCCGCACATTTTCGCCATTTTCGCCTCCGATGGAGGTAATACTCTCTGTTACCCCCAACCCATTTCACTATCTACGAGAGCACAGGCCACCCCCGCAATAGCAACTTAATAACTAACTAATTAAATTTTTATATACATTCTAATATAATATTTTCATCAATAATCATTTAACTCATTCATAACTTTCTACCATTGGACTTTCTTAAAATTTTCAAAATTTATTATTAATAATTAGTATATATTATTTTTCAGTTATTATTGAATTTTTTAATTATCATTTTTATTGAACACAATTATTTCAAATAATCTCACTATTGAATTAAAATCTCTTTCATTTGCGTTACACCTGTAAACATTTTTATTATACATGATTCATATTGTAAAAGTTCTATACTTACAGTCCATTTATATTGATATACACAAAACATCTACCCCCTACACCCCCAATACTTTCACCTCACTTCTGAAACATTTAACACCAATATTAGTTTAAATCAAACAATTTATCATTTAATTACCAAATTCACCTCGTAAAATAATTTAAATTTCTCAGAAAATTTAATTATATAACATTTAAATAATCAATCAAAATATTTAAAACATATCAAATTGTTTTAATTAAATTAAAATACCACTTATTTTAATTAAATTCATTATTAAAATACAAATTCCAATACTATCAAAATATTTACCATTAACCAGTTCCTGTTTTCAAAATTAATTCTGATATTTATTAAATTGCAAAATATTAATATTATTATTATCACTTACCTACATACATACATTGTTTAGCTGACCTTCTACAATACACATAAATAAATTCACTACAATTATTTACAAACTTTGGTTATTAACTGTTCAGTTTTTCCGCACTTCATTGTCCAAGTCTGCCATGTCAAAAACCATAAAACAAAATGTTTATAACTGTCTTTTATTGTTTTATAGTCTAACCTCCATCGTCCCAGATTAACCTTGGTTTTATATAACATCGTTCAATTTCATTCACACACAAATTACTGTTTTGTGTGTTATAAACATAAAACCCAAATTCATTCATTTTACCCACATAATCATTAAACCAGTCAGCGTTAAGTGTTTTTGTTAAGTCTCCATCAGTAATTATATTCATTGTTGTGTTATTTACTTTTTTATTATCAATTAAATCATTATTATCTAGACACACTTCTAACCTCACCTTCCACTCATCATACTCTCTATTCAATGCATACAATTCTGTTACTTTCTCCACATACAATTCTCTGTTTAAATCTCTCTCATCACAATACCAAATCACACTCTCCAAATTATTCCAGACAGAGGGTACAAAATTATACAACAAAAATAAATACTTCAATTCATCTACCAACACGGGACTCTTGCCCTTCTTAAACAACACTTGTGAACACATTAAATCATCATCATAAATAATAAAGGGAAAATCTACCCTCTGTCCCCATTCTACCACAACATTATTTTTCCGCTCTCTCTCTAACTCATTAACACACATTAACATCTCATAATCACATTCTACAAACTCATCAGTACTCTCAGATACTACATTTTCAATTATATCATCGTCATCATTTGTTAGCTCTTTATCTAATATCATATTTTTACACTTGTCACTACAATTTTCATTTGTTTTATTTTTCTCTGTACATACACACTCTCTTGACTCATTTGCTTCTCTTTTTGCTTCACTACATATTTCGCTTAACTTACTCTCAATACTACACAGTGACTTAGTTAATACGTCAAATTTAGCATCATTTATGTCAAAACGACTATTCATGTCGCTACTCATTCTCTCTAATTGACTGAGTATGATACTCATTATATCGTTATCGGACCTATTACATTTTGTTGAGATCGGGGTTATCTGCACCCCCGAATCTTCAGTTACACTACTCTGGTCACTTAAATTTAACTGTTTTCTCTTGACTCGCCCTTGGAGTCGAATGTATCTCAAAATTGCTCATGTTTGACTCGTCAAAAATTTCGATATCAGTCATTTCATTTTTGTTACTTTCGTTATCTGCCATTTTTTATAATTGATATTCAGAATATTTTAATTAATCTAATTAATAATTTAATTAATTTTTTGTAATGTACTTTCTATATTACTTTCTCATATTACCTTTGCGTACATAACACATTTTTATTTTACTACGCTAACCTAACACATGTTTGCATCCTCGTAGATGTGGAATTTAATTAATTAATTTAAATTCATGCCTGTCACGGGCGCCATTGTTATACTCTATTCCAATTTAAATATATTAAAATGCAAAATTACAATTTCCACCTACCTCCACGATCTCTTCTATCAGGGTCCAGAGTTCAGTCACATGTACCTCAGATGCAAACCTGTGTTGAGGTTATCGAAATAACGGACTCTACACATTTTATGAAGAGAATTGATAATTTAATTTAGTTTAGCATTATTTAAAATTGTTACAAATTTTACTGCATATGAAATGTTATCGTAAGAATTGGCTCTTTGCTTGTTACATAATCACCATTCTAACTTATACTAATGCTTACCTTATTTTTTACACACACACACACAAGACTGCCCAGCCTGCATATTTGTACACACACAAACACACACAAAATTTATTCAACCCTTAACATTTTTATAATAATATTTCCCCACGCCGGCCACGCGGTCGTCGCGCACACTCATTGTTCCGGTATACTTCTTTTTTAGTGTCCGAAAATCTCTGAATATGCTCTGCACTTTTACCTGACCGCGGTCATACAAATCTTTATTGTTATAGCACTTTACTACCGGTAGAAATAAAAATTTTGTAGAGAGCCTACTTGGCCCTGTGTGTCGGCCGACACGAATAGCAAAAGACTGGGAAGCGTCCTTTGTTGAGCGGCAGGAAGTTACTGTTCATAGCCAAAGGATTTCGTCGCCGTTAAAAGTTGATTTGCTGTGTTCTATCGACTTTATTCATGAACCATAGTGGTTATATCAGCAAAGTGTGTCGACGATCTCTAGGCACTGCTAGTCTGTCGTCACTAACAGTAGGCGGTCCTTAACTATGTTTCCTGTAGGTCGGCTGGTTGATGTCACAAATTGTTCGCTCCAGTGCCATTTTTTACAGCGTCGTTTGTTTCTCTTGGCGTCCCTACAGCGCGCATACTTGAGTCATTGCGTGCGTGCGCCGTCACATTAACGCACAGTTCTGAGAAATAGAGGGTGGTGCAAATTCTTTGCCTGGTTTCGTAACTGACTACTACGTTTCTGCTTTGTTTCAACACTGTTTCTACACGTAGTCTGTTACAAGGGAATTACCGTTTGCACAATATTTTTTACAAAACCCCAAAAAATGAAATAAATAAAAATACAAATACCCCATAAAGGCAAGAAATAAAATGACCCACTTTTGACACGTTACAGCGTCGATCTTGAAGTGGAACTCCTCTTCTTGGTTAAATGTCGTCAGTGTAAGTACCGTCAAGTGTTGTCTGGACAAATAAATTAACATAAAAAACACTTTCACGTACCTGGTAGTAGTACTTGAAGTTCTGACGTTCACTTACCCAGAATAAACTGTCAAGATTCTCTTATAACCAGCTTATACTTTAGAAACAAGGTTTTACAACTCCTTGTATGTAATGTGGGCGCCACATGGGTTTACTTCATGAAAGGTTCCCATGAAAAAAACAAATTGCTAAATTTTAAAATTGTATGTGTTCACTTTATATCTTGTTTAAATGCTTAGGGCATTTAAAATAATTCGGATATAGTACTGTAAGATTTCTGCTCAAAAGTATCTCAATGTACTCTATGCTGAGTATTGCTTATCTAAATGAAATAATTGGAACCAAATTTTATGCTGTATAACATTACGGGGTTATTATACCCTTTAAAATCAACTCAAATGAAAAATACAATTGTTACAGTAATACAATTTGGATGGTAAGTTACCCATCTACTATCTGGCCTAGCTCAATTTAAAGACATTATAAAACTCTTATAATTATTAACAAATTTTAATTTTATTTTATAAGTTACCTCACGGGTAGGTTCTTGAAAATACAAATAGAACGTTATCAATTGCCTTGATAGACATTACTGTGATAATAATTCATATTTGGCCTCTTTTTTAAAAAAACTCGCAATTATTTTTGAGGTTAACGATCGTTTCGTATGCTTATAACCTAACAAATATTATAATACTTAACTCTAACACAAATATTCTTACATTGTATTATTTAATCCTCTAAATAAATTGATACAGTGTTTGCTATTAAAAGTTTGGTTGTCTTTGCGTCAGTACAAAAGTGTTGATAATTATGATCAGTGAAAACAGATAAACAATAAAATTGGTCACTGTACTACCTTGCTTCTTTTTAATCTTATAGATTAAAAATTAAACACTTTAGTGATCGGATTATATTGATCACTATATAACTGCACTTTTTTCACACTTGGAACGAGAAATATACCCTCTTCTTAATGAAACTGGGTTGTTTACTTTACAGGTTAATTTCAATTTTCTCGTTCTGAATATGCGCACTGTCTAAAAGTTTCACTATTACTTGTCGACGTACTTTTCGTGTGATGAACCGCTGTAGTGTTAATTATTTTGGTAAATTTTGAAGTATTTACTACTATTATATTGTATTAAGTCATTAAAATTTAAGACACTGTCGAGCGGCAACTAGATGGCTCGAGATGAAGGTAGCGAATTAGCGAATTTCTCAGCGTCTCTGGTTATATACCCCTCGTCTTCATCGCCGTTAGGGACAAAAGTCGCTGAGTAAACTCTTTTTTGATGGGTACAGATAACCGTTACAGTGACATATTGTTTTATTTAACCGCCACTGGCGCTCTCTCTGTATCCGAGTGTCATTGTTGTTGGTTTTCACTGATAATTTCTTAAATCTGTTTAAGAAATGATGCTAACACTCCCTATTAACTTATTCCACTTTCGATTTCTAAATTATCATCATCAAATTAAAGCTTATTGTCTGCTCTTTATTTTGATGTGGCATAATGCTGGTTCGCACCTAGCTTTCACTGACAATACATAACAATAGTGTTTTGAAACATGGTTTCTTATTGTCGTCTGCTAATAATGCACAATGCAACTATTTCCTATCTTTTTACATTTTGTTATTTACACTGTGTTCTCTTTAGAATGTTATTATTTGAATAATAATACATATATTATGACAATTAAAAGCTGTTTATAGCTGAACAATATTAAATCTTAATATAATTATGATAATACGTTATTATGAAAATTCCTTATTCTCTAAATACATTTTACTTGGCCTACTCAATTTAAAGGTATACAATAATAATTGAGTGGTGGTATTTCACATCTCATTTAATTATATTTATTGTTCAGTAAATTTAATGTTCATTAGGAGTCCTGTTTCCCTATTAACTTACTGACATAAATTCGTTTATGTATGGTCTAGATACATTCATAGCACCATGTTTATTCCTTAATTATTATTACTAATTACATTTCATTTAATCAGGAAGTTGCTTATACACATAAGACTTCCTTTTATAATTATCTTTATCCAATAATGTTACATCTGGGTTTGTAAAGCTAGTCTTTATATAGCCTTGTGGCTATAGCTAGTATAGTCATAGGCTTTGTTATTTATTTATCATAGTTCTTCTAATTTCAGCCAAAATGCTGTTATAGTTATTACTTTTTAAGTAATTGGTTATTTAGTTTCTATTTACATGACTCTACACATTAATGTCATGAACTGGTTCGCTTGACAGCTTATTGTGAACTTTGCATGTCCATTAGTTAAAGTCAGTCATTGTGTTTGTTATAGTGTCATGCAGTGTATTCATCACTGCTTCTTGGGATCCTTCCTCTTCTTTCTTCTTTGCTGGTCCTTCTCTTCTTTGCTACATTCATTATAAATGATTCACTTCTATAACTTTAGTGTCATAATTTACCCTTCTGGTGTGTGTCTTGGTTATGTAACATTTTGTGGTGTTACAATATTTTCTGTCAAATACTTACAAAGTTACAAATTTTACAATTTTGTTTTCTATTATTAATTAATTCAAAACTAATTCTTTTGTATACGTTGTGGTTCTCTAAAATTATACAACCAAACTTAAGATGACAACATACATGGTACCATTAATTTCTACTGTTTTAATATCCAATTTTACAAATTTCTTAATTTTACTATAGGCTTCTATGGGCTAGTGTATCTGATGTTCATTATACATTTGTTATAACATATCGTTTTTGTTTTATGAACCTTAAATATTTTAAACACAATTACAATGAAATAAATTAACTAATACACACAACAAATGATTATTCATAATCATTTTAAAACATAACATAACTCTTTTTTAACATCCTATGTAAATGCCAGTCTTCAATACCTAACATACATTCCTTATCATACTATTAAACATTGTACATTTACTATACAATAGTTCTATTCCTCCTATATTCTATTAACATAATTGCCATTATCATTAATGAGTTTACATTTAGATACCTATCGTTTATATGGAACTATTTTTATTTTCTAACTTAGACTATCATCTACAGTTTTGTACTTCAATTTTTTTTTTTATATTTCTCATACTCTTATTATGGGAAAAGGGTTGGGTAATAATCATAATGTTATATATGCTTCTCACTCACTCTTCCAATCAATTGGGTATTGTCATAGTCATAGTTATTGTCTAATCCATATGTCGGTATTGGTTCTATCTTCTAATAATTCTGTCCATCAGTTCTTTAGTATAATAATTCTCTTTATTCCTTCAAGGTTGTAAATCTTTTATCTGTTTCTAATGGTAATGTGGTTTTTTTTTCTGCTACCTTATGTCATGTTACAATATGTAATATCGGTATGGAGAACCATACATGACTTCCATATTCTAAGATTTATATTTAAAATCATTTTCAGCCAAACAACCAGGCTGTGTCTTACCTGCCTTTTTATTGCTGTATTAAATGAAAAATATTATATTACATTAAAATGAAAAAATTATAATTTTATTGCCTGGCAACAAAATTATTTTATTTTTAACAATTACCATTGTTTCAAAAAGTTTAAATAAATTTTCAAGTACTTTACTCTTGTTAAAACGTAAAAGGTTGCAGGTAAACTACCCCTTCCCCTTAACCGATCTTCACCAAAATCGAAAGTCATTGAGACCTCTACAATTCAGGGACGTATGCAAAAAATTATTTCATTCTGTTTGAATTTGCGGCTGTTATCGTTTGCCATAGAACATACGCTTGATAAAAAAACGTTGCAGGTAAACTACCCCTTCCCCTTAACCGATATTCACCAAAAACAATAGGTCTTGAGTACTCTACAAATCAGGGCTGTATGCAAAACATTATTTGATTCTGTTTGAATTTGCGGCTGTTATCGTTTGCCATAGAAAATACCCTTGTTAAAAAAACGTTGCAGGTAAACTACCCCTTTCCCTCAACCGATCTTCACCAAAAACAATAGGTCTTGAGAAATCTACAATTCAGGGCTGTATGCGAAACATTATTTGATTCTGTTTGAATTTGCGGCTGTTATCGTTTGCCAAAAAAAAAAAATTTCCCTTGATAAAAAAAACCGTTGCAGGTAAACTACCCCTTCCCCTCAACCGATCTTCACCAAAAACAATAGGTCGCGAGTACTCTACAAATCAGGGCTGCATGCAAAAAATTATTTGATTCTGTTTGAATTTGCGGCAGTTGTCGTTTGCCATAGAAAATACGCATGATAAAAAACGTTGCTGGTAAACTACCCCTTCCCCTCAACCGATCTTCACCAAAAACAATAGGTCTTGAGTACTCTACAAATCAGGGCTGTATGCAGAAAATTATTTGATTCTGTTTGAATTTGCGGCTGTTATCGTTTGCCATAGAAAATACCCTTGTTAAAAAAACGTTGTAGGTAAACTACCCCTTTCCCTTAACCGATCTTCACCAAAAACAAAAGGTCTTGAGAACTCTACAATTTAGGGCTGTATGCAAATAATCTTTTCATTCTGTTTGAATTTGCGGCTGTTATCGTTTGCCATAGGAAATACCCTTGTTAAAACATAAAACGTTACAGGTAAACTACCCCTTTCCCTTAACCGATCTTCACCAAAAACAATAGGTCTTGAGAACTCTACAATTCAGGGCTGTATGCGAAACATTATTTGATTCTGTTTGAATTTGCGGCTGTTATCGTTTGCCAAACAAACAAAATTACCCTTGCTAAAAAAAAACCGTTGCAGGTAAACTACCCCTTTCCCTCAACCGATCTTCACCAAAAACAATAGGTCGCGAGAACTCTGCAAAACCGGGCTGTATGCAAAAAATTATTTGATTCTGTTTGAATTTGCGGCAGTTATCGTTTGCCATAGAAAAAAATCTACAGACAGACAGACAGACAGACAGACACACAGACAGACAGACACACAGACACTTTTCGGAAAACGACTTTTTTTCATGTTTTGAGTGTAGTAGAATCAGAATCTGCAATAATCTCGAACACGATTTTTTTTGCCATCACCATACTTCCATTCCTTAAGGAATATGGAAGTAAAAAGGCACAGTTCATGATGTACTTTTATTATGCTGTGTAACTTGCTGGATTGTTAAGAGTGAGGTATAATTTTGCATGAATAAATACTTATTATATATTGTAATATAACTTCCAAATGAAAATTGGATCTTGTACCGTTTATATTACTATTTATTATTTTAATTTTATTTAATACAAAATTTTTTTTCTCAATTAAATTCTTTTTATATTATTTTAATATTCAGTTTTATTAAATTGTATTAATTCGTTATTTAATTCTTTATATTTCTGGTTAATTATTATTAATTACTTAGTATTTATCATTATTTGTTCTTATTCAGCCTTCGTCGGTTTGGTACAAATTAATTCAAAATAATGTTTTGTGAAGACCCAGTTCGAAGTGGTTGTCGACTCGGCTCATATAGGCTATCAACTCTTTTGGTTCCTTCCGACGATATTCAGCAATTAACTCCCCTTTCTCCACCTGAAATTCCTTAACTAAGTAATTTTTTATAAATAAAGTTCTGGTTTAATTCAATTAATTATTTTTTATTAATTTTTTATTCTTTAAAAATCGTATTACGACTCACAGGTCGACTGATTTGGTTGCCCGCATTCGACTCTTTTTCTCAGTTCGTCAGTTACAGATTTCGGTTTGATAATTTATGTTAATTTTTCAAGGGTCCTTTTATACTGCTACTGAAAAGTCAGAAATGTTTAAGAAGTACAATACCTCACAAATATTAAAAGTCTTACTTACTATTACAAATAATGTCAAACTGTTTGAATATAAACTGTAATTATTTTATTTGAAGGCCAAGGCTTCACCAAAATGGCGTCGCTTTCAGATTAAGCTAGTGACGGCAAAAAAAGATGGCCACTTGTTCGCCATCTCAAATATATGAAATCAATCGTCCCAGCTTTCCTTTAAAATATTTAAGTTTATTTATAGTGTTCACTGAAATTATGCCGGATTCTGTGTTTTCCTTCACCGTGTTGTTGTGTTCAAGTGTTCGTGCAGTTTCCTTGGTGTTTGTGAATTCGTAAATTATGTGTGTAGTTTGGTTAAAACTCACCAACTTCAAACAGAAATTTTTCGCTATACTTGTGTTTATTAGTGTATGGCGTCCCTCTTACATGTATTTTGTGTTCTTGATATGATATTTTCCATTAACTTGTATTTATTTCCTCTTGGTTTTAAAAATTTTCTTGTTAAAAAATATTTGGTTTACTTTTTGGTCAACTCAGAATTGATTCCAAATATACTTTTTCTCTCGGTTATACAGAGTTAATGTTTTCACTTTCAGATGTAACAATTGAGTAATTCGTTCCTCTTCTCCCTTCAACAAATTTTTGACCCATTTTACTTCCATGTTCCTTAAGGAACTGGAAGTATGGTGATGGCAAAAAAAAATCGTGTTCGAGATTATTGCAGATTCTGATTGTACTACACTCAAAACATGAAAAAAAGTCGTTTTTCGAAAAGTGTCTGTGTGTCTGTAGATTTTTTTTCTATGGCAAACGATAACAGCCGCAAATTCAAACAGAATCAAATAATTTTTTGTATACAGCCCTGATTTGTAGAGTACTCACAACCTATTGTTTTTGGTGAAAATCGGTTGAGGGAAAGGGGTAGTTTACCTGCAACGGTTTTTTTTTATCAAGAGTAATTTTGTTTGTTTGGCAAACGATAACAGCCGCAAATTCAAACAGAATCAAATAATGTTCGCATACAGCCCTGAATTGTAGAGTTCTGAAGATCTGTTGATTTTGGTAAAGATCGGTTAAGGGAAAGGGGTAGTTTACCTGCAACGTTTTTTGTTTTAACAAGGGTATTTTCTATGGCAAACGATAACAGCCGCAAATTCAAACATAATCAAATAACGTTTTGCATACTGCCCTGAATTGTAGAGTTCTCAAGACCTTTTGTTTTTGGTGTAGATCGGTTAAGGGAAAGGAGTAGTTTACCTGCAACGTTTTATGTTTTAAAAGGGTATTTTCTATGGCAAACGATAAGAGCCGCAAATTCAAACAGAATCAAATAGGTTTTTGCATACAGCCCTGTTTTGTTGAGTACTAAAGACCTATTGTTTTTGGTGAAGATCGGTTAAAGGAAAGGGGTAGTTTACCTGCAACGTTTTTTGTTTTATCAAGGGTATTTTATATGGCAAACGATAACAGCCGCAAATTCAAACAGAATCATATAATATTTTGCATACAGCCCTGAAATTTAGAGTTCTCAAGACCTGTTGGTTTTGGTGAAGATCGGTTAAGGGAATAGGGTAGTTTACCTGCAACATTTTATGTTTTATCAAGGGTAATTTTTTTTATGACGAACGAAAACTGCCGTACATTAAAACAGAATCAACTACTCTTCTGCATACCTTTTTGAATTATACAGAACTCAAGGTCTGTTGATTTTGTTGAAGATCGGTTAAGGGAAAGGGGCAGTTACCTGCAACGTTTTATGTTTTAACAAGGGTATTTTTTCTATGACGAACGATAACTGCCGTAAATTCAAAGAGAATGAAATAATTTTTTGCATACAGCCCTGAATTGTAGAGTACTCAAGACCTGTCGTTTTTGGTGAAGATCGGTTAAGGGAAAGGGGTAGTTTACCTGCAACGGTTTTTTTATCAAGGGTAATTTTTTTCTATGGTAAACGATAACAGCTGCAAATTCAAACAGAATCAAATGATGTTTTGCATACAGCCCTGTATTGTAGAGTTCTCAATACCTATTGGTGTTGGTGAAGATCGGTTAAGGGAAAGGGGTAGTTTACCAGCAACATTTTATGTTTTAACAAGAGTAATTTTTTATATGACGAACGATAACTACCGTAAATTCAAACAGAATCAACTAGGTTTTTGCATACCTTTTTGAACTAAAGGGAACTCAAGGTCTGTTGATTTTGTTGAAGATCGGTTAAGGGAAGGGGTAGTTTATCAGCAACGTTTTATGTTTTAAAAAGGGTAATTTTTTTATGACGAACGATAACTGCCGAAAATTCAAAGAGAATCAAATAATTTTTTGCACCCTTTCCTGAGTTGCAGAGAGCTCAAGGTCTATTGATTTTGGTGAAGATCGGTTAAGGGAAAGGGGTAGTTTACCTGCAACATTTTATGTTGTAACAAGAGAAATGTTTCCATGACGAACGATAACTGCCGCACATTCAAACAGAATCAAATATTTTTTTGCATGCATCCTTGAATTATAGAGGACGGAAAGTCTGTTGATTTTGGAGAAGATCGGTTAAGAGAAAGGTGTAGTTTACCTGAAACATTTTATGATTTAACAAGAGTAAAGTACTTAATTTTTATAAACAAAGTATCCTGATAAGAAGCTCTTAGTAATCCACTGTAGAAACGTAGATGAAATATCTATAAATGAAGAGGTTAGGTGAACGGGGTGGGGGTAATTTTCTATTATTAAAAATTATAGTTGATGGTGGAGGGGAGAATGTTTTATATGTGTACTATGTTATCGGCAACAAAGAAGTAGTTTTTTTGTTAAAATTGCTTCCCGGGCTCTTTAGCCGTAGTCCAATGTTTTCTGCAAAACCAGACTTTTCGGCAGTGCCATCGACTGCCATCATCGGTGAAAATTGAGTGCGAAAACGTGAGGTGGTATACGTTAGTGACCACAGTACTGTGGTTAATGCTGAAGCAATAAGTAGAAAGACGTAGTTTCTATGGAAATATTTCATTTCGAATATGATTTTAAATATAAATCTTAGAACATGGAAGTCATGTATGGTTCTCCATACCGATATTTTACTTCCATGTTCCTTAAGGAAATGGAAGTATGGTGATGGAAAAAAAAATCGTGTTCGAGATTATTGCAGATTCTGATTGTACTACACTCAAAACATGAAAAAAAGACATTTTTCGAAAAGTGTCTGTGTGTCTGTCTGTAGATTTTTTTTCTATGGCAAACGATAACAGCCGCAAATTCAAACTCAAACACAATCAAATAATTTTTTGCATACAGCTCTGATTTGTAGAGTACTCAAGACCTATTGTTTTTGGTGAAGATCGGTTAAGGGAAAGTGGTAGTTTACCTGCAACGTTTTTTTTTAACTAAGGGTAATTATTTTCTATAGCAAACGATAACAGCCGCAAATTCAAACATAATCAAATACTGTTTTGCATACAGCCCTGAATTGTAGAGTTCTCAAGACCTGTTGTTTTTGGTGAAGATCGGTTAACAGAAAGGGGTAGTTTACCTGCAACGTTTTATGTTTTAAAAGGGTATTTTCTATGGCAAACGATAAGAGCTGCAAATTCAAACAGAATCAAATACGTTTTTGCATACAGCCCTGATTTGTAGAGTACTCAAGACGTATTGTTTTTGGTGAAGATCGGTTAACAGGAAGGGGTAGTTTACCTGCAATGTTTTTCTTATCAAGGGTAATTTTTTTCTATGGCAAACGATAACATCCGCAAATTCAAACAGAATAAAATAATGTTTTGCATGCAGCCCTGAATTGTAGAGTTATCAAGACTTGCTGGTTTTGGTGAAGATCGGTTAAGGGAATAGGGTAGTTTACCTGCAACATTTTATGTTTTAACAAGGGTAATTTTTTTCTATGACGAACGATAACTGCCGTAAATTCAAACCGAATCAACTACTCTTTTGCATACCTTTTTGAGTTATACAGAACTCAAGGTCTGTTGATTTTGTTGAAGATCGGTTAAGGGAAAGGGGTAGTTTACCTGCAACGTTTTATATTTTAACAAGGGTATTTACTATGGAAAACGATAAGAGCCGTAAATTCAAACAGAATCAAATAATGTTTTGCATACAGCCCTGAATTGTACAGTACTGAAGGTCTATTGATTTTGGTGAAGATCGGTTTAGAGAAAGGGGTAGTTTACCTGCAACTTTTTATGTTTTAACAAGGGTAATTTTTTCTATGACGAACGATAACTGCCGTACAGTCAAAGAAAATCAAATAATTTTTTCCATATGTTCCTAAATTGTAGAGAACTCAAGGCCTGTTGATTTTGGTGAAGATCGGTAAAGGGAAAGGGGTAGTTTACCTGAAACATGTTATGTTGTAACAAGAGAAATGTTTTCATGATGAAAGATAACTGCTGCAAATTGAAACAGAATCAAATATTTTTTTGCATGCATCCCTGCATTGTAGAGGACTGAAGGTCTATTGATTTTGGTGAAGATCGGTTTAGAGAAAGGGGTAGTTTACCTGCAACGTTTTATGTTTTAACAAGAGTAAAGTAAATATCACTATTGTTTGATGACTCGAAACACTAAGTTTTTTATAAGTAAAATCGTAAAGATTTACCTTACACAAAACAAACAACAGACAAAGACAGAAAACAACAAATTCATAACACTAACATACATCAACAAACAAACTGAAAAAATTGCCCACAAATTCAAAAAAGCGGGGTACAGAATCGCTTACAAAACTACTAACAAAACAGAACACACACTATCAAAACGCACGCACAAAGCACAAAACAAATTCGATCTACCCGGTGTATACAAGCTAAATTGCTCAAATTGCAATAAATTCTACATAGGCCAGACAGGACGTAGCTTCAAACAGAGATACATTGAACACACAAAGGCACTCCACACCACTACAGAATCCACCTTTGCAAACCACCTCATTGAAGCAAGCCACACATATAAAAACATCGACAATAACATGAACATTCTACACGTACACACAAAAGGCCGAAAACTAGACACTCTAGAACAATTAGAAATATACAAACACACAAAAACAAATAAAAATGACATCCTAAACGAACAGACACAATTCAAATCGCACGCATTATTCGAACACATCTCACCACACACACACACACACACACACACACACACACACACACACACACACACACACACACACACACACACACACACACACACACACACACACACAGCATCGATCTTTCGAAAATGTACCCCGTCGCCAACAACAAGACGGACAGCGCTACCTACGGCAGCCTCTGATGAAGCCTTCTAAAGGTGAAAGCCAGTTTAGGCTGTAAGGTAAATCTTTACGATTTTACTTATAAAAAACTTAGTGTTCCGAGTCGTCAAACAATAGTGATATTTAGTTAAGTAACGGACACGTCATGGACAACGAAATCCAAGAAGAGTAAAGTACTTAATTTTTATAAATAATGTATCTTGATAAGAAGCTCATAATAATCCACTGTAGAAACGTAGATGAAATATCTATAAATGAAGAGGTTAGGTAAACGGGGTGGGGGTAATTTTCTATAAATGAAAATTATAGTTGAAGGGGGAGGGGAGAATTTTTTATGTGTACTACGTTATCGGCAACAAAGAAGTAGTTCTTTGTTAAAATTCCTTCGCGGGCTCTTTAGCCATAGTACAATGTTTTCTGAAAACAGTCGTTTCGGCAGTGCCATCGACTGCCATCATCAGTGACAATCGAGTGCGAAAACCTGAGATGGTATACGTTAGTGACCACAGTACTGTGGTTAAGGCTGAAGCAATAAGTAGAAAGAAGTAGTTTCTATGGAAATATTTCATTTTGAATATGATTTTTTATATGACAAATGATAACTGCCGCATATTCAAAGAGAATCAAATATGTTTTTGCATACATTCCTGAAGTTTTAAGTACTCAAGGTCTGTTGATTTTGGTGAAGATCGGTTAAGGAAAAGGGGTAGTTTACCTGCAACATTTTTTTTTTTATCAAGGGAAATTTTTTATCTATGGCAAACGATAACAGCCACAAATTCAAACAGAATCTAATACTTTTCCCATACAGGCCTGAATTATAGAGTTCTCAAGACCTATTGTTTTTGGTGAAGATCGGTTAAGGGAAAGGGGTAGTTTACCTGCAACGGTTTTTTTATCAAGGGTAATTTTTTTCTATGGTAAACGATAACAGCTGCAAATTCAAACAGAATCAAATGATGTTTTGCATACAGCCCTGTATTGTAGAGTTCTCAATACCTATTGGTGTTGGTGAAGATCGGTTAAGGGAAAGGGGTAGTTTACCAGCAACATTTTATGTTTTAACAAGAGTAATTTTTTATATGACGAACGATAACTACCGTAAATTCAAACAGAATCAACTAGGTTTTTGCATACCTTTTTGAACTAAAGGGAACTCAAGGTCTGTTGATTTTGTTGAAGATCGGTTAAGGGAAGGGGTAGTTTATCAGCAACGTTTTATGTTTTAAAAAGGGTAATTTTTTTATGACGAACGATAACTGCCGAAAATTCAAAGAGAATCAAATAATTTTTTGCACCCTTTCCTGAGTTGCAGAGAGCTCAAGGTCTATTGATTTTGGTGAAGATCGGTTAAGGGAAAGGGGTAGTTTACCTGCAACATTTTATGTTGTAACAAGAGAAATGTTTCCATGACGAACGATAACTGCCGCACATTCAAACAGAATCAAATATTTTTTTGCATGCATCCTTGAATTATAGAGGACGGAAAGTCTGTTGATTTTGGAGAAGATCGGTTAAGAGAAAGGTGTAGTTTACCTGAAACATTTTATGATTTAACAAGAGTAAAGTACTTAATTTTTATAAACAAAGTATCCTGATAAGAAGCTCTTAGTAATCCACTGTAGAAACGTAGATGAAATATCTATAAATGAAGAGGTTAGGTGAACGGGGTGGGGGTAATTTTCTATTATTAAAAATTATAGTTGATGGTGGAGGGGAGAATGTTTTATATGTGTACTATGTTATCGGCAACAAAGAAGTAGTTTTTTTTGTTAAAATTGCTTCCCGGGCTCTTTAGCCGTAGTCCAATGTTTTCTGCAAAACCAGACTTTTCGGCAGTGCCATCGACTGCCATCATCGGTGAAAATCGAGTGCGAAAACGTGAGGTGGTATACGTTAGTGACCACAGTACTGTGGTTAATGCTGAAGCAATAAGTAGAAAGACGTAGTTTCTATGGAAATATTTCATTTCGAATATGATATTAAATATAAATCTTAGAACATGGAAGTCATGTATGGTTCTCCATACCGATATTTTACTTCCATGTTCCTTAAGGAAATGGAAGTATGGTGATGGCAAAAAAAATCGTGTTCGAGATTATTGCAGATTCTGATTGTACTACACTCAAAACATGAAAAAAAGACATTTTTCGAAAAGTGTCTGTGTGTCTGTCTGTAGATTTTTTTTCTATGGCAAACGATAACAGCCGCAAATTCAAACTCAAACACAATCAAATAATTTTTTGCATACAGCTCTGATTTGTAGAGTACTCAAGACCTATTGTTTTTGGTGAAGATCGGTTAAGGGAAAGTGGTAGTTTACCTGCAACGTTTTTTTTTAACTAAGGGTAATTATTTTCTATAGCAAACGATAACAGCCGCAAATTCAAACATAATCAAATACTGTTTTTCATACAGCCCTGAATTGTAGAGTTCTCAAGACCTGTTGTTTTTGGTGAAGATCGGTTAACAGAAAGGGGTAGTTTACCTGCAACGTTTTATGTTTTAAAAGGGTATTTTCTATGGCAAACGATAAGAGCTGCAAATTCAAACAGAATCAAATACGTTTTTGCATACAGCCCTGATTTGTAGAGTACTCAAGACGTATTGTTTTTGGTGAAGATCGGTTAACAGGAAGGGGTAGTTTACCTGCAATGTTTTTCTTATCAAGGGTAATTTTTTTCTATGGCAAACGATAACATCCGCAAATTCAAACAGAATAAAATAATGTTTTGCATGCAGCCCTGAATTGTAGAGTTATCAAGACTTGCTGGTTTTGGTGAAGATCGGTTAAGGGAATAGGGTAGTTTACCTGCAACATTTTATGTTTTAACAAGGGTAATTTTTTTCTATGACGAACGATAACTGCCGTAAATTCAAACCGAATCAACTACTCTTTTGCATACCTTTTTGAGTTATACAGAACTCAAGGTCTGTTGATTTTGTTGAAGATCGGTTAAGGGAAAGGGGTAGTTTACCTGCAACGTTTTATATTTTAACAAGGGTATTTACTATGGAAAACGATAAGAGCCGTAAATTCAAACAGAATCAAATAATGTTTTGCATACAGCCCTGAATTGTACAGTACTGAAGGTCTATTGATTTTGGTGAAGATCGGTTTAGAGAAAGGGGTAGTTTACCTGCAACTTTTTATGTTTTAACAAGGGTAATTTTTTCTATGACGAACGATAACTGCCGTACAGTCAAAGAAAATCAAATAATTTTTTCCATATGTTCCTAAATTGTAGAGAACTCAAGGCCTGTTGATTTTGGTGAAGATCGGTAAAGGGAAAGGGGTAGTTTACCTGAAACATGTTATGTTGTAACAAGAGAAATGTTTTCATGATGAAAGATAACTGCTGCAAATTGAAACAGAATCAAATATTTTTTTGCATGCATCCCTGCATTGTAGAGGACTGAAGGTCTATTGATTTTGGTGAAGATCGGTTTAGAGAAAGGGGTAGTTTACCTGCAACGTTTTATGTTTTAACAAGAGTAAAGTAAATATCACTATTGTTTGATGACTCGAAACACTAAGTTTTTTATAAGTAAAATCGTAAAGATTTACCTTACACAAAACAAACAACAGACAAAGACAGAAAACAACAAATTCATAACACTAACATACATCAACAAACAAACTGAAAAAATTGCCCACAAATTCAAAAAAGCAGGGTACAGAATCGCTTACAAAACTACTAACAAAACAGAACACACACTATCAAAACGCACGCACAAAGCACAAAACAAATTCGATCTACCCGGTGTATACAAGCTAAATTGCTCAAATTGCAATAAATTCTACATAGGCCAGACAGGACGTAGCTTCAAACAGAGATACATTGAACACACAAAGGCACTCCACACCACTACAGAATCCACCTTTGCAAACCACCTCATTGAAGCAAGCCACACATATAAAAACATCGACAATAACATGAACATTCTACACGTACACACAAAAGGCCGAAAACTAGACACTCTAGAACAATTAGAAATATACAAACACACAAAAACAAATAAAAATGACATCCTAAACGAACAGACACAATTCAAATCGCACGCATTATTCGAACACATCTCACACACACACACACACACACACACACACACACACACACACACACACACACACACACACACACACACACACACACACAGCATCGATCTTTCGAAAATGTACCCCGTCGCCAACAACAAGACGGACAGCGCTACCTACGGCAGCCTCTGATGAAGCCTTCTAAAGGTGAAAGCCAGTTTAGGCTGTAAGGTAAATCTTTACGATTTTACTTATAAAAAACTTAGTGTTCCGAGTCGTCAAACAATAGTGATATTTAGTTAAGTAACGGACACGTCATGGACAACGAAATCCAAGAAGAGTAAAGTACTTAATTTTTATAAATAATGTATCTTGATAAGAAGCTCATAATAATCCACTGTAGAAACGTAGATGAAATATCTATAAATGAAGAGGTTAGGTAAACGGGGTGGGGGTAATTTTCTATAAATGAAAATTATAGTTGAAGGGGGAGGGGAGAATTTTTTATGTGTACTACGTTATCGGCAACAAAGAAGTAGTTCTTTGTTAAAATTCCTTCGCGGGCTCTTTAGCCATAGTACAATGTTTTCTGAAAACAGTCGTTTCGGCAGTGCCATCGACTGCCATCATCAGTGACAATCGAGTGCGAAAACCTGAGATGGTATACGTTAGTGACCACAGTACTGTGGTTAAGGCTGAAGCAATAAGTAGAAAGAAGTAGTTTCTATGGAAATATTTCATTTTGAATATGATTTTTTATATGACAAATGATAACTGCCGCATATTCAAAGAGAATCAAATATGTTTTTGCATACATTCCTGAAGTTTTAAGTACTCAAGGTCTGTTGATTTTGGTGAAGATCGGTTAAGGAAAAGGGGTAGTTTACCTGCAACATTTTTTTTTTTATCAAGGGAAATTTTTTATCTATGGCAAACGATAACAGCCACAAATTCAAACAGAATCTAATACTTTTCCCATACAGGCCTGAATTATAGAGTTCTCAAGACCTATTGTTTTTGGTGAAGATCGGTTAAGGGAAAGGGGTAGTTTACCTGCAACATTTTATGTAGTAACAAGAGAAATTTTCCATGACGAATGATAACTGCCGTGCCTGCGTTGTAGAAGACTCAGGCCTATTGATTTTGGTAAAGATCGGTTATTTCGTAAACGATTTTAAATATAAATCTTAGAGCATGGAAGTCATGTATGGTTCTCCATACCGATATTTCTAATTTCTGATTGGTTGATTCTGCTGAACTTGGGGTTGTGGGATTTTGTATTATTTCAAATAACCGATTTCTTACCTTCCAGTACAAGTTAGTTACATTAACTAATTTCGCTTAATTTAATTTACATAGTTGTATTCCTTACTTAATTACAAACAATTTGGTATCCCTTTTGCTATATTTATGTTACCTAATAGGTAAGCTATTACATTTACAAAAACTCGGTTTATAGACCCTTTAGGTATTTGATTTTCACAAAATCATGTCAAACTTCTTTAAGTTTCTTATTACATTGTATCATTCCTAAAAAAGAACATCCACTTAATAATCATGACTTGTTTTTGTTAATTAACATTGATTTGTTTTTTTGTCAATTGACTTTACTACTATTTTTAATATTCACCTTTTCTGCTTAGGTCATGCTTTTTGTTCAGTTTGACATTTTCTGAAACATTATTTAGCACCTTCTGATATTCCAAAAAATATGTTTACAGTCCTGAAAGATAGCTTATTTGTTAAATCTGTTGTTTGATACTAATTTACATTATTTGGTTTTTCTATTATTAATTTTGACAATAGTTGGTTGAATAGATTTATTTTCTTATTGAGCTCATTTAAATATAAAAAATATGGTAATTCTTTAGACTTCTCTGTATGTAGACTCTGGTAGCTCCGCCGCTGGTGTTAGATCTTACGTATTGGCATGGCAGGTGGTCGCCTCATGTCTATCGTCTATTTGTTTGGCTAGCACTGATTTTACATTGGATATTTCAATATTAACTGGTTGTCTCGAGTCTTTAAAACTCCACTGTTACATTTTGATGATGAATAGTAATTTGTCTAAAACTTCTGATTAAAACTAAGTCAACAGCGATACATCGCTGCTGACCCTTTGGTGTGCTGTGTGGAACTGAGAACGGGTAACTTACAAAATTTGCGTACGTATTAGTGCATTTGACGTCACCGTCTTTTGTTCTCTCGGCCACCGCCTCGTTTCATACGCTTTTGTTTCTGTGTCATTGTCGTTTATTAATGACGACACAGCCTTGTGAACCAATAAAATTTGTTATTTAGAGTTCGTCATCACATACACCGCCATCATCTCTGCTCGTTTTCGCTCGTCCACCGGTGACCTTGGAATTATGCTCCTCTTACTGAATATGCGTTGTTTGTTCCTACACAGGGACAATGGACCTAACCATACTTTATTCAACTTTGATACAATAAAACATTATAAAACATCCTCACACCCCATAATTAAGGTAACGGGCCTTTATGTACTGTTACAAACCCCCTCAATGAAAGGTTTTGTGTCGAGACATAAAAACTTTCATTGACTCATTCATACGGTTCTAAAAGAATCAGCCTAGATATGTCGCCACAACCCCCTGTAATGTTAATATAAAAAAAATTTATAATCACTTACCATTGGTCCAATGATGCTGATCGTATCTGTCTGACCTTACTGGACTTCTCAGGAGAGATCCCAACACCATAAGGCCATGAGGCACTTAACGTTTCTGCTCTGACGCACCGGCCAGCTCAGGACCGTGGTCACAACACCACCAAACTCTGAAACATCGAATACAAAATTTTAAAATATTGGTCTAATATACTTCCATATCTACAACTGATATGTTTCCTTTTAGATGCATTGGTTTGTGTCTGAGGCATTGGTTTGTTCAACTAATTTCTCCCAAAACAACAGCAACAAGAATTCAAAATAGACTGATTTTTCATCAACACCAAATTCAATCTCTTCCTTATAAGAGAAAAATATATATATTCCTATAAATAACATAACACGTAAACAATTCTTTTAATATTCCCAAAACACCATCACCTATTTATTTCTATAAAATTCAACCTACAACTACTATGGCAGACAAGTTCATTATTCAAATTTTATTACTCAACTTTATAATCATTTTATATTTTTTGCAATGACATCATACTATATTTTGTTCAACACCATTCTAACTTTATCTTTTTAACATTCAAGATCTACTATCTTTTTAACATTTGCTAACGTTACCCCTGTAGCGACCTCCTAACCACACACTCTATGACCATCAACATAATAAAAACATCATAGAACATTGAACATTACACATTAACATTGTTACATTTATCTTACATTAAACAATTTACATTTACATGACTTGTACCAAAACTTTATCACATCATTACTATCATCAATTCTCTATTCAACTTTTATTAGTAAACATTCATTATCTCCTTAGATTCTATAAAAAAAATTTCAAATTTATCATTACTCTTCCAGTTACATTACCTTCCTGCTATGAATTCTCTTTTTCTAACCTTTCCTCAATCCTTATCCGTTTGGGTGACTCTCAATTAGTCATTATTCTCTATATCTTATTTTGGCATTTGTCTCTCTAACCTTACTACCCCTTTTTTCCACTAACAACCGCTTCTAACCATTAACATATTATGACACCAATATTTCTATAATAACCCCCTTCACTAATCCCATTTAAAACCTCTGGCACCGCTCATCTTTTGTACTAGGATGTGTGTTCCCTACCTGGCCATATCCATCCCTAACCATTTGCCCTCCACCAAATATCGGCAAACACTCTAACCCAAAATTGCTCCGCCTGCCACAACGCTGCACGTTGATCACTCCCTACACCAGATCCTTACTACCAAATATCATCATCAACAAAATATAATTACCATTCACATTACTCACCTCTCTACATATAATCACTAACTACTGTGTCCCTAAAATATCTAACACCTCTTTATATATTATCTGTATCTCAACATTCTTATTTTCACTAACTCCCATTAACTCTATTTAACTAACTCCAATGCCCGTATTTATCACTATCCCCAAACCTCTTTACATTTCACCTTAATATGCCACTAGAAAATTCATCACTTATCTACTAACAACAATACCTCTCAATATCCAAATATATTACATGCTTAATCATTTACTAACCATTAGACTCTGAATCTCATAATATTATTTAAAATCATTCTCATAATTAATTATTCTTGAATATTTAAAATTCTACATTACATGGTTTACATAACAAATATATAAAATACACAATATCAAAAATACACAAATACATTGACATTAATATACACAAAAATATACAATCCAAATTACCAATTAATCGTTTACCATAAATCAGTCATAAACAGTCCATTTCGAAAAACACTATCCACATAATTAAATGTTCATAAACGCAATAAAATAATTAACCTCCATTGTCAAATAATAATCTTAGCTTACGTATACATAATTCATTTTTAATTAAGTACATTATATCATCTTTTGTAATATAATAACTATTTAAATTTATTTTGTCCATTATACCATAGTAATACTCTGCAGGATTACTCAACATTACTATATCATAAAACTTGTCAACATTCGGTATGGTCCTGTCACCTTCGGTATAATTAGTCATAATTAGGTAATTTGCCAAGTCATTATTCTCTTTACCTCCTACTACTTCAGTTTTATTACAAGGTAAGTACTTACTATATTTATTATATATCATCTCTCCTCCTAACCTTTCCATAAACTCTTCATAGTCTCTACTTATCTTAAAAATTTCTATTTCTCTTTTCCTCTCAACATATCTCTCACTATCTACATTTGCAGGGGACACTAATTCACAACTATTGCACTGCCTGTGAAGTGCACTACAAAAACCAAGGACAACTCTATTTGTAGACCATGTGTCTCCCAAATACACATCGAAGGCACTCTCGTCCTTCCTAAACACATGTACATCACCCCCTACTTCATCATTAAGGGAAAAATCTACCCCCTGCAATTCCCTTACAATTATACTCTCTTTACACACACTCTTTAACCCTTCAAAACACACTATCACTCCATTATTATCATATTCTATTCCCCATAAAATTTCATTATCGCTACCCCTGTTTACATAATCATTTTCTAATATCATACTTTTATTTATATTGTTACAATTCTCTCCCCTACTTGTGAAGGTCCTCGCCTTCTACCTTTTATAATTACGTATAATACACTCATCATAAAATACTCACCGCTGCCAGAATTTTACTTACCGTCATCGTCCCCGTTAAACTTACCTTATTAAATTACCCAGGTCGCCAACATGTTTTTTAGTTTTACATGTAAACTTTGAACACTCTTGCCCTTATAAAAATTCCGCTATCTGACTACCCTTATATATCAGAAGAATCCCAATTACGTTAAACGAGTTGTCAGCACAGAAAACTAGGAAATGGTAATGACATAATAACTTACAACTTACAACTAACACATATTTATGACGATTTAAGCATTGTTTTATTTACCATAATAATTAACTTCTTTACTCTTCCAATAATTTGGTTAATAGGATTACAATATTATAAATTCTATAGATTATACAAACCAGTAACGTTTTCTTTCTCCCCTTTCTCTCTCACACACACGCTCTCAGTCTCTTTATATATTCGAATAAATCTCCGTTATTGAGCTCATTATGAATTTACTGTTTACTATAAACTTTTGGCCAATTATTATAAATTTCACTTTTACTTAACTGTATGAAGTCCCTGGTATTGCACACTATGTCTACTCCATCTTCTTCACTTAACTCCCAGTTTTCATTCACTCCACTTTTTTATACACTGTTCCTCCGGTTGAACCACTGTTTACTGTTGTTTTATTACAATACACTCTTTGGTAGACCTACTGTTAATTTTTTCGGTCTACCAACGTTTTTCCGAGGCTACTGTGAAATTACGTCTTCACTGCTTGATGAGTTGTAGTGGAACTGGCCGCACGTTATTATTTGTACACTTTTAATACTTTTGAATGTTTACACACTTTCTTAGATAGGCCGGATTTATTTTAACGGCCTATCTTGTAAACCCGAGGCCACTGTTTTTTAATTAACAAACTTTACTGTCAGATACTGCTTACTACTGTTCACTCTCTGATACCAAACTGCAGACTGTGTTTCACACAAGCCTGCTGCTGGGGTGGTTACGCAATACGTCTGGGCAATTGTTTAGACTAGCTGTATGTGCATTGCTGGTTGGGGCTCCTTACAGGTGAAAGTGAATTTATTAATTACTGAATTAAAATTAAAACTGGATCACACACTTCTGTACCGTTACAACTTACCTTGTCTTTGTTCATCTCTAACTTGTCTACACCCCTCTTATTTTCTAACTCTATCTCATTAATTCTCTTGTCAACATTAAAATTTCGTTTGTACATTTCATTTTTTAATTCTTCAAATTTCTCATCTAATTGATTCAATTTTACATTTTGCAAATTACTTTGTTTCTTTAGTTCGTTTAATTTGGTATCAAAACTGTCAAACTTTACATTAAATTTAACATTCTGCTGGTTAAACTTGTCATCGAATTTAATATTCTGCTGGTTAAACTTTTCATCAAATTTTTCATCAATCTGTTCTCTTAATAATTGAAATTGGTTATTTTGTGTTTTAATTAATATAAATAAATCTTCTAATGACACCTTATTATCGATTGCTCTCGGTGTTGAATTGGCACTTATATCGTTTAATATAATTCATTCTGTATCTGTGTTGTTCATCTCTACGCTTTCGTTATTTTCTGCCATTTTGATAAGCTTTTCTTTTTTTTTTCTTTAATATTAAAATAACTATTTGAGAATTAATAACGTCATTGTCGTTTATTAATGACGACACAGCCTTGTGAACCAATAAAATTTGTTATTTAGAGTTCGTCATCACATACACCGCCATCATCTCTGCTCGTTTTTGCTCGTCCACCGGTGACCTTGGAATTATGCTCCTCTTACTGAATATGCGTTGTTTGTTCCTACACAGGGACAATGGACCTAACCATACTTTATTCAACTTTGATACAATAAAACATTATAAAACATCCTCACACCCCATAATTAAGGTAACGGGCCTTTATGTACTGTTACAATTTGTGTTATCATGTGTTTTGTCAATGTTTATGCATGTTCACACTTACACTGGTATTGTTAACCTGATTATGATTGATTATATTTTGGTTTGTTTACTCACCATTTCACTTTTATAATTAATCTGATTATTATTCCATTTTAATGTAATTGCTTATTATCAATTACATTCGTTTGAATACACTACACTTTGTAGTGCATCTTCACATGTCACTTTCACTGATTTTTACACTATGTTTGTTGTCATGAGAAGAATTTAACTAGACCATCTAGTTGTTCTTGTCTGACTATTGACAATTACCCTTCCGTCATCACATCACTTTTACAACTTAATATTATTAACAATGTTTACTTAAAACTATTGTACAATGGTTTTTTTAGTTTGGTTTCTGTATTGTACTTCAGGGGTTTTAGATTGTAATTTAATTATATTTATTTTGGCTTTTATGTACTAAAGGTTCCTTTTTGTGGGTCCCCTTGGTTTGTTGCATTTAATGGGGCAAAAAGGGGTTCTTTATTTTTTTATTTCATTTAATAATTATTTGGGGCCAATCTGTTTGGGCACCCTTGATGGCCATTAAGACCTGCTTTGTGTAACACCCTATATTCAAATCCGTGCCAGTCCGTGCCTAGTACAAGAGAGATAAAGACATTGGAATGTGGGGGTGTGTGCGCTCGTGTGCCGCTGTGGATAATCTCGACACCAAAGTCGTCAATGGAAGTGAGCAAAACATAACTAATGAACCTGCCACGTGAGCGCATCAACCAATCAGAGCACGAGCTGACGGAAGTGGCAAGAGATGACGCTTTGGGTAGCGTCGGTGGTCGGTTACCAAACTTTAAGCCGCACGGCTGCAACATGGGCCCGCCGGCCAAGAAAAATTTTGTTTACTTATAGAAAGGTGAATCAAACAGTTCGGTGATTACGTGGCGGCAGCTGCGATCGGTTCAACTCATGGAGTGATCGTGGGCCGCAAAAATGTCGAAAATATTAGAAAGTTAATTCAGTTCAATGATAATGTAACGTGGAATCAGTGTGAAATATTAAAACAGTGGAAAAGCAATTTGGACAACTAGTGTAGCAGGAGGTCGACCCGAGCATCAAATACGAAAACAAGTAACTGTATCTTATATAAACATTTCGAATCATCAAAATTATAATGTACAGAGATCTCTAGACTAAAACCAAGGGGGAATAATTTAAATGTTTGGAGTGAAAGAGTGTGTGCGAGCAGATGCTGGGTTGTTTTATAATCAATCAGAATATTATTATTAATAGATTAGAATAAGAATTACTATGTTTGTTTTCCTTTTGGTAATAACAAAAAGTAATCAAAAGAATCAGTAATAGCCAGTAAATTTTAAATAGAATTATTAAAAAATAAAATATAAAGAAAATAATTAATGGGATACCATAATAAATAAGGTTTGTTTTGCAATATAACCATGTGTTAGCTTAGTTATTTTGTCATTACCATTTCCTAGTGTTCTGTGCTGAAAAATTTGTCTAACGTTTCCGAGGATCTTCTGAATTAGGGGGTTGTCAGATTGCAAAATCATCCCTTTTGTTTTATTAAGGAAGAGTGTAAAGTAAATTATTATAAATAAATTACCTTATATCCATCGTGTGACTTCGTTACGTCGATTAAAATAACGTGTTTCGGAACATCTGTTCCATCATCAGATAAAATCGCTCTATTGAGGTCGTTAAATGTTAAAAACACATGTTACACATAATTGTCCACTATGTAATTCACTTGCTTTCTAAATCGTGCGCACCACGACGAAGCCGATCGGACACTGAACTATTATCTGAGTGATTACACCTAAACAGGTTCAAAGCTGTATCGTATAGCGGGTTGGATTTAAAATTTAAGTGGTCATTCAATATGAAGTCTCGGCTGTTTATGTTATTATATGCTTTGTATATTTTGAACTCTTCTATTGCGTCCATGTAACGGCCTTTGTTGCACACATGTAGGGGTATTAAATTATATTTAAAATCGGTATAACGACGGATATAAGGTGATTTATTTATAATAATTTACTGTTCATACGTGACTTGGATACCAAGAACTAATATGCATTTTAGAGTGTAAAGGTTTCGATGTATAGCCTAAAACATCGTGGCGACTCTGGACTTCTGATTGGTGTTTAATTAACAAGGTAAGTAAGCGAAAAAAGATCGCCGGTAAGGTTCTGGCAGTTTTATTTTATTTATTTATTTCGAATAAGTTTGTTTATCAACAATGTGCGACTCGCTGCCAGGATCCTAATATAACTTTATACGAGGTAGACCTATTTTAATGCACAGAAAATAGGATTTGGGTAACGACGTATATATGTGAAATTATCGTACATAATTATGTTGTGTCAATTAGGTTATGTTTTGGTAGTGTAAATGTTGGATTTACTTCCACGTAATACTAACAATTTTATGTAGTGGGTATTTGTAGTTAATGTGTATAATTATTGAGCGATAGAGGGGTTGTAGTTTTATATAAAGAGTATTATATAAATAATTTTTTTGAACATGACCGAGGTACAAGATAACGATATTGGTTTCGCGTGGGATGAATGGGAAGGCAAATTCAGAGGGATTGTGGATAAAATGACGGACGAGGAGTGGGGTAATTTGGATGATAATTTGACACGAATGGAAGAACAAGAGGAGGGAATATTTGCCGAAATTAAAAAGCATAGTGATGATATTATTATTGGTAGCGAGATGACAAATAATAATGGTAAGATAGTTGAAGTGATAGGAGTAGAGAATAAGACAGTGAATAGGCCTAATGATAATGATGACAGTGTGGGGGTGGTAGAAAAAGAGTATTCATTGGATGATGTGATGAATTTTTTGATAACAATGAATGATGATATAAATAAGGGTTTTGATATGATGGATAAACATTTTGATGAGATGGATAAATTATTGCGGAAACCAGAGACAGATCAATTAAAGGAGAATACAGAAGTTGAATTAAAACAGGTAAGTGTTTGTGGTGGTAGTAATACTATGACGAAAATTAGTGAAGGAATAATTAACACGGTGAGTAATAACAATAATTATGGTAATAAGGTAACAAGTGATAACAATGATATTAAAAATGGTGATGTAATTGAAAACGTGGTATCAGAGAGTGATACATTGAATAATGATAGTGGCGATGAGAGTTTAGTAGGAGTAGAAATTAGTGATGAGGTAGTAGTTGTTAAGGAGAGTGAGAGAGAGTATGAAGCGAGGTTAGGTGAGTATGGAGGGCAGAGGGCAAATTTTCCCTGTGATATAAGTGGAGTAAAGACTCCACATGTGTTTTATGAGGACGAAGGTTCCTCCAAAGATTATGTGGGAGACATGGTGTCTCCAAAGGGTCCCTTAAGTTGTTGTAGTAATGTATCTGGTAAAGCCAGGAAGTATTTTAGTGATTTTATGTTGCCCTTTGCATGGAATGAGTTGGTTCAGGGGGGTAGTGACAGGTGTTATGATGATGAGAGATGTTTTGAGAGAGAGTTGTGTGCAGATAGGGAGATAGAATTATTTCAGTTAAAGAGAAATTATGAAGAGTTGATAGAGAGGTTAGAAGTGGAGAAGATAAACAATACGAAATGCTTACCTTATGAAATGAAGATTGATGATTATTTTGATAATACTGTTGTAAATGATAAAAACTTACCTGATGTTGTGATTGATATAGTAAATGAATATGATGATACAAATGACATGGGAATAACAAATAATATTAAGGGAGACTGAACAAAATTAACTAATGTTGACAAGGTTGATGAAATAATAAAAAGGGACAATCCTATAAATTATAATGGTATAATGAATGACATAGATTTAATGGGTTATTACATTAATAATAAGAATGTGATGTATGTGGATAAGAACGACTTGTGTTATAAAAATATTAGATTATTATACGATGACGGGGGTTAGATCAAAACTCAGTGAATGGACATTTTAAGTATTTTAGTTTATGGTAATGACATGGCTAAATTAGGAAACGAGGTGTGGTAAACAGGAAAACTAATGACAAAGAATTGTAAATAAATTTATAGTGAAATTAATTGTGTTTGTGTTGTAAAATATATAGTATGTAAACAATGTATGCATGTAGTAGAAATCAATTTGATAATAATAATAATATTTTGGCAGACTAAATAAATAATGAGAATAATTATGAAGGTGATAATAAATGAATTGTAATTGTTTTGGAGTAAAGTAATTAAAATATGTTGTGTTTTTAATAATTGATGGAATTAAAATAATTTGAGATGAAGTAACTGATTAATTTAGAATGTTGTATAATTGGATTTTGATAATGAATTTAAATGATTTTATGAGATGTAAACTGGATAATAAATAATCAATGAATAAATGTAAAATGTATTTAGTTTGTGGAGTAACATGGTTGTTAAAATGTTTCAGAAGATACATGGAGTTATGTACATTATTTCGTGTTTATATTTTGTGTCTATGACAGTGTATGAGTGATGTAATGTAAATATGAATTTTATAATGCAATTTATATAAAGCAAAATGTTTGATGTTTAAATGTATTAATGTAAAATGTTGTATAAAGAGATTTTGATAATGAATTTAAATGATTTTAGGAGATTGGAACTTGATAATAAATAATAAATGAATAAATGTAAAATGCATTTAGTTGTGGAATCATATGTTTGCTATAATGTTTCAGAAGATAAATGGAGTTGTGTACATGATTTGGTGGTAACAATTGTTTATATTTTGTGTCTGTGACAATATGTGAGTGATGTAATGTAAGTATGAATTTTATAATGCAATTTAAGTAAAGCAATATAATTAAATGTTTCAATAATAAATTTTCAATGTGTTTAAAATGTTTTAAGTTAAGTGATGCAATTAATTTGAGATAATTATGAATTTTCATTGGGTAATAAAGGTTAGAATTTGGGTGAGAAAGATTTTAATGGGACATTTGAATTAGCCAGAGTTAATTTTAAAAGGGTGTTAAACAGAATAAGATTTTGAGAACATAAGTAAGATAGAAACTGAGTATTAATAGTGACACAGTAGCGATAGTGGGTATATGTAGAATAATGAGAAGGATGCAATGGGAGAGTAATTAGCTAATGGGGAAATTTTGTGGAAGGGGTGGTGTGATAAGGAGTCCTCAACGAAAAGCGTTGTGGCGGGAGGTGAACCGTATGTGCGTTGGCAGGGTTAGCTAGGGGGAACCAGGAACCAATAAGGGAATGAGTATAGGGAGGGAACACACGTCCTAAGTACAAAGAGGGTAGGGTGTATTTTGGTATAAGGGTAGAATGATGTGAATGGACTTAGAGAATTATTGATAAATATTTTGAGAGAGTGGTGTCATACTAGGTAAATCTGTTAGTAAGTGTTAGAGTCAAAAGGGGGTTGAGGTTATATTTAATCACCCAATTGTAAATCGAATCATTATAAATAACTAAGAGTCACCCAAAATAATTGATAATGAAGATGTTAAAGAGAAAAAAATCATAGTTGAAATGTAATAATAAACGAAACCAGTGAAAAATTTTATAGAATTTGAAAATAAAATAAAGCTGTAAGGGGTGTAAAATTTTGGTCAACTTAAATGTGAATTGTTTATTGTAAAGTAATAACAACAATGTTAATGATAAGTGTTCTATGTTGTATTATGTTGTATTATGTTTGAATATAAAAATTATAAACATGTGATGTGTTTTACCTTGTATAAATTTTCAATAGGTCATTCACTTGACCCAGAGAGATCAGCTGATGACTGATGTTTGATATATAATATGTTTTTTACAATTGATTCGTAGATTTTGTTTGTGTAGTCATACTGAAATGATTAAATAAAAATTTTTTTGTTGACAAATGATTCTTTTTGGGAATCGAAAATTTTTTTTGAAAAAAAAAAAAATGATTTTTTGCTTGAAGTTTAGATTGTGTTTTTGTGTCCAGGATATACTGTTGATTATATGTTAATGTGTTAACTGATTGATGTTATTCATATTATATGTGTTGTGAACAAATGTAATGATAAGTGAATTTATGATTTAATAAGATGTTCAGTTTATTTGTTTTTTATGATTGTTAGTAGTTAGTGAAGAAGAATGGTAGATTCATGTAAAGATTTTGGGATTTTGATGAAATTAATGGTAATATAACATTTGAGATTGGAATTAGATTTAATTTCTTTGAGTTAACAGAATTTAAATGATTTAAGTGGAGTGGTTTAATTTCTTTTGAGTTGAAAGTCAACTCGATAAAATAGTAAGAGAAGTAAATGAAGTCCAAGTATGACATATTTTTATAAATGTTAAATCAACAAAGTTGTATATGAATATTATATGCAGTAATAATGAGTATGTGTACGCACCCAGTACTTGCTAAAGGCAACCCAGTATGCATGTAAGGGGGAACATATCGGTTCAGGATCTGGTATGGTATAAGGCCAGTGTTTTGATTTTTGGGCGGAATGATAGAAGGTTAGGGGTACTATGGTGAGTATCTGTCCGATTTTATGGTGTTGGAATCTCGAAAAGAGAAGTCCAGTAATCTCGTTCAGGTGCAGCCATAGTCGCCGAGCTGGGGGGGGGGGGTAGTTTACCCATGATGTGTTAAGAATTAACGGGCGGGTTGTTGGCGCCATATCCTCACCGATCCTCTTAGGGTTTATCAATGAGAGTTTTTATGCTTTTGGGCATAAAACCTCTCATTGGGGGGGTATTGTAATGGGGCAAAAAGGGGGTCTTTATTTTTTTATTTCATTTAATAATTATTTGGGGCCAATCTGTTTGGGCACCCTTTATGGCCATTAAGACCTGCTTTGTGTAACACCCTATATTCAAATCCGTGCCAGTCCGTGCCTAGTACAAGAGAGATAAAGACATTGGAATGCGGGGGTGTGTGCGCTCGTGTGCCGCTGTGGATAATCTCGACACCAAAGTCGTCAACGGAAGTGAGCAAAACATAACTAATGAACCTGCCACGTGAGCGCATCAACCAATCAGAGCGCGAGCTGACGGAAGTGGCAAGAGACGACGCTTTGGGTAGCGTCGGTGGTCGGTTACCAAACTTGAAGCCGGACGGCTGCAACATGGGCCCGCCGGCCAAGAAAAATTCTGTTTACTTATAGAAAGGTGAATCAAACAGTTCGGTGATTATGTGGCGGCGGCTGCGATCGGTTCAACTCATGGAGTGATGGCGGAAAAATGTCGAAAATATTAGAAAGTGAATTCAGTTCAACGATAACATAACGTGGAATCAGTTTGAAATATTAAAACAGTGGAAAAGCAATTTGGACAACTAGTGTAGCAGGAGGTTGACCCGAGCATCAAATATGAAAACAAGTAACCGTATCTTATATAAACATTTCGAATCATCAAAATTATAATGTACAGAGATCTCTAGACTAAAACCAAGGGGGAATAATTTAAATGTTTGGAGTGAAAGAGTGTGTGCGAGCAGATGCTGGGTTGTTTTATAATCAATCAGAATATTATTATTAATAGATTAGAATAAGAATTACTATGTTTGTTTTCCTTTTGGTAATAACGAAAAGTAATCAAAAGAATCAGTAATAGCCAGTAATGAAAAGCCAGTAAATTTTAAATAGAATTATTAAAAAATAAAATATAAAGAAAATAATTAATGGGATACCGTAATAAATAAGGTTTGTTTTGCAATATAACCATGTGTTAGCTTAGTTACTTCGTCATTACCATTTCCTAGTGTTCTGTGCTGAAAAATTCGTCTAACGTTTCCGAGGATCTTCTGAACTGGGGGTAGTCGTATTGCAAAATTATCCCTTTTGTTTTATTAAGGAAGAGTGTAAAGGTTTTGATGTATAGCCTAAAACATCGTGGCGACTCTGGACTTCTGATTGGTGTTTAATTAACAAGGTAAGTAAGCGAAAAAAGATCACAGGTAAGGTTCTGGCAGTTTTATTTTATTTATTTATTTCGAATAAGTTTGTTTATCAACAGCATTACAATATATATTCCTTTGTAAGTAACTCATTGAGTTTCCTGCAGGTCTCCCATGTAATATCTTCAAATAAATATACTGTAAGTAGGTTTATTTTCACCTGACGCATGTTTCACAGAAATTATTCTGTCTCTTCAGAGGTTTATTTGAATTGTAAATAAATGTTTCACTTACAGTATAGTTAAGTGTATATACAATATTAACTATATTGTAAGAGAAACATTCATTTACAATTCAAACAAACCTCTGAAGATATAGAATAATTTCTGTGAAACGTGCGTCAGGTGAAAATAAACCTACTTGCAGACTATTTATTTGAAGATATTATATAAATATGTATTAAATGTTAAATACAATATTTTTGTAGCAATATTTACTGTAAAATGTGTTATGTGTGAAGCAATTATTGAATTGTAGAAATAATGTCTAATCAATAGTACACACTTCTAGGTGATTCGTTGCTATCATCGCATATTAGACTTAAATGAGAAACATGTTGACACTGAAGTGTTGAAAATTTTAACAAATGCAATAGTGAAAAATCTCCCAGACAACCAGGGAAATCCTACAAATCGACAAAGAAAGAAAGCACTTGAACTGTTTGGACGTCTGACGAGTCAGGTATTTCTAGTAGTGTTAATTCTAGCCGTTATTATCATACAGCTGTTTTTCTCCATCTCTCTCTCTCTCTCTCTCTCTCTCTCTCTCTCTCTCTACTCTCTCTCTCTCTCTCTCTCTCTCTCTCTCCTCTCTCTCTCTCTCTCTCTCTCTCTCCTCTCTCTTCTCACTCTCTCTCTCTCTCTCTCTCTCACACACACACACACACACACACACACACACACACACACACACACACACACACTTCTCTTCACCTTTCTTTCATCGAGAAAGAGCAAAAATTTGTTCAAATTAACATTCATTAAATTCTCTACAAGGTTTTTACAAGATTGTTACACAACAAGACACAGTGCATTCACATAATTTTGTCTTCTCATCCTTGTGTTCAGGAATATTATAAGACACAGAAAGATTCCTTTTTGATACAACTGTTTTGTTATTTTTTAAATTCCTTCTCTTTCTGTCTTAAATGCTCTCTATGTTTGTTTTCTTTGTCTTTTTTTTCAAGATAGTATGGGATGTACAGTAGAACATTAATTGTAGCATCCTATAATTCATATGAAGATGATTTGCAGTCTACTTTTCCAGAAAATTAGCTTAACAGTTTTGTAGAAATATCATAGTGCTTAGTAGAGTGAAAAATTTCTCTGAAATGTATAAGTGTTCATGTTTTGTTTTCAACTGTGGTTTACGTTGGACTGTTACTTAATGTACTTGGGAATTTACAGGATTTAGTTGAAAAAAATGTTTGAGCAAACCTAAACCAATCACACACTGGCTTAGATTTTTATTTATTTTATTTATAATCACACATTTTATGTATTTATTTTTTTATTTTCTAACCAGTATGTTACCCACTGTTCTCATTAAAATATACACTACATGAATTTTTATCTAAAAATTGAAACAATATTAATTTGTTCAAATACTAAAATACTCTTACCTTCGGGTTTTACTCCAGAGTCATACAGACGAAAACAGCTGCAGAAGGATTATTTGAGTTGAGTGGTGAAAATATAATAACACAGTTTATTCTGGCTAAAACAACTTATTTGGATTTTATTTAATGTAATGTTTTACAGTTATGCAATAACGTATCAAATTCTATGCTGGTTGATTACTACATTGATTAAAAGTTTTCTGTTTTTTGTTTTGTTGAACGTAAACAACATATAAAGTTATCAGTACCGGTATATCAAACAATAATGAAACAATTCTTATGATTATTATTCTTAAATGGCTATAACAATTTTCTTAATCTTAATAATGACCCAGTACTTTGTCGCACTCACTCTTTCATTCTTTTTTACATTTTTATTTTCTAACCCCTGTTAATAGAGCTCTGTATCTGTAAGTATTTTGTATATTTATAAAATTGATTTGGTTGTTTCTGAATGGTACTTAACCAATCCATGGCGTTCCAGACAGCTTCACCACCGTCACGTGTTACTCATGGTATCACTCATCACTCCGAACTGTTATTTCAACAATTTATGAATTTATTCACTGTCACGGTATACTCCGCCTTATTTAGTTTATTTGGTTTCAAATTACACTTCAGACTTTTGTAACATTTTGTCGACCGGCTTTATTTTGTTCGAGCACTTAGGTGTTTCAGGTTGGCTGCGCGCTACTGTTTATACACTTTTTATACTTGTTTTTAATACTTGAAAAGATAGGCAGACTATTAGTTATTATTATGGCCTATCTTGCACCCGAGGCCACTGTTTAGCTATCTGCACTGTATGCTGCTGCTGGCTGTCTGTTGTTCACTCTCTGATGACAATCTGCATACTGTAATTCACAAAGCCTGCTGCTTACTGGGGCAGTTACGCAATGTGTCTAGACAATTGTTTAGGCTAACAGTGTATATTGCTGGTTACTGGGGGACCTCAGGTGAAGTCTGACAATTTGAAAATTAACTGAATTGATGCAGAATAAAATTAAAACTATGGGATCACCCACTTCTGTACCGTTACAATACCCCCCCCCCCAATAAGAGGTTGAAGGCCGAAGTGTTCAAACTCTTATTGCCTAAAACCTAAGAGGATCAGTGAGGATATGGCGCCGCAACCTCCCTGAACTTTCTACTAAAAATCATGGGTACTTACCCTCCTAGTCTGGTGACTGTGACAGCCCCCATCCGATCTTACTGGACTTCTCTGTTCGAGATCCCAACACCATAAGCTCGGACAGATACCCGCCACAGTATCGCCTGGCTCTAAAACATTCAATAAAAAAAATCAGCAAACGGCCTTCCATCACTCCGTATCCCACAACTGATTAATTTCCTCTTAGCCATACCGTTTCATTTCAAAGTACTGGTTCTGTTTAAAAATAATAATATAAACTTACAGTCTACTTACAGGTCAATCATATTAATTAAATAATACTCCCCATATAATATTACCCATCCAAAATAACAATTTAATCGTACAGGTTATCCTTAATTTCTATTATATAAACAGTTATATGTACATCTTATTTTCCCAAAATACTATCTCCGCTTTAACGTTCTTTCAGTTTTTAATTTAAATACATATTTTAATCATTGTTTACTTAACCTACCATTACAGGTGAAATTTGAATCAAGTTGAATTTAAATTCATTATTACAAATCATGTTTTCAATTTAATTTAATTAACCATTTAATTTAATTTAATTTAATTAACAGTTTCAAAATTACATTTATCAAAATGATTTTCCATTAACAAAATCCTTTCACACAGGATTTAACTGCATTATATTCAAAACATTAAGTCATTTCCTTGCATTATAAAAATTTACCTTCATTTCAACACATCTTAATTTCTTTTATTTCATAATAGAATTTTCTCATGACAGTGATTCAGCAGACTACAACATTTTTGTCATTGTCAACTCAGCATGGCTATAAACATTGGTCACAACATACAACACACCTGTTTACATTAACAGTTGTCTGCCATACTGGTGTTATAAACACTCTCAGTTTCAACATTCTGCTTACCACATACTGACACCTGTACATCACTTTTCAATTATTTGGGTTTTTCTAAATCTAAAGTTAACATATTTATCAATTACTATTTAATACAATTCGGATCAAATATAATTTTAATTCACCTTTTTAAATTAACTTAATTTTAACTCCCATCCAAACAATATCTTTAGTTGCATTATTTAAAACACTGGTAATTTAAATACACAATTCAAATAAAATCCTTAATACCTCCTGTTAATTATTATTTTTAATTAACAACATAAAATAATATTATTATTAAAATCAAGCAATACAATACACACATGGTTACATGAAACATTTTACAGTACACACACAATTAATTTCACTATAATGTATTTACAAATCTTCATCATTACGTGTTCAATTTTATCACACTTCGTTTCCAAAATCAGCCAGTCAGGACCATAAATCAAAATATTTAAATTGTCCATTTATTTAGTTTATGTTCAGCCTCCATCATCAAAAATTAGTCTGGGTTTCACATAACAGTTTTCAATTTTGCTGATACACAACATATGGCTGTTTTTTGTTTTATAGCCACAAAAACTTATTTTTTCCATTGCACCAAAATAATAATCTATAGGGTTACCCCTCAAAATTATCTTATCATAAATCAAGTCTACATCAGTATTTTTTATAAAGTCTCCATCAGTGTTTTTTGTTATTACCATTACATCATTATTACCATATTCTGCTACTACAGGTACATTAACTCTCCCAACAGGCAAATATTTATCATTAATATACACATTGTTTCTTAAACAAAGTAAGTCTCTACTATTTTTACTATAATCACCTCTTTCAACATTTATTTCCACTACTAAACTTTCATAAACTCTATTCAACTTAAATATTACTATTTCTCTCTCTCTAATTCTCTCATCACAATATTTCTCACAACATTTCACATTCTCATTCCATACAGAGGGCAACACAACATTATTACAACATCTGGCTTTACCAGATACACAAAAATAATTTCTTTGACATTTTAAAGACCTTTTGTCTTCTACAAAAACTAGCGAGGAACCTTTGTCCTCCAACAATACTGGTGAAACTTTTTCTTCACCTGTCTCACAAGAAAAATTTGCCCTCTGCCCTACATACTCATCTAATCTCTCTTGCCACTCTTTTTCTAAGTCATCAACGCTAATTACTACTCCATTACAACCTATTACTCTCTCTCTCTCTCACTCACTATCTCACTATCTATTTTCAATGTCTCACTCTCTGATACTACAGTCTTAATTATATTATCATTTTCAGCATTATTTCTATCACTTGTTACTTTTTTATTATCATTATTACTATTACTTTTAATCTGTTCTCCTATTGACTCTACTATTTGTTCTTTAATAGTGTTAACGCATTCATCCATCTCATTTAGACGTTTAGTCATATTAACCTCAAACTTGGCATTTTGCTTATTTATTTCGTCAAATTTCTCATTGAAACTACTTTTAATTTCTTTGATTTCGTTTTTCTGTTCATCAAATTTGGTATTGAAATTGCTATTCACTTTACTGAAATTATTTTTCATAAAATCAAATATGTCCTCCAATGACAATTCTTTTTCTTTTATATTTGTTTTAATTGTAATAGGGGTGGAAGTTGCTCCCCCTCACTAATTAATACAGATCCGTTTACATTACTGTCACTGATTGACAGTGACTCTGTCTGAATACCTGAATCGCCTTTATTGGCCGACTCAGTTGACATGTTTTCATACATCGATTTATTTTCGGCCTCACTACCGACAACTACATCAATTTCATTTATTTTATTCTCTACGTTCTCCATTATGAAGTTGTTTAATTAAATGATCGTCAAGTTTACTTTAATTACCAAATTTACTTTCTATGATCTAAAGCATTCTAACCACACCCTCACTTCCAAATAACCCGTTCTGCAGCTTAATTAGGTCTGGCGAATATAATCACAAATTATACTCGCCGTCCCTGGTCGGGGGCCAGTGAAACAATATTAATTTGTTCAAATACTAAAATACTCTTACCTTCGGGTTTTACTCCAGAGTCGTACAGACGAAAACAGCTGCAGAAGAATTATTTGAGTTGAGTGGTGAACATATAATAACACAGTTTATTCTGGCTAAAACAACTTATTTGGATTTTATTTAATGTAATGTTTTACAGTTATGCAATAACGTATCAAATTCTATGCTGGTTGATTACTACATTGATTAAAAGTTTTCTGTTTTTTGTTTTGTTGAACGTAAACAACATATAAAGTTATCAGTACCGGTATATCAAACAATAATGAAACAATTCTTATGATTATTATTCTTAAATGGCTATAACAATTTTCTTAATCTTAATAATGACCCAGTACTTTGTCGCACTCACTCTTTCATTCTTTTTTACATTTTTATTTTCTAACCCCTGTTAATAGAGCTCTGTATCTGTAAGTATTTTGTATATTTATAAAATTGATTTGGTTGTTTCTGAATGGTACTTAACCAATCCACGGCGTTCCAGACAGCTTCACCACCGTCACGTGTTACTCACGGTATCACTCATCACTCCGAACTGTTATTTCAACAATTTATGAATTTATTCACTGTCACGGTATACTCCGCCTTATTTAGTTTATTTGGTTTCAAATTACACTTTAGACTTTTGTAACATTTTGTCGACCGGCTTTATTTTGTTCGAGCACTTAGGTGTTTCAGGTTGGCCGCGCGCTACTGTTTATACACTTTTTGTACTTGTTTTTAATACTTGAAAAGATAGGCCGACTATTAGTTATTATTACGGCCTATCTTGCACCCGAGGCCACTGTTTAGCTATCTGCATTGTATGCTGCTGCTGGCTGTCTGTTGTTCACTCTCTGATGACAATCTGCATACTGTAATTCACAAAGCCTGCTGCTTACTGGGGCAGTTACGCAATGTGTGTAGACAATTGTTTAGGCTAACAGTGTGTATTGCTGGTTACTGGGGCACCTCACAGGTGAAGTCTGACAATTTGAAAATTAACTGAATTGATGCAGAATAAACTTAAAACTATGGGATCACCCACTTCTGTACCATTACAAAATGAACTTTTTCGTGTGAAACTTACTGTTTTTCGTTGGACGCGTTTCGGCGTACGTATTCGCCTTCTTCAGCTTTGAGTCAGACTGCCATCATTTAGTAACGGTTGTTGTGTGGAAGGTGTAGTGGGGGTGGTATGTGGAGGAAGGGGATTGGCGCGGGGATTCAACTTAATGTTTGTTTTTTGTATAATTGTGTCAAAAAGTGTGTGTGATTTATATTGTAATTGATCGTTAAGTATGTTGTTTGGTTGTGTTGTGTGGTGTTTATATATTTCGTATTGTTCAGTTGTGTTGAGTTTTCGACCTTTAGGTAGGTAATGTAAAATTTCAAGATTAGTGTCTATGTTGGTGTAACTGTGGTTTTCTGTGTGTATGTGTGTGGCAAATGCGGAGTGTATATTGTTGTTGGTTAAAGCTTTTAAGTGTTCAGAATAACGGGATGAAAAAGATCTTCCCGTCTGGCGTCTATGATTATGTCGCGTGTGTGTCTATTGTGATTTTTGATGTTAGTTGTATTGTTGAATATAATTTGAATAACAATACAACTAACATCAAAAATCACAATAGACACACACGCGACATAATCATAGACGCAGAAACAGCTGTACAAAACACGCACTTTAACGACCAGGACCTGATACGTCACGACATAAAACGAAAACTTCAAAACACACATACAAAACCAAAAATACACAACAATGAAATAAAAACACGTAACAATGTATAACACAAGTTACTTGAACACAACATAACAATCCTAAATGCTGACAAAGGTAACATTAGCGTCATAATGGACAAACACCAATTAAACACTAAAATCGAAAATTTCTTCAACGAAAATAATATAACGGAAATAAATAAAGACCCCACACTAAAATTTCATAAACAGACTAACAAATTTATAAACAACACAAAACATATAATCAAACCAGAAAGCGCCAAATACCTTAAACAAATAAAACCTAACCCCCTTAAACTAAATGCATTACCAAAAATACATAAACCTAACATTCCCATCAGACCATTAATAAACAACACACAGGCACCCTACCACAAAATCGCAAAACAACTAGACAAAATAATCAGAGAAAACATTAATCTCAGTAACAACACATCTATCAAAAACAACATCGACCTAGTCAGGAAAACTGAACACATCCACATCTCACATAACTCAACTCTGGCATTTTTGATATAACCAATCTATACACTAATGTCCCCATCAAAGAAACCATCCAAACACTAGAACAACTACTCAGACAAAACAACACACCTGAAACACACATACAAGAAATCATCACACTTACCAAAATAATAACTGAACAAAATTACTTTACATACAATAACAAGATATACACACAAACGGAAGGTATCCCGATGGGATCCCCCATATCAGGAATACTAGCAGAAATGTATATACACAACATAGAACAGAACCACATAATAAACAACAACAAATACACTAACAAAATTATATACTGGCACAGGTATGTAGATGATATATTACTTTTATTCAAAGGCAACACAAGACAAGTTGAAAACTTCCACAAATACATAAACACTATACACCACAAATTAAAATTTACACTGGAAATTGAACGAAACAATAGTATAAATTTTCTAGACCTAACAATTAACAAAACTAACAATACACACACGTACAAAATATACAGGAAACCAACCACAACTGACATGGTTATACACAACACATCAAACCACCCAACACAACATAAACATGCAGCCTTCAACCGTATGTTCCATAGACTAACTAAAATACCCTTAAATAAACAAGATTACACCGACGAACTCAACACAATAAAATACATAGCAATCAAAAACGGTTACAACCCTAATTTAATAAACACACTACACAAACGCATCAAAAACAAAAACAACAAAACACAAAATACCATCAACACACAACACAATAAATACATCACACTCACTTACCACAACTCCTACACACACAAAATCGCCAACACATTCAGAAAACACAAATACAAAATAGCATACAGAACAACCAATACCATCAAAAAACACATCAATAATACAAACACAGACATAGACAAATATAACAAAACAGGTGTTTACAAATTAAAATGTAATGACTGCAATAGTTTCTACATAGGCCAGACGGGAAGATCTTTTTCATCCCGTTATTCTGAACACTTAAAAGCTTTAACCAACAACAATATACACTTCGCATTTGCCACACACATACACACAGAAAACCACAGTTACACCAACATAGACACTAATCTTGAAATTTTACATTACCTACCTAAAGGTCGAAAACTCAACACAACTGAACAATACGAAATATATAAACACCACACAACACAACCAAACAACATACTTAACGATCAATTACAATATAAATCACATACACTTTTTGACACAATTATACAAAAAACAAACATTAAGTTGAATCCCCGCGCCAATCCCCTTCCTCCACACACCACCCCCACTACACCTTCCACACAACAACCGTTACTAAATGATGGCAGTCTGACTCAAAGCTGAAGAAGGCGAATACGTACGCCGAAACGCGTCCAACGAAAAACAGTAATTTTCACAAGAAAAAGTTCATTTTTAGATAAATGTTAGTGCTGTGAAAGAAGAGATGAATAATCAAGACAACTACATGAATTATTTCTGAAAATTTCCAAGAAGTTAATCAACAATAATTTCTTTTATTGTGGCTCTCCATTTATCCAGAAATGTGGTGACTTGAGTCTTCAGGGTAATGAATGTTCTGATGTACAATCAGTTTGCTAAAACATCACTGTTGCGATTTTCTTTGGTAGTAATGAGGAACATTCTGCAGTTTTATATGAAACTTATCGTGAATATCTCAACAGTGGGACTATCACTTTTGTGTTTTAATTGAGTTTTGTGCTTATGAGTTTGGTTGAATGATCAATTTTATTTAACAGAAAGTCTATTTAATAATTAAATTATTATTATATAATTTATAATTGTATAAATGGGTATATTTATTTATCAGTGTATGAATTGTCAGATGTTTATCCAAAAAATAATATCTAACAATCAGGTTATTACTTCTATTAAAGACAATATGCTTCACAGAGCTTTGTTTGAATTACAGAAACTGATGCAGTCTTCATTTTGAAATCCCACCTTTCCACATCCCATCTCTTGCATTCTACTTACCAAGGTTTCTGTTGTTCCAGTCACCATATATTGCAAGCCTCTTTTTTTCCATCTAATTGTGTATGTCTTTCTTCCATGATCTTCTGTCCCATTTCCATCATATAGGTGGAACCCAGTTTAACCATTTTTTTGAGTTAACGATCATCAGGCCATACAAGGTGCATTTGAGGCGTCTAAAATTGTTTTGTCAACATGAAGTTGCCTCCTGGTATCTTCATTTTAACGCACTGGAGCTGGATACCCCACAAGACCTTCACCCGCCCCACAATTCTGAAATCTCCAGTAAAAGCAAATCAATGGAACTTTGAATTCATCAGATGTAAATTAATCTTAGATGATAGGCCAATGAGTTTTTAGTTCAAGTTCAAGTTTTTAGGTTTCACTGAATCCCTTTTCTTTAATACATGTGAACTGTACAGAGAATTGTGTACTTATCTCTTAAGTGAGTGGAGATATGTTTTTTTAAATTTTGTGTTGGGTACCTTGAGAAGAGACAGGGTCTGAAATGATGAAGTGACGGAAACACTAAATATATACAACTTGAGCAAGACCATTTTGGACTACCAGTAGAGTTGGAAGGAACATGAACAGTATATGGTAGTAGTTTTCCAAAGAAGGTCGTGCAGTAACAGCCTTAAAATATAATCGTAACGTAATATAATCATAATAATTTATATAATTATTTAAAATTATTATATCTGATTATTAATGATTATCTCATATGGTTAGTGTGGTATTCTACTTACATGAAAATTAGAAAAATCCATGCATGTATATTTAAACCAAAATAATTCTTTTCACAGGTTTTTAATAATTCAGTGTTATGGCAGCTGTATGCCCAGCTTACAGCTAGTATAGAACAACAAACTGCAGAAACTCGTGTGAAAACCATACAGTATCTACAGAAGGCGTTCAGGACAGCTGTTCAGGGTAGCTGGGAACAGAGTATAGATTCCTGTAAAACAGTTGTAGATCTCTGCAGTGAGTTAGCTGATGGTGAGTACATTTTGTATGTATTTCAGTACATGATCTTATTATATATATTGTAACGGGGCAAATAAAGCTGAGGGTTTATTTTTCTATTTTTCATAACAATTGTAATAATCTGGGGCCAACTCGGCTGGGCAACATTTTTTTATCACAAAAGCTTGATTTGTTTAACACCCTGTGGTTAGCTCGATGTCAGGCCGAGCGAGGTACGAGAACAATTAAGCGTCTGGGAATGTGTAAGAGCGCACGTGTGTGCTGCTTTTTTGGCGACATGTGCTTAGAGGACAAAAGGGCATGAGAAAATATGTATTCTCCAACCCAAAGTCCATAACGGAAGGAAGACGAATTATTCCCGCTAACCGCCGTTAAACCAATCACGGAACGAGTGACGGCGACGCCTAACGCCTGGGGGGTAGGCATCCACGCACACGAGGTTGGCAGTTCATTACCAGTTCGTCACCACTAGTCAAACAGTACAGTTGAATAGCAGTCGTTAACCAGAGTAAACGTAACGTCCGCCTCGGGATAGTTTTCATAGACCGAAATCTCTAAGTAGGTCTACCAAAGAGTGGAGTTCAATAATGTAACAACAAACAGTTTGTGTAAAAAACGTTTTGAAGACAGGAAGTTTGAATATTTACGTAAAAACCAGTTAAACAATATAGTGTGCAACACCGGGAACCTCACATCGCCTGGTACCATGACGTAGTTAATGTAAACGATCCTTTATGTTGGCCAGAAGTGTATCAGTGAATAATATGTGTTAAAAGAGCTCGTTAAAGATGGTAAATAAAAAGTGTAAACATAATGAGTGTGTGTGAAGTAAAATGGCGAGAAAGAGAAAAGTTAACGAGAGTACTGGTTGTAAGTATAGATTAGCATAGGAACATTTTTATAAAATAGAGGTTAGTTAGAAAATTAACATTAAAAAGAAAGAACAAGACAGAGACTACAATTTTGAATTAATAAAATTATATTCGATTTTACTTAAACATGTGTTAGTGGTAAGTTATTAGGCCATAACCATTTCCTATTCTGTGCTGAAAACCTCGTCTAACGTTCTGTGGAATTTTCTGAGTTCAAGGGTGGTCAGATCGCGGGAATATTTAATATTTTTTATAAGGGAAAGAGTGTAAAGGTTTTGATATTAAACCATAAAATATCGTGGCGACCTGGGCAGTTTAATAAGGTAAGTTTAATGGGATTATGACGGTAAGTAATATTCTGGGAGCAGTGAGTTTTATGATTGTTATTGTATTATTTTATAATGGTAAAAGATTAATAATGTCACAATATATTGTAATATAATTTTTCAAGGTGTGTGTTTCTTATTTATGAAGTTGTAAGCGGTCTCTCTTAAATACAGCAACATCAATCTATTTATAGGGAAACAATATTTTATGTGGGTGATATTATTCAATTATGAATAATATCTCTATATTAGATAGTACTTAAAAAGTGCTTTACGAAAGAATAACGCTCTACACCAGTTAATATATTGGGTAATTCAATCGTTATTCTTCAAGCCTAGTCTACATCCACTATCGAGAGAGCTGAGAGAGGAGAGCAGATGAAGTGAATTCGTTTTCTCTACCGTATTCACCAGCTGTCCGCGGACGAGCGCTTTTGTTTACAGTCAGCCTGTTATTATAGGTTAAGTTGTTCCGCTTGCTGTATTTCTCACATTCCTTTCTCTGTAAATTACAACTTATTCGAAATGCACTAATAACTCTACAAATAACAAGAAATCGTCAAATTCAAGAAGGATTCTTTATTTTATATATTTTTTAATTCAAAACAGATGCTTCCTCATGCCACAGATACAACACATCGATCATACAGAACTGAATCGATTCGTCATTGAATTCGGGTTTAGATGTTTTAAATTTAATTATATTTTTTAATTTGTTCTTTATCTCAGGGTACATGGAGTTCTTTTGACTATTAGTAAGGTCAGGCAATGACAAATTAAGGTTACTAGGTATTACAATTTAGTTATAAAATCTTATTATATAAAGTTCAAACATAAGCTGGTTTTTTACCGTACGTTGACAAGATACTTAATATGGCCGTGTTCCACTACACAGAGACGAGAGCAGAATGTTGACTCAATGTCTGGAATATATCAGCCTCCAGCTTCTCAATAAAAGTTTGGTATTGATATCCCAGGATGTAGTAGAAGTTTCAGTTCTGATCTTCGCTAATCTTCACGGTTCTGGTGGTTACAGGTCCCAATGGAACTTTTGTAGTATTAAGACTTCGTTCGGTTGTGAAAAGTGAGGTTTTGGACGCTATTTTAAATTTCTTTGTTTGTTTTTAAGATATTTAATTAATTTGGCTTCTCCAAGCTATGGATTGTCTTCATTTATTTATGGTTAATCTTCATTATTACTCGTTTGCCGTTAATAGATTGGTTAATTTATTTTTAAAAATTCAGTTAACTTTATTGGTAGATCGAATTATATTTGTTGAGTGATAGCCTCAGAAGTCGGTACTGTCCTTTTAATGGATTGCTATTTATGAATTTTGATTTATATTAACTTTATTCATTAGGTTTTTGGTTTCTTTTTCTAGATTTGTATCAACTGAACTCAACCCATTCACATATAACAATTGAGTGTTGAAATCAACAAGATATCTCCTATTTTGTGGTCCATGACAACCATTCCTTGTTCTGTTATTGGATAATATTTGTTATCCTAGAGCCATAATTAGAAAATGTTCTTGCACTTATTTAATAAAATACTCCCTTATTAAAATTACATTACATCATATAAAACTTTCACATAATCTGTGTTATTAAACTATATACATTTTGCTACATTTTCTTCTTGATCGACTTAGTCTAATAGGTATTATTTTCCCTTTACAAAATACTAATTTTAGGCCTATTTGTTTTATTACATGTGTTATAATTTTTTTTTTATTTTAACTTTTCTGACCTGACCTACTGTACCAAATGAGTTACTAGCTTATGGCCAATTATTCTAATTTTATTTCATCCCGATTTCAATTTATTATTATTGATTTTAGTATTGAACCCTTCATCTGTTTAACATAATTACAATGACCCCTTGGCAATTTATTAACAATTATTGCCTTCATGGACAAGCTTACAAATACAATCCAATAATATCCCTCTTATTTATTAAAAGGAAGTATCCTAATATTTACTCTTATAAAGTTTAACATAAATGAAATTAACATCCATGGATTGATGCTTTCTCAAAGCAGTTGCTTCACATCTGCTACATACAAAATATAGAATAAATATGATGCAAACAAAATAACATGACAAAATATAATAACATGCAATAACTAGCTTATGGCCAATTATTCTAATTTTATTTCATCCTGATTTCAATTTATTATTATTGATTTTAGTATTGAACCCTTCATCTGTTTATAACATAATTACAATGACCCCTTGGCAATTTATTAACAATTATTGCCTTCATGGACAAGCTTACAAATACAATCCAGTAATATCTCTCTTATTTATTAAAAGTAAGTATCCTAATATTTACTCTTATAAAGTTTAACATAAATGAAATTAACATCCATGAATTGATGCTTTCTCAGAGCAATTGCTTCACTCCTGCTACATACAAAATACAGAATAAATATGATGCAAACAAAATAGCATGACAAAATATAATAACATGCACATCATCATAACATTTTAAATAACAATTAATTAGTCTCCTCTTTAGTATATAATTCTACCAATTATCTATAGACAATTAATGAATCTGTCTATAGTATTTTTACATTGTTTGACACTGTTTATAGCTTACACCTTCCACTGACCACTTCATAGTTTGTAATTATAGACATTTTTATTTTTCTATTACCTAGTAACCTTACTAGGTATTATTGATCTGTTTATTTTACGAAGGTTTACCTTACTGACCTTAATTACCGCGAACATTTGATGTTGATTTATTTTGATAGTGATAATGTTTTTGTGTAACTTATAGGACCTTAACTTCGTTACGTTACATAATACTCCCCCTCCAAAAGAAGTTTATTTTAGCTGAATATCGTTTGGGTGAAATAAACTTATAGTTTTTTTCATGCCTTGGAATATTTATTTGATAAAATTATCAATTTATAATGGTTTCAGTTTTTTATTGTTTCTGCTTTAGTACGCAATTCAATGGGTTCTTTGGGGTTTATTTTCTATTTATACTCTTTAAACTTTTAATTGCACCGGAAAACTGTGTTGACACTCATTATATATCTTGCCATTAAATTCTCTACTGGTACCTCACTCAGTTGTAGACCTGTCTTTTCTCTCTGGAACTCATAACTTCTAGCTTTTTACGCTATCATTTCTTATTATCATATTTATATTTAATTACCTCTCTTGGTGTATAATCCCTAAAATACTATATTTCCCTAACATTTTTCCCTAATATCATAGCTGGTACGGAATCAGAGGGGCACTATTGGCTTCCATTACTCTGCCGTTTCCCTAACTATATCTTCTGAGATCAGAGGAACTTCATCTCTGTCCAGAAAAAAATAAAAGTTGCACTATCACAACACAATACATATAATTATTACCTATAAGGTAGCTCCTTCGCTACAAACTTATATTCAAGGGATGATTACTATTATTTCTGAGGTATTCTAATACTTTTTCTTAACTTATTTATCTCGTTGTTCTGTAGTTCCATTTATCATATTATTCACCAGTATAGTAGTTAAAGCTGTTCAATATTTATTTTAAATTCTTCTCAGTTCCGTGCTGTCAATTAATTATTCCTTAGCATACGTATTTACTATTTTTGATTCACTCCCATTTACTTCTGCAATTAAACACTGAATCTCCTCCTTATCATAAATTGTATGGCATATTCTTCCTTCATCCAACTCATTTCTAACCCTTCTTTCTCTTCTTTTATGTTTATTAGTTTAAAATAATTTCTTCTGAATTACATAGTAAGGTGTTCTTACTTATTTTTAGAATTTTGTGGTTATTTAATTGGGTCCCAATAATTTCTCTGAAGTATCGTGTAATTAGTTTATTTCATTTAATAGTTAGTTTAATATATTTTAATTAGTTTCTCATTATTTTCCTTTGATTTGCTTTATTCAGTATCCATAAAATCCGTCCCTTTTCTCTAATAGTTGGTTTGCACTTGGTTTATCCGTGGTCGATTATTTCCTCTATACTGGTTGTTCGGATCTCTCTAGTGTGTAGAATTATTTCTGTCCTTGTGACGTATCTCACTATCATCTGGTTCTTCCATTTTGTTGCTATAAAATTTTCATTTATGCTAAAGTCTACCGTCGTTTTTCGAACTGATTCTGTCCTTGTTAATTCTTTTTCTATTTTCTGGTTTAATTGTTTCAGCAACGGTTTCCCATCCTGGTTTATTTCTTTTATCAGTGGTTGGTGGTTCTCATTCATTCTTTTATAAATTTGATGTATTTTCCAGCAAGATCTTTCCCTGCGTTTTTCGTTATCTTCCAGGAATATTTCCATTATCTTCTTCACTGGTTCATCCATATTGTTTCTTAATCGTTTGAATGGTTCATACATAACCTCCATAAGTCCTCCATGCTCCTCGGTTAGTTTTGGCATTTTCGGCTCTTCTAATCTCTCCAGGAATTCAATTGTGGTTCGTTTAGAGTTTCTAAATTGCCTTACTCCTCTTGCTTCCGTAATTGGTATATTATGCATCTTAACTAATCCCTCTTTAATCATTCCAATCCTTCCCATGTATTCATTAACTTCCTTTGACGTATTTGTCTCATTTTCATTGTCTTCATTTCATTATTTCTGTTAGGTTTCTTTTCAGATAACAGTACACTTTTGTCTTTTTTATTCTCATTAGTTTCCTCTTTATTCTTGTCAAACTTTTCGTTCATTGGTTTGATTAAGTTCTCACTCAAAATTTCGTTTTGTTTCTTTGAGTTTTCGTTTATACTGTCTATTTTATTTTCTAGCTTTTCTAACATTCGTTTGTTATTTTCTAAAATACTGTCTATTTTCTCATTAGTTTGTTTATTTAGTTCCTTCGTGCTACTCATGAATTCCATTAATATTTCCCAGTTTACTCCTCCTCTGGCTTCCTCTTTATCACCCGCCTGTTGTTCCATTTCGGTGTCTGTAATTATCTCTACTTCTTCTTCCCGTCTATCTTCTTCCGTTTCTTGGTCCTTCGCTATCCTTTTAGAAACACCTCTCGTATGCATTCCTGTGCCTCTAATAGTCGCCTGCTCAAGTTAAGTAATAGCGATGTAGTCGATTTTTTACTTAACTAAAGCCCACCAGTTGAGCGCCAATTTGTAATATAATTTTTCAAGGTGTGTGTTTCTTATTTATGAAGTTGTAAGTGGACTCTCTTAAATACTGCAACATCAATCTATTTATACGGAAACAATATTTTATGTGGGTGATATTATTCAATTATGAATAATATCTCTATATTAGATAGTACTTAAGTGCTTTATGAAAGAATAACGCTCTACACCAGTTAAAATATTGGGTAATTCAATCGTTATTCTTCAAGCCTAGTCTACATCCACTATCGAGAGAGCTGAGAGAGGAGAGCAGATGAAGCAAATTAGTTTTCTATTCTACCGTATTCACCAGCTGTCCGCGGACGAGCGCTGTTGTTTACAGTCAGCCTGTTATTATAGGTTAAGTTGTTCCACTTTCTGTATTTCTCACATTCCTTTCTCTGTCAATTACAACTTATTCGAAATGCACTAATTACTCTACAAATAACAAGAAATCGTCAAATTCAAGAAGGATTCTTTATTTTATATATTTTTTAATTCAAAACAGAAGCTTCCTCATGCCACAGATACAACACATCGATCATACAGAACTGAATCGATTCGTCATTGAATTCGGGTTTAGATGTTTTAAATTTAATTATATTTTTTAATTTGTTCTTTCTCTGGGTACATGGAGTTCTTTTGACTATTAGTAAGGTCAGGCAATGCAAATTAAGGTTACTAGGTATTACAATTTAGTTATAAAATCTTATTACATAAAGTTCAAACATAAGCTGGTTTTTTACCGTACGTTAACAAGATACATAATATGGCCGTGTTCCACTACACAGAGACGAGAGCAGAATGTTGACTCAATGTCTGGAATATATCAGCCTCCAGCTTCTCAATAAAAGTTTGGTATTGATGTCCCAGGATGTAGTAGAAGTTTCAGTTCTGATCTTCGCTAATCTTCACGGTTCTGGTGGTTACAGGTCCCAATGGAACTTGTGTAGTATTAAGACTTCGTTCGGTTGTGAAAAGTGAGGTTTTGGACGCTATTTTAAATTTCTTTGTTTGTTTTTAAGATATTTAATTAATTTGGCTTCTCCAGGCTATGGATTGTCTTCATTTATTTATGGTTAATCTTCATTATTACAATTAATATTAACAATTATTGCCTTCATGGACAAGCTTACAAATACAATCCAATAATATCTCTCTTATTTATTAAAAGTAAGTATCCTAATATTTACTCTTATAAAGTTTAACATAAATGAAATTAACATCCATGAATTGATGCTTTCTCAAAGCAATTGCTTCACTCCTGCTACATACAAAATACAGAATAAATATGATGCAAACAAAATAACATGACAAAATATAATAACATGCACATCATCATAACATTTTAAATAACAATTAATTAGTCTCCTCTTTAGTATATAATTCTACCAATTATCTATAGACAATTAATGAATCTGTCTATAGTATTTTTACATTGTTTGACACTGTTTATAGCTTACACCTTCCACTGACCACTTCATAGTTTGTAATTATAGACATTTTTATTTTTCTATTACCTAGTAACCTTACTAGGTATTATTGATCTGTTTATTTTACGAAGGTTTACCTTACTGACCTTAATTACCGCGAACATTTGATGTTGATTTATTTTGATAGTGATAATGTTTTTGTATAACTTATGGGACCTTAACTTCGTTATGTTACATAATACTCCCCCTCCAAAAGAAGTTTATTTTAGCTGAATATCGTTTGGGTGAAATAAACTTATAGTTTTTTTTCATGCCTTGGAATATTTATTTGATAAAATTATCAATTTATAATGGTTTCAGTTTTTTATTGTTTCTGCTTTAGTACGCAATTCAATGGGTTCTTTGGGGTTTATTTTCTATTTATACTCTTTAAACTTTTAATTGCACCGGAAAACTGTGTTGACACTCATTATATATCTTGCCATTAAATTCTCTACTGGTACCTCACTCAGTTGTAGACCTGTCTTTTCTCTCATAACTTCTTCTAGCTTTTTACGCTATCCTTTCTTATTATCATATTTATATTTAATTACCTCTCTTGGTGTATAATCCCTAAAATACTATATTTCCCTAACATTTTTCCCTAATATCATAGCTGGTACGGAATCAGAGGGGCACTATTGGCTTCCATTACTCTGCCGTTTCCCTAACTATATCTTCTGAGATCAGAGGAACTTCATCTCTGTCCAGAAAAAAATAAAAGTTGCACTATCACAACACAATACATATAGTTATTACCTATAAGGTAGCTCCTTCGCTACAAACTTATATTCAAGGGATGATTACTATTATTTCTGACGTATTCTAATACTTTTTCTTAACTTATTTATCTCGTTGTTCTGTAGTTCCAGTTATCATATTATTCACCAGTATAGTAGTTAAAGCTGTTCAATATTTATTTTAAATTCTTCTCAGTTCCGTGCTGTCAATTAATTATTCCTTAGCATACGTATTTTACTATTTTTGATTCACTCCCATTTACTTCTGCAATTATACACTGAATCTCCTCCTTATCATAAATTGTATGGCATATTCTTCCTTCATCCAACTCATTTCTAACCTTTCTTTCTCTTCTTTTATGTTTATTAGTTTAAAATAATTTCTTCTGAATTATATAGTAAGGTGTTCTTACTTATTTTTAGAATTTTGTGGTTATTTAATTGGGTCCAAATAATTTCTCTGAAGTATTGTGTAATTAGTTTATTTCATTTAATAGTTAGTTTAATATATTTTAATTAGTTTCTCATTATTTTCCTTTGATTTGCTTTATTCAGTATCCATAAAATCCGTCCCTTTTCTCTAATAGTTGGTTTGCACTTGGTTTATCCGTGGTCGATTATTTCCTCTATACTGGTTGTTCGGATCTCTCTAGTGTGTAGAATTATTTCTGTCCTTGTGTCGTATCTCACTATCATCTGGTTCTTCCATTTTGTTGCTAAAAAATTTTCATTTATGCTAACGTCTACAGTCGTTTTTCGAACTGATTCTGTCCTTGTTAATTCTTTTTCTGTTTTCTGGTTTAATTGTTTCAGCGACGGTTTCCCATCCTGGTTTATTTCTTTTATCAGTGGTTGGTGGTTCTCATTCATTCTTTTATAAATTTGATGTATTTTCCAGCAAGATCTTTCCCTGCGTTTTTCGTTATCTTCCAGGAATATTTCCATTATCTTCTTCACTGGTTCATCCATATTGTTTCTTAATCGTTTGAATGGTTCATACATAACCTCCATAAGTCCTCCGTGCTCCTCGGTTAGTTTTGGCTTTTTCGGCTCTTCTAATCTCTCCAGGAATTCAATTGTGGTTCGTTTAGAGTTTCTAAATTGCCTTACTCCTCTTGGTTCCGTAATTGGTATATTATGCATCTTAACTAATCCCTCTTTAATCATTCCAATCCTTCCCATGTATTCATTAATTTCCTTTGACGTATTTGTCTCATTTTCATTGTCTTCATTTCATTATTTCTGTTAGGTTTCTTTTCAGATAACAGTACACTTTTGTCTTTTTTATTCTCATTAGTTTCCTCTTTATTCTTGTCAAACTTTTCGTTCATTGGTTTGATTAAGTTCTCACTCAAAATTTCGTTTTGTTTCTTTGAGTTTTCGTTTATACTGTCTATTTTATTTTCTAGCTTTTCTAACATTCGTTTGTTATTTTCTAAAATACTGTCTATTTTCTCATTAGTTTGTTTATTTAGTTCCTTCATGCTACTCATGAATTCCATTAATATTTCCCAGTTTACTCCTCCTCTGGCTTCCTCTTTATCACCCGCCTGTTGTTCCATTTCGGTGTCTGTAATTATCTCTACTTCTTCTTCCCGTCTATCTTCTTCCGTTTCTTGGTCCTTCGCTATCCTTTTAGAAACACCTCTCGTATGCATTCCTGTGCCTCTAATAGTCGCCTGCTCAAGTTAAGTAATAGCGATGTAGTCGATTTTTTACTTAACTAAAGCCCACCAGTTGAGCGCCAATTTGTAATATAATTGTTCAAGGTGTGTGTTTCTTATTTATGAAGTTGTAAGTGGACTCTCTTAAATACTGCAACATCAATCTATTTATACGGAAACAATATTTTATGTGGGTGATATTATTCAATTATGAATAATATCTCTATATTAGATAGTACTTAAGTGCTTTACGAAAGAATAACGCTCTACACCAGTTAATATATTGGGTAATTCAATCGTTATTCTTCAAGCCTAGTCTACATCCACTATCGAGAGAGCTGAGAGAGGAGAGCGGATGAAGCAAATTAGTTTTCTATTCTACCGTATTGTAACTTCTGGCTTTTATCGTTTAATTCGTTATCATTAAAATTGTATTTTTGTATGTACGAGTAAATATCACTATCACTTTTAACATCGGGTGCCAGGTTGTACAATATGACAACATTACATAAATTTACGTTTCGGGCCAGAGTTCGTGCAACAAGAACCAGTTTTGTGAAATAGATTACCTGAAATAAAACATACACAAAATACCATATACAAATTACTTTTATTAGTATGGAAATTGTATTTTAATACACATTGAAAAAACGATTAGAACCCACATATTACGCCATGGGCGTTTTTTAAAAATAAATTTACCCTCCAAAATCATAACATGTATTTTGATGAATAATAATAATAATATATGAATAACATCTCTGTCACACAACCCAGCACTTAGAATTTACCCACTCGCACACTCTCTCTCTCTCTCTCTCTCTCTCTCTCTCTCTCTCTCTCTCTCTCTCTCTCTCTCTCTCTCTCTCTCTCTCTCTCTCTCTCTCTCTCTCTCTCTCTCTCTCTCTCTCGTACAATTCCTTTCATGAGCTCATTTTGAATATTAAAATTTTACAGACTTGAATTTACTTGGCAAATTTTGTGTTGGTCATTTCTTTGATTGAAATTAGATTTGGTATGAAAATAAAATGTATATATGTTATGCTGGAACGTTCTCACCAAAGTTTTGTATAGGCCTCCTCGCACATAGAATCGTCCTATCCGCACAATTGGTAGTGTTTTACTTCGATTTACGGCGCACCGTCGTGTCGACCCACAAAAACTCCTCGGACCGATTCTACACGCTAGATTTTGTTGGACGATCCATCGGCCGATGACGCCTATACGATGCCGAACTATTAACGTTCTTCACAACATTTTTGATATTTTATATAGTTTATTAACCACTTCTAGTGGTTCAAAAGTTAAAATTCACTTGGCGTGAACGATCTGCCGGCCGGCTGCGATCACTGTTGCTGATGAAATGACACAGAGTCTTTGTTACATATTTCCGAGGTGGGGTGAATCTACGTCACTGCCTCATTGTTATGTTGTTGACAAAAACAAATTCTTGGCCGCTCATGTCATCAGGGCTCGTCACTTTTATCGCAACAAATGACATACTGTTTTTTGTGATGTTTCGCGTTTTTTGCTATGAATCGGTCAGAATCCTGGCAAATATTATATAGTCCACTCACGATATATTCATACAGGTTATTAAATTTTGTTTAATTTTGACCAAACTAAGGAATACAATATTTATGGTTTTTTATACCATATTTAGGGTAATTACAATTTGTACCATAATTGTACCATTACAAAAACCCCTCAATGAAAGATTTTGTGTCGAAGCACAAAAACTTTCATTGACCCTTTCATACGTCCTAAAGGGGTCAGCCAGGATAAGTCGCCACAACCCCCTTACAATTTTATATAAAAGAAAATAACAACTCACCCTTGGTCTGATTGATGATGACAGTACCTACATGACCTTACTGGACTTCTCCTTCGAGATCCCAACACCATAAGGCCACTTAGGCTCTTAACGCCCCTGCTCTGACGCGCTGGCCAGCTCAGGACCGCTGTCATATCACCACACACTGAAACAATAAACGATAAATCTTAAAATAGTGGCTTGGTAAATTACTCTACCCTTAACTGATCTGGTTCCCCTTAGCTAGGTGCTGGTTTGTGCCAATAAGCACTGGGTTGGCTTGATATATGATTAAAATCTAGTTATAAAAATTATCCTATTAAAAACGTAACTCCCAAGAATTATAAAGAATTTCCTTTCGCAATATTGACAACCCTGAATTTATAAATTGTTTCGATTTCTATCGATAATATTTACCTCTTTCCATTTTATAATTATTGTAATTATAAAAGAAACACATTGATATAAAAAGAATTAAAGTCTAATTGAAAATATGAAAATTCCACTATAAATCTCCGAAACATGGAGAAAAACAAATTATCTTGATATAAAAGAATTAATAAATCTGTATGGTATTATTTATTTATAAATCTTATTGAATGGTTAAATTAAAATTAAAATTATTATTCTTATTATTATTATTATTATTAACAGGTAAAATTATGGCGCTGTTAATAATATTTCCCCTCATTCTCCTCCACACACACTATTGCCCCCCCTGAACTGTTGCGTTCAGTTGCCTCCACAAGGACTGAGGCAGAAGGAGTGAGCACTTTTTTCTTTTCTCTCTCTCCCATCATTGCTTTAGCAGTATAAAATCTTCAAGGTATGTACCCTTACTATTACATTTATAATACACCCCTAAGGTCTACCACCCCAACCGAGGTGAAGTAGCCTATTCAAAAAAAAATAATAGATTCCCCTAAACCTCCCAATAAATTTCAAAATTTCAACCAATTTTGTAGGCAACCAACCATGGTCAGGGTTACAATTTCTGGCCACAGCTGGTTGTCGTCCAGATCCACGATTAGTGTTGGTAAGACAGTAATCGCCCGAAATATGGGGAATCGCAAATATGTGACACATTGTGTCTTGTGTAGTCCCAATCGGGGACTACCCTACAACTAACAAGTTATACACAAATCCATTACAAGACTACTAATTATTATAAACATAATGATAATGTTCAAAATATAGTCTCAAAATTTCACCATAGTAACACTATGTCCTTTTAACCCCGTAAGGTTGTTACTTCACAAAAATCAAAATTTAGATATCATTTAAAAAAATGTTATTTCTTCCTTTAGTTACATTAATAAATTTGTAGACACTTTCCAAGTCCAAAACATCACTTTTCTAACACTACAGGAAAACAATGGATCTTCTGATCTACTTAGTTTATACACAAAAATATAACTCCTTAATGAGTTAAATATTAAGTTACAAAATTTTCAAATTCTATTCTATGATTTTTAGAATAAAACAAAATTCATGGGATAAATGCCAAACTTTTTTTTTTTTTTTTTATCCCAAGAATTAGGGTCCCCCTCCCCGTTCAATAATAAGATTAAATTTTCTACTTGCTACCAATTTTGTGTGGAGGAAGACCATCGTTGCTTTCACTTTCTTACGTCAGTTCCGCCAACCATGGTCCGCCTCCAGAATTCCAAAATCCACGATCAGAGGTGGTGAGTCTGTGATCGCCCGAAAATGGGGGAGAGTCCCTTCTGCAAAACCAATAAAACTGAATTAATACTCAAACACTCAAAATATAAAAACATCAATATTCATAAAATAACTAAGACGACCAGTACAACTTTAAATTTGTAGCATTGTGTGTTCCTACTATCTCTCCAGTTACGTTGTTCTGTAATACATAAGAATTTTGCATCTTAACTTCTATGACCTCATACGGTCCTTCATATAAGAGAAAGAATTTCTTAATTTCTTTGTCTTGCGCACTCGATAAGTCATGCCTTTTAACTAATACCATTTGTCCTACATTATACTTAATCCACTTACCTCTTGCGTCGTGTCTACGTTTTCGTTGTTCACTCTTGCTAATTAAGTTTTCATTCGCCAACCGGATTTTAATGTTTATATCAGTTGTTCTGCTCTCAGGTGGATAGTCGAATAATTTTTCCAAGATTCTTGGGGGGCGTGTTCCTCTTACCAATTCATGAGGTGTATAGCCAGTAGACTCGTGGGTGGTACTGTTCAGCCAAGTTTCTACCTTTCGTACATACAATGGCCATTCGCTGTGTTTAGCGTGACAATAGGCTCTGAAGATCCTGCCTATTTCTCTCATTACACGCTCAGCCTGGTTGGACTGGGGATGATACACAGCTGTATGCTTCGTGAGGATGCCTTCCCATCCTAAGGTCTGGCGCTATCTTCCGCTGATGAACTGCGGCCCATGGTCTGATAAAATTACTTTTGGCTTACCCACGTTAATCATATAGTCTTTAGTCACCTTTTCACTCAATACCTTACTGGTAGCTCTTTTTACGCTATACAATTTTACATATATTGAGAAAGTGTCAAGCAATACAAATATATAAACTACTCCGCCTCTACCCTTCGGCAATGGTCCAAACAAATCCACAGCAACTAAATCAAAAGGTCTTTCTACCTTAATGTAATTTAACTCACCTTCTACTCTGTAGTTAACCACCTTCGACTTTTGACACAAGTCACAACTCCTCAGCAGCTGCCTCACTCGCCTTTCCATATTTCTGAAAATACATGATTCTTTTAAAACATTGACACACTTTTTAGCACCAAAATGACCATATCGTATATGACAATCCCAAATAATTTTCTCTTCCAACACTGCTGGTACCACTAATCTCCAGTCACGCTCACCCCCTACTACCTTCTTAAACAATAACCCTTTGTAGATTTTAAAATATTGATTGTACTCAGACTCATCCAGTTCCGTCTCCAAACTGTGTATTATTTTGCCAGACTTACCATCTGCTCTCTGCATGGTGTTGATATCCTTCAGCTCCTCTCCAAAGATTCTGTCTTCTCTGCTAATCTGAAAAATTTCAATTTCTTTTAAGTCCGTACCTGTTTTATTATTTTCACAATCTACTCTGGATAGAGTGTCGGGGACCTTATTTTCGGTTCCTATAATATACTCCCACTCAAAGTTGTACTCCTGTAAAACAAGTACCCACCTGGTTAATCGACTATGAGCAAGTTTACAAGTGTTGAGGAATGACAAAGCTTTATGATCAGTTCTAATGATCGTTTTGTTGCCTAAGATGTAAGTTCTGAATTTACTAACTGCGAACACAATACTGAGCAATTCTTTCTCTGTGGTAGTGTAATTCTTTTCAGCCGGCAGTAAGGATCGACTAGCGAACGCAATAGTCCGATGTTCCTTCTCATCATCCTCCTGATACAGTTCTGCTCCCACAGCTACATTGCTGGCGTCTGTCTGTAAATAAAACATTTTATCAAAATCCGGGTGGTTCATCATAATCATGTTACTGAATTTGCATTTTATTTCTTCAAAGGCTCCACGTTCCACGTCTCCCCACTTCCATTGTCGGTTCTTCTGCAATACCGCACTTAACTTTGCGGTTAGGTAGGCGTAGTTCCTTTGAAATTTCCTATAAAAGTTGCACAGCCCAAGAAAACTCTGAAGTTGTTTGATGTTTCGCGGTTCAGGGAAGCGCATAATAGATTCGACCTTGTCCGGGTTTGCAGAAATTCCTTCCGATGTAATAATGAATCCTAAAAAATTAATCTTCGTTTGTAGAAATTTGGACTTATCCCAATTTACGGTTAATCCTCCCGCTTCTAATTTTCCTAACACATATTTTATATGTTCTAAATGGTCTTCAAATGTACGTGAAGCTATTAAAATGTCGTCCACATATACTGTGAGAAAATCTAAATCTTTTGGTATAAGAATTCTATCCAAACATTTAATGAAACTAGCTACGCTGGTATTTAGCCCAAATGGTAATCGCTTAAACTGATAATTTTTTCCATTAAATAAAAATGCTGTGTATTGCCTACTTACCTCTGCTAATGGCACCTGCCAATATCCAGCAGTCAGATCCAATGATGTCATAAACCGTACGCCACTAAACTTTTGAAAGATCTCATTAATAGATTCTGGTGATTCTCGGTCTGGTATAATAATTTGGTTAATTTTCCTTGCGTCTAAACACAATCTTACTCCTCCCTCCTTCTTAATTACCACCACTAATGGATTTGAGTAGTGAGACACTGACCTCTCGATGATCCCATTTTCCAACATCTTGTCCAACTCCTCTTGCACCGCTCGTCTTTTAGAGTAAGGCACTGGATAGCTCCGCTGCATGAATGGTGTGTGTTCCTTTATCTGTAACATACATTCATAATTTTTTGCCCTTCCTGGAATATCGGCAAACACTCTCTTAAACTGCTCTATTACCTGCCATAACGCTATACGTTGGCCACTCCTTATCACCTCACCCCCACTACAGAATTCATCCGCCCTTATCTCCCATACTTCATTATTAATATGGCTCATTTCATTATCAATATCTTCTAAATACTCACCCTCTCTACAAAAATTTATTTTAGTATCTAAGTTATTCTCAACTACTCGTTTCTGTAACAATTTCACACCAGTTGTTCTAACTTTATTTATCACATTTTCAAAATTAATTTTCACAGACCGATCACCCCCATCTAACTCCAACACCTTTTCTTTAAAATTTATTACAGCTTTATTTCTTTGTAAAAAATCATTTCCCAAAATGATGTCTAAACTTAACCCCTTGACTACCAAAAATGTATTATCAAAATTCATATCTCCAATTGAGAAGCTTAAATGTATCTGTTTTGTCACCCTTTTACTACGTACCCCCGTGACTCCTATTACTGTAATCCCTGCTACGGGTAAAACTGGAATATTCTTTTTAAATTCTTTTAATTCACTTAAAATGTTCTCGGCTATTACTGAAATTTCACTTCCTGTATCAACAAGTGCTTTAAATTTTCTATTCTCTATTGTTACCTGTATTTCCGTGAGTCCAGCTCTCACCTCCAATGTCGTGTTACTCTCCTCCTCCAATAAATCGGCAACGATATCTGTTTTTATAACGTTTGACTGTATGTCCTCTATTGGTCGGACCTCATGAGCTTCCCTGAACAGTGGTCGGGTCCTATTTACCACTGTCGACTTCAGTTTTCCGGCTGTGTTCTGTTATGACTCGTGGACGGTACAGAGTGTCCTCTTGTTGGTCCCTGATGGTGATATGGTGATCCTCTGTTACTAGGTGCTCCTCTATTCGCAGGTACGAATTGCTTGGTTTGGTTATTTCTTGGCGTTTTGCAGTAATAGCAGTGCTGCATGTTGGCACGATTTTCCTTCCTGCAACTAGAACAACTCCAACTGCCTGGTTGCTGTAAATCATTGCGAAAATTAAATTTATTTCCATTGTTATTGTAATAAGGCCTTGGCCGATTAAACTCAATGTTATGGTTAGACATATTTGGTTGAATGGGTCGTCTACCCATTTCACGATCATTTATGCTTTGTAGTATATCTAATACCCTTTCCAGCTCCTCAAGATTTTCTATTTCTTTAGTCATCAGAGTGACCTGCACTTCTCTGGGTAAGTGCTTACTCACATACCTAACAAATGACTTAAAGGGTATGGGCGGCTCTAAATATTTTGCCTCATTATACAATTTAGTTACATATATGGTAATGTTATTATTGTTATTATTACTAAGGTTACGTCCCATGAAATTACCCGTTCCCATAATATGGCTTCTTAAAGTCTCCTGCTCTTCTTCTGTCCAATATTTACCCTTAAATGCTTGCTCAAAAGTATTATAACAATCCCATTCTAACCTATGAGCGTCAGCCCATATTACTGAATTACCCTTAAAACATTTAATTATTTTGTTTAGTTTCACTTCCCAACTACTACTACTAAAATAATTATAATCCCGTGTTTGATTTAGAAAACGCATGGGATGTATTACTCTGTTTTCATGGCTAAAATTCTCTGGTTCTATTTCATTATAGAAATCCCTAGTTACGATTACCCTATCATTTATGCTTGAAATATTTTTATTAATTTCTCCCCGTAACTCATTTTTTACACTGGTCAAACTATTTGCAATTATATCATATTTATCATGCACATCCATACTATTTTGTATAGTTAAATCATCAATTTCTTTAATCTTACTTTGTAACAAATTGAATCTACTCTTAGTATTTCTCTCATGTTCAGTTATGGTATTATCTATGGTTTCTAAGTTCTTTGTAATATCTATTACATTTACTTCAATTTTCTCTAAATGATTCTGTAAAACATTAGTTTTCAATTCTACCTGGTTGTTTACTTCAATATTGGTTTTAACTTCTAATTGACTTTCTACCAAATTTAAACACTTCTGTTGTATTTCTGCACTTTGTGACTCTAACTGACTTTTAACCGTGTTATTAACGGTGTCATAAATTAGATCTATTTTAGTATCTAAACCACTAATTTTACTACTGAATTTATCATCAACAATTGCTAGTGTGGTTTTCTGTATGTTATCACAACGTGTTTCTACTGTGTTAATTCGCTCCTCTAAGTGAAAATTTTGACCTTTTATTTCATTCTTTAGTTCATTGAACTTGATATCAAAACTATCAAATTTGTCATTCAAATTTGTAAATTTTTCATCAAATTTGTTTAATAAGAGCTGCATCATTGCAGCAGTACTGTCTGACTTACTTTCTGACATTGTTGAAATGGATGTACCTTCTCTGCTTCTACACATACAACAGATACAGGTGTATCTGCTTCGTCAATCAGACTAATTGGAGTTGGCTGAACATCCATTTCACTAGTTGAATTTACCTCAGCGGTACTGGTTTCTATTGCAATATTATCCTTATTACTCATATTGTATTATTTTATGTTACTAAAACATATTTATTTATAACCTAAAATTTTAACCTTACCTTGTGCACGTTTTGCGTATTTTAACGCTATTATCTCAGGTAATTATTTCACATACCGGTAGGTGTACTCTACATAAAATTATATTTTATGTCGAGTCCATGTTCGGCACGCGCCATTTGTAACTTCTGGCTTTTATCGTTTAATTCGTTATCATTAAAATTGTATTTTTGTATGTACGAGTAAATATCACTATCACTTTTAACATCGGGCGCCAGGTTGTACAATATGACAACATTACATAAATTTACGTTTCGGGCCAGAGTTCGTGCAACACGAACCAGTTTTGTGAAATAGATTACCTGAAATAAAACATACACAAAATACCATATATAAATTACTTTTATTAGTATGGAACTTGTATTTTAATACACATTGAAAAAACGATTAGAACCCACATATTACGCCATGGGCGTTTTTTAAAAATAAATTTACCCTCCAAAATCATAACATATATTTTGATGAATAATAATAATATATGAATAACATCTCTGTCACACAACCCAGCACTTAGAATTTACCCACTCGCACTCTCTCTCTCTCTCTGGTACAATTCCTTTCATGAGCTCATTTTGAATAGTAAAATTTTACAGACTTGAATTTACTTTGCAAATTTTGTGTTGGTCATTTCTTTGATTGAAATTAGATTTGGTATGAAAATAAAATGTATATATGTTATGCTGGAACGTTCTCACCAAAGTTTCGTATAGGCCTCCTCGCACATAGAATCGTCCTATCCGCACAATCGGTAGTGTTTTACTTCGATTTACGGCGCACCGTCGTGTCGACCCACGAAAACTCCTCGGACAGATTCTACACGCTAGATTTTGTTGGACGATCCATCGGCCGATGACGCCTATACGATGCCGAAATATTAACGTTCTTCACAACATTTTTGATATTTTATATAGTTTATTAACCACTTCTAGTGGTTCAAAAGTTAAAATTCACTTGGCGTGAATGATCTGCCGGCCGGCTGCGATCACTGTTGCTGATGAAATGACACAGAGTCTTTGTTACATATTTCCGAGGTGGGGTGAATCTACGTCACTGCCTCATTGTTAAGTTGTTGACAGCATCATGTTGTTGACAAAAACAAATTCCTGGCCGCTCACGTCATCAGGGCTCGTCACTTTTATCGCAACAAATGACATACTGTTTTTTGTGATGTTTCGCGTTTTTTGCTATGAATCGGTCAGAATCCTGGCAAATATTATATAGTCCACTCACGATATATTCATACAGGTTATTAAATGTTTGTTTAATTTTGACCAAACTAAGGAATACAATATTTATGGTTTTTTATACCATATTTAGGGTAATTACAATTTGTACCATAATTGTACCATTACAGTATTCACCAGCTGTCCGCGGACGAGCGCTGTTGTTTACAGTCAGCCTGTTATTATAGGTTAAGTTGTTCCACTTTCTGTATTTCTCACATTCCTTTCTCTGTAAATTACAACTTATTCGAAATGCACTAATTACTCTACAAATAACAAGAAATCGTCAAATTCAAGAAGGATTCTTTATTTTATATATTTTTTAATTCAAAACAGATGCTTCCTCATGCCACAGATACAACACATCGATCATACAGAACTGAATCGATTCGTCATTGAATTCGGGTTTAGATGTTTTAAATTTTATTATATTTTTTTAATTTGTTCTTTCTCTGGGTACATGGAGTTCTTTTGACTATTAGTAAGGTCAGGCAATGCAAATTAAGGTTACTAGGTATTACAATTTAGTTATAAAATTTTATTATATAAAGTTCAAACATAAGCTGGTTTTTTACCGTACGTTAACAAGATACATAATATGGCCGTGTTCCACTACACAGAGACGAGAGCAGAATGTTGAATGAATGTCTGGAATATATCAGCCTCCAGCTTCTCAATAAAAGTTTGGTATTGATGTCCCAGGATGTAGTAGAAGTTTCAGTTCTGATCTTCGCTAATCTTCACGGTTCTGGTGGTTACAGGTCCCAATGGAACTTGTGTAGTATTAAGACTTCGTTCGGTTGTGAAAAGTGAGGGTTTGGACGCTATTTTAAATTTCTTTGTTTGTTTTCAAGATATTTAATTAATTTGGCTTCTCCAGGCTATGGATTGTCTTCATTTATTTGTGGTTAATCTTCATTATTACAATTAATATTAACAATTATTGCCTTCATGGACAAGCTTACAAATACAATCCAATAATATCTCTCTTATTTATTAAAAGTAAGTATCCTAATATTTACTCTTATAAAGTTTAACATAAATGAAATTAACATCCATGAATTGATGCTTTCTCAAAGCAATTGCTTCACTCCTGCTACATACAAAATACAGAATAAATATGATGCAAACAAAATAACATGACAAAATATAATAACATGCACATCATCATAACATTTTAAATAACAATTAATTAGTCTCCTCTTTAGTATATAATTCTACCAATTATCTATAGACAATTAATGAATCTGTCTATAGTATTTTTACATTGTTTGACACTGTTTATAGCTTACACCTTCCACTGACCACTTCATAGTTTGTAATTATAGACATTTTTATTTTTCTATTACCTAGTAACCTTACTAGGTATTATTGATCTGTTTATTTTACGAAGGTTTACCGTACTGACCTTAATTACCACGAACATTTGATGTTGATTTATTTTGATAGTGATAATGTTTTTGTGTAACTTATGGGACCTTAACTTCGTTACGTTACATAATACTCCCCCTCCAAAAGAAGTTTATTTTAGCTGAATATCGTTTGGGTGAAATAAACTTATAGTTTTTTTTCATGCCTTGGAATATTTATTTAATAAAATTATCAATTTATAATGGTTTCAGTTTTTTATTGTTTCTGCTTTAGTACGCAATTCAATGGGTTCTTTGGGGTTTATTTTCTATTTATACTCTTTAAACTTTTAATTGCACCAGAAAACTGTGTTGACACTCATTATATATCTTGCCATTAAATTCTCTACTGGTACCTCACTCAGTTGTAGACCTGTCTTTTCTCTCTGGAACTCATAACTTCTAGCTTTTTACGCTATCATTTCTTATTATCATATTTATATTTAATTACCTCTCTTGGTGTATAATCCCTAAAATACTATATTTCCCTAACATTTTTCCCTAATATCATAGCTGGTACGGAATCAGAGGGGCACTATTGGCTTCCATTACTCTGCCATTTCCCTAACTATATCTTCTGAGATCAGAGGAACTTCATCTCTGTCCAGAAAAAAATAAAAGTTGCACTATCACAACACAATACATATAATTATTACCTATAAGGTAGCTCCTTCGCTACAAACTTATATTCAAGGGATGATTACTATTATTTCTGACGTATTCTAATACTTTTTCTTAACTTATTTATCTCGTTGTTCTGTAGTTCCATTTATCATATTATTCACCAGTATAGTAGTTAAAGCTGTTCAGTATTTATTTTAAATTCTTCTCAGTTCCGTGCTGTCAATTAATTATTCCTTAGCATACGTATTTTACTATTTTTGATTCACTCCCATTTACTTCTGCAATTAAACACTGAATCTCCTCCTTATCATAAATTGTATGGCATATTCTTCCTTCATCCAACTCATTTCTAACCCTTCTTTCTCTTCTTTTATGTTTATTAGTTTAAAATAATTTCTTCTGAATTATATAGTAAGGTGTTCTTACTTATTTTTAGAATTTTGTGGTTATTTAATTGATTCCAAATAATTTCTCTGAAGTATCGTGTAATTAGTTTATTTCATTTAATAGTTAGTTTAATATATTTTAATTAGTTTCTCATTATTTTCCTTTGATTTGCTTTATTGAGTATCCATAAAATCCGTCCCTTTTCTCTAATAGTTGGTTTGCACTTGGTTTATCCGTGGTCGATTATTTCCTCTATACTGGGTGTTCGGATCTCTCTAGTGTGTGTAGAATTATTTCTGTCCTTGTGACGTATCTCACTATCATCTGGGTCTTCCATTTTGTTGCTATAAAATTTTCATTTATGCTAAAGTCTACCGTCGTTTTTCGAACTGATTCTGTCCTTGTTAATTCTTTTTCTATTTTCTGGTTTAATTGTTTCAGCAACGGTTTCCTATCCTGGTTTATTTCTTTTATCAGTGGTTGGTGGTTCTCATTCATTCTTTTATAAATTTGATGTATTTTCCAGCAAGATCTTTCCCTGCGTTTTTTGTTATCTTCCAGGAATATTTCCATTATCTTCTTCACTGGTTCATCCATATTGTTTCTTAATCGTTTGAATGGTTCATACATAACCTACATAAGTCCTCTGTGCTCCTCGGTTAGTTTTGGCTTTTTCCGCTCTTCTAATCTCTCCAGGAATTCAATTGTGGTTCGTTTAGAGTTTCTAAATTGCCTTACTCCTCTTGGTTCCGTAATTGGTATATTATGCATCTTAACTAATCCCTCTTTAATCATTCCAATCCTTCCCATGTATCATTAATTTCCTTTGACGTATTTGTCTCATTTTCATTGTCTTCATTTCATTATTTATGTTAGGTTTCTTTTCAGATAACAGTACACTTTTGTCTTTTTTATTCTCATTAGTTTCCTCTTTATTCTTGTCAAACTTCTCGTTCATTGGTTTGATTAAGTTCTCACTCAAAATTTCGTTTTGTTTCTTTGAGTTTTTGTTTATACTGTCTATTTTATTTTCTAGCTTTTCTAACATTCGTTTGTTATTTTCTAAAATACTGTCTATTTTCTCATTAGTTTGTTTATTTAGTTCCTTCATGCTACTCATGAATTCCATTAATATTTCCCAGTTTACTCCTCCTCTGGCTTCCTCTTTATCACCCGCCTGTTGTTCCATTTCGGTGTCTGTAATTATCTGTACTTCTTCTTCCCGTCTATCTTCTTCCGTTTCTTGGTCCTTCGCTATCCTTTTAGAAACACCTCTCGTATGCATTCCTGTGCCTCTAATAGTCGCCTGCTCAAGTTAAGTAATAGCGATGTAGTCGATTTTTTACTTAACTAAAGCCCACCAGTTGAGCGCCAATTTGTAATATAATTTTTCAAGGTGTGTGTTTCTTATTTATGAAGTTGTAAGTGGACTCTCTTAAATACTGCAACATCAATCTATTTATACGGAAACAATATTTTATGTGGGTGATATTATTCAATTATGAATAATATCTCTATATTAGATAGTACTTAAGTGCTTTACGAAAGAATAACGCTCTACACCAGTTAATATATTGGGTAATTCAATCGTTATTCTTCAAGCCTAGTCTACATCCACTATCGAGAGAGCTGAGAGAGGAGAGCGGATGAAGCGAATTAGTTTTCTATTCTACCGTATTCACCAGCTGTCCGCGGACGAGCGCTGTTGTTTACAGTCAGCCTGTTATTATAGGTTAAGTTGTTCCTCTTGCTGTATTTCTCACATTCCTTTCTCTGTAAATTACAACTTATTCGAAATGCACTAATTACTCTACAAATAACAAGAAATCGTCAAATTCAAGAAGGATTCTTTATATATTTTTTAATTCAAAACAGATGCTTCCTCATGCCACAGATATAACACATCGATCATACAGAACTGAATCGATTCGTCATTGAATTCGGGTTTAGATGTTTTAAATTTAATTATAATTTTTAATTTGTTCTTTCTCTGGGTACATGGAGTTCTTTTGACTATTAGTAAGGTCAGGCAATGCAAATTAAGGTTACTAGGTATTACAATTTAGTTATAAAATCTTATTATATAAAGTTCAAACATAAGCTGGTTTTTTACCGTACGTTGACAAGATACATAATATGGCCGTGTTCCACTACACAGAGACGAGAGCAGAATGTTGAATCAATGTCTGGAATATATCAGCCTCCAGCTTCTCAATAAAAGTTTGGTATTGATGTCCCAGGATGTAGTAGAAGTTTCAGTTCTGATCTTCGCTAATCTTCACGGTTCTGGTGGTTACAGGTCCCAATGGAACTTGTGTAGTATTAAGACTTCGTTCGGTTGTGAAAAGTGAGGTTTTGGACGCTATTTTAAATTTCTTTGTTTGTTTTTAAGATATTTAATTAATTTGGCTTCTCCAGGCTATGGATTGTCTTCATTTATTTATGGTTAATCTTCATTATTACAATTAAAATTAACAATTATTGCCTTCATGGACAAGCTTACAAATACAATCCAATAATATCTCTCTTATTTATTAAAAGTAAGTATCCTAATATTTACTCTTATAAAGTTTAACATAAATGAAATTAACATCCATGAATTGATGCTTTCCAAAGCAATTGCTTCACTCCTGCTACATACAAAATACAGAATAAATATGATGCAAACAAAATAACATGACAAAATATAATAACATGCACATCATCATAACATTTTAAATAACAATTAATTAGTCTCCTCTTTAGTATATAATTCTACCAATTATCTATAGACAATTAATGAATCTGTCTGTAGTATTTTTACATTGTTTGACACTGTTTATAGCTTACACCTTCCACTGACCACTTCATAGTTTGTAATTATAGACATTTTTATTTTTCTATTACCTAGTAACCCTACTAGGTATTATTGATCTGTTTATTTTACGAAGGTTTACCTTACTGACCTTAATTATCGCGAACATTTGATGTTGATTTATTTTGATAGTGATAATGTTTTTGTGTAACGTATGGGACCTTAACTTCGTTACGTTACATAATACTCCCCCTCCAAAAGAAGTTTATTTTAGCTGAATATCATTTGGGTGAAATAAACTTATAGTCTTTTTTCATGCCTTGGAATATTTATTTGATAAAATTATCAATTTATAATGGTTTCAGTTTTTTATTGTTTCTGCTTTAGTACGCAATTCAATGGGTTCTTTGGGGTTTATTTTCTATTTATACTCTTTAAACTTTTAATTGCACCGGAAAACTGTGTTGACACTCATTATATATCTTGCCATTAAATTCTCTACTGGTACCTCACTCAGTTGTAGACCTGTCTTTTCTCTCTGGAACTCATAACTTCTTCTAGCTTTTTACGCTATCATTTCTTATTATCATATTTATATTTAATTACCTCTCTTGGTATATAATCCCTAAAATACTATATTTCCCTAACATTTTTCCCTAATATCATAGCTGGTACGGAATCAGAGGGGCACTATTGGCTTCCATTACTCTGCCATTTCCCTAACTATATCTTCTGAGATCAGAGGAACTTCATCTGTGTCCAGAAAAAAATAAAAGTTGTAGCGGGTCAAATTTTGGGTGTTTTTATTTTAACCGTTTGGGGCATTTATATATTTGTATTCATTTCATTTTCGGTCGGGAGCCTTATAAAATATGTCGAAATAACGGTATTATTGTGCAACGTATAACAGTCAGTGTAACAGAACAGTGAAACAAAGCAATAAGACGCAGGTTGTTGTTGAGTAATGCGGCAGAGGAATTCGCACCTCCACCAAAATTCTAAGAACTCTGTACATGTGTGTCAACGCTCAAGCGCAACTACACCCACACGTGCTCAAAAGGACGCTCTCGACTAAAAACAAGATGGCTAGAGCGTAAAATTATTCATCGTCCCTTTGGCTTCACTTACACGTCCGGCCCACTTAAATGACGTCAGCCAATGCTTATAGAAGATCATATGCGACATTGACTCAAAAACAACATGCATAGCATGGGCCGAAGCTTCGGCGACGACGCCCAAGGCAGTGAATTCCCGTATTGAAAACTGTGGAGAGGGAACAGAGAGAAAACTTCTCCCCAGTGCGTCTCACCTACCGACCGCTTGCGGTCTGGTTAAAATTTTATTTTACAAAATGTAATTACATCGGCCGACCTTACCGTTAAAAATTTTGGAATGTAATCAACAGTGTCTAAAGGGATTAACAACAGTCAGGAGTGAGCATAAAAGAGTTAATAGTTTCGTATATCTTTCGGACACCTGAACGGGGACTTAGTACGGGCGCGATGACCGCGTGGTCGATGTGGGGGCATTATTATATGAAAATGTGTTAAGGGGTTCTTGTTTCTTTAAAATATGAATGAATGGGAGAGTGTGCAAAGCTGGGCAGCTTTTGTATATATTTGTGTTTTTATTTGATATTTGCATTTGTGTCTTGTGAAATAATAAGGTAAGCTGTAGTTCCTAAGTGTTATGTTGGTGTTGCATCACTTTGCAGCAATGTATCTCAATGAATTTTAATGAGTTTACAAGCAGTCAAGATTAAATAATAATAAATATTAATTCTCTTCCAAAATGAGTGGTGTCAGTACTTTGCGTAACCTATAGACCATGTTTGTATCTAGGTACATGTGACCGAATCCTGTGACCCCGTAAGAATTATCGTAACGGTAAGTAACAATTAATTGGAAATTTAATAATAATAATATATGTGATCGATCAGTAAGTCACAATGGCGCCACGAAACAGGCATGAATTGAATTAATTATAATTAATTAATTGGATTCCGCATCGACATGGATACAAGCATGTTCTAGGTTAGCTTAGTAACCTAACAGTAGATTACAAAATTTAAATAATTACTGTATTTATTTAATTAATTATTCTGGTTTAAGCAATTTATATAATTTAATTTACACTAACAATACAAAATGTCAGAGAACGAGAATAAAATAAATGAAAATAGCGTCGAAAATTTCGACGACTCAGACATTAGTAACTTTGAAATACATTCGACTCCCAGTGCGAGTCAAGAGAAAGCAGAGATAAATTTGAGTGACCAGAGTAATGTAACTGAAGATTCGGGTGTGCAATTAACCCCGACTTCAACAAAATGTAACGCACAATTTAATAGTGAGGTAATGAGTATGTTACAATTACTTTTAGAACAAAATAAAGAAATGAAGAGTGATACAAATATTAAATATAATGAACTGAAGAATGATTCTGACGCTAAATTCAATGTATTAAAAAATCTGAATAATGAGTTGAAACATGAAATACAAGAAATTAATAAACATTTAGAAAGCACTAACGAAACAATAAAAACCAGTTTAAATAAGTTAGAACAGAAGTTTGAGAAATTAGGTGACAATGTTTTAAATATGACAAAATGTAAAAATGACGAAATGGTAGACAATTCTGAGAGTATAGTGGGGGTGAAGAATAATGTAGAAGCAAATGATGAAAATATAATAACAAATAGTACTGATGAAGTTTTAGAATGCGATAATGAAATGTCAATGAGTGTTTATGAGTTAGAGAGAGAGAGAAAAAATAATGTTGTAGTAGAGTGGGGACAGAGGGGAAATTTTCCTTTTATTATCTATGATGATTTAATGTGGTCACAAGAGTTTTTGAAGGGCAAGGGTCCCGTGTTAGTAGAAGATTTGAGTTTATTTTATTTGTATAAGTTTATACCCTCTGTCTGGAGTAATATGGAGGATATGAGATGGTGTTATGATGAGAGAGATTTAAATAGAGAATTGTGTGTTGAGAGAGAGATAGAAGTCTATAATTTAAAGAGAGATTATGATGAGTTGAAAGAAATATTAGAAGTGTATTTAAATAAGAATGATTTAATTGATAATATAAAAGTAACTAACCCGATATTGGAAATATTTACTAACGGAGACTTAACAGATATACTTAGTGTTGACTTGTTGCAAGATTATTTTGATAAGATGGATGACTTTGATTTTTGGGTTTATGACACACAAAGTATCAGTATGTGTGTCAATGAAACCGAAAAGTGTTATTTAGAACCAAGGTTGACCTTTGACGATGGAGGCTAGACTATAATCAATCAATCGACAATTTTATATATGTTGTTTTATGGTTTTGTGACCTCGCAACCTTTGAACATTGAAGTGTGATATGACTAAATAAATAAGGATGCAGATTTGTAAATAAATGTTTAATAAGTTTATTTGTGTGTATTGTAGAATGTTAAGTAAACAATATGTGTGTAGATGATTGTTGTAATAATAATATTAATATTTGCAATTTAAACAAATAACCGAATTAATTTTGAAAACTAATTGGCTAATTGTAAATGTTTAATTAATTTAATTAAAATAATTTGAAATGTTTTAAATATTTTGATTAATGCAAAGATTATATAATTGAATTTTCTGATGAATTTAAAGGGTTTAACGAGAAGTGAAGTTGGTAATTAAATGATGAATTGTTGATTTGAAATAACTTTTTGTTAAATGTTTCAGAGGTTACTTGGAGTAGTGGTGTATGGTGTATATAGTTATGTATGTCAGTATATGAATTATGGACTGTAAGTATAAAATTTTTATGATACAAGTCAAAGATAATAAAATGTACACAGATGTTTAACTTAATGGAACGAATTTTAACTTCACTAATGAAAATAACTTGAGATAATGATTTAAAGGGTAATAATAACTGAGATATGATGAAAAATAAATATTAATAATGAATTTGAAAATTTTAAGTAATCTAATTGTAGAAAGTTATGAAGGATGATTAATGATTGATGATAAATAAATATGTATATTTCATATAATTTATTCAATTGTGAGATGTATTTTCATTGTGGTAGGAGGATCAGCTGATCAGCAATGATGTCACTGGTAGGTTAGTTATAAAGGTTACAAGTTATTAATGTTCAATGCTATGTTTAATGTACTACAGATATTTTGAAGCAAGGATAAAAAGAATATGAGAAATAAAATAAAAGATAATTCATGGGTGATAAATGTTTTATGGGACACATATATCTGTCCAAGTTAAATGCTAAGTTGAATTTGAGATGATAGAGATGAAGATGATGTAATGTTGTTTTGAAGTAAGGTATGTTGTAGAATTGTAAGTAGTATTGATGTTGACACAGTGGTAATGGAGACTTTATGTAGATTTTGAGTGGTATATTGTTGTTTGTAATTAATGAGGTTATTTTGTGTATTGTAGTAATGTAATGAGATTGAGAATTTTGGGGATGGCAATTTTGTTTTAGGGGGTAGTGTCATGTAGGAGTCCGCAACAAGGGTTGGGACGGGATAGGGATAGATTTTTGTGGGGAAGGGGCCGCCTTAGGTAAAGACCAGGGGCCAAATAAGGGAAATGAGTTTTTGGGTAGGGGAAACACGTATCCTATGTACAAAGGGTTAGAGAGTATTTTTTCATATATGTAGAGAGGGTGGCGATCTGTGTTAAATGGTAAGTTGGGGTTTAGAGTGTCCTGATTAGTAGAGATTTTGATAGAGATGGGTGTCATGATAATTGAAGTTGATGAATATTAGAGTCAGAGGGAGAAAGTTTATATATGTACACAGATGTAATACAGTAAATGAGAATAAATAATTTATATCACCCATGGTAAAGTATAGCGAGATTGTTAAATGAAGAGTAGGATTGTTAAGCAAAAAGAGAGACTTATGATAAAGATATAAAAGCTTTTATTTTAAACCAGTGACAGAATTTTGATGTTATTGAAAGTAATGTAAAATTAAGAATTGTTTATTTTAAATAATTTAAATGTCAAGTTAACGATTATTTATATTAATATTTTGTTTATTTTAAATATTTTGTTTTATTATGTGTGTATTTCAAGTTAGGATATTACAGATGTTCAGTGTATTTTCAGAAAGCATACACAACATATGTAGGTCAAGGATTCTGGAACTTGACCCAATTTCGATCAGCTGATGAGGTCATACACCTACTAAGCTTGTATAGTAGGAATCCAATTTTAATTTGTTTGTTTGATTAATTCAAACCAATATTTGAATAATTTTAATAAATGTTATTTAATAAATAAATTTAAGAAAATTTTTTAGTGAATAAATTAAAATTTTTTTTTGAATTTTGAAATTTTTGGAAATTTTAAATTTTTTTGAAAAAAAAACTTGATTTTCGCCTGCCAGCGAATGAATATTTTGGATAATGATTGTTTTATTATGTGTGCATTAACCAGGTTTATTTTATTGTATTGTATTGTATTGGTAGACTATAAGTGGTTCTCATGTTAGAGTAAGGAAATGTGTTTAGATTAGTAGAAATGTCTAGGTTAATTCATTTGAAACAAAAATTTAGAAAAACAAGGAAGAGAATTTTTTGATAAAATTTTTTTTTTTTAATTTCGGATTTTTTAAATTTTTAATAAATTTTAAAAGAAATTTTTTATTTTAATGTGTTATGGTAACATGTAATGTTAGTATGTGTGAGCCCAGTATTTGCTAAAGGCAGCCCAGCTTGCAAAAAAGGGGAACATATCGGCGGAGGAGCTGGAATAATTTTAGCCAGGGATTGAGGATTTTTGGGGGTAGCATGTTATAAGGCGAGGTGCGCCGTGGTGCGAGTCTGTTCGATTTCTCGGTTTTGGGATCTCTTACGGAGAAGTCCAGTGATCTCGTTCAGATGAGTCCATGGTCGCTGAGCCAGGGGGGTCGTGTACCCATGAGATTAAGAACCAGGGGGTTGTTGGCACCAGTTTCCTCACCGGTCCTCTTCGGGGTTATCGATGAGATTTCTTCTGTCATGAACAGCAGAATTCTCATCGAGGGGGTATTGTAGCGGGTCAAATTTTGGGTGTTTTTATTTTAACCGTTTGGGGCATTTATATATTTGTATTCATTTCATTTTCGGTCGGGAGCCTTATAAAATATGTCGAAATAACGGTATTATTGTGCAACGTATAACAGTCAGTGTAACAGAACAGTGAAACAAAGCAATAAGACGCAGGTTGTTGTTGAGTAATGCGGCAGAGGAATTCGCACCTCCACCAAAATTCTAAGAACTCTGTACATGTGTGTCAACGCTCAAGCGCAACTACACCCGCATGCGCTAAAAAGGACGCTCTCGACTAAAAACAAGATGGCTAGAGCGTAAAATTATTCATCGTCCCTTTGGCTTCACTTACACGTCCGGCCCACTTAAATGACGTCAGCCAATGCCTATAGAAGATCATATGCGACATTGACTCAAAAACAACATGCATAGCATGGGCCGAAGCTTCGGCGACGACGCCCAAGGCAGTGAATTCCCGTATTGAAAACTGTGGAGAGGGAACAGAGAGAAAACTTCTCCCCAGTGCGTCTCACCTACCGACCGCTTGCGGTCTGGTTAAAATTTTATTTTACAAAATGTAATTACATCGGCCGACCTTACCGTTAAAAATTTTGGAATGTAATCAACAGTGTCTAAAGGGATTAACAACAGTCAGGAGTGAGCATAAAAGAGTTAATAGTTTCGTATATCTTTCGGACACCTGAACGGGGACTTAGTACGGGCGCGATGACCGCGTGGTCGATGTGGGGGCATTATTATATGAAAATGTGTTAAGGGGTTCTTGTTTCTTTAAAATATGAATGAATGGGAGAGTGTGCAAAGCTGGGCAGCTTTTGTGTATATTTGTGTTTTTATTTGATATTTGCATTTGTGTCTTGTGAAATAATAAGGTAAGCTGTAGTTCCTAAGTGTTATGTTGGTGTTGCATCACTTTGCAGCAATGTATCTCAATGAATTTTAATGAGTTTACAAGCAGTCAAGATTAAATAATAATAAATATTAATTCTCTTCCAAAATGAGTTGTGTCAGTACTTTGCGTAACCTATAGACCATGTTTGTATCTAGGTACATGTGACCGAATCCTGTGACCCCGTAAGAATTATCGTAACGGTAAGTAACAATTAATTGGAAATTTAATAATAATAATATATGTGATCGATCAGTAAGTCACAAAGTTGCACTATCACAACACAATACATATAATTATTACTTATAAGGTAGCTCCTTCGCTACAAACTTATATTCAAGAGATGATTACTATTATTTCCGAGGTATTCTAATACTTTTTCTTAACTTATTTATCTCGTTGTTGTGTAGTTCCATTTATCATATTATTCACCAGTATAGTAGTTAAAGCTGTTCAGAATTTATTTTAAATTCCTCACAGTTCCGTGCTGTCAATTAATTATTCCTTAGCATACGTATTTTACTATTTTTGATTCACTCCCATTTACTTCTGCAATTAAACACTGAATCTCCTCCTTATCATAAATTGTATGGCATATTCTTCCTTCATCCAACTCATTTCTAACCCTTCTTTCTCTTCTTTTATGTTTATTAGTTTAAAATAATTTCTTCTGAATTATATAGTAAGGTGTTCTTACTTATTTTTAGAATTTTGTGGTTATTTAATTGATTCCAAATAATTTCTCTGAAGTATCGTGTAATTAGTTTATTTCATTTAATAGTTAGTTTAATATATTTTAATTAGTTTCTCATTATTTTCCTTTGATTTGCTTTATTCAGTATCCATAAAATCCATAAAGAATAAGAAGTAGCTACAGTCCTTCTTAGGTATTTCTAACTACTATAGAAAGTTTCAAACAAATTATTCATACCTGACAGCAAAGTTTTTTAAACAATTATGAGCATAGGAAAAATGGACTTGGGGAAATGAGCAGGAAGAAGTGTTGAAATTGATTAAACTAAAATTTCTAGAAACAGAAATGCTAAACCACCCCAATTTTGAACAACCCTTTTACCTAAATTGTGACGCCAGTGATGTCAGCCTAGGCGCCGAATTATATCAAGAGGATAAGGATGGACACCACCTGGTTATCAGCTTTGCCAGCAGAATACTAAACAGTTGCGAACATAACTACAACGTTACTGAAAAAGAACTACTCAGTATAGTATTCGCATGTGGAAAGTTTAGAACGTACATCCTGGGATATCCAATCACCGTCCGAAGCGACTATAAGTCCATCTCATTCTTAAAACAGTGTAAATTAAGTCATGGGAGACTTACACGATGGATACTCGTTCTACAAGAGTACCATATAACGTGGGAGTATATTCCAGGACATAAGAATGTTGCAGCAGATGTTTTATCCAGAATAAATGTTCAAACATCTAACATTTGAAGGAGTAGAGAAGAAAAACAACAAAGAGTGTAATATACAAGAGAAGGCAACAATAATGAAAGAAAAGGAGAAGATCGCCTTACAAAAAAGTATAAATAACAAGGTCCTATCTATAACCCTATGTATCACCTTATGTCATCACCAAAGACAATGTAAACAATACTTATGAAATAAGTAATATAACCACCAACAAGATAAAAGGAGTTTACAATCAAGCTTGTATAAAAAAGTTTTATGAAGAAAAATAAATTACAATAAATAAATAAGCCTATGCCAAAATTCAAAAATTATGTGGGCACAACTTACAACCATATTTCGATGACTTATGAGGCCTAATATAAAATATAAAAGAAAAAAATATAAAAAATTATCATAAGGGAATAAGTTACAAAAATTCTTATAAAAAAGTAAGAACCACAAACTTACGATAATATTTAAACAAAAAGTACCAAGAAAGGAATAAGTTACAAACATTCCTATAAAGTAAGAAAAACTAACTTACAAAAATTATTAAGAATAATATCTCAAACAAAATAAAATAAACAAGAATAAAATAAGATAAATACCTGGAAAAAAACTGAACTGGTATGAGGAAAAACAAGAGAAGTTATGTATAAAACAAATATACAAAAAATGGCTAAAGCAGAATATTGCTAAACAACCAAGAAACAGAAAAAAGATGTCTAAGATAATAAAATGATCACAAGAAGAATAGAAAAACAAACTAATGAAAAGTTAGAAATGATGAAATTAACAACTAAATAAATAAAAAACAATCAACTGTATGAGTAGATAACAGTATATAGCAAAGGTACAGCGGAAGGAAGAATGAGTAAAAGGCCAAAGTGATCTAAAAACAAACCACAAGGTGGACAATCCCAAAATATATTATTATTATTAATTTAAGTCACAAGTTGACAAAAAAGGTATTTAAGATTGACTGTTGAAAAAGTCCAGCAATCAAATAAACTGAGCAGAGATGATGTTCCTCTGGTCTCAGAAAAAATGAGTAGTAATGGAAGAAACCAGCTACTAAAAAGTTAGGGAAAAAATTGTATAAAAGGGAGAACACACTAATGGAAATAAATAAAGACAGATCCAAATAAAATGGAATGAATCAAGTAAGAAGAGAAATAAGAATGAAGAAACAAACAAGAAAGAAAAAGGAAAAAAGATTATATATAACTGATAATTTCATAAAAAACTATGCTAGTGTTTTATCAAAATGGTCAATTTTGAAGGAGAGGCATTATGTTACAATACAAATAAGCCACCCCAATACCAGGGATGAAAAAGATGATTATGAATATAAAATAATACTTCATATAAAATAAAATGTTTAATATAAATAAAATATAAAGACAATGACACGACAAACGACGACATGACCTAACCCAAGTGATTGACCCAACAAAAGGAAACCAAAAGAAGAAGGGAACCACAAAAAACAAACAAGCATAAAACCAAAGAAGAAAATGATTGACCCAACAAAAGGAAACCAAAAGAAGAAGGGAACCACAAAAAACAAACAAGAATAAAACCAAAGAAGAAAGTGATTGACCCAACAAAAGGAAGAAGGAAAAAACCGAAACAAACAAAAATGAAACAAATTAAAGGAGTTGAATGACTCAATGCAACATATTAAAATAAACCCAAAGGAGAAGGTGGAAAACCGAGGTATTGACCAAATACAATGAAAATGAAGAAGGAGGGAAATGAAAAAGAAACAAATCCAAGATAAAGGGAAATAAATAAAAAATGAAAACAAATGGTAATACACAAACAAGTAATAAAGAATATGAGCAGGAGAAATAATACACTCATAAGTAATGTTGGAAAAAGACCAATAATTAACCTATGAGAAAAAAAGTAAATGTTATTATCCATTAATGGACAAAAAGTAAATGACAATTGAAAGAAACTCAATTAAACAATGTTAAATATAAAAAAGCAAACTAACCCACAAATCAGAGTGAGATGTAATGATAGAAATATAAAGACATAAAATTGTTAATATTATTAATGATATATTGTAAGGAAAGAGGATAGTACGGTAGTGAGATAGTAATTTGAGGGATTACCCATTTAGAAACACTTAACAACAAAAACATTTAGGAAGTGCAAAATGAAAGTGTAAAAACCCCAAAGTGTAGTGATAAAGAAAGTACACTAATTAAATTATAATAAACTATAAATAATTTAAAAGTGAAGGTGATGATTAAATGAGAATAGTGTAAAATAGAGAATGTTAATATAGTGAAATATGGTGAAGAATAAAAGCATAAACACTTAATAAAGCCAAAGGAAACACTAAACAATTAAAAGTGAAGAATATTAGTAATTAAGAATAGTAGTAAGTATAAACAGTTATTTAAGGTATAATGGACGCTGAAAGGTGATGAAGACAGTATTTAGTTAAGTAAGAATGTTATTGTTAAATTTAAATGAATGCAATGATAATTAAAAGGGAGAATACCCTGAAAGGAAAAACAGATAGTGTTAACATGGAGGGAAAGTAAAGATTGTTTAAAAAATTAACGAGTTAAAACAAATCCATAAACACCCATGTTATAAGGGATTGTTATAAAGTTCATAAAAAGTGATGTTGTTTACCACACAAAAAATGATATAAAATAAGATGAATTGTAAACAAAGATTAGCAAATAATAGTTAAATAATTATTTATGAATTGGATATGGCTGGAAGAATTATGCAGACCATAGCCCTAGATATTGTATTAAATAAGATCAAAAAATAGTAAATAATAGCCACATTGTTATTATTGGAAAATTAAATAAGTAAAAAAGTTAAGAAATGTATGACTAGAAAACGAGGAAACCAGATAGTAAACCATTATGTATAAAATAATAGTGACAAAATAATAACACATGAACAGACCCAAAACACAACAATAAATAACACAACCAATTATAATAACAAAATAAAGCCCATTAGGCTAAAATGAGATGTAATTTAAATGAAATAAGTCAAATACCATAATGGCTACTTAGGCCTATGAAAATGCCTAACTGTCAGAAACAAACAAATACAAATTAACAAAGAAATTAACAAATCCGAGGCGAATGACTCACCAAGGATGAAATTGTAAATCATTTTTATGACAAAATATTATAATAAGTATTTGAATTCAAAAATAAATGTAATTAACAAGTATTAAAATAATTGTAAAAACATAAAACCTAAAATAACCCAAACTTGTGGGGTATCAAATTAATCTATGAAAGGAAATACATAATATAGTGACAATATTTAATACTTAGGAAGGAAGATAGAGGAATAACAGCAATCAGAAGATATACTAGGATTTTGAAAAGAATTCAAATTTTGATAACAATGGGTTTATAGCCGAATTAGCCAATCAGAATTATTTGGTAACCATAGAAACGAACGTTGGTGGCAAAATTACCGTTGAATATCGTTACTCATAAAGCGTCATTCTACCAGGACAGAAGCCGAATTTTGGAAGACCAATTTTTAATTAAATAATGTAAAACAGTGAACGAAATTCCAAACCATGACTGAATAAGAAACAAGACGAACCATTGGAGCAGTCAACTAAAGACCAAGGACCATAAAACAGAAAAATAAAAGAAAATTATGACCACATCCTATATGAAAAGGACTCCAGACATACTTAAGTCCAAAGATTCATGAAAACAGAACCAATTGAGCCCAATCCTCTTCCGACCCAATGAATGAAAACACCAAGTCATGCTGATGTGTTAAGTACCATTGAATTACCTTATTTCCAAAAATAAAATCACTCTAAATTTTACTAAAAGTAATTTGATCTCACTATAAGCCGAATATTCTCTTTCAAAGATTAATTAAGAAAAATAAACACATTGAAAATTTGTTAACATAAAATATAACGTATAGTTTAAATACGAACTTTCGAAACACATTTAACGACACTGCAGAACAGATTGTAACCACACACCTTATTATTTGTGTACACTTAGAGTAAGGTAAAGTACTTTTATTGTAATCATAGGAATTCTTTGTCTTGTAATCAAAAGAATCCCCCCGATTTTGGAATGAAATTAATTATAACAACTACATGTTCAGCTGCCATGCTGATGTGAATATATCGTTCCTTAATCGATTCGTCACCTGAGCATAATTGTTTCATGTAAAAAGTCGGTGCAAAGTTGTTAATCAACTAATATAATTTAATTGTCAGAATTGAAAATATTACTTACCAAACATTAAAATAACTAGTACAGGGAGTAACCGTTGTTATTATTTCATAGGGAGTGCATTATATTACTTGTGTTCGTTTACGAAAGCTAGATTTGACAATCAGCGCTCAAGTTGCAATTAGTACAACTACCTACACGATACAGAAGGCTGAACGAGCGGGAATTATTTGAACGCCCCGACCGTCATAGCTGAGAACACCCTAGTAAGATACAGATTAACAAGTTTAATTGTTGTAACAAACAATTTGGCGCCACCCGGGATTAACACACCCCTATATAAGAACAGGTAAGGTTACTGCCGTGTTGTACTGGTAATTACAGCAACGCTATGGACATCGTTAGCGCAAAATAGATGTAATGACCCCAGTGCGAGACTAACGCACTAACACTAACCCTACACCAATATAAAACTGGTACACATTTTTCAGAGACACACCAGTCCTACTCGTTACAGATTGGCTTCCATCGCGGGGCTTAAACAAAGACGGACGTCACCAAATACTCGTTACAATATATATATTACCTATATATTATATTATATAATAATTATTTTTTCTTTGTAAGTAACTTGTTGAGTTTCCTGCAGGTCTCTCCCATGTAATATCTTCAAATAAATACACTGAAAGTAGGTTTATTTAAATTAGGCACTGAAGGAGCAGCAACCTTTTTGCTCATTGCTTTTAACGTCTGCTGTAAGACGTTGTTCAGTAATGGAAAACAGTGTACAAGATGAAGTTCAATATTATCATCAGATATAACTCTGCATAATGACACGTGTCAGCAGAACAGTGCCCTCCAAGCTGTCAAATGATATGCACCTTTCTTCAGTTCCTGTTATGCTCACCAATTTTATCTAAATTAGTGAAATTCAGTTTACTTCAGTGGTAAGTGGTATTTGTCTGCAGTGTTTCAGTACATTCATAATAGCTAAACTGTAAAATAAAATATTTAGCAGTTTAAAGTGTCACCAATGTCCATATAACCATGTTAGTTTCTGTGCACGGAAGTTCATGTATGATTGAAATATGTTGCAGTGACTGGTGATGTACTGCCACTGTGCAGCTAAACAGTGAATGCCAAAGCTCACTGTACATATATATGGGAGACAATGAATTAACTCTCTTTCACATTTCTTTTTCTGGAATCTTAGTTGTTGAATTGTTAAAACGGTAACAATCTTGTTCATTAGTAACTCAAAGTTAGTGATTCTGTCTGCTTTGAAACATTTTATATACATATACATTATATTTACTTTTGTCGGTAAGTCTTGATTGTTTCATGCAAGATTCTATATAACATGTTTTCAAATAATACGCACTTCTGGAAGTATATACCATAGTTTGTTATATTATTATCATTGTAACATTCCACAAAATAAATCTGTATCATCAGAGGTTTTTATATGAATTAACAAATAATTGATTCTGTTTCTACTACAATATAAATTAACAAATAATGTCTTTTATTTCAATTTACATTTTCAATTATTGTAATCTTTGTTTACATAGTCAGGTTTTTGATGCTTATATTGAAAATATTTACTGATTATATCATTTTATGAAATTACAACAATAACAAACAAAAAGGCCACAAAATGAGAATTTGGGAAAATCTTAATATAGTGCTATCCTATTTTAACATATTTATAAATTAATATACATATCTCCAACTTACCTTTATTTAGCCCAGGGTACGTCACACGAACTGTGAAATACAAGCAAGACTTAGGGTTGTATCAGTAACGTACTCGACTCTCATTACTTGTGAACTAACTCAAATTTATTTCACATTCTGTTTCATATTCTCCTCAAATTAAATTATTTGTTATTTTCCCTTTTTAAAAAACACTATTATTGATCTGTTATAATTATACAGGCACATGAAATAAAAACCACATGGTTACTTACTTATACTGCTAACAATCTAATACTTAAATGATAAAGCAACCCAGCTTGCTCACTCTCACACTCATACCTGATTTAAGTTCCCTTTCTTAATTTTGAGCGCTTTTATCAGAAATTTTCATATTTGATTTATTTATATTCGGTTACTTGACTGGCGGCGTCCCTGCAGATCACCTCACACTCCGTATTTTAGTTCGTCCAGATTGAGTTCTCACTAGTTCACTGAAGTTACTTTGATGTTTCAATTTAATGTTACTTTATCATTTTTTGGTTGCAATTTAGTCACTATTTACCATATTTTAAAACTTTAAAATTATAAACTGCAGTTTTAGGCTGACAAGCCTATGTATTCACCCGGCCGTGGTTACGGCTGAGCGGCGAGCGTGCTCACCAGACTCCGCACTATAGCTTGTTAATGAACAGGAATGCACTGCCTTCAGGCTACGAGTTTTTCGTTGTCTTACAATAAGTCTGGATTGTCTATGGGCCACATGGGCTAGTGTTGTTAAACGGAGACGATATAAGAGGCTTAGGTGGGTGGAGCCTCTACTTGATTTCCTCTGTCTCCAGAGCACGTGGCGAAAAAATCTTTATGCCTCGCCATTTTTGTAGCGTCGGTTTTGCCTGTTATGCGTAGAAGCTGCGCCCTGATGAGTGTATGCGCGTATCATACGTGACAAACCTTCAGTTCACGACCAAGTATTGCATTCTCCAACTACACTCCGCCCAAAAAGTTATGCTACGGTTCATTGTTTGACTACAACCTTTTTACATGGGACTTGCAATGATGATATAGAATAATTTTAATAGAAAATAAAAACCCCCCTTTTTTGACATATTACAATACCCCCCCCCAATGAGAGGTTTTTATGCCCAAGAGCATAAAAACTCTCATTGCTAAACCTAAGAGGATCAGTGAGGATATGGCGCCAACAGCCCCCCGTTAATTTCTAAATTCACGTCATGGGTAAACTACCCCCCTAGCTCGGCGACTATGGCTGCACCTGAACGAGATTACTGGACTTCTCTGTGCGAGATCCCAACACCATAAAATCGGACAGATACTCACCATAGTACCCCTAACCTCAACTCATTCCATCAAAAAAATAAAGACTGGCCTTATACCATACCAGATCTTCAACCGATATGTTCCCCCTCACATGCATACTGGGTTGCCTTTAGCAAGTACTGGGTGCGTACACATACTTATTATTACACTGAATATAATATCTATATACTACTTTACTGATCTTAAATTCATAAAAATATCTCGCATCTTAACTGCAGTTATTTTACTCAATATTTTATCAGTTTGACTTTATGGTTTCAAATCAAAAATAAATCAACTTGAATCAATTAAATTTGTTCACCTAAAGAAATTAATCTAAGTCCATATCAAAATTTCATATTACCATTAATTTCATCATCTCCTTTCATTTACTCTTAAAATTTCAAAATCCTTTAAATAAATTTACGACTCTTCTTAACTAGCTGCTATCAATCATAAAAAACAAAATAAACTGAACACCTTATTAAATCATAAATTCCCTTATCATTACATTTGTTTACAACACATATATTATGAACAATATAACTCAGTTAATACATTAGCAATACACCTAATGAATACTATATCCTGAACATCAAAACACTTCAACCAAAACAAAAAATTTTTTTTTTGTTTTTCCAAAAAAAAATCGATTCCCAAAAATAATTATTTTGTTAACAAAATTTCACATTCTATCATTTACTCAGTTTGATACAAAAAATCTGCTAATCAATTATAAGGCATCTACTACATGTCTGACATCAGTCATCAGCTGATCTCTCTGGGTCAGGTGAATGACCTTACCCTAGATACACTACACAAAATTATACAATGTAAAATACCTGACACACGGTTATAATTCTTACACCCTAAGACAGTACAACAGAATATAGCATAGTACACTCATAATTAACATTGTGGTTATCATCTTAAAATAAACAATTCACATTTAAGTTTGATCAGAAATTACACACCTTACAGTTTTAATTTTATTTTCAAATTCTATTAAATTCTTCACTTGTTTCATTTATTATTACCCTTTAAATCAGATTTTCTATTTAACATTTTCATCATTAATTGGTTTGGGTGATTCCCAATTATTCACAATAATCTAATTCATTGAAAAGGCATTAAAATATAACCTTACCCCCTTTCTGACTCTAACACTCACTAACAGATTTACATTGGATGACACCACTCTCTCAAAACATTTATCTCCACTAACTTACTACTCTAACTCACCTCGAATCATTCTACCCTTATAACAAAATACCCTCTACCCTCTTTGTACTTAGGATGTGTGTTCCCTCCCTATGCTCATTCCCTTATTGGTTCCTGGTCTCCCCCAGGTAACCCCGCTAACGCATATACGGTTCACCTCCCGCCACAACGTCTTTCGCTAAGGACTCCTTATCACACCACCCCCTTTACAAACTTCCTCCATCATCTAATTACTCTCCAATTACCTCACTCTCATTACTCTACATATGTTCACTATCGCTACTGTGTCCCTACCAATACTCAGTTTCTGTACTACTTTTATTCCCAAGAATCTTATTGTTTACCACCCCTTTAAAATTAACTCTGACTAATTCAAATGCCTTATTTAAATATTTATCACCCAAATTCTCACCTGTATTACCCATTGAAAATTCATAACTATCTCAAATTAATTTCATCATTTAATTCAAAACCTCTTAAACATATTGAAAATTTATTATTCACACATTTAATTATATTGCTAAAAAAAATCTGCAAATCAATTATAAGTGACATACTACATCTATAACACTAGTAGTCAGCTGGTATCTCCTAATCAGGTGAATTTTTTCTCTAGACACACTGCATACAATTAACACAAATACACAAAATTATATAGTTATCATCATAAATGTTCTTCTAGATTAACATCATTATGACTGACCCTAACACTTAAAATTATTTGTTCTCATAAGTGAACTACATCACTAATCATCGAATCATAGTTATAGCAACTGTTACTGAACAGGAACTGGGTCACCAACCACCAACTCTCTCTTTAGAGTAAGTGAAATTGAATGTCCCTCTGTTTACAGATATCGTCACCCTCTCACTGATTGCTCAGTTACCACTACTACTACATCGTTTTCTTAATTCCCCCCTTTACCCAGTTACAATTAGGTAACCACCCGCCGGATAAACCAGATCAAGCGTTTGCCTTATGCACAGATGCGTTATCTGTGCCCCTGGCTTGTAATGGCCAGCTCCTTTTCCACACATACTATTGTTTCCTGCTGGTGGACTGTAGCGCCCATTTGCATCCCCAAGAACTGAAGTTTATATAGGGTATAGACGCTGCCTATACCGTTCTTGGTTCAGCGTTATATAAAAATTCGGCATTACTGTGTCCGAGGACACCAGTAATCCTACTATGATTCACACACCCTTATTACGGCACTATCACCACCTTCGATGATAGCCGCTGTTCCATAGTTATGTAGATTCCCCTGAGTTACCCCCTGGTTAATTTCTAAGTTCACCAATTTAGAATATATTTACATTATAAATCCACGGTCAGGGTTCGGTGAAGCCGTGACTGCCCGAAATGTAGGGGAAACTACTAAAAGACATATAAGGTTCACGTTTATACCGTTACTACAATTCTCGGATGGTAAACTCTTATATGTTTGGTCATATTATTTTTTACCACCTCTGAGGCTCATTTACCATTTGTTATTCTTCCATTTAAACATTTTAGTTTATTTAAATTGCATTATAAAATTCATACTTACATTACATCACTCATATACTCGAATACAACATGATTACTGTCATAGACACCAAAAAATATAAACATTTATCACCAACAAATAATGTACATAACTCCATGTATCTTCTGAAACATTATAACAATCATATGATTCCACAACTAAGTACATTTTACATTTATTCATTTACTATTTATTATCAAGTTCAAATCATTTAAATTCATTATCAAAATTTATCTATACAATAATTAATTAATTAATTAATCTCAAATTCTTTAATTCAATCAATTGTTCAAAACACAAATTATTTTAATTACCTTACTCCAAAACAATCACAATTCATTTATTATCACCTTCATAATTATCCTCATTATTTATTTAGTCAGCCAAAATATTATTATTATTACATCAATTTCTACTACATACACATTGTTTACATAAAGCACACTTTACAACATAGACACAATTAATTTCACTATGAATTTATTTACAATCTCTTGTCATTAATTTTTCTGTTTACCACACCTCATTTCATAATTTAGCTAGGTCATTACCATAAACTAAAATATTTAAAATGTCCATTCACTGAATTTTTTATTTAACCCCCATCATCATAAATATAATAGTCTGGTGTATTTATAACACAAATCATTCTTATCTACATACATTACATTATAATTGTTATTGTAATGACTACTTTCGTTAATTATATTGACATAGTAATTAACTACATTTTTGTCTCCCATTAATTCATAAAGCCCGTCTACATTGGTAATTTCAGTCCAGTCTCCATCAGTATTTTTGGTTAACATAGGGTAAGTTATTTTATCATCTTATTCCTCCACTACATTCATCACAACATCAGGTAAGTTTTTATCATTTACAACAGTATCATCAAAATAATCATCAATATCTATTTCACAAGGTAAGTCACTTTTTTCTCCTCTCTCAATATCTAAACTCTGCACTAACATTTCATAACCTCTATTAATCTAAAAAATCTCTATTTCTCTCTTTCTCTCTCTCTCTCTCTCTCTCTCTCTCTCTCTCTCATCACAATACCTCTCACAAACCCACTGACCTATTTCATACCACGCAAAGGGCCACACAAAATCACTATATTTCTTGGCTCTTCCAAGAATATTACAACTTAAGGGACTACTTGAAGACACCTCATCTTCCACACAACTACTGGAGGAAACTCTGTCCTCATACAACACTTGTGAAATCTCTGTTTCACCATATACTTGGGGAAAATCTGCCCTTTGCCCACCAAACCTTTCGTCACACTCTCTCTCACTTTCATTAACACTTGCTATGCTCACAACCTTACTCTCTAACACCACATGTTTAATTATATCATCGTAATTCTCACCCCTACTTACCTCATTATGTCATTTGATCGTCTTTATTTTCATAGAATTTATCGGACTTTTCACTAGTCTCTACCCCCATTTTAATCCCGTAATTTTCCTCTACTTTATTCTTTGTAAAGTTATAAATTATGTCACCTATTTTGTTTATTTGTTTATCAAACACATGATCTATTGATTCTATTATCTCATCTTTCATATTATCAAAATGTGTATTAATCTTGTCCACTTGCTTACTAAAATTAAAATTCTGTTGTTTAATTTCATCTCTGATCTCATTCAATTTTTCAGTAAAATTATTTTTAATTTTATCATTCTGTTCATTTAGTTTATCATTCATTTTAATGTTCACTTCATCAAGTTTAACATTGAAATTATTTTTTATTTCATTGATTTCGCTTTTCTGGTCATCGAATTTGCTATTCTGAACGTCAAATTTTACGTTAATATTACTATTCATTGTTCTCATGAAATTATATATATCGTCCAATGACAACTCTTTTGCTCTAGTTGTCGTTGGAGTAGATTCTGCTTTTGCTTTACTCATTATTACAGATTCGTCTATCAGGCTTGGAGTTGTCTCCATTCCTGAATCATTTACATCATCTATTTCACATAAAACATTTTCTTTGACCACATTCGGGTCTGACTGAATTTCTATCTCCCCCGTGACAGTTACATCACTCATACTGGCTTTACTTTCATTACTATCCATTTTAGTTTATTTATGAGATTTTCCTCTACACAAAATCAATCTTAACTGTATTCAGTATAGTATAACATAAGTATCATTTAATTCTAACTTATTATCGTTTCTACATAATAAGTACGTATACCACTTAACCTCCAAATCATGCTCATAATCACTTGTAGGTGCGGTTTTTTGTATAAAATTTAATTTATAAAAACTTGTCCCAAGTTTGAGGCGCCAATTGTGCTATCCTATTTTAACATATTTATAAATTAATATACATATCTCCAACTTACCTTTATTTAGCCCAGGGTACGTCACACGAACTGTGAAATACAAGCAAGACTTAGGGTTGTATCAGTAACGTACTCGACTCTCATTACTTGTGAACTAACTCAAATTTATTTCACATTCTGTTTCATATTCTCCTCAAATTTAATTATTTGTTATTTTCCCCTTTTAAAAAACACTATTATTGATCTGTTATAATTATACAGGCACATGAAATAAAAACCACATGGTTACTTACTTATACTGCTAACAATCTAATACCTAAATGATAAAGCAACCCAGCTTGCTCACTCTCACACTCATACCTGATTTAAGTTCCCTTTCTTAATTTTAAGCGCTTTTATCAGAAATTTTCATATTTGATTTATTTATATTCGGTTACTTGACTGGCGGCGTCCCTGCAGATCACCTCGCACTCCGTATTTTAGTTCGTCCAGATTGAGTTCTCACTAGTTCACTGAAGTTACTTTGATGTTTCAATTTAATGTTACTTTATCATTTTTTTGGTTGCAATTTAGTCACTATTTACCATATTTTAAAACTTTAAAATTATAAACTGCAGTTTTAGGCTGACGAGCCTATGTATTCACCCGGCCGTGGTTACGGCTGAGCGGCGAGCATGCTCACCAGACTCCGCACTATAGCTTGTTAATGAACAGGAATGCACTGCCTTCAGGCTACAAGTTTTTTGTCGTTTTACAATAAGTCTGGATTGTCTATAGGCCACATGGGCTAGTGTTGTTAAACGGAGATGATATAAGAGGCTTAGGTGGGTGGAGCCTCTACTTGATTTCCTCCGTCTCCAGAGCACATGGCGAGAAAATCTTTATGCCTCGCCATTTTCGTAGCGTCGGTTTTGCCTGTTATGCGTAGAAGCTGCGCCCTGATGAGTGTATCCACGTATCATACATGACAAACCTTCAATTCACGACCAAGTATCGCATTCTCCAACTACACTCCGCCCAAAAAGTTACGCTACGGTTCATTGTTTGAATACAACCTTTTTACATGGGACTTGCAATGATGATATAGAATAAATTTAATAGAAAATAAAAACCCCCCTTTTTTGACACATTACAATATTTACAAGCATAACAATAATAATTTGCAAATTAAAGAACAATTTCACATTATAAACAAAGGAAGATGATTTATTTAAAATTATAATCTTTATTAAAATAAAGAAATATGGACATTAAATATTTTCAGTATACCGTAACCATCAAAACAGCTGACTGCATAAACAAACATTGCAATAATAATGAATTTAAGTAGAAATAAAATTGATTATTCGTTAATTTATATTGTAATCAAAACTAAACCAATTATTTCTTAATTAATGTAGAAGCTTCTGATGACACAGATTTATTCTGTGAAATGTATATCAGGTAAAAATACAATGATAGTAACATAAGGACACAGTTTATAATAAATGCTTACTATGTCTTGAAAATATGATCTTTTCTGTGTCAAACCAATCTCTCCAAGACTTCGGTTTACCTCCACCAACTCAAGACACAAACATTATTACAGTCAATCGCGAGTACCTGAAAGAGCTCTCCTACAATACAGTTCAGCTTTCTGATATGGTTGCTGAGAACTTTCCTAAACTTAATGCGGATCAGAAGAATGCTTACAATGAGCTAATTGCCAACATTAATGATGGACTCGGTCAGCTGTTTTTTCTCGACGTACCTGGTGGCACTGGAAAAACGTTCCTACTAAACTTACTTCTTGCCAGCGTTAGGAAAGACAGAAAGATTGCCATCTCTGTGGCTTCTTCAGGTATAGCAGCTACATTGCTGGATGGAGGTAAAACTGCCGTCACTCTGCCTTTAAACTGCCTCTGACTTTAAACATCTCCCAGACTCCACTCTGCAACATTTCAAAACAAAGTGACACAGCCAAGGTCTTGAAAGAGTGCAAGTTGATAGTTTGGGATGAATGCACCATGGCTCACAAACGAGGGATAGAAGGCCTAGACAGAACTTTACAGGACATTCGTAGCAGTAAATATCTGATGGGTGGAATAACAGTACTACTGGCCAGAGACTTTAGACAGACTTTACCTGTTGTGCCTCGGGGAACACGAGCAGATGAAGTTAAAGCCTGCCTGAAGTCGTCTTACCTCTGGCCCAAAGTTCAAGTTCGTTCCTTAAGAGTAAACATGCGGGTGCATCTTAAAGGTGATTTTAAAGCGGAAGAGTTTTCAAGCTTACTGTTACAGATTGGCGATGGAAAGTTAAAAGAGGAAGATGGAAAAGTTAACATTCCAAACAACCTATGTGAAGTTGTAAAAGACCTTAAGACTTTGACAGATAAAATATATCCAGACTTAATGAATATAAGTGACTCATCTTGGCTCAAAGAAAGAGCTATTCTAACCCCAAGAAATGAGACAGCAGCAATCATTAACAACTTATTGTTAGAAAAACTTCCAGCCGATGTTGTAAAATATCAATCGGTAGATTCCATAGTAGAGGTAGAAGATGCTGTGCATTATCCGGTAGAGTTCCTCCACACGCTCAATCCTCCAGGAATACCCTCACATAACCTTCACCTAAAAGTTGGGGCTCCCATTATGCTGCTGCGGAACTTAATACCACCGAAACTTTGCAACGGTACCAGACTGCAGGTGAAATCTTTACATAAGAACGTTGTTGAGGCAACTATATTCACTGGCTGTGGTTCTGGAGAAACAGTTTTCATACCTCGCATTCCTTTGATCCCGTCAGACTACCATTTTCAGTTTAAAAGACTACAATTTCCCATCAAAGTCTGTTTTGCAATGACAATCAACAAAGCTCAAGGACAGTCTTTGAAAATGGCTGGCGTAGATCTGAGGGAAGACTGTTTCTCTCATGGGCAGTTGTACGTTGCCTGTTCAAGAGTTAGCACTCCTGACAGTCTGGTTATTCTTCAGCCAGAAGGAAAAACTAAAAACTTTGTGTACAAAGAAGTTCTTTAATAATCCGATGATTAGTTCTTCATTACAAGTTCATAAATTGAAGAAAAATCTGAAATGTTTTCATACTCAACACAACTTCATATAACAAAAATGTATAATGTTTATTTTAAATAAAATACATAAGAGGTTTTAATTATTTATTTATAAGAATCCTACTTTAATTGAACTTTATTAATTAAATAAGATTTTCATTACGTACAACGTGAAACTCCATAGCGAAGCACGGGTATTTTGTTAGTAATAAATAATATCCTCTTCTGTGTAACTTTTGAATTACCTTAACAGGGCCATGACAGAACTGAATCTTTGTAAATCGACCACAATTTAGCCCCTTTATGGTTGAGATAATACATCAGTCGATTTGTTCAAAGAAAGTCCCATTGAATGTTGTTTGTATTTCACCAACATTGTTCTGTTTTCTGACAGTTTTCCAACATGGTTGTGAATAATGGTTGTTCCACTGTGTTGTGCTGTATTTCATGTTATTCATTCCCCTTTGCTTTGTAGCAAATAGAAATTACTCCCATCAGATATTACATCACAGAATCTGTAAGTTTATTTTGCGAGTTTTTTAATAACTCCTTAAATTCGTAGTGACTTTCAATCAATGAATTTTTCAGTGAAGGGTTAGTGAGGATCGGTAAAAAATAACACAAATTTTAACTTATTTGTGTCCATGTTTTGACAATTTTCTACTGTATTGTATGTATTGTTTATAGCCTAAAGGTACCATAGGCTATTGTTTACAATAGAAAATTGAGATTATATGTACCATTAGTTTTGACAATGTTTATTGCCATCATCAGGACAATTGTTCCTGACGCCAAACACACAAATGTTTTTTAATAACATTTAGTTATATTTAACACTAGCAGAATACCTGTGCTTCGCTACGGAGTTTCACGTTGTACGTAATGAAAATGTTAGTTTAATTAATAAAGTTCAATTAAAGTAGGTTTCTTAAAAATAAATAGCTGTTGCCCACGACTTCGTTCGCGTGGTCTTCAATTTAATGCGATAATATATTTAGAACAGAATCTATTCCATTGGGTTGCCATAGTAACCAGATCTAATAAGTTAGTTTTTTAAGACTCCAAAGGACCCCCCAGAGGATTGTATCGAAAAAACACCTGTCCTATGTTGGTTCTCCCATTGCGTAAAATATTTGTGCCAAGTTTGGTTGAAATCGATCCAATGGTTTAGGAGGAGATGTGGAAGACCCCAATGGACCCCCCAAAGGATCGTATCGAAAAACACTTGTCCTATGTCGGTTCTCCCTTTGCGTAAAATATTTGTGCCAAGTTTGGTTGAAATCGGTCCAGTGGTTTAGGAGGAGATATGGAAGACCCCAAAGGATCATATCGAAAAACACATATCCTATGTTGGTTCTCCCATTGCGTAAAATATTTGTGCCAAGTTTGGTTGAAATCGGTCCAGTGGTTTAGGAGGAGATGTGGAACCCCCAAAAGAACCCCATCGAAAAAACACCTATCCTATGTTGGTTCTCCCTTTGCGTAAAATATTTGTGCCAAGTTTGGTTGAAATCGGCCCAGTGGTTTAGGAGGAGATGTGGAAGACCCCAAAGGATCGTATCGAAAAACACTTATCCTATGTCGGTTCTCCCTTTGCGTAAAATATTTGTGCCAAGTTTGGTTGAAATCGGTCCAGTGGTTTAGGAGGAGATGTGGAAGACCCCAATGGACCCCGTCGAAAAAACACCTATCCTATGTTGGTTCTCCCGTTGCGTAAAATATTTGTGCCAAGTTTGGTTGAAATCGGTCAGTGGTTTAGGAGAAGATGTGGAAGACCCCAAAGAACCCCCAAAAGGACCCCATCGAAATAACACCTATCCTATGTTGGTTCTCCCGTTGCGTAAAATATTTGTGCCAAGTTTGGTTGAAATTGGTCCAGTGGTTTAGGAGGAGATGTGGAAGACCCCAAAGAACCCCCCAAAGGACCCCATCGAAAAAAATTCAGAAACCTTCGCGGGCGTGCGCACAACAACTCACCGAAGTTTCATCGCAATCGGATGAATGGTATAGGAACGCATACGGGACAAAGAAACATTTTTTTTATATATAAGATTTGTTATATAAAGACCATTCACTATTCGGTTAGTCAGTGTTTTTATTTTGTTTCAATATTGAGTTTTTTCTTCTGTGTAAACATTTTATTTCACTAGCTTTAGTACACTTAACTTACTTTTCTAAAAACACAACTTCCAAAAACAAATGAAATTTCGCCCAAAGATGAGTACCAACCACTTATGTTTGCTGAGTCTTCAGATAGTGGCAGTGATGAGTTTGAAGATTTTAGTAAACATCTTCCTTCTGAAATTGTGCAGCTAACATACCTGACACATCTGGAATATCTCCAGGTAACAATATACAACAAGAAGAATTGAGACACGCATAACAGAATATGGAGCTCATGTTAAGAATAATCCTGATGCTATAAAACGTGGCCGGCTAGCATGGACTTGCCTAGCTGAATTCTGCATTCAACAAAATGGCCACATTGAACAACTGCTTTGAACAAACGTTTGCAGCTTTATCAATTTAAGAATTTTGATATTTAATCATTTTAAGGAAAACTTCAATAATATAAGTTTTCAATTTGTTAACAGTTACATTTGTTGTGAAAACTTTTATGAAAACCTTTGTTCTTTTTAAAATTGTAAGATTTTTCTGGGGAATTCGGGTGGCCATTTTACTGGTCCGTTTTGACCAATCCATCATTTAGTGAATGTATTATTTAAGTGGTTCATCAAATCATGACAGTAGTGAGCAGGTGGACCGTCATTCAAAACCCACATCTGCACACTATCTGCAAGTGGAATATCTTCCAAGAGTTCCATCAGATGCATTTGCAAAAAATGTAAGTATCGTCTTCCATTAAGCCGTGGTGGTAAGACAAAAGGGCCTAAGAGATTATCAACAAGAAGACAGCACCACACATTAAATGAAAATATATGTTGGTTATGTCTTGGGACAGTCTCATGGGTTTTCGTCTGGCCAAGTGTAGATGTTTAAAAAGTTTACAATGCCATTTCTTGTAAATTGTAACACTTTTCTGGCGCATTTTGGTCTGTTTTGTTTTTAATTACAGACAAATTTCTCAGATTTGTACTTACTTTTAATAGACATTATACACATCAGTTTTCTCATAATTAAATTCTCTACAAGGTTAGTTATAAATTTTTATTTGTTTATTAGCAAATTAACGAAGTTATTTTATCCCAAATCTAAAAATGTGTTTTTGACTCGCAATTTTTTGTGTTTTACCCAGTTTTTCTTAAAAACTAATTAAGATGGAGGCCTGGAACCTCTTTTATTCAATTTTTCAGATCATAAACTATAAGAAACCATCAAATTTACCCTTCACTTTATACACTACGAATTTCAGTATTGTCATTTTACCGTGGGAGCAGAAATCAGGACGAACTGGTTGACGAGCCGTAACTCGTTAACAAACCGTTTTGGAACCTATGTTTATATACAATTTTTTTCTTATTTTTAGCTATAGAATCAGGTACCGAGAGATTGCCATGCAATTTTGAATCGCCCAATTGACTTAATTCAGAAATGAGTTTATTGCTCTGGATTTTACATAAGCCATAACGTACTTTAACACGTACTACAAGTTGCTTAAAACATTCCTAGGACAATATCCTGAAATTAAAGTGTGAAGGAGTTATAAAACCGGGTTTTACAAAATCTTTTTCAGAAAGACTCATTTTCACAAGATTTAGTAGGAACACAAATTTAGAATTAAAGTGATTCCCAATTCCGTGTATTACCTTTAATTTTAATAAATCAAGCGCTTTAATCAAGATACAATATTTTGAAATCGCCCATTTTCCAATTTTTTTTAATGCGTATATTTCGCGTTGGTTCACTCAAAAACTTTAAGATGTAAAGAATTTATCAAAAGTATTTATAAAATTATTTGGGCAAACAATTCTGAATTTCTTATTTGTGGAAAGAAAAATGGGGGAAGTCCAACCTTCAAGCTAGTCTCATCCCCCCCCCCTCCAAAGAACGCTAACAACCCACGTGATTTTCTGTAAGAGTTCTCTGGTGACCGTTTTCTTAATTGCAAGGCAGCAATGCTTTTACGTTTGTTTACAATTTGCAGTCAGAGTAAAACTGCATTACTGCGATTCTATTATAATATTTTTGTGAATTATTCGTGTAATATTTGATCGGACAAAACCTCAAAAAAGAGTACTATTCTCAAATTAAAAGAAAGGAACTATGGAAATTTCATAATGAAGACAACAAAATAACAGCATAAGGACAAAAAGTAAACCTACTTTTAGCGGTTCACGTGTCATCGGATAGCAGGGGCATATTTGGGGGGGAATTAGACCCCCCCCCCGAGGGTCAAAAAATTTGTTGAACTTTATTCTCTTAATTTTTAAACTATTATTATTTTTCAGCTGTATATGCTAATATAGTGGTAACTTTTTTTAAATATACACACAGGTATATTGCACAGCATTTGTGTATGCAAATTTACCATCACACTACGTTCGAAATGTGACCACAGGAAAATCAATGCAGTCAGTAACAATGCAGTTCTTTTAACGATGTTTCAATAACGCCTACTTTCATTGTGTTATTACCAATTACTTCAATGGGACTAATTTCAGGACGTTATCACACGTTATTCAATAACTTTAAAAGTAGTAATGTTGATTAGTCTTAACTTGCTTTTATTTTTTGTATGAAGTCGACGCGATCAGTCCCCCTCACCCCCCCAGCCAAATTCTACATATCTCATTGCCAGTTAGAGCACCAGAGTTTCGACCGTTTGTTGGAGGTCATTACAAAAGATTGGGCGTGCTATTGTAAAGATTTTATTTGATTTCCCTCTTATAAATCCGCACTGATATCGATCAAATATTTTACACTGATATGTAAAAGATTTTCAAGAAAGTCATAAAGTATTCTATAGGTTCAATCAGCATCATCAGATATGGTATACAACTGATTATTGTACCGTATTCTCGATCTGCCTCTTCCATGCACAAGGCCCAAAATCTTCCTTAGGGTCTTCTTTTCAAATACACTACATGTACAAGTTTTTATATACGCGATATGCACAAATAAATCTTTGTTTAACAATCGTAATTGTTGTCAATATAAATAAAATCCGTTTCTAGGAAACGATAAATATTTCAACAAATTATTCAGTTTAATTCGAACAAGCTAATGGGACAGACATATAACTTGTCGAAGCCGAAGAAAAAGATGTCTAATAATGAATCGACTTGCGTTTTATACTTACGTTACATATAATACTTGAGGTTGGTAGGAACTGTTACTACTTTTGAGTGCCACAATTGAGACACAGGCGTGTTACACACGCCCATTATAGACTCGCTCTCGCGTCCACACATACACTTTACCGGGGCTTTCTACTACACTTTAGTTTTCCAAATTGCATGTTCAAAATGTTTGTCGAAATTAATTTTTTTTTTTTCAACATTTTAGTTTATACTACACCTCCAGTTTTCCAAATTCCAAGTTCAAAATTTTTGTTAAATTTAGTTTTTTTTTTTTTAATTTGAATTCCATAAGGAAATTCCTTAAGGAAATGGAAGTATGGTGATGGCAAAAAAAAATCGTGTTCGAGATTATTGCAGATTCTGATTGTACTACACTCAAAACATGAAAAAAAGTCGTTTTTCGAAAAGTGTCTGTGTGTGTGTGTCTGTCTGTAGATTTTTTTCTATGGCAAACGATAACAGCCGCAAATTCAAACAGAATCAAATAATTTTTTGCATACAGCCCTGATTTGTAGAGTACTCAACGACCTATTGTTTTTGGTGAAGATCGGTTGAGGGAAAGGGGTAGTTTACCTGCAACGGTTTTATTTTATCAAGGGTAAATTTTTTTTTTTTGCAAATGATAACAGCCGCAATTTCAAACAGAATCAAATAATGTTTCGAATACAGTCCTGAATTGTAGAGTTCTCAAGACCTATTGTTTTTGGTGAAGATCGGTTAAGGGGAAGGGGTAGTTTACCTGCAACGTTTTTTTATCAAGTGTAATTTTCTATGGCAAACGATAACAGCCGCAAATTCAAACAGAATCAAATAATTTTTTGCATATGTCCCTGAATTGTAGAGATCTCAAGGACTTTCGATTTTGGTGAAGATCGGTTAAGGGGAAGGGGTAGTTTACCTGCAACCTTTTACGTTTTAACAACAGTAAAGTACTTGAAAATTCATTTAAACTTTTTGAAACAATGGTAATTGTTAAAAATAAAATAATTTTGTTGCCAGGCAATAAAATTATAATTTTTTCATTTTAATGTAAATCATGTATGAGTTAATAGTATAATGGATTAATTTACACTCAAAATGTACAAACATTTTTTTGTTACAAACATCAATATCGTTCGTGGCAGGCAAGCATATCTCAGTTATGTAATGTTTACGTTTCCATTTTATTATTATGACTACCGCAATAAAAAGGCAGGGAAGAGACACACACACACACACACACACACACACATTATAGTGTATAAAAAAGGGTGTTGTTTAAATGTTTGTGTTGTAATTGTAAAAGTGTTGTAATCTGTCGGGCGTTACCTCCGCGCACTTTTGTTACTTACTCTGTTGACTGGATCCTCTTCAGTGATGTAGTCCTGTAACACAACTTAAAACTATGCTTTTTGTGGGCGCCACTTGGAAACGTTTGTTCCAAGAAAAAATAAATGATTGATAAAATTTTTAAATCTACGAAAAAATTTAAACAAGTCAGTTTAGCTTTGAAAAATCAGTTAAGTTTAATGATTCTTTAAAAACAACAAACAAATCGTCTGAAGGACTAACATTCATAAAAAAGGAAAAAAATTATAAAATTGCAGAGAAAAAATTTTACAAGTTATTATTACTGACAATTTTTTTTTTTATATCCAATCAAGTATCGGCTAGTATTTCAGATTCTGACTCAGTTGACAAGCATGAGTTTAATATGTGAAAAAACTTTACTCTCAGGACGTGACTCCTTTGAACTACCAAGACATATCAATTAGATGCCTTACAAGAAAAAACTAAGTGATTTGAAGGTGTATGTGTGGCGTGTAAAGTACAACTGTGTGATAAATGTAACCAGGTAACAAATGACTTTAATTTTGGTAACTCACGTTCCAACGGTCGTTTATTCTCTCACTGGACACTTCCTTCAGGTAGTTTCTCGATCTCGCCTCTTCGGGTGTACACTGAATCTATTTAAAGTCAAATTTTGCGATCGTTACTTTTTCCGCACTTTTTGTCAAAACGTTTGGCAGTAAAATCTCGTTTAAACGCCGCCACTACGAATCATCTGTTTAGCGTTGATTCAGAAATCTGCCACCGCAGCGCTGATTCCCAGGCAGTGTTGAGGAAGGCTCAGTGTATTGTTTTGTTTACGTTCGGGGGAATTATTTGTCACGTTAGTCAGTCAATGCGAACACAGCAGAATTCGTTCTCTATTAAATGTTGGGACCCTCCTGGGCCGTCGACGTTCTGGCTGCATGCTTTCTATTAAAATTTGCCGTATCGCTGCTCTATTTCAGCGATACTTTTTGGCGTAGACTCTCGTTGAGGTTAAGTCAGTCGGGTATGTCTATGTACGGGAAAAGCCTTCCTGCCGTGTCTTGTCGATTTCTCGCCTCTTTGGTTTCGCCTTAGCTGCGTTGATTAGTGTTGTGTGAGATGCATCAGTTCTGGAGTTCAATCTTCAAGTGTTTTTGGGTCGAATTTGGTCTCGCTTTTATACTAAATCGGGATGACTGTTTTCGTCGACTTCCGGTATATTTGTGTAAAAATTCTTTCTAGATTGTTCGAGAATAAACGAAATGGAATGTCATAGAACAATTTTCACTTCCGTAGAAGCTTTTAGAACGAATTTCTTATTCTTCATACAAAGGATATTTCAAAATTTACACTGGTATTTATCAAACAGTTTCACATTAGTACTTACAATTTGTATGCCATTAATGTATTTAGATTCCTTGTTTTTTACTGAATCTAGCGATACTAAATATGATTGGTATCTAATTAACTTAAGTCTAATAAACATTACAATTTACAACCCTCACCTTGAGTTGTAGTCATTAAAAACTCAATATTTATAACAAAAATTGTTGTGGAGTTATAAAGTTCCCTTCACAAGCTGGACATCTACTACTACTACTCTCCTACAACAAAATAAACAAATTTTAACATCAATAAAACACAAATAAATACAATTTTCTATGGCCTCTGCTCATGGCCTAAATTCTTGTCAGTTTTCTAATACAATGATTAGTCTTTTTCCTTAATATATGTATTATTTCACCACTATACACACAGAGTTTATTATTTTGTCTATCTTTTGTGATACCTGGTTACTTTGTACTAGGTGCCAACACTCATGCCCTGTCCCTGCGCATTAACGATTATGAATTTGAAAAGGTTCAGGGTTTTCCATATCTCGGGTCATATGTGGACTCTGGAAATGACTCCTCTAGAGATATTGAAAGACGAATATTATCTGCTAATAGGTGTTACTACTACTGAGGAAAGTGAAGTGAACAGTATCGAACCCAAGTAGTCCCAAAAAATTGTGTAATTTTGTATAATAATTATTTCTATCAACTTGAAAAAACGACCAAACTATGACTAAGACAAAACCCCATATATATTATTAAAGTGAATAAGAGTGAAAAAACCATAAGACACTATAAGAGAGAGAAATAATGTCAGTATCCACCAGAATAAAGTCAATAATTATTAAGTTTTATAACTATGAATATAGTATTAAAAACTATTTTTTGTGAATAAATGGATATGATCCATCATTATATTATGTGATGTAAATAAAATAAATGTATTAAATGACTTAAATACATTATTAGAAAGAGTTTAAGTTAAAATAAAAATTGTATATTTGCAATGACAAAAAAAATATTAATGTGTTGGATTTGAGACCATACACCAAGATTTCATGAAAAAATCAATTATTATCAGATTTAAATAAAAACTATATGTAATTGTCAAGCAGACAATAGTGAACAATTTATCTTAAATAAAGGAAGCTGTCAAATGAATAAAAAGCAGCCAAAATAGCCAAAAACAGTGTTAACTAAAAACATGTAATAGGCATCTAATATTGTATAATTTATGAATTTAATGTTGCCAAAATGCAACCAAACTGTATTAGAAAGCTGTAATATGATATAAAGCAACTATACTAATATACCTGACCAACTTTAACATTGTAATAGTCAAGTCAGCAAAATATTTACTTATACCATGTATGGCTGAAGCCAATTATCCAGTACAAAAATAATCATATCTGGCAAAATACTTACATAATACTAACAAAAATAAGATAGAAAGGTACAATACATCAGTATACCTTAATAGGAAACAAACTCAGTTGAAAGTAAAGTCAATTCTAAAAGAATTTAACTAATTAGAGTGAGATTTGTCACACCATAAAAAATGACATCTCAAGACAATCAATGATGCTATGTCATCTTGTGATAAATATAATATATGTACAAAGTAACCATACATACATACATACATCCTCGGCGCTACAGCCCAGTCCGGGCCCTGGCCTCCAAAAAAAATCTTCCCCACTGGTCTCTACTCCCGGCCAATGTCCACCAGTTTGCTGCACCCAGCCTCACTGCCTCCTTACCAACCTGGTCCAGCCATCTTGTACGCGGTCTTCCCTTCCTTCTCCTTCCCATCGGCAAATAATTCATCACTCTTTTTGGAATTCTATCCTCCACCATTCTCTGCACATGACCAGCCCAACGCAATCTGTTAATTTGTATGAGTTGCACAATCGGAAGATCTTTAAACCTTTCGTACAACTCTCGATTATGCAGTCGCCTCCAAATGTTGTTTTCCCTCACAGGGCCATAGATTCTCCTCAGTACCCTCCTCTCAAAAACGGATAGTCTCTGCTCATCTAGTTTTTTTTAACACCCAGCATTCCGAGCCATACATCAGGACTGGTCTAATCAAGGTCTTGTATAGGGAGGCTTTTGTATCTTTAGTTATTAATTTTGATTTAAAATGTTTCACCATTAATCTTTGATATAATTCCCTATCAATTCCCTAACTTACATAGAGGGTTGGGAGTCAGAGTGGCTCGCTGTGGCATACATTCTCTGTCCCTTCCTGTCTATCACTACTGAAATCAGAGGCAACACATCCCTGTTCAGAAAATAATAATTGCACCTTTGCAACAAATAATAATAATAATAATAATAAAAAATACAATATTCAAAGATCATAGGCTCCTACACATAAATTCCCTTTCTTAAACTCTTCTGATTAATTCACAATTATATTAATATATCGTTCTCCGCAGGTTAAAATTATCGTTTAAAATCATTCAATGTTAATAACTATATTCATATTCATCATTACCTCCTTATGTAACACACTGTTTTCCCTTTTTTTTTTTTTTTTTCATTTATCATATCCATTTAAATATCAAATATCTGACAGTATTTCTCCTTCTTTTCTCCTTTACTAAGTGTCCATCTTGTAGTATTTATTTATAACAATCTCTCTCCTTCTCTAAGTACGGGTAAGCTGGTAAATATACGTTGACATGGCTATTGGAAATAAATCTATATTTTATATATATCATTTTGCCTTTGGTGGAATGTGTCCATCTCGTAATATTTATTAATAATAATCATTATACAATAATATTTATATTTATTTAAAAATCTCTACCTCCTTTCTAATTATGGCTAAGTTAAAAAATTCACGTTGACATGTTTAGTCAAGGTACCTTCTCTATGATGCTGTATCTGACTTTGGTTTTTGGTCATGGTACTTGGTTACTGATTGAGTATTCGACTTGCGATTTTTTAATCATGGTACTTTTTTAATGAAGTCTGGTTATACGTTCCTTTTACCTTGTTCCTAATTGTGTCAGTTACCTCGTAGGTATTGTTTTCATGTTTGATAATATTTGGGTTATATTTGTCAGTTTGGGTTAATTATTTCAACTCCTTTTGGTTGTGTGTCCCTATATTATGTCCTTATTTATCATTCCCATTCCTTTTTAATTCCTTCTCTTTTCAATATTCGACCTTCGATGTTTATCACCTCTACTCCTTCAAATGCCTGGTCTATGACATTTATTCTGGATGATTGGTTTCATGGCGTTACCATCTCATCACATGTTTGGGCCATAATTTTTCTGCATAGCGGAATTCCTCCTCTCTCTCACTTTCATTTTGGGGATCATTATCTGGTTCTCGGCCAGTTTCTGCCAATACATGGTTTACATAAAATACTCGGGGTTTTTCGTCATTATTTACCTGGTTATGCTGTAATGAAAAACCCGGATTTTCGTGAACTGTTCGGGGTCTTTCGTCATTACTTACCTGGGGCCTATTCTCTTGATTCCTTTTCTTTCTTATTTCTCTTATTGCCTGAGCGTATTTTTCTATAAGCTGGCCCATTCGTTCCTCATAATTTTCCTTCTTTTTGGAATGTATCTTTTTTCTAGGCACGCTTACCTTAAAAGTATTTTGGCCTATGATTTTCTTTGTAATACACTCTTTCTTTTTGTCCCTTTTCATTAAATTCTGTTTATATTCTTTCATATAACTCCTTTCTCTGTGGTCAGTGACCGGGGGGTTATGTATATTAATTAAACCGCTTTGAGTCATTTCTCCTATTTCCTTTGTATACTCCCTGTTTGTTTTTCTCGGTCTGTCCAATCTATTAGCTATGTTTTGTTCCGTTTCTACTGTTTCTTTCTCTATGGTTTCAGGACCGGTATTATTTTCTGGAAGACAACGAAATAGAAACTGTAATCCTTCTACCTGTTCCTCCATTACCTCGACCTCCCTGTCATTGTCAGTTTTACTCTCCTCGATCTTTTCGTCTACTGTTTTGTAATTTGCATTATTATTTTTCGTAACGGACTCTACCCATTTTTGAGTTTCCTCCCTCAAGGATGCTCTCCACTTTTCACCTTCCTCCCGAATTTTCTGTATTTGTTTTTCATTCTCCTCTCTCTCTTTCCGTCTATTCTCTCTCAGGGATTCTCTCCATCTTTCACTCTCCTCTCTCTCCTTCTGTCTCCTTCTTTCATTTTCCTCTCTCTCTTTCTGTCTCTCCTCCCTATCTTCCTGTCTGTTTCTTCTTATAGATTCTATTATTTCCTCCTTATTTTCCTTCATTCTTTGGAGTATCATCATTAATATATTCGCGTCAACACTCCCTGTTATTTTTACTAGTTCGGGTTTTTTCGTTTGTTCTCCCATTTGTATGGGTCTTTCTCCTTTTCCTTTTGTTTGCGACATCTCGATCTGTTGGTAGTTGCCGGGCTTGTTCCGTCTTTTTCAAGCCTCACTAGTTGGGCTGCCAATTTATAACGTATAGAAATTTGGTAGAGAAGTGAGTACGTCCTTCTTCAAGCCCCGCGTTGGGCGCCAATTTATAGTGTATAAAAAAGGGTGTTGTTTAAATGTTTGTGTTGTAATTGTAAAAGTGTTGTAATCTGTCGGGCGTTACCTCCGCGCACTTTTGTTACTTACTCTGTTGACTGGATCCTCTTCAGTGATGTAGTCCTGTAACACAACTTAAAACTATGCTTTTTGTGGGCGCCACTTGGAAACGTTTGTTCCAAGAAAAAATAAATGATTGATAAAATTTTTAAATCTACGAAAAAATTTAAACAAGTCAGTTTAGCTTTGAAAAATCAGTTAAGTTTAATGATTCTTTAAAAACAACAAACAAATCGTCTGAAGGACTAACATTCATAAAAAAGGAAAAAAATTATAAAATTGCAGAGAAAAAATTTTACAAGTTATTATTATTGACAATTATTTTTTTTTTTATATCCAATCAAGTATCGGCTAGTATTTCAGATTCTGACTCAGTTGACAAGCATGAGTTTAATATGTGAAAAAACTTTACTCTCAGGACGTGACTCCTTTGAACTACCAAGACATATCAATTAGATGCCTTACAAGAAAAAACTAAGTGATTTGAAGGTGTATGTGTGGCGTGTAAAGTACAACTGTGTGATAAATGTAACCAGGTAACAAATGACTTTAATTTTGGTAACTCACGTTCCAACGGTCGTTTATTCTCTCACTGGACACTTCCTTCGGGTAGTTTCTCGATCTCGCCTCTTCGGGTGTACACTGAATCTATTTAAAGTCAAATTTTGCGATCGTTACTTTTTCCGCACTTTTTGTCAAAACGTTTGGCAGTAAAATCTCGTTTAAACGCCGCCACTACGAATCATCTGTTTAGCGTTGATTCAGAAATCTGCCACCGCAGCGCTGATTCCCAGGCAGTGTTGAGGAAGGCTCAGTGTATTGTTTTGTTTACGTTCGGGGGAATTATTTGTCACGTTAGTCAGTCAATGCGAACACAGCAGAATTCGTTCTCTATTAAATGTTGGGACCCTCCTGGGCCGTCGACGTTCTGGCTGCGTGCTTTCTATTAAAATTTGCCGTATCTCTGCTCTATTTCAGCGATACTTTTTGGCGTAGACTCTCGTTGAGGTTAAGTCAGTCGGGTATGTCTATGTACGGGAAAAGCCTTCCTGCCGTGTCTTGTCGATTTCTCGCCTCTTTGGTTTCGCCTTAGCTGCGTTGATTAGTGTTGTGTGAGATGCATCAGTTCTGGAGTTCAATCTTTAAGTGTTTTTGGGTCGAATTTGGTCTCGCTTTTATACTAAATCGGGATGACTGTTTTCGTCGACTTCCGGTATATTTGTGTAAAAATTCTTTCTAGATTGTTCGAGAATAAACGAAATGGAATGTCATAGAACAATTTTCACTTCCGTAGAAGCTTTTAGAACGAATTTCTTATTCTTCATACAAAGGATATTTCAAAATTTACACTGGTATTTATCAAACAGTTTCACATTAGTACTTACAATTTGTATGCCATTAATGTATTTAGATTCCTTGTTTTTTACTGAATCTAGCGATACTAAATATGATTGGTATCTAATTAACTTAAGTCTAATAAACATTACAATTTACAACCCTCACCTTGAGTTGTAGTCATTAAAAACTCAATATTTATAACAAAAATTGTTGTGGAGTTATAAAGTTCCCTTCACAAGCTGGACATCTACTACTACTACTCTCCTACAACAAAATAAACAAATTTTAACATCAATAAAACACAAATAAATACAATTTTCTATGGCCTCTGCTCATGGCCTAAATTCTTGTCAGTTTTCTAATACAATGATTAGTCTTTTTCCTTAATATATGTATTATTTCACCACTATACACACAGAGTTTATTATTTTGTCTATCTTTTGTGATACCTGGTTACTTTGTACATATATTATATTTATCACAAGATGACATAGCATCATTGATTGTCTTGAGATGTCATTTTTTATGGTGTGACAAATCTCACTCTAATTAGTTAAATTCTTTTAGAATTGACTTTACTTTCAACTGAGTTTGTTTCCTATTAAGGTATACTGATGTATTGTACCTTTCTATCTTATTTTTGTTAGTATTATGTAAGTATTTTGCCAGATATGATTATTTTTGTACTGGATAATTGGCTTCAGCCATACATGGTATAAGTAAATATTTTGCTGACTTGACTATTACAATGTTAAAGTTGGTCAGGTATATTAGTATAGTTGCTTTATATCATATTACAGCTTTCTAATACAGTTTGGTTGCATTTTGGCAACATTAAATTCATAAATTATACAATATTAGATGCCTATTACATGTTTTTAGTTAACACTGTTTTTGGCTATTTTGGCTGCTTTTTATTCATTTGACAGCTTCCTTTATTTAAGATAAATTGTTCACTATTGTCTGCTTGACAATTACATATAGTTTTTATTTAAATCTGATAATAATTGATTTTTTCATGAAATCTTGGTGTATGGTCTCAAATCCAACACATTAATATTTTTTTTTGTCATTGCAAATATACAATTTTTATTTTAACTTAAACTCTTTCTAATAATGTATTTAAGTCATTTAATACATTTATTTTATTTACATCACATAATATAATGATGGATCATGTCCATTTATTCACAAAAAATAGTTTTTAATACTATATTCATAGTTATAAAACTTAATAATTATTGACTTTATTCTGGTGGATTCTGACATTATTTCTCTCTCTTATAGTGTCTTATGGTTTTTTCACTCTTATTCACTTTAATAATATATATGGGGTTTTGTCTTAGTCATAGTTTGGTCGTTTTTTCAAGTTGATAGAAATAATTATTATACAAAATTACACAATTTTTTGGGACTACTTGGGTTCGATACTGTTCACTTCACTTTCCTCTTACGCTAACTTACTATATAAATGATTTCTTTTATGGAACGTTCTGTGACGTTACATATGCCTCACCGTTAAAGTTGATAATTTTGGAAAAACATATCTTTGGTTTTGATGAAATTATCATCTCTATAATAACCCTTTATTATTAGCTTCTTTATATTTCATTCTTTTATCTTATAATTAAATTCCTGTACTACTCCTTTAATATATTAATCCAACTCAATATTCCTAGTTCGTTCTTTGTCGTATCACCTATTCCTTTCCTTTTTACCTTGATGTCTTATAATTAATCTTTGATATAATTCCCTATCAATTCCCTAACTTACATAGAGGGTTGGGAGTCAGAGTGGCTCGCTGTGGCATACATTCTCTGTCCCTTCCTGTCTATCACTACTGAAATCAGAGGCAACACATCCCTGTTCAGAAAATAATAATTGCACCTTTGCAACAAATAATAATAATAATAATAAAAAAAAATACAATATTCAAAGATCATAGGCTCCTACACATAAATTCCCTTTCTTAGACTCTTCTGATTAATTCACAATTATATTAATATATCGTTCTCCGCAGGTTAAAATTATCGTTTAAAATCATTCAATGTTAATAACTATATTCATATTCATCATTACCTCCTTATGTAACACACTGTTTTCCCTTTTTTTTTTTTATTTTTCATTTATCATATCCATTTAAATATCAAATATCTGATAGTATTTCTCCTTCTTTTCTCCTTTACTAAGTGTCCATCTTGTAGTATTTATTTATAACAATCTCTCTCCTTCTCTAAGTACGGGTAAGCTGGTAAATATACGTTGACATGGCTATTGGAAATAAATCTATATTTTATATATATCATTTTGCCTTTGGTGGAATGTGTCCATCTCGTAATATTTATTAATAATAATCATTATACAATAATATTTATATTTATTTAAAAATCTCTACCTCCTTTCTAATTATGGCTAAGTTAAAAAATTCACGTTGACATGTTTAGTCAAGGTACCTTCTCTATGATGCTGTATCTGACTTTGGTTTTTGGTCATGGTACTTGGTTACTGATTGAGTATTCGACTTGCGATTTTTTAATCATGGTACTTTTTTAATGAAGTCTGGTTATACGTTCCTTTTACCTTGTTCCTAATTGTGTCAGTTACCTCGTAGGTATTGTTTTCATGTTTGATAATATTTGGGTTATATTTGTCAGTTTGGGTTAATTATTTCAACTCCTTTTGGTTGTGTGTCCCTATATTATGTCCTTATTTATCATTCCCATTCCTTTTTAATTCCTTCTCTTTTCAATATTCGACCTTCGATGTTTATCACCTCTACTCCTTCAAATGCCTGGTCTATGACATTTATTCTGGATGATTGGTTTCATGGCCTTACCATCTCATCACATGTTTGGGCCATAATTTTTCTGCATAGCGGAATTCCTCCTCTCTCTCACTTTCATTTTGGGGATCATTATCTGGTTCTTGGCCAGTTTCTGCCAATACATGGTTTACATAAAATACTCGGGGTTTTTCGTCATTATTTACCTGGTTATGCTGTAATGAAAAACCCGGATTTTCGTGAACTGTTCGGGGTCTTTCGTCATTACTTACCTGGGGCCTATTCTCTTGATTCCTTTTCTTTCTTATTTCTCTTATTGCCTGAGCGTATTTTTCTATAAGCTGGCCCATTCGTTCCTCATAATTTTCCTTCTTTTTGGAATGTATCTTTTTTCTAGGCACGCTTACCTTAAAAGTATTTTGGCCTATGATTTTCTTTGTAATACACTCTTTCTTTTTGTCCCTTTTCATTAAATTCTGTTTATATTCTTTCATATAACTCCTTTCTCTGTGGTCAGTGACCGGGGGGTTATGTATATTAATTAAACCGCTTTGAGTCATTTCTCCTATTTCCTTTGTATACTCCCTGTTTGTTTTTCTCGGTCTGTCCAATCTATTAGCTATGTTTTGTTCCGTTTCTACTGTTTCCTTCTCTATGGTTTCAGGACCGGCATTATTTTCTGGAAGACAACGAAATAGAAACTGTAATCCTTCTACCTGTTCCTCCATTACCTCGACCGCCCTGTCATTGTCAGTTTTACTCTCCTCGATCTTTTCGTCTACTGTTTTGTAATTTGCATTATTATTTTTCGTAACGGACTCTACCCATTTTTGAGTTTCCTCCCTCAAGGATGCTCTCCACTTTTCACCTTCCTCCCGAATTTTCTGTATTTGTTTTTCATTCTCCTCTCTCTCTTTCCGTCTATTCTCTCTCAGGGATTCTCTCCATCTTTCACTCTCCTCTCTCTCCTTCTGTCTCCTTCTTTCATTTTCCTCTCTCTCTTTCTGTCTCTCCTCCCTATCTTCCTGTCTGTTTCTTCTTATAGATTCTATTATTTCCTCCTTATTTTCCTTCATTCTTTGGAGTATCATCATTAATATATTCGCGTCAACACTCCCTGTTATTTTTACTAGTTCGGGTTTTTTCGTTTGTTCTCCCATTTGTATGGGTCTTTCTCCTTTTCCTTTTGTTTGCGACATCTCGATCTGTTGGTAGTTGCCGGGCTTGTTCCGTCTTTTTCAAGCCTCACTAGTTGGGCTGCCAATTTATAACGTATAGAAATTTGGTAGAGAAGTGAGTACGTCCTTCTTCAAGCCCCGCGTTGGGCGCCAATTTATAGTGTATAAAAAAGGGTGTTGTTTAAATGTTTGTGTTGTAATTGTAAAAGTGTTGTAATCTGTCGGGCGTTACCTCCGCGCACTTTTGTTACTTACTCTGTTGACTGGATCCTCTTCAGTGATGTAGTCCTGTAACACAACTTAAAACTATGCTTTTTGTGGGCGCCACTTGGAAACGTTTGTTCCAAGAAAAAATAAATGATTGATAAAATTTTTAAATCTACGAAAAAATTTAAACAAGTCAGTTTAGCTTTGAAAAATCAGTTAAGTTTAATGATTCTTTAAAAACAACAAACAAATCGTCTGAAGGACTAACATTCATAAAAAAGGAAAAAAATTATAAAATTGCAGAGAAAAAATTTTACAAGTTATTATTATTGACAATTATTTTTTTTTTTATATCCAATCAAGTATCGGCTAGTATTTCAGATTCTGACTCAGTTGACAAGCATGAGTTTAATATGTGAAAAAACTTTACTCTCAGGACGTGACTCCTTTGAACTACCAAGACATATCAATTAGATGCCTTACAAGAAAAAACTAAGTGATTTGAAGGTGTATGTGTGGCGTGTAAAGTACAACTGTGTGATAAATGTAACCAGGTAACAAATGACTTTAATTTTGGTAACTCACGTTCCAACGGTCGTTTATTCTCTCACTGGACACTTCCTTCGGGTAGTTTCTCGATCTCGCCTCTTCGGGTGTACACTGAATCTATTTAAAGTCAAATTTTGCGATCGTTACTTTTTCCGCACTTTTTGTCAAAACGTTTGGCAGTAAAATCTCGTTTAAACGCCGCCACTACGAATCATCTGTTTAGCGTTGATTCAGAAATCTGCCACCGCAGCGCTGATTCCCAGGCAGTGTTGAGGAAGGCTCAGTGTATTGTTTTGTTTACGTTCGGGGGAATTATTTGTCACGTTAGTCAGTCAATGCGAACACAGCAGAATTCGTTCTCTATTAAATGTTGGGACCCTCCTGGGCCGTCGACGTTCTGGCTGCGTGCTTTCTATTAAAATTTGCCATATCGCTGCTCTATTTCAGCGATACTTTTTGGCGTAGACTCTCGTTGAGGTTAAGTCAGTCGGGTATGTCTATGTACGGGAAAAGCCTTCCTGCCGTGTCTTGTCGATTTCTCGCCTCTTTGGTTTCGCCTTAGCTGCGTTGATTAGTGTTGTGTGAGATGCATCAGTTCTGGAGTTCAATCTTCAAGTGTTTTTGGGTCGAATTTGGTCTCGCTTTATACTAAATCGGGATGACTGTTTTCGTCGACTTCCGGTATATTTGTGTAAAAATTCTTTCTAGATTGTTCGAGAATAAACGAAATGGAATGTCATAGAACAATTTTCACTTCCGTAGAAGCTTTTAGAACGAATTTCTTATTCTTCATACAAAGGATATTTCAAAATTTACACTGGTATTTATCAAACAGTTTCACATTAGTACTTACAATTTGTATGCCATTAATGTATTTAGATTCCTTGTTTTTTACTGAATCTAGCGATACTAAATATGATTGGTATCTAATTAACTTAAGTCTAATAAACATTACAATTTACAACCCTCACCTTGAGTTGTAGTCATTAAAAACTCAATATTTATAACAAAAATTGTTGTGGAGTTATAAAGTTCCCTTCACAAGCTGGACATCTACTACTACTACTCTCCTACAACAAAATAAACAAATTTTAACATCAATAAAACACAAATAAATACAATTTTCTATGGCCTCTGCTCATGGCCTAAATTCTTGTCAGTTTTCTAATACAATGATTAGTCTTTTTCCTTAATATATGTATTATTTCACCACTATACACACAGAGTTTATTATTTTGTCTATCTTTTGAGATACCTGGTTACTTTGTACATATATTATATTTATCACAAGATGACATAGCATAATTGATTGTCTTGAGATGTCATTTTTTATGGTGTGACAAATCTCACTCTAATTAGTTAAATTCTTTTAGAATTGACTTTACTTTCAACTGAGTTTGTTTCCTATTAAGGTATACTGATGTATTGTACCTTTCTATCTTATTTTTGTTAGTATTATGTAAGTATTTTGCCAGATATGATTATTTTTGTACTGGATAATTGGCTTCAGCCATACATGGTATAAGTAAATATTTTGCTGACTTGACTATTACAATGTTAAAGTTGGTCAGGTATATTAGTATAGTTGCTTTATATCATATTACAGCTTTCTAATACAGTTTGGTTGCATTTTGGCAACATTAAATTCATAAATTATACAATATTAGATGCCTATTACATGTTTTTAGTTAACACTGTTTTTGGCTATTTTGGCTGCTTTTTATTCATTTGACAGCTTCCTTTATTTAAGATAAATTGTTCACTATTGTCTGCTTGACAATTACATATAGTTTTTATTTAAATCTGATAATAATTGATTTTTTCTTGAAATCTTGGTGTATGGTCTCAAATCCAACACATTAATATTTTTTTTTGTCATTGCAAATATACAATTTTTATTTTAACTTAAACTCTTTCTAATAATGTATTTAAGTCATTTAATACATTTATTTTATTTACATCACATAATATAATGATGGATCATGTCCATTTATTCACAAAAAATAGTTTTTAATACTATATTCATAGTTATAAAACTTAATAATTATTGACTTTATTCTGGTGGATTCTGACATTATTTCTCTCTCTTATAGTGTCTTATGGTTTTTTCACTCTTATTCACTTTAATAATATATATGGGGTTTTGTCTTAGTCATAGTTTGGTCGTTTTTTCAAGTTGATAGAAATAATTATTATACAAAATTACACAATTTTTTGGGACTACTTGGGTTCGATACTGTTCACTTCACTTTCCTCTTACGCTAACTTACTATATAAATGATTTCTTTTATGGAACGTTCTGTGACGTTACATATGCCTCACCGTTAAAGTTGATAATTTTGGAAAACATATCTTTGGTTTTGATGAAATTATCATCTCTATAATAACCCTTTATTATTAGCTTCTTTATATTTCATTCTTTTATCTTATAATTAAATTCCTGTACTACTCCTTTAATATATTAATCCAACTCAATATTCCTAGTTCGTTCTTTGTCGTATCACCTATTCCTTTCTTTTTTACCTTGATGTCGTATAATTAATCTTTGATATAAATCCCTATCAATTCCCTAACTTACATAGAGGGTTGGGAGTCAGAGTGGCTCGCTGTGGCATACATTCTCTGTCCCTTCCTGTCTATCACTACTGAAATCAGAGGCAACACATCCCTGTTCAGAAAATAATAATTGCACCTTTGCAACAAATAATAATAATAATAATAAAAAAAAATACAATATTCAAAGATCATAGGCTCCTACACATAAATTCCCTTTCTTAAACTCTTCTGATTAATTCACAATTATATTAATATATCGTTCTCCGCAGGTTAAAATTATCGTTTAAAATCATTCAATGTTAATAACTATATTCATATTCATCATTACCTCCTTATGTAACACACTGTTTTCCCTTTTTTTTTTTTTATTTTTCATTTATCATATCCATTTAAATATCAAATATCTGACAGTATTTCTCCTTCTTTTCTCCTTTACTAAGTGTCCATCTTGTAGTATTTATTTATAACAATCTCTCTCCTTCTCTAAGTACGGGTAAGCTGGTAAATATACGTTGACATGGCTATTGGAAATAAATCTATATTTTATATATATCATTTTGCCTTTGGTGGAATGTGTCCATCTCGTAATATTTATTAATAATAATCATTATACAATAATATTTATATTTATTTAAAAATCTCTACCTCCTTTCTAATTATGGCTAAGTTAAAAAATTCACGTTGACATGTTTAGTCAAGGTACCTTCTCTATGATGCTGTATCTGACTTTGGTTTTTGGTCATGGTACTTGGTTACTGATTGAGTATTCGACTTGCGATTTTTTAATCATGGTACTTTTTTAATGAAGTCTGGTTATACGTTCCTTTTACCTTGTTCCTAATTGTGTCAGTTACCTCGTAGGTATTGTTTTCATGTTTGATAATATTTGGGTTATATTTGTCAGTTTGGGTTAATTATTTCAACTCCTTTTGGTTGTGTGTCCCTATATTATGTCCTTATTTATCATTCCCATTCCTTTTTAATTCCTTCTCTTTTCAATATTCGACCTTCGATGTTTATCACCTCTACTCCTTCAAATGCCTGGTCTATGACATTTATTCTGTATGATTGGTTTCATGGCCTTACCATCTCATCACATGTTTGGGCCATAATTTTTCTGCATAGCGGAATTCCTCCTCTCTCTCACTTTCATTTTGGGGATCATTATCTGGTTCTCGGCCAGTTTCTGCCAATACATGGTTTACATAAAATACTCGGGGTTTTTCGTCATTATTTACCTGGTTATGCTGTAATGAAAAACCCGGATTTTCGTGAACTGTTCGGGGTCTTTCGTCATTACTTACCTGGGGCCTATTCTCTTGATTCCTTTTCTTTCTTATTTCTCTTATTGCCTGAGCGTATTTTTCTATAAGCTGGCCCATTCGTTCCTCATAATTTTCCTTCTTTTTGGAATGTATCTTTTTTCTAGGCACGCTTACCTTAAAAGTATTTTGGCCTATGATTTTCTTTGTAATACACTCTTTCTTTTTGTCCCTTTTCATTAAATTCTGTTTATATTCTTTCATATAACTCCTTTCTCTGTGGTCAGTGACCGGGGGGTTATGTATATTAATTAAACCGCTTTGAGTCATTTCTCCTATTTCCTTTGTATACTCCCTGTTTGTTTTTCTCGGTCTGTCCAATCTATTAGCTATGTTTTGTTCCGTTTCTACTGTTTCTTTCTCTATGGTTTCAGGACCGGTATTATTTTCTGGAAGACAACGAAATAGAAACTGTAATCCTTCTACCTGTTCCTCCATTACCTCGACCTCCCTGTCATTGTCAGTTTTACTCTCCTCGATCTTTTCGTCTACTGTTTTGTAATTTGCATTATTATTTTTCGTAACGGACTCTACCCATTTTTGAGTTTCCTCCCTCAAGGATGCTCTCCACTTTTCACCTTCCTCCCGAATTTTCTGTATTTGTTTTTCATTCTCCTCTCTCTCTTTCCATCTATTCTCTCTCAGGGATTCTCTCCATCTTTCACTCTCCTCTCTCTCCTTCTGTCTCCTTCTTTCATTTTCCTCTCTCTCTTTCTGTCTCTCCTCCCTATCTTCCTGTCTGTTTCTTCTTATAGATTCTATTATTTCCTCCTTATTTTCCTTCATTCTTTGGAGTATCATCATTAATATATTCGCGTCAACACTCCCTGTTATTTTTACTAGTTCGGGTTTTTTCGTTTGTTCTCCCATTTGTATGGGTCTTTCTCCTTTTCCTTTTGTTTGCGACATCTCGATCTGTTGGTAGTTGCCGGGCTTGTTCCGTCTTTTTCAAGCCTCACTAGTTGGGCTGCCAATTTATAACGTATAGAAATTTGGTAGAGAAGTGAGTACGTCCTTCTTCAAGCCCCGCGTTGGGCGCCAATTTATAGTGTATAAAAAAGGGTGTTGTTTAAATGTTTGTTTTGTAATTGTAAAAGTGTTGTAATCTGTCGGGCGTTACCTCCGCGCACTTTTGTTACTTACTCTGTTGACTGGATCCTCTTCAGTGATGTAGTCCTGTAACACAACTTAAAACTATGCTTTTTGTGGGCGCCACAACGTTTGTTCCAAGAAAAAATAAATGATTGATAAAATTTTTAAATCTACGAAAAAATTTAAACAAGTCAGTTTAGCTTTGAAAAATCAGTTAAGTTTAATGATTCTTTAAAAACAACAAACAAATCGTCTGAAGGACTAACATTCATAAAAAAGGAAAAAAATTATAAAATTGCAGAGAAAAAATTTTACAAGTTATTATTATTGACAATTATTTTTTTTTTTATATCCAATCAAGTATCGGCTAGTATTTCAGATTCTGACTCAGTTGACAAGCATGAGTTTAATATGTGAAAAAACTTTACTCTCAGGACGTGACTCCTTTGAACTACCAAGACATATCAATTAGATGCCTTACAAGAAAAAACTAAGTGATTTGAAGGTGTATGTGTGGCGTGTAAAGTACAACTGTGTGATAAATGTAACCAGGTAACAAATGACTTTAATTTTGGTAACTCACGTTCCAACGGTCGTTTATTCTCTCACTGGACACTTCCTTCGGGTAGTTTCTCGATCTCGCCTCTTCGGGTGTACACTGAATCTATTTAAAGTCAAATTTTGCGATCGTTACTTTTTCCGCACTTTTTGTCAAAACGTTTGGCAGTAAAATCTCGTTTAAACGCCGCCACTACGAATCATCTGTTTAGCGTTGATTCAGAAATCTGCCACCGCAGCGCTGATTCCCAGGCAGTGTTGAGGAAGGCTCAGTGTATTGTTTTGTTTACGTTCGGGGGAATTATTTGTCACGTTAGTCAGTCAATGCGAACACAGCAGAATTCGTTCTCTATTAAATGTTGGGACCCTCCTGGGCCGTCGACGTTCTGGCTGCGTGCTTTCTATTAAAATTTGCCGTATCGCTGCTCTATTTCAGCGATACTTTTTGGCGTAGACTCTCGTTGAGGTTAAGTCAGTCGGGTATGTCTATGTACGGGAAAAGCCTTCCTGCCGTGTCTTGTCGATTTCTCGCCTCTTTGGTTTCGCCTTAGCTGCGTTGATTAGTGTTGTGTGAGATGCATCAGTTCTGGAGTTCAATCTTCAAGTGTTTTTGGGTCGAATTTGGTCTCGCTTTTATACTAAATCGGGATGACTGTTTTCGTCGACTTCCGGTATATTTGTGTAAAAATTCTTTCTAGATTGTTCGAGAATAAACGAAATGGAATGTCATAGAACAATTTTCACTTCCGTAGAAGCTTTTAGAACGAATTTCTTATTCTTCATACAAAGGATATTTCAAAATTTACACTGGTATTTATCAAACAGTTTCACATTAGTACTTACAATTTGTATGCCATTAATGTATTTAGATTCCTTGTTTTTTACTGAATCTAGCGATACTAAATATGATTGGTATCTAATTAACTTAAGTCTAATAAACATTACAATTTACAACCCTCACCTTGAGTTGTAGTCATTAAAAACTCAATATTTATAACAAAAATTGTTGTGGAGTTATAAAGTTCCCTTCACAAGCTGGACATCTACTACTACTACTCTCCTACAACAAAATAAACAAATTTTAACATCAATAAAACACAAATAAATACAATTTTCTATGGCCTCTGCTCATGGCCTAAATTCTTGTCAGTTTTCTAATACAATGATTAGTCTTTTTCCTTAATATATGTATTATTTCACCACTATACACACAGAGTTTATTATTTTGTCTATCTTTTGTGATACCTGGTTACTTTGTACATATATTATATTTATCACAAGATGACATAGCATCATTGATTGTCTTGAGATGTCATTTTTTATGGTGTGACAAATCTCACTCTAATTAGTTAAATTCTTTTAGAATTGACTTTACTTTCAACTGAGTTTGTTTCCTATTAAGGTATACTGATGTATTGTACCTTTCTATCTTATTTTTGTTAGTATTATGTAAGTATTTTGCCAGATATGATTATTTTTGTACTGGATAATTGGCTTCAGCCATACATGGTATAAGTAAATATTTTGCTGACTTGACTATTACAATGTTAAAGTTGGTCAGGTATATTAGTATAGTTGCTTTATATCATATTACAGCTTTCTAATACAGTTTGGTTGCATTTTGGCAACATTAAATTCATAAATTATACAATATTAGATGCCTATTACATGTTTTTAGTTAACACTGTTTTTGGCTATTTTGGCTGCTTTTTATTCATTTGACAGCTTCCTTTATTTAAGATAAATTGTTCACTATTGTCTGCTTGACAATTACATATAGTTTTTATTTAAATCTGATAATAATTGATTTTTTCATGAAATCTTGGTGTATGGTCTCAAATCCAACACATTAATATTTTTTTTTGTCATTGCAAATATACAATTTTTATTTTAACTTAAACTCTTTCTAATTTGTATTTAAGTCATTTAATACATTTATTTTATTTACATCACATAATATAATGATGGATCATGTCCATTTATTCACAAAAAATAGTTTTTAATACTATATTCATAGTTATAAAACTTAATAATTATTGACTTTATTCTGGTGGATTCTGACATTATTTCTCTCTCTTATAGTGTCTTATGGTTTTTTCACTCTTATTCACTTTAATAATATATATGGGGTTTTGTCTTAGTCATAGTTTGGTCGTTTTTTCAAGTTGATAGAAATAATTATTATACAAAATTACACAATTTTTTGGGACTACTTGGGTTCGATACTGTTCACTTCACTTTCCTCTTACGGTAACTTACTATATAAATGATTTCTTTTATGGAACGTTCTATGACGTTACATATGCCTCACCGTTAAAGTTGATAATTTTGGAAAAACATATCTTTGGTTTTGATGAAATTATCATCTCTATAATAACCCTTTATTATTAGCTTCTTTATATTTCATTCTTTTATCTTATAATTAAATTCCTGTACTACTCCTTTAATATATTAATCCAACTCAATATTCCTAGTTCGTTCTTTGTCGTATCACCTATTCCTTTCCTTTTTACCTTGATGTCTTATAATTAATCTTTGATATAATTCCCTATCAATTCCCTAACTTACATAGAGGGTTGGGAGTCAGAGTGGCTCGCTGTGGCATACATTCTCTGTCCCTTCCTGTCTATCACTACTGAAATCAGAGGCAACACATCCCTGTTCAGAAAATAATAATTGCACCTTTGCAACAAATAATAATAATAATAATAAAAAAAAATACAATATTCAAAGATCATAGGCTCCTACACATAAATTCCCTTTCTTAAACTCTTCTGATTAATTCACAATTATATTAATATATCGTTCTCCGCAGGTTAAAATTATCGTTTAAAATCATTCAATGTTAATAACTATATTCATATTCATCATTACCTCCTTATGTAACACACTGTTTTCCCTTTTTTTTTTTTATTTTTCATTTATCATATCCATTTAAATATCAAATATCTGACAGTATTTCTCCTTCTTTTCTCCTTTACTAAGTGTCCATCTTGTAGTATTTATTTATAACAATCTCTCTCCTTCTGTAAGTACGGGTAAGCTGGTAAATATACGTTGACATGGCTATTGGAAATAAATCTATATTTTATATATATCATTTTGCCTTTGGTGGAATGTGTCCATCTCGTAATATTTATTAATAATAATCATTATACAATAATATTTATATTTATTTAAAAATCTCTACCTCCTTTCTAATTATGGCTAAGTTAAAAAATTCACGTTGACATGTTTAGTCAAGGTACCTTCTCTATGATGCTGTATCTGACTTTGGTTTTTGGTCATGGTACTTGGTTACTGATTGAGTATTCGACTTGCGATTTTTTAATCATGGTACTTTTTTAATGAAGTCTGGTTATACGTTCCTTTTACCTTGTTCCTAATTGTGTCAGTTACCTCGTAGGTATTGTTTTCATGTTTGATAATATTTGGGTTATATTTGTCAGTTTGGGTTAATTATTTCAACTCCTTTTGGTTGTGTGTCCCTATATTATGTCCTTATTTATCATTCCCATTCCTTTTTAATTCCTTCTCTTTTCAATATTCGACCTTCGATGTTTATCACCTCTACTCCTTCAAATGCCTGGTCTATGACATTTATTCTGGATGATTGGTTTCATGGCCTTACCATCTCATCACATGTTTGGGCCATAATTTTTCTGCATAGCGGAATTCCTCCTCTCTCTCACTTTCATTTTGGGGATCATTATCTGGTTCTCGGCCAGTTTCTGCCAATACATGGTTTACATAAAATACTCGGGGTTTTTCGTCATTATTTACCTGGTTATGCTGTAATGAAAAACCCGGATTTTCGTGAACTGTTCGGGGTCTTTCGTCATTACTTACCTGGGGCCTATTCTCTTGATTCCTTTTCTTTCTTATTTCTCTTATTGCCTGAGCGTATTTTTCTATAAGCTGGCCCATTCGTTCCTCATAATTTTCCTTCTTTTTGGAATGTATCTTTTTTCTAGGCACGCTTACCTTAAAAGTATTTTGGCCTATGATTTTCTTTGTAATACACTCTTTCTTTTTGTCCCTTTTCATTAAATTCTGTTTATATTCTTTCATATAACTCCTTTCTCTGTGGTCAGTGACCGGGGGGTTATGTATATTAATTAAACCGCTTTGAGTCATTTCTCCTATTTCCTTTGTATACTCCCTGTTTGTTTTTCTCGGTCTGTCCAATCTATTAGCTATGTTTTGTTCCGTTTCTACTGTTTCTTTCTCTATGGTTTCAGGACCGGTATTATTTTCTGGAAGACAACGAAATAGAAACTGTAATCCTTCTACCTGTTCCTCCATTACCTCGACCTCCCTGTCATTGTCAGTTTTACTCTCCTCGATCTTTTCGTCTACTGTTTTGTAATTTGCATTATTATTTTTCGTAACGGACTCTACCCATTTTTGAGTTTCCTCCCTCAAGGATGCTCTCCACTTTCACCTTCCTCCCGAATTTTCTGTATTTGTTTTTCATTCTCCTCTCTCTCTTTCCGTCTATTCTCTCTCAGGGATTCTCTCCATCTTTCACTCTCCTCTCTCTCCTTCTGTCTCCTTCTTTCATTTTCCTCTCTCTCTTTCTGTCTCTCCTCCCTATCTTCCTGTCTGTTTCTTCTTATAGATTCTATTATTTCCTCCTTATTTTCCTTCATTCTTTGGAGTATCATCATTAATATATTCGCGTCAACACTCCCTGTTATTTTTACTAGTTCGGGTTTTTTCGTTTGTTCTCCCATTTGTATGGGTCTTTCTCCTTTTCCTTTTGTTTGCGACATCTCGATCTGTTGGTAGTTGCCGGGCTTGTTCCGTCTTTTTCAAGCCTCACTAGTTGGGCTGCCAATTTATAACGTATAGAAATTTGGTAGAGAAGTGAGTACGTCCTTCTTCAAGCCCCGCGTTGGGCGCCAATTTATAGTGTATAAAAAAGGGTGTTGTTTAAATGTTTGTGTTGTAATTGTAAAAGTGTTGTAATCTGTCGGGCGTTACCTCCGCGCACTTTTGTTACTTACTCTGTTGACTGGATCCTCTTCAGTGATGTAGTCCTGTAACACAACTTAAAACTATGCTTTTTGTGGGCGCCACAACGTTTATTCCAAGAAAAAATAAATGATTGATAAAATTTTTAAATCTACGAAAAAATTTAAACAAGTCAGTTTAGCTTTGAAAAATCAGTTAAGTTTAATGATTCTTTAAAAACAACAAACAAATCGTCTGAAGGACTAACATTCATAAAAAAGGAAAAAAAATTATAAAATTGCAGAGAAAAAATTTTACAAGTTATTATTATTGACAATTTTTTTTTTATATCCAATCAAGTATCGGCTAGTATTTCAGATTCTGACTCAGTTGACAAGCATGAGTTTAATATGTGAAAAAACTTTACTCTCAGGACGTGACTCCTTTGAACTACCAAGACATATCAATTAGATGCCTTACAAGAAAAAACTAAGTGATTTGAAGGTGTATGTGTGGCGTGTAAAGTACAACTGTGTGATAAATGTAACCAGGTAACAAATGACTTTAATTTTGGTAACTCACGTTCCAACGGTCGTTTATTCTCTCACTGGACACTTCCTTCGGGTAGTTTCTCGATCTCGCCTCTTCGGGTGTACACTGAATCTATTTAAAGTCAAATTTTGCTATCGTTACTTTTTCCGCACTTTTTGTCAAAACGTTTGGCAGTAAAATCTCGTTTAAACGCCGCCACTACGAATCATCTGTTTAGCGTTGATTCAGAAATCTGCCACCGCAGCGCTGATTCCCAGGCAGTGTTGAGGAAGGCTCAGTGTATTGTTTTGTTTACGTTCGGGGGAATTATTTGTCACGTTAGTCAGTCAATGCGAACACAGCAGAATTCGTTCTCTATTAAATGTTGGGACCCTCCTGGGCCGTCGACGTTCTGGCTGCGTGCTTTCTATTAAAATTTGCCGTATCGCTGCTCTATTTCAGCGATACTTTTTGGCGTAGACTCTCGTTGAGGTTAAGTCAGTCGGGTATGTCTATGTACGGGAAAAGCCTTCCTGCCGTGTCTTGTCGATTTCTCGCCTCTTTGGTTTCGCCTTAGCTGCGTTGATTAGTATTGTGTGAGATGCATCAGTTCTGGAGTTCAATCTTCAAGTGTTTTTGGGTCGAATTTGGTCTCGCTTTTATACTAAATCGGGATGACTGTTTTCGTCGACTTCCGGTATATTTGTGTAAAAATTCTTTCTAGATTGTTCGAGAATAAACGAAATGGAATGTCATAGAACAATTTTCACTTCCGTAGAAGCTTTTAGAACGAATTTCTTATTCTTCATACAAAGGATATTTCAAAATTTACACTGGTATTTATCAAACAGTTTCACATTAGTACTTACAATTTGTATGCCATTAATGTATTTAGATTCCTTGTTTTTTACTGAATCTAGCGATACTAAATATGATTGGTATCTAATTAACTTAAGTCTAATAAACATTACAATTTACAACCCTCACCTTGAGTTGTAGTCATTAAAAACTCAATATTTATAACAAAAATTGTTGTGGAGTTATAAAGTTCCCTTCACAAGCTGGACATCTACTACTACTACTCTCCTACAACAAAATAAACAAATTTTAACATCAATAAAACACAAATAAATACAATTTTCTATGGCCTCTGCTCGTGGCCTAAATTCTTGTCAGTTTTCTAATACAATGATTAGTCTTTTTCCTTAATATATGTATTATTTCACCACTATACACACAGAGTTTATTATTTTGTCTATCTTTTGAGATACCTGGTTACTTTGTACATATATTATATTTATCACAAGATGACATAGCATCATTGATTGTCTTGAGATGTCATTTTTTATGGTGTGACAAATCTCACTCTAATTAGTTAAATTCTTTTAGAATTGACTTTACTTTCAACTGAGTTTGTTTCCTATTAAGGTATACTGATGTATTGTACCTTTCTATCTTATTTTTGTTAGTATTATGTAAGTATTTTGCCAGATATGATTATTTTTGTACTGGATAATTGGCTTCAGCCATACATGGTATAAGTAAATATTTTGCTGACTTGACTATTACAATGTTAAAGTTGGTCAGGTATATTAGTATAGTTGCTTTATATCATATTACAGCTTTCTAATACAGTTTGGTTGCATTTTGGCAACATTAAATTCATAAATTATACAATATTAGATGCCTATTACATGTTTTTAGTTAACACTGTTTTTGGCTATTTTGGCTGCTTTTTATTCATTTGACAGCTTCCTTTATTAAAATAAATTGTTCACTATTGTCTGCTTGACAATTACATATAGTTTTTATTTAAATCTGATAATAATTGATTTTTTCATGAAATCTTGGTGTATGGTCTCAAATCCAACACATTAATATTTTTTTTTGTCATTGCAAATATACAATTTTTATTTTAACTTAAACTCTTTCTAATAATGTATTTAAGTCATTTAATACATTTATTTTATTTACATCACATAATATAATGATGGATCATGTCCATTTATTCACAAAAAATAGTTTTTAATACTATATTCATAGTTATAAAACTTAATAATTATTGACTTTATTCTGGTGGATTCTGACATTATTTCTCTCTCTTATAGTGTCTTATGGTTTTTTCACTCTTATTCACTTTAATAATATATATGGGGTTTTGTCTTAGTCATAGTTTGGTCGTTTTTTCAAGTTGATAGAAATAATTATTATACAAAATTACACAATTTTTTGGGACTACTTGGGTTCAATACTGTTCACTTCACTTTCCTCTTACGCTAACTTACTATATAAATGATTTCTTTTATGGAACGTTCTGTGACGTTACATATGCCTCACCGTTAAAGTTGATAATTTTGGAAAAACATATCTTTGGTTTTGATGAAATTATCATCTCTATAATAACCCTTTATTATTAGCTTCTTTATATTTCATTCTTTTATCTTATAATTAAATTCCTGTACTACTCCTTTAATATATTAATCCAACTCAATATTCCTAGTTCGTTCTTTGTCGTATCACCTATTCCTTTCCTTTTTACCTTGATGTCTTATAATTAATCTTTGATATAATTCCCTATCAATTCCCTAACTTACATAGAGGGTTGGGAGTCAGAGTGGCTCGCTGTGGCATACATTCTCTGTCCCTTCCTGTCTATCACTACTGAAATCAGAGGCAACACATCCCTGTTCAGAAAATAATAATTGCACCTTTGCAACAAATAATAATAATAATAAAAAAAAATACAATATTCAAAGATCATAGGCTCCTACACATAAATTCCCTTTCTTAAACTCTTCTGATTAATTCACAATTATATTAATATATCGTTCTCCGCAGGTTAAAATTATCGTTTAAAATCATTCAATGTTAATAACTATATTCATATTCATCATTACCTCCTTATGTAACACACTGTTTTCCCTTTTTTTTTTTATTTTTCATTTATCATATCCATTTAAATATCAAATATCTGACAGTATTTCTCCTTCTTTTCTCCTTTACTAAGTGTCCATCTTGTAGTATTTATTTATAACAATCTCTCTCCTTCTCTAAGTACGGGTAAGCTGGTAAATATACGTTGACATGGCTATTGGAAATAAATCTATATTTTATATATATCATTTTGCCTTTGGTGGAATGTGTCCATCTCGTAATATTTATTAATAATAATCATTATACAATAATATTTATATTTATTTAAAAATCTCTACCTCCTTTCTAATTATGGCTAAGTTAAAAAATTCACGTTGACATGTTTAGTCAAGGTACCTTCTCTATGATTGCTGTATCTGACTTTGGTTTTTGGTCATGGTACTTGGTTACTGATTGAGTATTCGACTTGCGATTTTTTAATCATGGTACTTTTTTAATGAAGTCTGGTTATATGTTCCTTTTACCTTGTTCCTAATTGTGGGGCAGAGGCATTTCTACTTCCTGCGATTGAAACGACAAGAACAGAATTCCTAACCTCAAAATCCTCTTCCTGACCTAGCCATTGGGCTAAAAATCGGATTAGTTCGAGTGGGCCAGAATTTCGGCCAGTTCGCGAGAAGTCTCGTGTGCGGGCTATTGCTCCTACTTTGTGCGCGGTGTTCTGTGCCGGAGTGTGGTGAGTGCCAGTGACAAAGTGCTAGTGCGGTTCGGAACGGGAGTTTGCTCTCTCCCCCGCCCAAGAGCGTACCCGACACCCGTTGGCGACGGCGATGTCGGGACGAGACCAAGGGGAGCCCCTGTCCGCGGAGAGTTGTGGTCCTAATAAGGGCCATAATAAATCCGAGGGCAGGGTAGCCCCCTTGCTGAAGCCATCTGTGCTGCGAAGCATAATGCTAAGCTCCACAGATGGCCCAATGGTAAGAATCCCTGCAGTCCGCGGCGATAGTCCCATCCAAGACCCAGCATCTATTGAAGTTTCGCGGGTTCAGCCTTCTGCTGGTCCCGCTCCAAATTCTGAACCTGTCCGCGGCGAAGGTCCCTCTAAGGCCCGCCGAGCATCTGGTGATTCTTCGCGGGACCAACCTTCAGTTGGTCCTGCTAAGGACCACCAACCAACTCCAGCTTTGCAGGCCCGGCGTAATTCCGATCCTGCAGAGTGCCATAAAGCATCAGACCATCCCGCGGGGGATCAGCCTTGTGCTGGTCCTTCTAAGGGTCGCCAATCCTCTGTTCCTTCGCAGGCCCAGCCTTCTGCTGTTTCTGCTAAGGAGCATGAAACATCTGTCCCTCCCGTGAGGGACCAGCCTTGTGTTGGTCCTTCCCAGGACCCACTATCCATTGCCTATGCCGCAGCCCTTGGCGCTACGTTGTCGTCGGACTCCGAGATGGAGACGGAGGACGGCTTCCAGCCCGTGCGTAGCCGGAAACGGCGAGGTAGCGGTGGAAGCAGGCCGACTTCCCCAAAACGGACTGTCCCGGCGAAGCGAGGCGGTGGCTGCAGAGTCGGCAGGTCGCAAGTCACCTTCCCCTGGTAACATAGTACCGGAACCAGAAACCCCACCTAAGCAACCCAAGATTCCGCCGATTGTCGTGCCTCAGTGCACCGATTGGCACACCCTCCTACGGGAGCTGAATTTAGTAGTGCCGTCTGGGCGAGTTGAGGCCAAAAGCCAAGGCTCGTCCATTCGATTGCTTCCGAAGTCGATCAGGACTTTCGGGCTTGCCAGAAATTCCTGGCCGACTCCGGTCGCGCTTTTCACACCTTCCCCCTCCCTGAGGAGAGGGAACTCAAGATTGTGGTGTCCGGGATTCCCCACGACACACCGATCTTGTGGATCTGGGAGGATCTGGCGGAGAAGGGTTTCTACCCTACCTCCGTTGTCCCTCTCCTATCCGGTGATCGGAAAAGGAAAAGTAATTCCTTCTACATCAGAATCCAGAAGGTTGGTTCCTTCGCAGAAGTCTATAACCTGGAAACCATTCTGTGCCTCAGGGTACAGATTAGGGCATTTAGTAGTAAGCCTGGGCCTTCCCAGTGCTTTCAATGCCAGCGATTCGGCCACTCATCGGCCTTTTGTAAGATGCCGCCGCGTTGTGTACGCTGCGGCGAGGCCCACAACGAGAATTGTACCGTTGTGAAGCCTCAACCCGCGACGTGCTGCAACTGCGGAGGTAGCCACCCGGCTAACTTTAGGGGTTGTAATCATTTTAAGAAGGCCCTAAAGAAACAGCAGCGGGAGCAAAACCGTCAGGTTGAAACTCCTCGCCCAGCTCCTAGACCCTCGAAGCGGGCGGCAGTCCAACCACCCGCCTCAGCATCTACGGCTCTTCCTGCGGCTCCTGCCGCTGGAGGAACCATAACATACGCTGCAGCGGTCACTACGGCGCCCACTGTGGCCCCCAGAACCTCAGCACCTGCCGGAGTGCCTTCTCCTCAAGCGGCAACGCCCGCAGTACCCCCCTCACAGACCCAGCCGCCTAAGAAACGGCGCGCTAAGCGCAAGAATCGAAAACCACTTGTGGCAAAACAACTATACCCGGAGGCTAACAACGCCCCTCCGGCTGCCCAGCAACTACCCGGCCAGGAGCCTGCTCCTGTTGCCCAGGCCCCTGCGATTTCCATGGAAATCTCGCCAGCCCCCGAGCAGCCAGCTCCAATTGCCCACCCTCCCCTGGAGGCGGCATCTGCACCTTCCGCGGCCCCAGAGCCGGCTAGTCAGGCCCCTGAGGCCGGTGGATCACCACTGGTCACTGAGGCTCAGCTGATGGCCTGGGTCAGCGGCATTGTTCCGAAAATTCTTGCTGCTCGGGATGTCCCGACAATACTCATGGCGATCCTAACATCGCTGATCGCCCTGATCGTCCCCTCATCTAACCATGGCTAGACAGTTCCGGTTCGTCGCGTGGAATGCAGATGGCATTCCGGCGCGTCGGGCCGAACTGGCAGCTTTCCTTGTCGAGTACGACGCAGATGTCGTACTCGTCTCCGAAACTCATCTTGCCCCTAACCGGCGATTTTCCCTGCCAGCCTATGCTTGCTACAGGAAAGACAGGAATGGTCCCGATCGCCACCGAGCATCTGGCGGAGTGGCGATCTTAGTCCACAGGCGACACTCTCATAGAGAACTCCCTGCCCCTGAAACTACCCTCATCGAAGCATGTGCTGTGGCGCTGGATGTAGCCGGCCTGGAGGTGCGCTTTGTTTCTGCGTACCTCCCGCCCGGCCATCGAGCTCCACCGCATGAGGAGTGGGACGCCCTCCTGGACAGCGATCTCCCAACCATCGTAGCCGGAGACCTTAATGCCAAGCATCCCTCTTGGAACAGCAGAACGTCAAACCCCTACGGCAATTCTCTCCGTAGGGCTGTCGAAGATGATCCCAGCGTCCTCATCATCGGCCCGTCCGAACCGACACACTTTCCCACTGCGGGTTATCCGCCGGATGTCCTTGATATCGTAATTGTCAAGGCCATCCCCTTTCATCTACAAGTCAGCGCGGTGTCGGACCTATCGTCCGATCACGACCCCCTACTTGTAACTGTCTTGCTGCCGTCGGTCTCACCCCGACTTCCCGATCATCCTGTTAGGAGAGTCAATTGGCGATCCTACCACGATGATCTGGCCAGGCAGTTGCCATCTGTCCCTCCGGACCCACTCGTCTCTTGTGACGATGTGGATCTCCGGGTACATCAGCTCCAGGACCTTGTCCAGTCTGCAATGGATAAAAACACCTACACTGTTCCGGTGAGTAATAAACGCTCCGACCTTCCTGCGGAAGTTCTCCAAGCCATCCGCTTACGGCGCCAGCTCCGCCGCAGATGGCACCATACCCGTGATCCTGCCGCTAGACGGCGCTTTCGAGCCCAGTCGGAACACGTCTCGCAGCTTCTGCTTGACGTAAACGCGAATCGATGGGACTCCTATTTGGAGTCCTTGGAAGTCGACCACGCCTCCGTATGGAGAGCCGCTGGTAGACTAAAAGGCGAAAAGAGGACTCGCCATCCCTTGAATACCCCGGACGGCACTGTATCCTCTGCAGAAGGCAAGGCGGAGGTCTTCGCCGACTGCATTGAGGACCAGTTCACCGTCCATAGAGGCATCTCTGACCCGGCTCATGTGGCCGTCGTCAGGGATTTCCTATCTGGATACTTTTCTGCTCCCCCCATTGATCCTCCTATTTCGGTCGACGAGGATGACCTTGCGTCTGTCCTAAGCCGACTGAAGAAGAGAAAGGCCCCTGGCCCCGATCGCATCGGCGCCGCTGCGTTGCAGAATCTCCCGCCTTCGGCAGTTGATGTTCTTCTTGAGCTGTTCAACTCCTGTCTCCGGCTGAGTTACTTCCCTCGCCTGTGGAAAACTGCCAACGTCATCATGATCCAGAAATCTAAAAAGCCGCCCACGCTACCTGGAAGCTACCGCCCAATATCACTATTGCCAGTAATCTCGAAGGTATTCGAGCGTCTTCTCCTGGCCCGTATTCGGCCCCTGGTGGATGGTTTCATCCGCGAGGAGCAGTTTGGGTTTAGGCCGAGGCACTCGACTACTCTTCAGCTAGTACGGGTTGTCACCTATCTAGCCGACGCTGCCAACAATCATCAGGCAACAGGCGCTGTCCTGTTGGATGTGAGCAAAGCCTTCGATAAAGTCTGGCACGAAGGCCTGCTCTACAAACTGGCGCATTCGCCAATCCCGACATCTATCGTCCACTTGCTCCGATCCTATCTGACGGATCGCACCTTCAGGATCAGCGTAGATGGGGCGTTCTCTCGGGTTCGCCCTGTCTCCGCCGGCGTCCCACAAGGATCTGTCCTCGGCCCCGTTCTGTATGTACTGTACACGAACGATCTGCCTGTTTATCCCGGGGTCACGTTATCTCTATTTGCCGACGACGCGATGTTTCATTTTAGCTCGCTTTCGCCTTGGCGGACGAGCGTAATGTTACAACGCCAGTTGGATATGCTTCCGGACTGGCTAAGGAAATGGCGGGTAGCGATCAATACGGAGAAATCCGAGGCGATCTGCTTTACGCATAAGTCCATTTCCTGATGCCAATCCCTCTCCTTAGAGGGGAGACCCATCAACTGGACCGAGACGGTGAAGTACCTAGGTGTTCGGCTTGATCGGCACTTAAACTTCAACGCTCACGTGACCTCAACCCTCAACTTGGCTCGTGGCGTCAGAGCCAAACTATCACCTATGCTTTCGCGGAACAGCTGCCTGGCTGTCCGTACTAAACTGACATTGTATCTACTGTTCCTCCGAACAGTACTCACTTATGCGGCACCCGCCTGGTGGCCTCTCCTGTCGGCCACCAACAGGCATAGGCTGACTACATTTCAGAACTGGACCCTACGCTCCCTCACGGGGTCCCCGTGGTATGTGCGAAATACCGCCATACATCGGGGTCTCCGTGTTCCCACCTTAGAGGTCTTCGTCTGGTCCCTGGCAACGAATTTGTTCGCCAAGGCGGGCGAGTCCTCTTACCCGCACCTCCGAAGGCTTAACAGCATGGAGAATGCTCCGCCTCCTCGCCGCGTCAGGCGCCCTAGGGCGCTGCTAGACGACCCCCCTAAGTTCATCACATGAACCCCCAGCAACGAATCCCCCCAACCTTCTGGAAATCTGAACCGATCACCATCGATCACCACCTGCGCCTGCCGAAACTGTAGTCAATCATGCTGCGGCGGATTGAATGGATAGATTTATTGCCAGCATCGGCTTTGCCGATTCGGCAGGGCCTCGATCCGGGACATGGGATCTCGCGAGGTTGTGCAAATGCCTCCTTGCGAAAGCCGACTGCCCCGGTGACAAGTTCCGCCGACTCGGCCGCTGCCTTCGGGCGGACGAGCCTCTTGTATTCGCCGGCGCGTTTCTGAGTTTCCGTGGGCTATGTCCCGGCGACCAATGAGACGCGACCAGGCGTTGCGATTGGCTGAAGCCTTGATCACGATTAAGTTCCCCGCCAGCACCTGCTTTGTTGATTTGGTAAGGTAATGACCTGAGACATGAGCTCCCGCGAGGTTGTGCAAGTGCCTTCCTTGCGAAAGCTGGCTGTCTCGGTGACATTACCCACCATTTCGGCCGACGCCCTAGGGCGCTCGAGCTTCTTGTCCTCGCCAGTGTGTCACCACGTTCCCAAGGCTAGCCTGAGGGGACCATGGTGTCGCGCCTTGGCCGGACAAGTGGCTGAAGCTAAGCACTAGCTTGCCACCGTGGTGGCCATGTTAATTCATCATGGACCCGCGGACTGCACCTTAACATCCTTGAGCAGAGCAAACGACCGCGCTGAACTGTTGGCACCTGGCGTTCATCAGGCTTAGGCCTGGACAACGCACACAAATTAGGGCGCAAGACGCCCGTGCACCTATCCATCCATCCATCCTAATTGTGTCAGTTACCTCGTAGGTATTGTTTTCATGTTTGATAATATTTGGGTTATATTTGTCAGTTTGGGTTAATTATTTCAACTCCTTTTGGTTGTGTGTCCCTATATTATGTCCTTATTTATCATTCCCATTCCTTTTTAATTCCTTCTCTTTTCAATATTCGACCTTCGATGTTTATCACCTCTACTCCTTCAAATGCCTGGTCTATGACATTTATTCTGGATGATTGGTTTCATGGCCTTACCATCTCATCACATGTTTGGGCCATAATTTTTCTGCATAGCGGAATTCCTCCTCTCTCTCACTTTCATTTTGGGGATCATTATCTGGTTCTCGGCCAGTTTCTGCCAATACATGGTTTACATAAAATACTCGGGGTTTTTCGTCATTATTTACCTGGTTATGCTGTAATGAAAAACCCGGATTTTCGTGAACTGTTCGGGGTCTTTCGTCATTACTTACCTGGGGCCTATTCTCTTGATTCCTTTTCTTTCTTATTTCTCTTATTGCCTGAGCGTATTTTTCTATAAGCTGGCCCATTCGTTCCTCATAATTTTCCTTCTTTTTGGAATGTATCTTTTTTCTAGGCACGCTTACCTTAAAAGTATTTTGGCCTATGATTTTCTTTGTAATACACTCTTTCTTTTTGTCCCTTTTCATTAAATTCTGTTTATATTCTTTCATATAACTCCTTTCTCTGTGGTCAGTGACCGGGGGGTTATGTATATTAATTAAACCGCTTTGAGTCATTTCTCCTATTTCCTTTGTATACTCCCTGTTTGTTTTTCTCGGTCTGTCCAATCTATTAGCTATGTTTTGTTCCGTTTCTACTGTTTCTTTCTCTATGGTTTCAGGACCGGTATTATTTTCTGGAAGACAACGAAATAGAAACTGTAATCCTTCTACCTGTTCCTCCATTACCTCGACCTCCCTGTCATTGTCAGTTTTACTCTCCTCGATCTTTTCGTCTACTGTTTTGTAATTTGCATTATTATTTTTCGTAACGGACTCTACCCATTTTTGAGTTTCCTCCCTCAAGGATGCTCTCCACTTTTCACCTTCCTCCCGAATTTTCTGTATTTGTTTTTCATTCTCCTCTCTCTCTTTCCGTCTATTCTCTCTCAGGGATTCTCTCCATCTTTCACTCTCCTCTCTCTCCTTCTGTCTCCTTCTTTCATTTTCCTCTCTCTCTTTCTGTCTCTCCTCCCTATCTTCCTGTCTGTTTCTTCTTATAGATTCTATTATTTCCTCCTTATTTTCCTTCATTCTTTGGAGTATCATCATTAATATATTCGCGTCAACACTCCCTGTTATTTTTACTAGTTCGGGTTTTTTCATTTGTTCTCCCATTTGTATGGGTCTTTCTCCTTTTCCTTTTGTTTGCGACATCTCGATCTGTTGGTAGTTGCCGGGCTTGTTCCGTCTTTTTCAAGCCTCACTAGTTGGGCTGCCAATTTATAACGTATAGAAATTTGGTAGAGAAGTGAGTACGTCCTTCTTCAAGCCCCGCGTTGGGCGCCAATTTATAGTGTATAAAAAAGGGTGTTGTTTAAATGTTTGTGTTGTAATTGTAAAAGTGTTGTAATCTGTCGGGCGTTACCTCCGCGCACTTTTGTTACTTACTCTGTTGACTGGATCCTCTTCAGTGATGTAGTCCTGTAACACAACTTAAAACTATGCTTTTTGTGGGCGCCACTTGGAAACGTTTGTTCCAAGAAAAAATAAATGATTGATAAAATTTTTAAATCTACGAAAAAATTTAAACAAGTCAGTTTAGCTTTGAAAAATCAGTTAAGTTTAATGATTCTTTAAAAACAACAAACAAATCGTCTGAAGGACTAACATTCATAAAAAAGGAAAAAAATTATAAAATTGCAGAGAAAAAATTTTACAAGTTATTATTATTGACAATTTTTTTTTTATATCCAATCAAGTATCGGCTAGTATTTCAGATTCTGACTCAGTTGACAAGCATGAGTTTAATATGTGAAAAAACTTTACTCTCAGGACGTGACTCCTTTGAACTACCAAGACATATCAATTAGATGCCTTACAAGAAAAAACTAAGTGATTTGAAGGTGTATGTGTGGCGTGTAAAGTACAACTGTGTGATAAATGTAACCAGGTAACAAATGACTTTAATTTTGGTAACTCACGTTCCAACGGTCGTTTATTCTCTCACTGGACACTTCCTTCGGGTAGTTTCTCGATCTCGCCTCTTCGGGTGTACACTGAATCTATTTAAAGTCAAATTTTGCGATCGTTACTTTTTCCGCACTTTTTGTCAAAACGTTTGGCAGTAAAATCTCATTTAAACGCCGCCACTACGAATCATCTGTTTAGCGTTGATTCAGAAATCTGCCACCGCAGCGCTGATTCCCAGGCAGTGTTGAGGAAGGCTCAGTGTATTGTTTTGTTTACGTTCGGGGGAATTATTTGTCACGTTAGTCAGTCAATGCGAACACAGCAGAATTCGTTCTCTATTAAATGTTGGGACCCTCCTGGGCCGTCGACGTTCTGGCTGCGTGCTTTCTATTAAAATTTGCCGTATCGCTGCTCTATTTCAGCGATACTTTTTGGCGTAGACTCTCGTTGAGGTTAAGTCAGTCAGGTATGTCTATGTACGGGAAAAGCCTTCCTGCCGTGTCTTGTCGATTTCTCGCCTCTTTGGTTTCGCCTTAGCTGTGTTGATTAGTGTTGTGTGAGATGCATCAGTTCTGGAGTTCAATCTTCAAGTGTTTTTGGGTCGAATTTGGTCTCGCTTTTATACTAAATCGGGATGACTGTTTTCGTCGACTTCCGGTATATTTGTGTAAAAATTCTTTCTAGATTGTTCGAGAATAAACGAAATGGAATGTCATAGAACAATTTTCACTTCCGTAGAAGCTTTTAGAACGAATTTCTTATTCTTCATACAAAGGATATTTCAAAATTTACACTGGTATTTATCAAACAGTTTCACATTAGTACTTACAATTTGTATGCCATTAATGTATTTAGATTCCATGTTTTTTACTGAATCTAGCGATACTAAATATGATTGGTATCTAATTAACTTAAGTCTAATAAACATTACAATTTACAACCCTCACCTTGAGTTGTAGTCATTAAAAACTCAATATTTATAACAAAAATTGTTGTGGAGTTATAAAGTTCCCTTCACAAGCTGGACATCTACTACTACTACTCTCCTACAACAAAATAAACAAATTTTAACATCAATAAAACACAAATAAATACAATTTTCTATGGCCTCTGCTCATGGCCTAAATTCTTGTCAGTTTTCTAATACAATGATTAGTCTTTTTCCTTAATATATGTATTATTTCACCACTATACACACAGAGTTTATTATTTTGTCTATCTTTTGAGATACCTGGTTACTTTGTACATATATTATATTTATCACAAGATGACATAGCATCATTGATTGTCTTGAGATGTCATTTTTTATGGTGTGACAAATCTCACTCTAATTAGTTAAATTCTTTTAGAATTGACTTTACTTTCAACTGAGTTTGTTTCCTATTAAGGTATACTGATGTATTGTACCTTTCTATCTTATTTTTGTTAGTATTATGTAAGTATTTTGCCAGATATGATTATTTTTGTACTGGATAATTGGCTTCAGCCATACATGGTATAAGTAAATATTTGCTGACTTGACTATTACAATGTTAAAGTTGGTCAGGTATATTAGTATAGTTGCTTTATATCATATTACAGCTTTCTAATACAGTTTGGTTGCATTTTGGCAACATTAAATTCATAAATTATACAATATTAGATGCCTATTACATGTTTTTAGTTAACACTGTTTTTGGCTATTTTGGCTGCTTTTTATTCATTTGACAGCTTCCTTTATTAAAATAAATTGTTCACTATTGTCTGCTTGACAATTACATATAGTTTTTATTTAAATCTGATAATAATTGATTTTTTCATGAAATCTTGGTGTATGGTCTCAAATCCAACACATTAATATTTTTTTTTGTCATTGCAAATATACAATTTTTATTTTAACTTAAACTCTTTCTAATAATGTATTTAAGTCATTTAATACATTTATTTTATTTACATCACATAATATAATGATGGATCATGTCCATTTATTCACAAAAAATAGTTTTTAATACTATATTCATAGTTATAAAACTTAATAATTATTGACTTTATTCTGGTGGATTCTGACATTATTTCTCTCTCTTATAGTGTCTTATGGTTTTTTCACTCTTATTCACTTTAATAATATATATGGGGTTTTGTCTTAGTCATAGTTTGGTCGTTTTTTCAAGTTGATAGAAATAATTATTATACAAAATTACACAATTTTTTGGGACTACTTGGGTTCAATACTGTTCACTTCACTTTCCTCTTACGCTAACTTACTATATAAATGATTTCTTTTATGGAACGTTCTGTGACGTTACATATGCCTCACCGTTAAAGTTGATAATTTTGGAAAAACATATCTTTGGTTTTGATGAAATTATCATCTCTATAATAACCCTTTATTATTAGCTTCTTTATATTTCATTCTTTTATCTTATAATTAAATTCCTGTACTACTCCTTTAATATATTAATCCAACTCAATATTCCTAGTTCGTTCTTTGTCGTATCACCTATTCCTTTCCTTTTTACCTTGATGTCTTATAATTAATCTTTGATATAATTCCCTATCAATTCCCTAACTTACATAGAGGGTTGGGAGTCAGAGTGGCTCGCTGTGGCATACATTCTCTGTCCCTTCCTGTCTATCACTACTGAAATCAGAGGCAACACATCCCTGTTCAGAAAATAATAATTGCACCTTTGCAACAAATAATAATAATAATAAAAAAAAATACAATATTCAAAGATCATAGGCTCCTACACATAAATTCCCTTTCTTAAACTCTTCTGATTAATTCACAATTATATTAATATATCGTTCTCCGCAGGTTAAAATTATCGTTTAAAATCATTCAATGTTAATAACTATATTCATATTCATCATTACCTCCTTATGTAACACACTGTTTTCCCTTTTTTTTTTTATTTTTCATTTATCATATCCATTTAAATATCAAATATCTGACAGTATTTCTCCTTCTTTTCTCCTTTACTAAGTGTCCATCTTGTAGTATTTATTTATAACAATCTCTCTCCTTCTCTAAGTACGGGTAAGCTGGTAAATATACGTTGACATGGCTATTGGAAATAAATCTATATTTTATATATATCATTTTGCCTTTGGTGGAATGTGTCCATCTCGTAATATTTATTAATAATAATCATTATACAATAATATTTATATTTATTTAAAAATCTCTACCTCCTTTCTAATTATGGCTAAGTTAAAAAATTCACGTTGACATGTTTAGTCAAGGTACCTTCTCTATGATTGCTGTATCTGACTTTGGTTTTTGGTCATGGTACTTGGTTACTGATTGAGTATTCGACTTGCGATTTTTTAATCATGGTACTTTTTTAATGAAGTCTGGTTATATGTTCCTTTTACCTTGTTCCTAATTGTGGGGCAGAGGCATTTCTACTTCCTGCGATTGAAACGACAAGAACAGAATTCCTAACCTCAAAATCCTCTTCCTGACCTAGCCATTGGGCTAAAAATCGGATTAGTTCGAGTGGGCCAGAATTTCGGCCAGTTCGCGAGAAGTCTCGTGTGCGGGCTATTGCTCCTACTTTGTGCGCGGTGTTCTGTGCCGGAGTGTGGTGAGTGCCAGTGACAAAGTGCTAGTGCGGTTCGGAACGGGAGTTTGCTCTCTCCCCCGCCCAAGAGCGTACCCGACACCCGTTGGCGACGGCGATGTCGGGACGAGACCAAGGGGAGCCCCTGTCCGCGGAGAGTTGTGGTCCTAATAAGGGCCATAATAAATCCGAGGGCAGGGTAGCCCCCTTGCTGAAGCCATCTGTGCTGCGAAGCATAATGCTAAGCTCCACAGATGGCCCAATGGTAAGAATCCCTGCAGTCCGCGGCGATAGTCCCATCCAAGACCCAGCATCTATTGAAGTTTCGCGGGTTCAGCCTTCTGCTGGTCCCGCTCCAAATTCTGAACCTGTCCGCGGCGAAGGTCCCTCTAAGGCCCGCCGAGCATCTGGTGATTCTTCGCGGGACCAACCTTCAGTTGGTCCTGCTAAGGACCACCAACCAACTCCAGCTTTGCAGGCCCGGCGTAATTCCGATCCTGCAGAGTGCCATAAAGCATCAGACCATCCCGCGGGGGATCAGCCTTGTGCTGGTCCTTCTAAGGGTCGCCAATCCTCTGTTCCTTCGCAGGCCCAGCCTTCTGCTGTTTCTGCTAAGGAGCATGAAACATCTGTCCCTCCCGTGAGGGACCAGCCTTGTGTTGGTCCTTCCCAGGACCCACTATCCATTGCCTATGCCGCAGCCCTTGGCGCTACGTTGTCGTCGGACTCCGAGATGGAGACGGAGGACGGCTTCCAGCCCGTGCGTAGCCGGAAACGGCGAGGTAGCGGTGGAAGCAGGCCGACTTCCCCAAAACGGACTGTCCCGGCGAAGCGAGGCGTGGCTGCAGAGTCGGCAGGTCGCAAGTCACCTTCCCCTGGTAACATAGTACCGGAACCAGAAACCCCACCTAAGCAACCCAAGATTCCGCCGATTGTCGTGCCTCAGTGCACCGATTGGCACACCCTCCTACGGGAGCTGAATTTAGTAGTGCCGTCTGGGCGAGTTGAGGCCAAAAGCCAAGGCTCGTCCATTCGATTGCTTCCGAAGTCGATCCAGGACTTTCGGGCTTGCCAGAAATTCCTGGCCGACTCCGGTCGCGCTTTTCACACCTTCCCCCTCCCTGAGGAGAGGGAACTCAAGATTGTGGTGTCCGGGATTCCCCACGACACACCGATCTTGTGGATCTGGGAGGATCTGGCGGAGAAGGGTTTCTACCCTACCTCCGTTGTCCCTCTCCTATCCGGTGATCGGAAAAGGAAAAGTAATTCCTTCTACATCAGAATCCAGAAGGTTGGTTCCTTCGCAGAAGTCTATAACCTGGAAACCATTCTGTGCCTCAGGGTACAGATTAGGGCATTTAGTAGTAAGCCTGGGCCTTCCCAGTGCTTTCAATGCCAGCGATTCGGCCACTCATCGGCCTTTTGTAAGATGCCGCCGCGTTGTGTACGCTGCGGCGAGGCCCACAACGAGAATTGTACCGTTGTGAAGCCTCAACCCGCGACGTGCTGCAACTGCGGAGGTAGCCACCCGGCTAACTTTAGGGGTTGTAATCATTTTAAGAAGGCCCTAAAGAAACAGCAGCGGGAGCAAAACCGTCAGGTTGAACCTCCTCGCCCAGCTCCTAGACCCTCGAAGCGGGCGGCAGTCCAACCACCCGCCTCAGCATCTACGGCTCTTCCTGCGGCTCCTGCCGCTGGAGGAACCATAACATACGCTGCAGCGGTCGCTACGGCGCCCACTGTGGCCCCCAGAACCTCAGCACCTGCCGGAGTGCCTTCTCCTCAAGCGGCAACGCCCGCAGTACCCCCCTCACAGACCCAGCCGCCTAAGAAACGGCGCGCTAAGCGCAAGAATCGAAAACCACTTGTGGCAAAACAACTATACCCGGAGGCTAACAACGCCCCTCCGGCTGCCCAGCAACTACCCGGCCAGGAGCCTGCTCCTGTTGCCCAGGCCCCTGCGATTTCCATGGAAATCTCGCCAGCCCCCGAGCAGCCAGCTCCAATTGCCCACCCTCCCCTGGAGGCGGCATCTGCACCTTCCGCGGCCCCAGAGCCGGCTAGTCAGGCCCCTGAGGCCGGTGGATCACCACTGGTCACTGAGGCTCAGCTGATGGCCTGGGTCAGCGGCATTGTTCCGAAAATTCTTGCTGCTCGGGATGTCCCGACAATACTCATGGCGATCCTAACATCGCTGATCGCCCTGATCGTCCCCTCATCTAACCATGGCTAGACAGTTCCGGTTCGTCGCGTGGAATGCAGATGGCATTCCGGCGCGTCGGGCCGAACTGGCAGCTTTCCTTGTCGAGTACGACGCAGATGTCGTACTCGTCTCCGAAACTCATCTTGCCCCTAACCGGCGATTTTCCCTGCCAGCCTATGCTTGCTACAGGAAAGACAGGAATGGTCCCGATCGCCACCGAGCATCTGGCGGAGTGGCGATCTTAGTCCACAGGCGACACTCTCATAGAGAACTCCCTGCCCCTGAAACTACCCTCATCGAAGCATGTGCTGTGGCGCTGGATGTAGCCGGCCTGGAGGTGCGCTTTGTTTCTGCGTACCTCCCGCCCGGCCATCGAGCTCCACCGCATGAGGAGTGGGACGCCCTCCTGGACAGCGATCTCCCAACCATCGTAGCCGGAGACCTTAATGCCAAGCATCCCTCTTGGAACAGCAGAACGTCAAACCCCTACGGCAATTCTCTCCGTAGGGCTGTCGAAGATGATCCCAGCGTCCTCATCATCGGCCCGTCCGAACCGACACACTTCCCACTGCGGGTTATCCGCCGGATGTCCTTGATATCGTAATTGTCAAGGCCATCCCCTTTCATCTACAAGTCAGCGCGGTGTCGGACCTATCGTCCGATCACGACCCCCTACTTGTAACTGTCTTGCTGCCGTCGGTCTCACCCCGACTTCCCGATCATCCTGTTAGGAGAGTCAATTGGCGATCCTACCACGATGATCTGGCCAGGCAGTTGCCATCTGTCCCTCCGGACCCACTCGTCTCTTGTGACGATGTGGATCTCCGGGTACATCAGCTCCAGGACCTTGTCCAGTCTGCAATGGATAAAAACACCTACACTGTTCCGGTGAGTAATAAACGCTCCGACCTTCCTGCGGAAGTTCTCCAAGCCATCCGCTTACGGCGCCAGCTCCGCCGCAGATGGCACCATACCCGTGATCCTGCCGCTAGACGGCGCTTTCGAGCCCAGTCGGAACACGTCTCGCAGCTTCTGCTTGACGTAAACGCGAATCGATGGGACTCCTATTTGGAGTCCTTGGAAGTCGACCACGCCTCCGTATGGAGAGCCGCTGGTAGACTAAAAGGCGAAAAGAGGACTCGCCATCCCTTGAATACCCCGGACGGCACTGTATCCTCTGCAGAAGGCAAGGCGGAGGTCTTCGCCGACTGCATTGAGGACCAGTTCACCGTCCATAGAGGCATCTCTGACCCGGCTCATGTGGCCGTCGTCAGGGATTTCCTATCTGGATACTTTTCTGCTCCCCCCATTGATCCTCCTATTTCGGTCGACGAGGATGACCTTGCGTCTGTCCTAAGCCGACTGAAGAAGAGAAAGGCCCCTGGCCCCGATCGCATCGGCGCCGCTGCGTTGCAGAATCTCCCGCCTTCGGCAGTTGATGTTCTTCTTGAGCTGTTCAACTCCTGTCTCCGGCTGAGTTACTTCCCTCGCCTGTGGAAAACTGCCAACGTCATCATGATCCAGAAATCTAAAAAGCCGCCCACGCTACCTGGAAGCTACCGCCCAATATCACTATTGCCAGTAATCTCGAAGGTATTCGAGCGTCTTCTCCTGGCCCGTATTCGGCCCCTGGTGGATGGTTTCATCCGCGAGGAGCAGTTTGGGTTTAGGCCGAGGCACTCGACTACTCTTCAGCTAGTACGGGTTGTCACCTATCTAGCCGACGCTGCCAACAATCATCAGGCAACAGGCGCTGTCCTGTTGGATGTGAGCAAAGCCTTCGATAAAGTCTGGCACGAAGGCCTGCTCTACAAACTGGCGCATTCGCCAATCCCGACATCTATCGTCCACTTGCTCCGATCCTATCTGACGGATCGCACCTTCAGGATCAGCGTAGATGGGGCGTTCTCTCGGGTTCGCCCTGTCTCCGCCGGCGTCCCACAAGGATCTGTCCTCGGCCCCGTTCTGTATGTACTGTACACGAACGATCTGCCTGTTTATCCCGGGGTCACGTTATCTCTATTTGCCGACGACGCGATGTTTCATTTTAGCTCGCTTTCGCCTTGGCGGACGAGCGTAATGTTACAACGCCAGTTGGATATGCTTCCGGACTGGCTAAGGAAATGGCGGGTAGCGATCAATACGGAGAAATCCGAGGCGATCTGCTTTACGCATAAGTCCATTTCCTGATGCCAATCCCTCTCCTTAGAGGGGAGACCCATCAACTGGACCGAGACGGTGAAGTACCTAGGTGTTCGGCTTGATCGGCACTTAAACTTCAACGCTCACGTGACCTCAACCCTCAACTTGGCTCGTGGCGTCAGAGCCAAACTATCACCTATGCTTTCGCGGAACAGCTGCCTGGCTGTCCGTACTAAACTGACATTGTATCTACTGTTCCTCCGAACAGTACTCACTTATGCGGCACCCGCCTGGTGGCCTCTCCTGTCGGCCACCAACAGGCATAGGCTGACTACATTTCAGAACTGGACCCTACGCTCCCTCACGGGGTCCCCGTGGTATGTGCGAAATACCGCCATACATCGGGGTCTCCGTGTTCCCACCTTAGAGGTCTTCGTCTGGTCCCTGGCAACGAATTTGTTCGCCAAGGCGGGCGAGTCCTCTTACCCGCACCTCCGAAGGCTTAACAGCATGGAGAATGCTCCGCCTCCTCGCCGCGTCAGGCGCCCTAGGGCGCTGCTAGACGACCCCCCCTAAGTTCATCACATGAACCCCCAGCAACGAATCCCCCCAACCTTCTGGAAATCTGAACCGATCACCATCGATCACCACCTGCGCCTGCCGAAACTGTAGTCAATCATGCTGCGGCGGATTGAATGGATAGATTTATTGCCAGCATCGGCTTTGCCGATTCGGCAGGGCCTCGATCCGGGACATGGGATCTCGCGAGGTTGTGCAAATGCCTCCTTGCGAAAGCCGACTGCCCCGGTGACAAGTTCCGCCGACTCGGCCGCTGCCTTCGGGCGGACGAGCCTCTTGTATTCGCCGGCGCGTTTCTGAGTTTCCGTGGGCTATGTCCCGGCGACCAATGAGACGCGACCAGGCGTTGCGATTGGCTGAAGCCTTGATCACGATTAAGTTCCCCGCCAGCACCTGCTTTGTTGATTTGGTAAGGTAATGACCTGAGACATGAGCTCCCGCGAGGTTGTGCAAGTGCCTTCCTTGCGAAAGCTGGCTGTCTCGGTGACATTACCCACCATTTCGGCCGACGCCCTAGGGCGCTCGAGCTTCTTGTCCTCGCCAGTGTGTCACCACGTTCCCAAAGGCTAGCCTGAGGGGACCATGGTGTCGCGCCTTGGCCGGACAAGTGGCTGAAGCTAAGCACTAGCTTGCCACCGTGGTGGCCATGTTAATTCATCATGGACCCGCGGACTGCACCTTAACATCCTTGAGCAGAGCAAACGACCGCGCTGAACTGTTGGCACCTGGCGTTCATCAGGCTTAGGCCTGGACAACGCACACAAATTAGGGCGCAAGACGCCCGTGCACCTATCCATCCATCCATCCTAATTGTGTCAGTTACCTCGTAGGTATTGTTTTCATGTTTGATAATATTTGGGTTATATTTGTCAGTTTGGGTTAATTATTTCAACTCCTTTTGGTTGTGTGTCCCTATATTATGTCCTTATTTATCATTCCCATTCCTTTTTAATTCCTTCTCTTTTCAATATTCGACCTTCGATGTTTATCACCTCTACTCCTTCAAATGCCTGGTCTATGACATTTATTCTGGATGATTGGTTTCATGGCCTTACCATCTCATCACATGTTTGGGCCATAATTTTTCTGCATAGCGGAATTCCTCCTCTCTCTCACTTTCATTTTGGGGATCATTATCTGGTTCTCGGCCAGTTTCTGCCAATACATGGTTTACATAAAATACTCGGGGTTTTTCGTCATTATTTACCTGGTTATGCTGTAATGAAAAACCCGGATTTTCGTGAACTGTTCGGGGTCTTTCGTCATTACTTACCTGGGGCCTATTCTCTTGATTCCTTTTCTTTCTTATTTCTCTTATTGCCTGAGCGTATTTTTCTATAAGCTGGCCCATTCGTTCCTCATAATTTTCCTTCTTTTTGGAATGTATCTTTTTTCTAGGCACGCTTACCTTAAAAGTATTTTGGCCTATGATTTTCTTTGTAATACACTCTTTCTTTTTGTCCCTTTTCATTAAATTCTGTTTATATTCTTTCATATAACTCCTTTCTCTGTGGTCAGTGACCGGGGGGTTATGTATATTAATTAAACCGCTTTGAGTCATTTCTCCTATTTCCTTTGTATACTCCCTGTTTGTTTTTCTCGGTCTGTCCAATCTATTAGCTATGTTTTGTTCCGTTTCTACTGTTTCTTTCTCTATGGTTTCAGGACCGGTATTATTTTCTGGAAGACAACGAAATAGAAACTGTAATCCTTCTACCTGTTCCTCCATTACCTCGACCTCCCTGTCATTGTCAGTTTTACTCTCCTCGATCTTTTCGTCTACTGTTTTGTAATTTGCATTATTTTTCGTAACGGACTCTACCCATTTTTGAGTTTCCTCCCTCAAGGATGCTCTCCACTTTTCACCTTCCTCCCGAATTTTCTGTATTTGTTTTTCATTCTCCTCTCTCTCTTTCCGTCTATTCTCTCTCAGGGATTCTCTCCATCTTTCACTCTCCTCTCTCTCCTTCTGTCTCCTTCTTTCATTTTCCTCTCTCTCTTTCTGTCTCTCCTCCCTATCTTCCTGTCTGTTTCTTCTTATAGATTCTATTATTTCCTCCTTATTTTCCTTCATTCTTTGGAGTATCATCATTAATATATTCGCGTCAACACTCCCTGTTATTTTTACTAGTTCGGGTTTTTTCATTTGTTCTCCCATTTGTATGGGTCTTTCTCCTTTTCCTTTTGTTTGCGACATCTCGATCTGTTGGTAGTTGCCGGGCTTGTTCCGTCTTTTTCAAGCCTCACTAGTTGGGCTGCCAATTTATAACGTATAGAAATTTGGTAGAGAAGTGAGTACGTCCTTCTTCAAGCCCCGCGTTGGGCGCCAATTTATAGTGTATAAAAAAGGGTGTTGTTTAAATGTTTGTGTTGTAATTGTAAAAGTGTTGTAATCTGTCGGGCGTTACCTCCGCGCACTTTTGTTACTTACTCTGTTGACTGGATCCTCTTCAGTGATGTAGTCCTGTAACACAACTTAAAACTATGCTTTTTGTGGGCGCCACTTGGAAACGTTTGTTCCAAGAAAAAATAAATGATTGATAAAATTTTTAAATCTACGAAAAAATTTAAACAAGTCAGTTTAGCTTTGAAAAATCAGTTAAGTTTAATGATTCTTTAAAAACAACAAACAAATCGTCTGAAGGACTAACATTCATAAAAAAGGAAAAAAATTATAAAATTGCAGAGAAAAAATTTTACAAGTTATTATTATTGACAATTTTTTTTTTATATCCAATCAAGTATCGGCTAGTATTTCAGATTCTGACTCAGTTGACAAGCATGAGTTTAATATGTGAAAAAACTTTACTCTCAGGACGTGACTCCTTTGAACTACCAAGACATATCAATTAGATGCCTTACAAGAAAAAACTAAGTGATTTGAAGGTGTATGTGTGGCGTGTAAAGTACAACTGTGTGATAAATGTAACCAGGTAACAAATGACTTTAATTTTGGTAACTCACGTTCCAACGGTCGTTTATTCTCTCACTGGACACTTCCTTCGGGTAGTTTCTCGATCTCGCCTCTTCGGGTGTACACTGAATCTATTTAAAGTCAAATTTTGCGATCGTTACTTTTTCCGCACTTTTTGTCAAAACGTTTGGCAGTAAAATCTCGTTTAAACGCCGCCACTACGAATCATCTGTTTAGCGTTGATTCAGAAATCTGCCACCGCAGCGCTGATTCCCAGGCAGTGTTGAGGAAGGCTCAGTGTATTGTTTTGTTTACGTTCGGGGGAATTATTTGTCACGTTAGTCAGTCAATGCGAACACAGCAGAATTCGTTCTCTATTAAATGTTGGGACCCTCCTGGGCCGTCGACGTTCTGGCTGCGTGCTTTCTATTAAAATTTGCCGTATCGCTGCTCTATTTCAGCGATACTTTTTGGCGTAGACTCTCGTTGAGGTTAAGTCAGTCGGGTATGTCTATGTACGGGAAAAGCCTTCCTGCCGTGTCTTGTCGATTTCTCGCCTCTTTGGTTTCGCCTTAGCTGCGTTGATTAGTATTGTGTGAGATGCATCAGTTCTGGAGTTCAATCTTCAAGTGTTTTTGGGTCGAATTTGGTCTCGCTTTTATACTAAATCGGGATGACTGTTTTCGTCGACTTCCGGTATATTTGTGTAAAAATTCTTTCTAGATTGTTCGAGAATAAACGAAATGGAATGTCATAGAACAATTTTCACTTCCGTAGAAGCTTTTAGAACGAATTTCTTATTCTTCATACAAAGGATATTTCAAAATTTACACTGGTATTTATCAAACAGTTTCACATTAGTACTTACAATTTGTATGCCATTAATGTATTTAGATTCCTTGTTTTTTACTGAATCTAGCGATACTAAATATGATTGGTATCTAATTAACTTAAGTCTAATAAACATTACAATTTACAACCCTCACCTTGAGTTGTAGTCATTAAAAACTCAATATTTATAACAAAAATTGTTGTGGAGTTATAAAGTTCCCTTCACAAGCTGGACATCTACTACTACTACTCTCCTACAACAAAATAAACAAATTTTAACATCAATAAAACACAAATAAATACAATTTTCTATGGCCTCTGCTCATGGCCTAAATTCTTGTCAGTTTTCTAATACAATGATTAGTCTTTTTCCTTAATATATGTATTATTTCACCACTATACACACAGAGTTTATTATTTTGTCTATCTTTTGTGATACCTGGTTACTTTGTACATATATTATATTTATCACAAGATGACATAGCATCATTGATTGTCTTGAGATGTCATTTTTTATGGTGTGACAAATCTCACTCTAATTAGTTAAATTCTTTTAGAATTGACTTTACTTTCAACTGAGTTTGTTTCCTATTAAGGTATACTGATGTATTGTACCTTTCTATCTTATTTTTGTTAGTATTATGTAAGTATTTTGCCAGATATGATTATTTTTGTACTGGATAATTGGCTTCAGCCATACATGGTATAAGTAAATATTTTGCTGACTTGACTATTACAATGTTAAAGTTGGTCAGGTATATTAGTATAGTTGCTTTATATCATATTACAGCTTTCTAATACAGTTTGGTTGCATTTTGGCAACATTAAATTCATAAATTATACAATATTAGATGCCTATTACATGTTTTTAGTTAACACTGTTTTTGGCTATTTTGGCTGCTTTTTATTCATTTGACAGCTTCCTTTATTTAAGATAAATTGTTCACTATTGTCTGCTTGACAATTACATATAGTTTTTATTTAAATCTGATAATAATTGATTTTTTCATGAAATCTTGGTGTATGGTCTCAAATCCAACACATTAATATTTTTTTTTGTCATTGCAAATATACAATTTTTATTTTAACTTAAACTCTTTCTAATAATGTATTTAAGTCATTTAATACATTTATTTTATTTACATCACATAATATAATGATGGATCATGTCCATTTATTCACAAAAAATAGTTTTTAATACTATATTCATAGTTATAAAACTTAATAATTATTGACTTTATTCTGGTGGATTCTGACATTATTTCTCTCTCTTATAGTGTCTTATGGTTTTTTCACTCTTATTCACTTTAATAATATATATGGGGTTTTGTCTTAGTCATAGTTTGGTCGTTTTTTCAAGTTGATAGAAATAATTATTATACAAAATTACACAATTTTTTGGGACTACTTGGGTTCGATACTGTTCACTTCACTTTCCTCTTACGCTAACTTACTATATAAATGATTTCTTTTATGGAACGTTCTGTGACGTTACATATGCCTCACCGTTAAAGTTGATAATTTTGGAAAAACATATCTTTGGTTTTGATGAAATTATCATCTCTATAATAACCCTTTATTATTAGCTTCTTTATATTTCATTCTTTTATCTTATAATTAAATTCCTGTACTACTCCTTTAATATATTAATCCAACTCAATATTCCTAGTTCGTTCTTTGTCGTATCACCTATTCCTTTCCTTTTTACCTTGATGTCTTATAATTAATCTTTGATATAATTCCCTATCAATTCCCTAACTTACATAGAGGGTTGGGAGTCAGAGTGGCTCGCTGTGGCATACATTCTCTGTCCCTTCCTGTCTATCACTACTGAAATCAGAGGCAACACATCCCTGTTCAGAAAATAATAATTGCACCTTTGCAACAAATAATAATAATAATAATAAAAAAAAATACAATATTCAAAGATCATAGGCTCCTACACATAAATTCCCTTTCTTAAACTCTTCTGATTAATTCACAATTATATTAATATATCATTCTCCGCAGGTTAAAATTATCGTTTAAAATCATTCAATGTTAATAACTATATTCATATTCATCATTACCTCCTTATGTAACACACTGTTTTCCCTTTTTTTTTTTTATTTTTCATTTATCATATCCATTTAAATATCAAATATCTGACAGTATTTCTCCTTCTTTTCTCCTTTACTAAGTGTCCATCTTGTAGTATTTATTTATAACAATCTCTCTCCTTCTCTAAGTACGGGTAAGCTGGTAAATATACGTTGACATGGCTATTGGAAATAAATCTATATTTTATATATATCATTTTGCCTTTGGTGGAATGTGTCCATCTCGTAATATTTATTAATAATAATCATTATACAATAATATTTATATTTATTTAAAAATCTCTACCTCCTTTCTAATTATGGCTAAGTTAAAAAATTCACGTTGACATGTTTAGTCAAGGTACCTTCTCTATGATGCTGTATCTGACTTTGGTTTTTGGTCATGGTACTTGGTTACTGATTGAGTATTCGACTTGCGATTTTTTAATCATGGTACTTTTTTAATGAAGTCTGGTTATACGTTCCTTTTACCTTGTTCCTAATTGTGTCAGTTACCTCGTAGGTATTGTTTTCATGTTTGATAATATTTGGGTTATATTTGTCAGTTTGGGTTAATTATTTCAACTCCTTTTGGTTGTGTGTCCCTATATTATGTCCTTATTTATCATTCCCATTCCTTTTTAATTCCTTCTCTTTTCAATATTCGACCTTCGATGTTTATCACCTCTACTCCTTCAAATGCCTGGTCTATGACATTTATTCTGGATGATTGGTTTCATGGCCTTACCATCTCATCACATGTTTGGGCCATAATTTTTCTGCATAGCGGAATTCCTCCTCTCTCTCACTTTCATTTTGGGGATCATTATCTGGTTCTCGGCCAGTTTCTGCCAATACATGGTTTACATAAAATACTCGGGGTTTTTCGTCATTATTTACCTGGTTATGCTGTAATGAAAAACCCGGATTTTCGTGAACTGTTCGGGGTCTTTCGTCATTACTTACCTGGGGCCTATTCTCTTGATTCCTTTTCTTTCTTATTTCTCTTATTGCCTGAGCGTATTTTTCTATAAGCTGGCCCATTCGTTCCTCATAATTTTCCTTCTTTTTGGAATGTATCTTTTTTCTAGGCACGCTTACCTTAAAAGTATTTTGGCCTATGATTTTCTTTGTAATACACTCTTTCTTTTTGTCCCTTTTCATTAAATTCTGTTTATATTCTTTCATATAACTCCTTTCTCTGTGGTCAGTGACCGGGGGGTTATGTATATTAATTAAACCGCTTTGAGTCATTTCTCCTATTTCCTTTGTATACTCCCTGTTTGTTTTTCTCGGTCTGTCCAATCTATTAGCTATGTTTTGTTCCGTTTCTACTGTTTCTTTCTCTATGGTTTCAGGACCGGTATTATTTTCTGGAAGACAACGAAATAGAAACTGTAATCCTTCTACCTGTTCCTCCATTACCTCGACCTCCCTGTCATTGTCAGTTTTACTCTCCTCGATCTTTTCGTCTACTGTTTTGTAATTTGCATTATTATTTTTCGTAACGGACTCTACCCATTTTTGAGTTTCCTCCCTCAAGGATGCTCTCCACTTTTCACCTTCCTCCCGAATTTTCTGTATTTGTTTTTCATTCTCCTCTCTCTCTTTCCGTCTATTCTCTCTCAGGGATTCTCTCCATCTTTCACTCTCCTCTCTCTCCTTCTGTCTCCTTCTTTCATTTTCCTCTCTCTCTTTCTGTCTCTCCTCCCTATCTTCCTGTCTGTTTCTTCTTATAAATTCTATTATTTCCTCCTTATTTTCCTTCATTCTTTGGAGTATCATCATTAATATATTCGCGTCAACACTCCCTGTTATTTTTACTAGTTCGGGTTTTTTCGTTTGTTCTCCCATTTGTATGGGTCTTTCTCCTTTTCCTTTTGTTTGCGACATCTCGATCTGTTGGTAGTTGCCGGGCTTGTTCCGTCTTTTTCAAGCCTCACTAGTTGGGCTGCCAATTTATAACGTATAGAAATTTGGTAGAGAAGTGAGTACGTCCTTCTTCAAGCCCCGCGTTGGGCGCCAATTTATAGTGTATAAAAAAGGGTGTTGTTTAAATGTTTGTGTTGTAATTGTAAAAGTGTTGTAATCTGTCGGGCGTTACCTCCGCGCACTTTTGTTACTTACTCTGTTGACTGGATCCTCTTCAGTGATGTAGTCCTGTAACACAACTTAAAACTATGCTTTTTGTGGGCGCCACTTGGAAACGTTTGTTCCAAGAAAAAATAAATGATTGATAAAATTTTTAAATCTACGAAAAAATTTAAACAAGTCAGTTTAGCTTTGAAAAATCAGTTAAGTTTAATGATTCTTTAAAAACAACAAACAAATCGTCTGAAGGACTAACATTCATAAAAAAGGAAAAAAATTATAAAATTGCAGAGAAAAAATTTTACAAGTTATTATTATTGACAATTTTTTTTTTTATATCCAATCAAGTATCGGCTAGTATTTCAGATTCTGACTCAGTTGACAAGCATGAGTTTAATATGTGAAAAAACTTTACTCTCAGGACGTGACTCCTTTGAACTACCAAGACATATCAATTAGATGCCTTACAAGAAAAAACTAAGTGATTTGAAGGTGTATGTGTGGCGTGTAAAGTACAACTGTGTGATAAATGTAACCAGGTAACAAATGACTTTAATTTTGGTAACTCACGTTCCAACGGTCGTTTATTCTCTCACTGGACACTTCCTTCGGGTAGTTTCTCGATCTCGCCTCTTCGGGTGTACACTGAATCTATTTAAAGTCAAATTTTGCGATCGTTACTTTTTCCGCACTTTTTGTCAAAACGTTTGGCAGTAAAATCTCGTTTAAACGCCGCCACTACGAATCATCTGTTTAGCGTTGATTCAGAAATCTGCCACCGCAGCGCTGATTCCCAGGCAGTGTTGAGGAAGGCTCAGTGTATTGTTTTGTGTACGTTCGGGGGAATTATTTGTCACGTTAGTCAGTCAATGCGAACACAGCAGAATTCGTTCTCTATTAAATGTTGGGACCCTCCTGGGCCGTCGACGTTCTGGCTGCGTGCTTTCTATTAAAATTTGCCGTATCGCTGCTCTATTTCAGCGATACTTTTTGGCGTAGACTCTCGTTGAGGTTAAGTCAGTCGGGTATGTCTATGTACGGGAAAAGCCTTCCTGCCGTGTCTTGTCGATTTCTCGCCTCTTTGGTTTCGCCTTAGCTGCGTTGATTAGTGTTGTGTGAGATGCATCAGTTCTGGAGTTCAATCTTCAAGTGTTTTTGGGTCGAATTTGGTCTCGCTTTTATACTAAATCGGGATGACTGTTTTCGTCGACTTCCGGTATATTTGTGTAAAAATTCTTTCTAGATTGTTCGAGAATAAACGAAATGGAATGTCATAGAACAATTTTCACTTCCGTAGAAGCTTTTAGAACGAATTTCTTATTCTTCATACAAAGGATATTTCAAAATTTACACTGGTATTTATCAAACAGTTTCACATTAGTACTTACAATTTGTATGCCATTAATGTATTTAGATTCCTTGTTTTTTACTGAATCTAGCGATACTAAATATGATTGGTATCTAATTAACTTAAGTCTAATAAACATTACAATTTACAACCCTCACCTTGAGTTGTAGTCATTAAAAACTCAATATTTATAACAATAATTGTTGTGGAGTTATAAAGTTCCCTTCACAAGCTGGACATCTACTACTACTACTCTCCTACAACAAAATAAACAAATTTTAACATCAATAAAACACAAATAAATACAATTTTCTATGGCCTCTGCTCATGGCCTAAATTCTTGTCAGTTTTCTAATACAATGATTAGTCTTTTTCCTTAATATATGTATTATTTCACCACTATACACACAGAGTTTATTATTTTGTCTATCTTTTGTGATACCTGGTTACTTTGTACATATATTATATTTATCACAAGATGACATAGCATCATTGATTGTCTTGAGATGTCATTTTTTATGGTGTGACAAATCTCACTCTAATTAGTTAAATTCTTTTAGAATTGACTTTACTTTCAACTGAGTTTGTTTCCTATTAAGGTATACTGATGTATTGTACCTTTCTATCTTATTTTTGTTAGTATTATGTAAGTATTTTGCCAGATATGATTATTTTTGTACTGGATAATTGGCTTCAGCCGTACATGGTATAAGTAAATATTTTGCTGACTTGACTATTACAATGTTAAAGTTGGTCAGGTATATTAGTATAGTTGCTTTATATCATATTACAGCTTTCTAATACAGTTTGGTTGCATTTTGGCAACATTAAATTCATAAATTATACAATATTAGATGCCTATTACATGTTTTTAGTTAACACTGTTTTTGGCTATTTTGGCTGCTTTTTATTCATTTGACAGCTTCCTTTATTTAAGATAAATTGTTCACTATTGTCTGCTTGACAATTACATATAGTTTTTATTTAAATCTGATAATAATTGATTTTTTCATGAAATCTTGGTGTATGGTCTCAAATCCAACACATTAATATTTTTTTTTGTCATTGCAAATATACAATTTTTATTTTAACTTAAACTCTTTCTAATAATGTATTTAAGTCATTTAATACATTTATTTTATTTACATCACATAATATAATGATGGATCATGTCCATTTATTCACAAAAAATAGTTTTTAATACTATATTCATAGTTATAAAACTTAATAATTATTGACTTTATTCTGGTGGATTCTGACATTATTTTTCTCTCTTATAGTGTCTTATGGTTTTTTCACTCTTATTCACTTTAATAATATATATGGGGTTTTGTCTTAGTCATAGTTTGGTCGTTTTTTCAAGTTGATAGAAATAATTATTATACAAAATTACACAATTTTTTGGGACTACTTGGGTTCGATACTGTTCACTTCACTTTCCTCTTACGCTAACTTACTATATAAATGATTTCTTTTATGGAACGTTCTGTGACGTTACAACATACACACAAAATTCGCATTATTTCTGGCCTCACTCATGTTTATTTTCTTACATTTGCACGCTTTTTAAATGGTAAGTGCCGAAAACCATACCAACATAACGCGTGCAAGTCGAAAAAGTGTCCAGCGTGGATAGCGATTTGCTTCCTGTGGATCGCTGGGCAGTGTAACTGCACGTGTTTACAGAGGAACGATTCGTAGACAGACTTTTCGTCTTTAGGGAATGAACCCTCTGCAAGATGCTGAGGGTCCATGAGTGACTTCGGAGCGCTCCTTCTTTTTCGCGTGTTTGTTCTGTGAAACATACACTGTAGATTCGCAGCTTCACTCTAAGCAACGCGCAATAGGAAATGTTGAAAATTTTTGTCCACGGTGTACCCTCATACACACTAAACCTGCTCTGATGTTTTAATTACGGACATCATAATATTAAAACTTTGGAAACTTGAGCACTACTTAATGGAGATGAATCATTAACTTATACAAGCCATTAATTTTATGCATATTTTATATATATATATATATATATATATATATGTCTGTACAACGTTATCGGCAACAAAGAAGTAGTTTTTGTTAAAATTCCTTCCCGGGATATTTGGCCGTAGTCCAATGTTTTCTACAAAACAAGACGTTTCGGCAATGCCATCAACTTCCATCATCAGTGAAACTCGAGTGCGATAACGTGAGGTGGTATACGTTAGTGACCACAGTACTGTGGTTAAGGCTGAAGCAGTAAGTAGAAAGAAGTAGTTTCTATGGTAATATTTCATTTCGAAAATGATTTTAAATATAAATCTTAGAATATGGAAGTCATGTATGGTTCTCCATACCGATATTTTATTCTTCACTTACATTTTTATTTTTAACTTTTATTTTTTAATTTTATTTAATTTTTATTCTTAATTTATGTTGCTTTCTCTTACATTCACCATCTGCCTTTCACAAACAAAATTGTGTAATCAATTTTTCAAAATTTCACTTTACTGTAAATCATTACTTACATTCAAGAAATATAATATAGGGACGACTCTCCTCCACGGGTAAATATTACACACACTCGGACACTCACACCATGCTCTGCTGTTTCAATTGTGGCACTCATAATACTAATAGTTTCACCTCGATCATTATACTAATGGAGAACTGTAAAACGCCGGTTGTATTCGTTATTAGAGACAAAACCACATAAACACTTCGTATTATGAGTGCACGATTGTTTTAGACTTACCTACCGATGTGATTAGTGTTGTGTGTATGTGTATGTGTTGTGCTGTGAATACTGTATTATACTGCTACTTGTGCACGTAAAAGTTAAATAAAGATTCACTTAGCTGTGGCGAGAGGTACTTTCCCAACAACTGCTTTTGTGGTGCATTTTCGATGTTTTGAGTATGTGATAGTATCGATACACCATGCTGTGAAGAAGAAGAAGTGTACCAATTGTAAATGATTTCATTGCTGCATATAATGCGAGACCAGGTAATGTGTTAATTCATGGGGTTAGATAAGAATGTTTTGGATTTTTAGTTTATTGTTTAAAGAAAACAAAACTCGGCATGGAAAACCATACATGACTTCCATATTCTAAGATTTATATTTAAAATAATTTACTCCAATTCGGTGTGATAATTTCTAAAAAAAATATCAAATAACTGGACAAAACATCAAATAAGTGGATGCTTGAGTTCTGAAGAAATAATATATCAGCTAAAATGGTAGCCCCATGTCAGGTGGGTGAAGACTATCCTCAACCTTCGTGAGGAAGGACTGTACTTTCGGATAAAATGTTTGTAGGTTGAACGGAGAGCTGGCCAAAGGGAGCTGTGATCTGATTCCTGTAATGAAATTGGACTCTCGCTGCGAGTTATCAGCCGAGGATGAATGATATCTATACTGTTATCAAACTATTTCCTGTCAGTACTATACTAGTCATTTTTCTTTTTTAAAATCCAGTCTTTCTTTCCATTCGTCTTTTGATTTCCTGAAAGATGATTCTGTTCACCCTTATAATTATAAATTTTTCAGCAAAACATTTCTTCCTTTATACGTTTGTGTCTCTGTTTAACACCCACCAATCTGATCCATGTCATAACGCTATATTCCACACAGGCTAGTAAATAACTAGCAGTCAGGGAGGTCAAAATATTTTTCAGGAGGGGTAAACAATTTTCCAGAGGAGAAAAATATTTATATATTTTTCATATATGCACACATACACATATCAGTTTGTAAAGCTTATATCAAAATAGAAATGAGTACACAGATTGTATTAATTTATTAAAACATTTATTGGTTCAAAATATGTATAAAATTAATGGCTTGTAAAAGTTATTGCTTGATCTCCATTAAGTAGTGCTCAAGTTTCTAAAGTTTTAATATTATGATTTCCGTAATTAAAACATCAGAGCAGGTTTAGTGTGTATGAGGGTACACCGTGGACAAAAATTTTCAACATTTCCTATTGAGCATTACTTAGAGTAAAGCTGCGAATCTACAGTGTACGTTTCACAGAACAAACACGCGAAAAAGAAGGAGCGCTCCGAAGTCACTCATGGACCCTCAGCATCTTGCAGAGGGTTCATTCCCTAAAGACGAAAAGTCTGTCTATGAATCGTTCCTCTGTAAACACGTGCAGTTACACTGGCCAGCGATCCACAGGAAGCAAATCGCTGTCCACGCGGGACACCTTTTCGGCTTGCACGCGTTGTGTTGATGTGGGTTTCGGCACTTTCCATTTAAAAAGCGTGCAAACATAAGAAAATAAATATGAATGAGGCCAAAAATAACACGAATTGTGTATGTGTGTGTTTCCTGTGTACCTTTTTATTGCGGTAATCACAATAATAAAACTTTGGAAACGTAAACATAACAAAATTCAGACATGCTTGCCTGCCAGGAACGATATATTTTCACTCATACATGATTTAAATTAAAATGAACAAAATATAATATTATTGTCTGGCAACAAAATTATTTTAATTTATTTTTAACAATTACCATTGTTTGAAAAAGATTAAATGGCTTTTCAAGTACTTTACTCATGTTAAAACGTAAAACGTTGCAGGTAAACTACCCCTTCCCCTTAACCAATCTTCACCAAAAGCAATAGGCCTTGAGTCCTCTACAACTCAGACAGGTATGCTAAAAATTATTTGATTCTGTTTGAATTTGCGGCAGTTATCATTTGTCATAGAAAAAATTCTACACACAGACACTTTTCGGAAAATGACTTTTCTTCATGTTTTGAGGGTAGTACAATCAGAGTCAGCCCTTATCTTAAACACGATTTTTTTTGTCATCACCATACTTCCATTTCCTTATGGAACATGGAAGTAAAAACTAAAGGAATATGTTAAAAACATTGAGTTGGTTGTGTGCAATAATGCTGATGTAAAATGCGATGTTCTTCAGTTCTTTGAACAACCTGGCTTGAAATGTCCATAATTTTCAAACTATTTATTACAGAGACATTATGTGACATCACTGTAAATGAAACACATTTTTATGCAGGCAGTTTTTAGGGAAAAGATCGCTACCAAATTTTCAAGGTTTCAAACTTATTAAGCCTACAAACCAGAATGAAGTATACACTCCAGGAAGAGGATTGTCTGTTGATGAAACTTGTGCTGTTATGGAAAGAAATATTGAGTTTCCAGCAGTGCATAAGAAAAAGAAAGCTCGATTTGGAATAAAGATATATATACTGTCAGAAGCCAAATTGGGTTATATACAGTAGAACCTCACTAATTCATCACCTTTATCTTGGCCTTCGTACCACTTGATTGTTATAATCAGTAATTGAATTGCCTTCTTATGGGAGATTGCGGGTTTTATTTCCTGGTTGTCTTCTTCATCATTAGCTTCTGTAGGTTCTGTGGATCCATATGTAGCAATTTCATCATCACTAGACATTTCGTAGCCTACGTACGGTAAGTCTATTTCACACCAATTTTTGACGTCGGCTTCAGTCAAACTGTCAAATGCTTGTAAGGATTGGCAGATATCTAACAATTCCTTTGTGGGGTCAAGACATTCTGGTTCTGTAGACCCTGGTTGTAACTCAAATGGCCGTAACTTATTCCAGGCAGATTTTAGACTGTTTTCCGGAATACATTGTCGGGTATCAATGGCATTATATATTACATCATTTATAGTGTATGCCTTCCAAAATTGTTCTATGTCCACTTCATTTTCACAAAGTGCCAAATTTTGTAAAAAGCACTTTCTGTACCGCCCCGGCTGTAATTAAAGCATATATGTTACTCACTTGTTAATAAAGAAAAAGGAAAAAAAGCTAGAGTGGGTGACGCATTACAGAGGGAGACGAGTTAGTGAGGTTCCACTGTATTTGGAAGTTGATTGTTTATGTAGGAAAACAAAGCTGAGCTTTTACAACTCTAATATAGGCATGTGACAAATGTAGTTTGTCCCTTATGAATGAATTGTTAGGTAAAGGATATTGTATGTACTCAATTATTACATAGGCTGAGATTGCATAAGCTCTTTATGAAAGGAAAAAGAAACAGTTAGTACTGTTCAAAGCAACAGAAAAGGCTTCCCTAAAGAGTTTTTGAAGTTTAAACTGGGAGAAAATAAAATGACAACCGTTTTAAAATCTGGAAAGATGTTTGTGAAATAGACTGATAAACATGAAATAATTTTCAAAACTTCTGTACATTAACTAGAAGTTACAGAAGTAAAGCAAAAAGGGAAATTAGTTTTAGTTCCTAGTATTGTTCAAGATTATAACCATTTTATGGGTGGAGTGGACAGAGTAGATCAAATGTTGTCTGCTTAAGCGCTTGAACGAAAGAGGCAAGAAGTGTGGTATAAAAAGGAATTTTTCCATCTTATAAATAGGTGTATACTCTTTCCGTTATTACAAACCCTTTATCCTTGTATGATTAAATTTAAGATGTAATAAAACTTTGGTTGTTAATTAAAACCTTTTTTTTTTCAAGTGTATCTATTATTTCTGTTAATATTTATGTTACGTGTTTATTCCTCATATTTGTTAAATTTATTGAATTAGAATTTTAAATTCTGAATGACTCTTCCTTATCTATTAGTTCAAGAATTAACTGAAGAGAATTGTTCAGTCCATCTGTTCAAATTTGAATGTAACGGTTGGATTGTCCCAAAACAAATTCTCAATGTTTACATTCGATCTTCATCTTAACCCTATTCGTTGAGGTTAATTTTTGTTTTGTAGTTCTAATATTCTTGCGGCTCGCCGACGTCTTCTGGATCTCCGTGAAGATAGAACGAATCCTGATTGTACCTTACATTCAAAGAATAAAACACATGGATATGATTTTTGTAATATTAATATTTAATCTTTGCAAAATTAATTCAGTTTAGGAAAAATTATCGTTTTCGAGATACACGCTAGCAATAATCGATTCTTTATCTCAGGAGGGTCAATAGTAAAAATGAATTAAATATATAAAGTGTGAATTCTTTTGGCTGCTACGAAAGGTTCCCTTAATTAATACCAAACAATATAGAGTACATTACAATATAATCTTAATACTTATGATCTAATGTGATATTATAAACAATTATTAATGTTGAATAAATGGCTTGCAATATTTCGTTTCGTTATGGGGCGCAGTGCATTCTGGTTATGACATGACGTCACAAACATGGCCGCCTCATGGTCAGTTACTGTGTATAATATTGTTCCCAATGTATTTTAATAAAATATGTTCACTTTGTATTCACTACTTCTTATATACTGTTTTTTCTTTTCTTTATAAAACGTCCATCAGTGATTAATTGTGGTGTGAGTTATTGGTGTTACAAGTGATTGTTCATGTTGGATTACTAAAGTTGTTTGGTTAAGAAATTTGTAGAATACGTTACAATTCTTAGTTAAGTTTAGATAGGCTTCTTCTTGTTAATCACTTGATATTTTCTTACTGGTAGTCGTTCATATTTGGTTAGATGACTTGTTAATAATTTCATTATTTTTCTGATTTTTTGTTTATAATTTATTCTTCTAATTTTGGATGCTGATTTAAAAGTTGTTACATAATATTCTTCTGCGAGCACTCCTCAGCCGTATTTAATTGTGGTTAACAATTAAGTGTCTAATTTCTTCTTTTTGTCATAGAAACTGACCAAACCTTCTTGGATTCTGATTGGCCCATCAGGCAAAGCTCAAATGTTAGATGACCAAGACACGTCAATTACATTACATTTTATAATTTGCCCTTAACTTATTATTTTATCATTATACACTAATAGTTAATACAATGTTTATGTGGTTAATAAGAATAAAATTACAAATCATTTGATACTAAACATGTCCTGGTTTAGTCCTGTAAAATTTACTACTTGGTGAATTTTCCATTTATCTTATTAAATAATTTATAATGATGGATGACAGTTAACTATGACCCCTTGATATTACATTATTTTAAATTGATTTGCTGGTAGCATGAAACTTTTGTAATATAAACAAAACTCTTAATTATATTCCTTATATTAACAATTATAATTTACTACCTTAACTAATTGCACACTGTTAAACAGTTGTTTGTGTGATAATTCCTAAATTCCTACATCACTATTGTCAATCATGATTGACCACTTCTTAATCTAAATAATAGCACACTTTTCAACTGTAGTTTATGTGACTATTATTAGGCCACCTTTTATGTGTTTATTATCACTCATAGCACTATAAGTGGTTGTGCCCTTTTTCTCACTTTAGTTTATAATAAGACAGATTTTTATTGGCCTATTATACCTGTAGTTCCCACACATTTTACATTATGAAATGGTTGTACTCTTTATTGTTTTATTAGGTTTATTTATTTAATGATGATTATAGTTCATTTTATTTTTATTGGTTTACTGCCCTTTCTTACTGGGTAAAGTCTGGTTATATTGTTTTAGTCATGGTCAGGTCAATGGTTGATGTTGTTGAGTTATATTCGGTTCATTAATTATCTTCAAAATTTGATGATTTCTGTTTATTAGTTGTTGATTATAGTGTTTGGTTCCAACCTTGAATAGGGTTTCAGCGATTATTATTTATAATTATTCTTACAGCGTTCTGTTTCGTTACACCGTTCTTAGTTCAGTCCTGATGTAAACAAACCCATGTGGCAAATCTGAAACGCTATTGGTCAGGGGTGTTGACACTGTTCACACAGTAATGTATTACGCGCATGTGCAGAATGTCTGTATAGGCATGTGAGAGTTATCTTACCGCTTAAATCGGGGCCTGTCGTTTTAAAACTCCCTCCTTATCACTGTATACGTTATTGAATTAATATGGAGCCAGTTGAAAGAATGTGTTGCCCATCACAAACATTAGCTGCTTGATATAAAACCATTTATTGAGAAGGCGGTAAATGAAACAACGGTGGACAAGTGGATTCATTGTATGCAGCATATAATCAACATATAATCAAGGGAGATGATAATCTACCCACATTACCGACATTGTTGTGGAAAATGAACAATCTTATCAATAATAACTCTGACTCAAGTGATGATACAAGTTCAGACACAGATATGGAAGGTGCTGAATTACTCTCTGACACCAAGTGATAGTATTCAGTACACTGGTAATTATCACAGCTTCTATTTTTGTTTTAAATAAACTTTACTTTTTTGTTTGTTGCTATATTTAAACGGTTAATAAAAAAAAGTCATTAACTGGTGTTATAAAATGTTTCACTGTCGGTCACACAAATTTTATTTTGGTCAGGACAAATTATTACAATTATACGTGTGTTTATACAGTGTCAATATTATATGTACCCTGTCTGTACTGCTTCTGTCAGAATGACACTCCTCTAATTCAAGTAGCAAATAGCGTTTCAGATTAGCCACATGGGTTTGTTTACATCAGGATTAAGCTAAGAACAGAAACAGTATATAAATGCTATTTATGTAAAATGTTATGGAAAAATGGCATCAGTTGAAGTCAAAGAGGATTTAATTAAAAAGATTAAAGCAGAACACTACACTAAAGAGCAATAGGTGAAAAGATGAAGACGTTCCCCTTGAAACAGATACATTGACTTCATCGGCGCCACTTTCCAGAACATGTTCCCACAACAGAAAAGCAGGGATGCCTACTAGGTGTGTTGAGTGCTCCAAACATAAAGTAAGGAAAGAGTTAAGTTACCAGTGTACAGAATGTGTTGTGGGGCTTTGTGTACGACGGTCATGTGGATCGTCATGTTGCAGTGAAAACAGAGTAAATGACACCCATGAAGTCAGTAATTACACACTTTAATTAAACACAAACAACAGAAAGGCACTCTTATTCAAGTTAAATTTGTCCAACACACAAGAATAAATGTCACCTTATTACAGTTCCACGCTAATTGACACAATAAGCACTTTCCACTAAAACACAATAATAACCCTGAGGCACACTTAAAATATCGCCAGGTGTAACTGAACTAGACTACTTCGAAATCCAGTATTTATACTTTGGTGCCTAGCATTGTAGTGACATACCAAGCCTGAATGCTGGAAGAATAGTTGAGTAACATCTAAAAGAGGCATCTGGATCAATCCACAGTGTTCCGTAATTCTGCCACACAAAAATATGTACATGTGCAAGGTATCATGTAGTCCCTCAGTGATCCGGTACTATTTATTTCCTCATTATAATAATATTCTAACACTAAAACTTATTACACAAGATAGGATTACAAATTTTTCTGTTAGCTATTTCCAATATGACAGAACTATGCATGATGCAGATATGTAGGCCTGCATACATTTGAAACCTGTTCTTTTACTCACTTATCTCCCACTGGGTTATTTCATATATTTGTGACAATTTGAAATCTTTTTTTCCTTTTGCTGTAGGATTGCTTTAGTTGTATTTAACAGTATATTCTTGTTCATATATTAAGCAGTTTGTAATATGAAATTTGTAAATTGATAATATGAAATATACATTTTCTGTTTAGCATGTGTAACGTGTGCAGAAAGTACATCAACAGAAGCACGTCAGATGTTGTCTTCTGCGAGGATGTCTTTAAAAAGTGTAATTACAAAAATAGAGGTAAGTTACTTAATGATATTTACTGTACACGTGTATGACTCTTGAAAATGTGATCAGTTGTAAAACAATTATACTGATAATGTATATTAAAAACCTGAAGCACAAAAAGTACTGGATACATAATAGCACTGAAAATCATTTGTGTACTACAGAAACAGTAAGAAAAACTAACAAAACAGATTAAGAATGCTATTTTTGGTTTAATACATGTTTTAGCATGAAATGTTTTGCCAGTTTTGCAATAGAGCATCCTCTATAGCTTGACTAATACTGTGGATGTTGCACGATTGAGGATGATTTATCATAAAACAGGCAAAACATTTAGTGTTAACAAAAACATGTTGGTGTTTAACTAGAAAAAGTATCGTTCTTCTCACTAATAAAGATCACAAAAGTTTACAATTAAAATGATAGTAACTAATCTTTGCTTGTAGCATACCTCTTTCTGTTATTCATCTAATATTATAATGTAGTATTGGGAACATTATTGACTGGGCTGTTAGGCCATGGTCTAGAGTCTATGCTGACAGATGTTTCGGCCTTGTCTCAGAGGCCATCATCAGTGTTGGTAACAATTGGCATGGTGTCCACTAATTCACTCCAGCAATGAGGTAAAGACTCTATTTTGTTTAAGAAGGCTCACTTATATAGACTTTCATAACATCATGATCTAAGCTGGAAAACAGCATCAAGTGCTGTGTAATTGGTTTGGGACCACAGTATGCCAAGTACTGTTTAATAGGAGGCTTTCTCCTCTCCTATTTATCATGATGCAACCATGTTTAAAGATCTCCATATGCAGCCAAGGGTAATAGGCACTCTCCAAGGAAAAGATCTTGGTCTCCTCAAAGAGAACATGATGATCAGCATTGAAGAGTGCATGCTCGGCCACCGCAGAGTTCTCTGGCTGTGTTCACCAATGCGGGTGCAGACGCTGCACTTCATGGTGCTGATGTACACTTCGCTGCACAAGCAAGGCACACTGCACTACTGTATACATAGATGGTCGTCAGCAGCCTGCCAATACGGTCCATCACCCCATAGATGTAGGCAAGACCACGAAACCAACAGTCTCCTGTGGCCGGACTGCACGCCTAACTTCCCCGACGGAGTAACCATTTGCTTGCAGTAATTGTTCGAGATGCCACAGCTCTTCGTCAAGATACCGGGGCTCACAGATCCTCTTCACCTGGTCTACCAAGGTCTTCAAAACTGTCCTCTTTTGTCTCTGATGATGGTTGGACAGCTTGTGCACCTCGTGTCTGTGCATCCCATTGTGTAATTTTGAAATATTTGTTATTGAGGACATGTAGTACTGATTTTATGACCAGTTTAATTCCATTTGCTACAAATATTTAAAAACAACTCACTTAGGTGAAGTCTTGAACATTTGTACAAAGCATTTAACACTATCAGCATCTGCAGAAGATGGAAGAAAAATTCTTTCAGTTTTCTGGTACCACTTACTTTATTTGTATTATACTCTAACAAGTCTTCTTTATTGTTTATGGCTTATGTTTAGACATTTACTTTCTTGAGTACAATAAAATAAGTGGCAAATAAAAAGTTCTTTTTCTGTTAATTTTTGGGGTTTTATTACAAAAATCTAAATCCCCTGAAGGAAATCATGTATACTGTATAAACTGTATTGCAGTATACATACAAGATTTGATCAAAAAGTTATGCAGTTTTTTTTAAATTTCCTATGCTACAAGTGTCCGATTAAAAAATTGTTTTTGTATAACGTTGGTACACAACTTTTTAATAACTGTCTAAAATTTTAACCCTATTGCATGAATAGTTTAGATTTGATAGCTAATTGAGTAAATTGTGTTTTGGTTAGGTTTTTAATTTGGTATATTAGGTGATTTGTTTGATACTCTACAATGGAAGATTGAAGAATATGGATTAAATTTTGTATAAAGAATGAGTTAAACTTCCTATCAGGGCCGTAGTCTTGAGAAGGCTTCTGGTTATGCATGCATAAGCTGTTTATTGATACAAAACTGCAGAGGTGGTTGTGAATGAGTTGAAGATTATGATACCCAGATGAAGTTTGCGATTTTTTATTCTCTGAATTTTTATCATGAGATGTGATAGTAAATAAAGAGTATCGTTTAGATGTTTTCTGCCACTTGTGTGAAGCTATTCATAGAAAACTGCCAGATTTACAGAAGGATAATTTATGTAATTTGCATCCCAGTAATGCACTTGGACACATGTCATTATTGTATAAGAATGTAGGCAAAAAAATATCGTAATGTCAGTGCAACCACCATATCCCTGGATATGTTGTCCAAATGCGATCTTTTGTCTTCCCACCATGAAAGGACATTTCACAACTGTAGAAGATGTAGCATAAAAATAACTGAGCAAGTTTACAGCTATACCAAAAACTGCATTTGAGAAATGTTTGAAGACTGAAAAAAAATTGGCAAAATTGTATTATGTTTGACTGAGACTACTTTGAAGGTGGCAATATTAATGTAGACGAATAAAGGTATAATTTTTCACATTAACAAAAATTGCATGAACTTTTTGATCAAACCTCATATACTTTGTATGAAGTGCATATAAAGTTTTGATTTGTGTTTAGTGTATTAGGTTAATATATTTAGTACTTGTGTTCAAATATAATTACAGTAAAATCTTTTGTAACATCTCTCTCTCTCTCTCTCTCTCTCTCTCTCTCTCTCTCTCTCTCTCTCTCTCTCTCTCTCTCTCTCTCTCTCTCTCTCTCTCTCTCTCTCTCTCTCTGAATTCAAACTGATTTAAATTATTATTTCTTAACCCACAATTCTGTACCGTTACAATACCCCCCCCCCCAATGATAGGTTTTATGCCGCAGCATAAAAACTCTCATTGCCTAAAACCTAAGAGGATCAGTGAGGATATGGCACCGCAACCCCCGAACTCTTTACTAAAATCATGGGTACTTACCCCCCTAGTCCGGTGGCTGTGGCTGCACCTATCCGACTTTACTGGACTTCCCTCTCGAGATCCCAACACCATAAAATCAGACAGGCAAGTCACCACAGTATCACCTGACTCTGGAACATTCAATTAAAATATTAACAACGGGCCTTCCATTACTCCATATCCCCAACTGATTCGTTTCCTCTTGTCCGTACTGGTTCATTGTTAGCAAAGTACTGGTTGTTTATTTAATTTGCTAAGGGCAATATAAACTTACTGTATACTTACATCTAATACAGATAAATTCCATACAAATCATGACAAAACATTATTCCCCACAAAAATTACAAATCGATTACATACAATACAAGTATTATAATAACAACCTTACTATAGGATACATGTTGCCAACAAAATACATTATTACCTTAAATTTAAATAAAATTTATGAACATTATAATTTTAATCTCAATTTTCCATTAACAGAAATACTTTAGTCATTACGTTTTAATCAACTACCATTTATTTTACAATTCCAATCAATATTCAAACCCAAATGAATTTAGCTTCATTAATAAAATTCACCTTTTAAATTACTTTAATTCCAACTCCACTCAAAACAATTTAACTTTAATTACGTTATTCAAAACGTTTTTGATTTAAATAAACACTTTCAGTTCATCAAAATTCAATTCAAAATAAATTTAAATTCATTGCTGACATTCACATTTTAAATTAAGTTAATTCCTGCTCAAATTTAATTTCATTACCTCATTTGTTCAAAACAGTTTCAGTTACTTTAATTACATTGTCTTCAAAATGATTCTACATTAATAAAATCCTCTCACATGAATTTTAACTACATTATAATCAAAACACTCAAGTTACTTCATTATACTATTCACAAAAAGTTAACTTCATTTAATTACATCTTGAATTTATTTTTTGTATTTCATAATAGAATTCAGTTATGGCAAGAGGGTATCAGAATAAAATATTATTGTCATTATCAACTCCATCAAACTGTAAACATTAGTCACACGAAACAAACAATATACCTGTTAACAGCATATCAGCTGATGCACTACCAGAATATACCACAATACCTTTAACACAAACATTTCCTTTAATTTTCACTTTAAATGAATATTGTAATCAGTTACCATTGATTTTACAATTCCAATCACAGTATATTTAAATTCATTACTACAATTTACATTCTAAACTGATTTCATTTCAAATTAAATCAAAACAATTTAACTTTAATTACATTATTTAAGACACTTTTGATTTAAATTCACAATTCAAAATAAAATTCATTAGTACCTCTTGTTCATTATTTAGTAAAATAAAATATTGTTATTATTATACCATTCATCTTTACTACAAACAGGTGTTACATAAGCTATAGTCTACATTCCAACAATATAACCATGACACAATACATTTAACACCAATACAATTATTTACAAATTTTCGTCATATCATTTCATTGTTTACCATACTTCATTATGTAACTCAGCCAAGTAATTATACCATAAACTCAAATGGTTAAATGTTCATTCACTGTTTATCTAACCACCGTCATCGAAAATTAGTCTTATTATCACATAACACATTTCGTTTTTATTTACATATATTGTATGATTACCATTTGTGTAATAACCATAAAAATTTGTTTTTTCCATTATACCATAATAATAATAATTCCTAGGTTACCCCCCATCATTATTTCATCATAAGCCAAGTCTACATCAGTATTTTTTGTCCAGTCTCCATTAGTATTTATTGTTACCCCCAGGTGAGTTACATCATTATCACCATCATCTGCTACTACAAGGACACTAATTCTCCCAACAAGTAAATGTTCATCATCAATATTGATATCATAATCGTTAACTACTGCACAAAGTAATTCTACATTGCTAATAATATAATAATTTCTTTCAGTATTTTTGCCCCCTACTAACCCTTCATAATCTCTACTTAACCTAAACAACTCTATCACTCTATTTCTCTCTTTATTATCACTCTCCCAACCCAATTTCACTCCACACAGAGGGCAATACCACAAAACTATTTAAACACCATCTGGCTTTACCAGATACACTACAAAAAATCAAGGGACATTTTGGAGACCATTTGCCTCCCACAAAAACTCTCGAGGAACCTTTGTCCTCCAACAACATTTGTGAAGCCTTTCCTTCACATATACCACAAGAGAAATTTGCCCTCTGTTCATACTCTACATTTAAACTATCTCTCCATTCTTTCTCCAACTCATAGACACTAACTAGCAATCCTCTAACCTCAACTGATTTTACACTCTCATCATTTCTACTATTACTTACTGTATCACTTTTTGATACCCCATTTTCAAATACAGTAGAACTTGGCTAATTCGAAGCTGAAGGGACCAGTAAAAAATTCGAATTATCCAAAAATTCGAATTAGGAAAACTTTTAATAATTGTAGAAAAATCAAATCAAAAACCGAAATTCAGTAAAGCAATATGTTATTTTATTAAACAATTTCCTTATACATATGTTGAAATAAAACGTTTATGATGTTAATAGAAGGTGATGATGCCCCACTGTTGGGTTCGCCAATTTGTAACAAATTTTAATTAATCGGGATCAGTAAGATTTATTTTAGGTTTCGGGGTTTAATCAAGCTCCACGTTGGTTTGCACCAATTTGTAACACTTTACCAATGTTACGTGTTTTTAATCAATCTGTTATTTATAAATATTATTTATGTAGTCTTATAGGTGACCTCCTGTAATTCAAATTTAATAGGCAAATATATTTGTGATTACGTTATTTTAACTTTTAATTGTACTATAATACAGGTTTACCTAATTATTCAATAGTTACGCAATATTAACGATATACGTCATGTATTGACTGAATGTATTAAGAATTCTTGCCAACCCTAGTCCCTCTGTATTGTGTAATTCAATTCAAAATTGGTACAGGAAACACGCTAGTTCGGCAACCTCACGTTCCACCAGCTGTTGACAATTAGCGCTGTTACTCGTAGTTGACTTGCATCTAGGTTAACTGTTCCACCGGATTTTATTCACCCTTTTACCTGTAAATCACTCCACCCACAACATATAATACCTATTCTACAATAACATAAAACATTATCATATACAAGAAAGATTCTTTATTGGTTTTGTACTTTATTTCAAACTAACAGTTCTCTTCAAGATGATAATATCATTATATCGATTATACAATGGTAGATCGATCGTCAGTTGACCAAGTTCCTTTTTATTGATACAAATTAAATATAATATTAAATATCTCTTATCCCAGGGTTCGTGTGATTCTTTTAACCATTAGTAAGGCCAGGTAATGCAAAATTAAGGTTACTTTAGTATTACAGAATGTTATTAACTCTAAATATACTGAAATTAAAAATAAGTTGGTTTTACCGGGCTGATGAATCTCAAAGTGGCAGTGTACTTCAGCAAACAGTTGAAAATTGACAAATTAGTTCATCTTCCTCCAGAAAAAGTGTTCCGATCCTTAATAAAATTGATGGTGGGATGTACTGGAAAGCCCCCAGGAATTCTTCTGGCCTTCGTTCTTCTATTATGATCCTAGTGGTTGTCCGTCCAGGTGGAATTGAAGTCGTATTATAGCTTCTTCTTGAAAGTGAAGGTTATTTCTTCAGAAACGAAGTCTTCATATATTTCTTCTATAATTCCGTTAGTTTAGGCCTTTGCTTCCCTCAATTAGTCTTCTGATTACATGGGAAATCGGGTTTAATGCTAAATCCAGCGGAATTATCTTGGTGAGTGAAGGAAGGAATTCTCGACCCTTTTAGAGGTATTTGGTTATAATTTGGAAGTCTAATTTGTTTTATTATTCATCAGTGATGTTATAGAATTAGTTTTCAATTTGGATTTATTAATTTAGACTCATTTTTTTTCAAATTTTATCATTCTTTCTTAAAAGTGTCTCCTCATCTGAACTCAATAGCATATAACAATCGAAACGAATGATTGAAAATCAACAAGATTTTTTACATTTTAGTTGCCCTAACAACCACTATTTTCTGTCATTGGATGAAATTTGATATCCTAGAGCCATTTATAAAATATTACTACTCTTTTTTAATAAAATACTCCATGCTTGGAATTATGCCAAATTACCTAAAACTCTCACCCAGTCTTCCTTATTGAACCGTATATAGTTTACTATAGTTTCATTGGACTGGACTTATTAAAAAGGTATTAATTTCCTTTTACAAATATTAACTTTAGGCCTATAGGTTTTCTTACAACTGTTATAATATTGTTTGGTTTTTAACTTAATTTTCTTTACCTGACCTACTGTACAAATAGTTACTGGTTCATGGTTATTTACATTAATTTTAATTTCCTGGTTTTACTTTATTACATTAATTAATTCGTCCTGGAACCTTTCATTATTTTACAACATAATTATCAGAACTACTTGTCAACTTTTAAACACTTATTGCCATCCTGGCCAAGTTTACAAACATCAATTCAAAATAACTTCATTAATCAATTTTAGTCAATACATTTAACATAATATAATACCTAACCCAGGTATTTATACTTAATTGTCTAAAGACAATTTTAACAAAAATAAAAGGAGTACCACTGATTAAGTACTTCTATAAAACAACAGTTCTCTCTTACTATACACAAAACATAAAATAACTATCCTGTAAACACTACCATGCTACAGTATAAAAACAAGTACAATATGTAACACATTAATCATTGATTGGAATAGTATTTTATACTTCATATTATTTATTACATCTTTAAATTTATATACATCTGAGATGTATTAATTACTAAGTAACCTTAATATCGGGGTATGGTCCTAGACCATAGTTAATTCATTTTTTTATGTAACGTTGGGGACCTCAATTCTGTTACATTACAATGTATTACAAACGTATAAACACGTTTCAGTACAAAATATAGCATTCACAGTTTTTTAAAAAAGCTAGAAACTTTTGATTGCATTTTGCAGTTAATACACTGAGTTGTAGTAAACTCTTCAAGTTTATTAAGTGCTTGGAAAATAGCGTCACTTATGTTCTGCTGTCCTTCAACAAACCGTCTCTCAAGTCTTGAATCTAATTTGATGCCTGTGAAGCCGTTGGAATCGGTATCTCTGGAAGTTCTAGCTGGTCCCCTTCTTCATCTGAAGATGTACCATCATTTCTTATGTTCATAACATCAGCCACGATCTCCGCATCTGTCTGTTCACCGCACACCGCCAAGTCTTCATCCATGTTTACAAACTCTTCGTAACGAATGCCTGCATCATGTCCAACATCTTCCCAGTTATTCGTAGTGGGTACGACTTCTCTAGCAGCTTTATTCTCCTCTTCACCTTCAATGTGGCAGAAACCACCTTTGCGAAAACAATTAGCAATTGTTTTTTGCGTAACTTAGTCCCAAGCACTGTTGCACATGCGGGCAGCTTGAAGGATGTTAATCTTGATATTTTCGTGCTCATCTAAATAAGCACCTGACAGAATGTTTTGGACCACAAGCCGTCTGTAAAAATGCTTAAAATTTTTTATTACACCTTGGTCCATAGGTTGAACTACTGAAGTCATGTTTGGAGGGAAAAACACATCCTTTACATTTTCCATCAGAGGAATAGTGTTGTGCGCTGTACAGTTTTCAATAAACAACACGATTCTTCTGTTTTGATTTCAAAATTTCCTGTTGATTTTCAAAAGCCATCTTTCGAAAATTTGACCTGTCATCCAAGCTTTATTGTTTGATTTGTATTCAACTGGTTTCGTTTTTACATTTTTGAAACATCGTGGGTTGGCTGACTTCCCTATCATTAGCAAAGGCAGTTTTTCCGAGCCATCCATGTTTGCTCCGAATAAAAGTGTTATGCGCTCCTTGCTGTGTTTGCCGCCACTACAACTTTTTCCTTTAAAAGCAAGTGTTTTGTCGGGGGTGCATTTGAAGAATAAGCCCGTCTCGTCTACGTTAAAAGTGTCTTTAGCGTCTCTATCAGAAATCATTTGCAACAAATCGTCTTTCCATGAATTTGCAGCTTCAACGTCAACAGATCCACTTTCCCCACAAACAGTTTTGAAAGAAATTCCTTTCTTTAAAACCATTGAGCCAACCAGTGCTGGCCTTAAAATCATTTTTCCCTAAGCTAGATGCGAATTCCTCAGCTTTGGCTCTGACGAGGGGCCCACTGACTGGAATTTTTTTGTCCCTTGCTTGTTTAAACCACTTCACTACACATTCATCCACGTCAGGATTTTCTGGTCCTCGCGCTCTTTTCCTATCTTTGTCGCTGGTTTTACACACACTATTCAAAATCTTCTCTTTATTTTTTAGATACGTTGACAGCGTATTTGGCAGTATCGCGAATTCCTTGGCAATTTCAGATTTCTTTTTTTGTCCCTTTTCCACTTTCCGTATAACGGCAACTTTTTCAGCAAATGTCAATGAATTGTATTGGGTCCGTGTTGGTTTTGAACACACAACACAATAAAACTGCACAATAAGCGTCACTAAAACACACCAGTCTGTATATACAGTACTGTATAAAGAAAGGAACGGTCTCTCACTACAGGACACAGCTCGCACAGTAGAAACTCAAAAAGACTTAACACTTCCATGAATGCAGGCAGACTGAACTGAAAGCAACAGTGAGGGTGGCTGACTGACGAGGCGTGGAACCAGGGACAATGGCGGACGGTACTGTTACACGAGCCAGTCATGTGTCATCGCCAGATACTGACGGCAATTCCACGAATTTGACACAAAGGACAAGCGTCTGTTCACAAAGGGCGATGCCTGCTTGTCTGTTTCCAGTCGTGTCTCTATTGTTACGTGGTCTAGCCCATACAGCAGGCTATTTTTTGTAGTTTGAGCAAAATTTTTATTTTGAATTAACCAAAAAAAGTTCGAATTACAGACGATGTTTTTGCATGGTTTTACATAGGATATTCAAGGGACCACGGTAAAAGTTCGAATTATCCACGAATTCGAATTATGCACGTTCGAATTAGCTAAGTTCTACTGTACCTCTTTATTGTTATTATTCAACGTTATTTCACTGTCATTATTACAGTTATCACTGTTATTTTCACTATTACTTACCTTGTACACTTTCACCTGATTATTATTTGTCATCATGTCACCATTATAATTATTACTTGTTTTTACCACATTACTCACCTTGTCTGTACCTTCATTATTTTTAATATTCCTCCCCAGCTTATCTAACTGTTGTATCGATTTAGTATTCATTTCGTTTAATTTATCATCGATATTCTTTTGTGACTCAGTCACTTTTTCGTTTATTTCGTTAATAATTTCCCCCTTTAGTTCATTAAATTTAGCATCAAACTTATTATTTTGTTCATTAAGTTTAATGTCATTCATTTGTTTAATCTCCCCCATTATCTCACACAACCAATTTCTCGTGTCATCAGTTTTATCATTGTCCCTAGTCGAGACGGGAGTTGAATGAACTCTCACCTTGTCCATTACCGCTGATTCGGTCATTAATTGACTCTCCGACTCGTTCATTATAATTACGTCAGCTGTATTTATTTTATTCTCTATTTTATATTTTATGTATGATTACAACTTACATATACAATTGTACACACTTTAGCTTAATTTTCCTTTACCCCTTTCTCATCACAATCTACAATCATTTACAACATCACCTCCACTCCCAAATAACTCTTCTCTGCAACTTATGTATTAGGTCTAATCTGTGTGATTAAAATAAATCACACAAATTGTCCAGCTGTTCGGGCGCCATTGAAACAATTGAAAGTTTATTTCATTTAATAAAATTTATTTAATTTATAAGACTGCATTTTTCTTACCTTTGGGATCCAGAGTCCTATAGATGAAAACAGTTGCAGAAAGGTTATCTGGGTTTGAGTGCGAAATAATTATGCTAAACACTGTCTTTCCAATTCTAATAAATTCTTTCTCTTTTATTAAGCACAACTTCTCTAATTTACTTTCTGTGCTAATAACACAACAGATTATTGTATTTTTACTGGCTCTACCTTTTCTTGCTATTACAACTTCAGTTCTCAGATTACATAGAAAAATTAGATGTTTTCATGTTAATCGCTTATCCTCTAATAATAATTATCAAACGCAAACAAGTACACAAAAAAAACTTTCCTTAACTATTTCTTAATTAATTCTACTTTACGAACCAGTACTCTTTTTATATCTTTTCCCCTCCCTCTTTCTTTTATAAAAAACCCCTTTCCCTTAGAGATCTCGATTTATGAAGTTACATTTCAATTTTTCCTTTTATAATGAACAATCACCATTTAGTTTAAATTGGTTTTAATATGAATATTCTGAGTTTTTAGTTACCCATCCGCTGCGTGTTCATGTGGTTGGTTGCACAGACTCGTGTTGACCGCTTTCTTCGTTCTAACGCACTCCGACACTCGTTTATATTGAGTTTAGTTGTGGTTTCTTTTTATCACATTTTGTTTACTTTGATTTATTATCTGTACACCTTATAGTATATAGTCGGCCGACTTTAATTTGCTCGATCACTTATAGGTTGACCGCGCTATATTGTTTGTACACTTTAATAGTTATTTTACTGGATAGGCCGACGATGTTTTCGGCCCATCTCACACGTCCGAGGCCACCGTTTGACTTGTAAACGACTGTTCTGTTGTTTAACGACTGTATACTGTGACCTCCTGATGCAAACTGGGGTGACAAAGGGTTTTACTGTAATTCCCAGAGAGACTGGTTGCCAGCGGTTACGTAATACGTCTAGCCGGTCAGGCTCCAGACATCAACATAAACGTGTGTTGTAATAACATTGCATGTGTGGCTGGTTACAATGAGGTACCCCACAGGTGAATACTGACTGATTTAAATTATTATTTCTTAACCCGTAATTCTGTACCGTTACAATTGCTAAACATAAGCTTTTTGAAGTATTGATTGAATGCCTACTTTATTTCTTCTCCTGAGTTACTTCTTTGTTTAAAATATTGTAGACTTCATGAAGTAAATCAACTGTCTAGATTATATAATCTAATTGTTTTAAGTCTGTTTTGTAGTTATGAACCTCATTCAAGAGATTTCTTCACCAACTTTCTCCAATACTATTTCAATATACCTGTTGGCACATGTTTACAGAATCATTTTCTCAGTCATCCTCATTTTCAAAACTCTTAACCTTCACGAAATTACAAATCACTGTCAATACTTACTTGTTGACTTAACTATACAATTTAATTTTTAATTTAATGCGTGCTTTCTGCATTTTTGTATCTTCTGATTCGAATATCACACAATTAATTAATATTTTTCTTTCAGCAAACATTACAGCACTGACACATAACATCACACCATTATTCTTCGGTTTTATTTGTCTAATATTATATTGGTCATAACCTCTGAAAGATTATAGTCAACTGCCAATAAAAAGTTCAGTTCAATCAGTGTTATAAATACCTGGGCAACGCAGTCAGGCATTCAGTCTAATTGCCTATAAACTAGTCCGTGAGCACTGTACACACCATGTAGTTTCATTATGAGTGACAGCTATTTACTTGCGACAGGTGGAATATGATGTTAAGAGATCAATACCAAACCGAACCAACCCTAAGATGAATTTTATTTGTATTGTACACGCACAAGCTTTGCTATCACGACGGCTGAGGAGCAGCGAGGAGTCTATTGAATGATAGTGCGATCTTGTTTCTGGTTCTGTAAACATTGTTAAGAAGACGCATTTAGTTGTGATCTTCTGTCCATATTAGATTGAGCGTTCGTACATTTCAATATAATTTACTGAATATTTTGCTAAAGCGTGTTTTCTTATTAGCTACAAGAAATACTGTGTGAGAGACAGTAATTACACCGAAACTGTGTTAAACATATTTTAGATGCGTAGTATTTGAGTGATGCATGCAGTGGTATGGCATAGGTTACCACATTCCTTGTGCGGTAGCAAAGCTGCTGCGACAGTAATCTGTTGTATAAAATAACTTCAAAGCAACAAAAATTATTTTTCTTTATTATTAAAAGATTTGTTTTAAGAAAACTGTAATAATAAACTTCTTTTAATATGTTTTACATGTCATACTATTATTGAAGGTTGTTTATCTTCGTTTATTGTTTCAGAAAACACATGTGGACCTTATAACAGGTGACTTAACCAGCACAGCAAAAGATCTACATAGAACACTTACTGAAAAGTTGGAAAATATTTCAGCAGAAACAAAACGATTAGAAGGGCTTTAAGAGATGCAGTTTGTTGTTTTTTGTATAGTGTAATATTCCTTTATATTATTTGGAGTATAAATATTCCTTTATTGTACTTGGAGAATAAAATTATATATTTTTGTTTTTTAAGTTGATGTACATTTACTACCAATAAAGACACTCAGCATTTCTCCCAGAAATAGTGTTTAGCTTCTTGGGTTTTTTTTTTTTTTTTTTTTTTTTGAGTGCATTTTAAAATAATACAAGTTAAGTATGTCATCCAGAAAGAACTGTGACTGAGTGAAGTTTGAATGCCACACAGTCACAATCAATCCTCAGATTAATTGGTGATGTGACAGTCCAACAGATTTTTTGAGCCTGTTACACTTTTGTAAAGCATTTCGAGTAGTAACTTACTAGCTAGTATTATCCATTCCATTTTTATTTGAGCTGTTTTAAGCTTCTCCACTGTTCAGTCAAATTACTGTTTCTGCAGCATAAGTAAACACATTAATCTAATTTCCTGTTTAACATGTTATATAATTGGCTTTACTAAAGTGTAGAGCTTATGTTTGTCCAGTTCACCTGCAGTTATTAGCTTTGGCTACCTAGGTGACCTTGTGTCACAAGAATATGTGACTGGTTATTTTCTCCACAGGTAATTCACGAGTTTCTTTGTGTACAGTACCCATTATCCTAGTTCTTTCTATGCTCATCTTGAGATCAGTTTCCAAAGATTTGTCAGCGAGTTGTTGGATCATGTCTAGTGTTTGACATAAATCATGAGAGTTTTAAGATGTCATCTGCAAAATATAGGTTGTTCAATATTTGCCCATTGTTATATAATTTATTCTCCTTTTTCTTGTAATTCTTGAAAAATGCAGCAGGGAGGTCTACAAAGATTGAGTATCCATCAGAAAAGGCTTTACGAACAGAAGTAACACAATGCTACTGAAATAGTTTTTATAATTAAGACTCTTTTATTAAGGGATTTACAAAAAAGGGAAACATCATACAAATACTACAAAAGTATATATATCTGTTTGAAACACTATTAATTAGTGCAAATAATAAAATACTCTTCGAGTCCCTAGTTCGGGGCCAATGAAACACTATTAATTATATCAAATATTGTAACGATACAATTAAGCCAAATCTCGTACCAGTGATAAAAAAGATAATTCTTGATATAAAATTACTTCATATGAAATAAAATGTGTAAAAAATGATTAAAATGTAAATACTTTGACAAGACGTACAACGATATTACCCAACCCAAGTGATTGAGCCGAAAACACAAACATAAAGAAGGGAACCACGTAACATACTTATTAAAATGTAAATATTTTGACATGATTGAGCCAACAACACAAACATAAAGAAGGGAACCACGTAACATACTTAAGAAAAATATGATAGACAAAACAATGATGGACACAGAACTAAAGAAGAACCAAAAGAAGAGGACAGATCCATACAAGTAAACAGAATTTAAACCAGAAGAGAAGAAGAGGAGAACCGAACCGGATTGAAGAAGAAGAAGAAGAGGAAGAATGAAGAGGAGACAGATAAAACCCAAGGGGAAACTAACACACATATATAAAAGGGAAAGATTGTATGTTTAGAGATAGAATACGGTCAATAAACCTTGAATAATTATGTATTAATGAAACCAATGTTATTATTAGCATTAATTTAACCTAGGTACCCATTTTTAAGACAATACAATTGTAAAGCACTGTAGTATAGGAAAAGTACACTAACCCTGTCAGAAAGGTTAGATTCAACCAAAACACAACTAGCCTAGTATTGTTAATAGTAAATATAATACTAAAACAAAATAGTGAGAAATGGTAGGAGAAAGTATAGGGATTACCCATTAAATAACACTAATTACAAAACAGTGAACCAAAGTGAAGTGCTTTAGTGAAGTGTAAATGCCCTAAAAAATAGTGAAAGTGGATGTGAAACATTCAAAATAGAATGCTAAGTAAATAGACACTCTGTAAAACATTGATAAACCACCAATGACTGGAGTGAGATTATAATTAGTTATATACCTAGAAGTAATTAGAAATAGTAATCCAAATTAATATTAAGGAAGCTTGTAATAATATTCAGGGAGAAAGCCCAGTACAATAACTTGTGTTAACATGGCATGATAGGATAGAAGTAAAGTTTGTTATTAAAGATTAAAATTATAAAGAATACAACACCCCATGTTGAAAGGGGAATTAACCTTCATAATATTAGAGAAAGTGACAATGTTTATCACCCTAGTTTATAAGACAAGAAAGAAATCAATGTTAGTACTAAGAATAATTTATAACTTGTAAAGAATAGTTGATTCAATGTTAAAGAAGGAATATGGCTGAAAGGGACTTACAGTCCATAAACCTAACTATTATATTTTAAATGAAGAGTAATGAAAATGTATGTTGAATAGTAATTAAAACACAAACAAATAAGTGAAGCCCATCAGGCTGAATTCAGAATGTAATTTAAAAAGGAAATACACTAAAAAACAATAATGGCTGTTTGTGACTATGAAAACAGTTAACTGCCAAAGACATTCAAATGCAAATTGTATCAATTTCACAAAAAATCTTACTAATCTAAGCACAGTGAATGGACAGTAATTATATATCAGTTATTTCAACACAGAAATATTATTGTAATAATTTAATTCAAGAAAGGTATGTTATTTATTAAATGTCAAATAATTAGACTATAGTTAAAGTGTAACAGAATATGACCTTATGAGGTATCATTGTAAACTTTGAAAGGAAGAAAAATAATAGTGATGTCATTTATTATCCCAAAGGAATTATAAGGGAATAAAATCATTAGGAAAATACTTAATAAATTTGAATAAAAATTCAAATATTTCTAACAATGTATGTAAGGAGTAATTAACCAAGCATTGAATTATTGGTTACTATGACAACGAGACGTTTGAGGGCTTATTTTTCCATTAAAATTTTAGAGACGCTGAAGAAACGAAGCGTGGGTAAGCCACACGAAAAATTGGACAAACTAAAATTTTAATTTAAACAGTTATAAAAAGTCGAATCAGTGAACCAAGATAACCCAATATGAAGAGACGTCGATCTATACAGAATTAATGATGTCCAGGAACGAAATTAAATAAACTAATTAAAGAAAAACCCCAGACCAGTTTGAAGAAGATGTTGGAAGCCTTCAACCAGCCCAAATTCGAAAAATATACGCCTATCCTGATGACGACACAGACAACGTGAGATGAACTGATAAGTACCGAATAATATCCTTACTCCCAAAACCCCAAATTACTTAAATTATTTTCAAATGATAAAATTTCTCACTATTTAAAAAGTAGTATTTTCTTTCAAAGGTAAAGGCATAATTTACTTACATTAAAAAACATTTAATTAAACTATAGAGATAACCTTATTTGTGAACATAACTACTGTAACAGAAATACGACACTACTGAACAAATTGTACAAACACATTATAAATCCTAAGTACGCATAAGGTATAGTAGTGTACTTTTTTTCATGTAATCAACGTTTATGTCTATTTTCATGATCAAAAGAACTCCAGATTTTAAAAACAGTAATTTGTTAGAAGTAACTGAACGATAGTGTTTTGAAATCAATTTTGCCAACCTGAGATGTTTTGTGTTTCAAGCTCTAAGCCGGAGCATAATATTACAAATTTGTTTATGATTCCTTTGTCATATTTATTGATAATTAAATGTGTATTAAAAAACGCAGTACAGAACATTACTATCTTGTTATTTCATAGGAATTTTGTAGAATATATGTGTGTTAGCGAAGTTTTAAGCAACAGCCAACTAGCGCTCACCACGAGCGGCCGAGCCGACAACCTGTGTAGCAGCGGGAACAATTCAAACGTCACAGCTGTCTAGCTAATATCACGTATTACCTTAAAAATTAAATGTTTTAATTGTTTTAACAGAAACAATTTGGCGCCACCCGGGAATCGTAATCCCTATGAATTAACAGGTAGGTTGTACTGGTGACATTGACAACGCTACGGATTCCAGTAGTGACGTCGATTTATGTAACGACCAGTGTGAGGCAAACACACTACATTCACACTAATACACAAAATAAACAAGTGTGATACATTTCAACAGGTACGACCCCTAGTAGATTGTTACATATTGACGAACCCAACAAGGGGCTTTAAGGAAGTACACAACACTCTGTTTTACTCGTTACATATTGGCGACCAGCAACGTGTGGCTAGGAAGAATAACTAGCGGCGATCATGAATAGACACGGGATGGTTACGAGACGCAAAGGGAAGGAAACATCAAACCAAGAAGGAAACCCAGAAGAAATGGAGGAAGTTGAAGAAGTAGAAATGGAGGAAACGACTGGAGAATTGTCAGAAGAAAACCCACAGGAGGACCAAACGGAAAATCCAAGCCCACTTTAACCCGAACCTGAACCGGAAATAGAAGTAGAAGTCAGGGTAAATAACCAGCCAGTCAAACCAACAGAAGAAACGAATTTAAATAGCATGATGAAGTTCATGATGGAACAATTTGGACAAATGAATCAAAAATTAGAATCAGACAAGGAAGATTTAAATAAAAAATTAGAATCAGACAAGGAAGATTTGAATAAAAAATTGGAAAAACTGGACATAAACAGCGAAGAATTGAAGAAGCAAATGAAGGAGAGTATAGAATTCCTGAATGACAAAATAGAGAGCAACCATGAAGACTTGAAGAGAAGTCAGGAGGCATTGGAGAAGAAGAGCGAGGAGCTGAAGAAACAGATCAAAAAGGATCTAGAATTAGTAAACAAAAAGATGGAAAATAACCATGATATTCTCCAACGGAAAATCGAGGAAGGAAGTAAGAAAACCAAGGAGGAATGGAAGCAACAACTAGTCGAATGTCGAGAAGAGGTTAGACAAACGGTAACAGAGACCAACGAAACAGTGATACACATCAGAGAAGAATTAAATAATAAAATTAGTAACATTGAAGAGGAAGGTAAATTGAGGGCGACGGAGTTCTACCAAGTCCTTACTGAAGGGTGCCAAAAGAATAAACAAGAAGTGGTCAAGGAACTGGAGGAGAGACACCAAGAGCTACAACTGGATGTAAACAATCGGGTGGAGAAAGTGTACACCGTCATAGATAAAATCGACGGACTGACCCGAGAAAACCGAGAAAAAATCCAGGGAATCAGTATGCGAGAGAAACAGATGCAGGAAGAGTTAGATGCATTAAGAGAAAAACCATATAATCACACACAGTTCATAACCAGTGAGAACAGAGAAATGATTAATTTTCGTAGCTACAGGAGAAACCCGATAGAATTCCTCAAACGGGTAGAAGAACTGATAGAGAAGAACAGAGAAACCAGATGGTCTAGTGTGAGAAGTATGATCGACGAGATGTTTCGTGACACCCATGACAATTGGTGGACGGCCACAAGACCTGAGATAAATGATACTCAAGAGTTCAAGAAACAATTCAGGGAGAAGTATTGGTCCGAATCAACACAGAATGTGGTCCGCAATGACATCAGTAACGGAAGGTACGAGACACAAGGAGGACACACGTTAACATCGTACTTTCTGGGAAAGGTATGTTTAGCCAGAAATTTGGAACCCAGGATACCAGAAGAGTCGTTGGTGATACAACTGGGTTACCATTACGAAGAGGCCATCCAGAAGGCCAGGCGACAAGGCCAAATTAAAACAATCCAAGGAATGGTTAGCTTACTGGAAGACCTGGAGAACGATAACCAGTATCGAAAAAACAGGATCACAAACCAAAGATACAATAAGTGGAATGAACACAATAATACACCTAATTTCCAGGGACCATACAATTATCCACAAGGCAATAATCGAAATAACTGGGGCCGGAATAACAATAATAATAATGCAGAACCAACATTCAATGGAAACGATCAGCATCGCCATCCAAATAACCAGCCTGGTAACCGAGGACAACAGAACAATCACCCAGGAAGTCCAAACAATAATAGAAGCAGCCCAAATAATAACAACCAACCAAATGAGAATTACCGAGGAGTGGAACCTGAACAACGTACCAACGGTCACCCCAATGACCACAATTACTACGGCAACCGGTATCATCCCAATTACCAGTACAACCGGGGACCCGGGGGCAATCCAAATAGGAGTGACAATCGACGTCATGTAAATTTTATTAGTGGGAGAAGGCGGAATAGCAACCGAAGATACAACCCAAATTGGCACCAAGAACCATGGTACAATGCATCCAACGAGACTGACAACAGACCATCAGTGAACAGGAACCATGAACCAATACAAAATGAAGCAAAATGTGCCACACAATGAAACGAACGACCAGCCAAGCAACCTGGCCGTCAGCCAGCAGCCACCTTTAAACTAAAAAGGTCAGTGATAAAGTATGAACGCCCTTCACATGACCAATCACTTGGGTTGATACGTCAAACAACGTCAGATAAACAAACCAAAGGAATCACGATAATTTACAACAATTATTTAAAAAATATTCGAGAACTTCTCGAGGAAGAGGCCACTCAATTACCACAGAACAATAGTGAAATTGTTCATATAAAGGCAACAATAAACGGTACCATAACCAGTATCCTGGTAGACACGGGGTCTAATATCTCTCTCATTAACCAACCTGAATTAGAAAGAATTCAAGCTCACTCTCGAACACCAATACCTACATTGCCAATAAATAATATAATCATCATTGGCGCAACGGGCAAACAGAATAAAACAATAAGAAAACAAGTGTCATTGGAGCTAGATAATCTAGAATCCACCATTTCTATTATATTTCTAGTGGCAAGTGGGCTACCTTTCAATATGCTCATCGGATGTGATATACTAAGAAGGTATTCAGCAGTAATAAACCTGCAGAAGGGAGTAGTGTTGTTAAATTCAGAACAAGGAACCTGGTCCGCGAACATTACAAATTGTGTACCAAGTCCAACTGCTTTAAGCCAAAACACAGAACTGAAAAGTTATTATTGCCAGAGGCACGAGCCAGATATCACCATAGTAGAGGAGGAGGAGCGTAAGACCTTATGGAACCAGAAGTTGGAAGAGATTATCACCTTCCAAAGAGAACGGCCTATGCAGGAGATTAGTAAACAACAATCCAAAAAATTAATCGCCATTTATAATGAATATCAGCATGTCTTTTCGAACATCCCAGGAAAGGTTAAAGGATACCAATGTAAAATTCAATTCCGAGAACCAGTGGACTTCCACCGGAAATCATATCCAATAGCACATTCTCTAAAAAACGAAGTTAGAATGGAAATAAATAGAATGATTGCCGAAGATATAATTGAGTACAGTCATTCTCAATATACCAGCCCCATAGTTGCCATACCTGTAGCGGGTCAATTTTTGGGTGTTTTTGTTTTAACCGTTTGGGGCATTTATATATTTTTATTCATTTCGTTTTCGGTCGGGAGCTTTATAAAACATTGCGAAATAATTGTATTGTGCAACGTATTTGTCCGTACAACAGAACAGTGTTAAGAAACAGTTCGAAACAAAGCAGTAAGGCGCAGTTGTTGTTGAGGAATGCGGCGGAGCATCTGCACCTCCACACAATTCTGAGAACTTTGTACCTGTGTGTGGCAGCGCACATACGCAACTGCTCAATCACGCTCAAAGGACGCTCTAACAAAAAAACCAAGATGGCTAGAGAGAATAATATTTGTCGTTTTCTTCAAGATCCCCCGGAAGCACTGTTTTAAGTCCCACCCACTTTTATGACATTAGCCAGTGCCTAGTTGAAATCGTCTGCTATCGTCACTCCAACAACTACATAACTAGTATGAGTCGAAACTGGGACGACTAACTGGAAAGCATTGATGTCCGTCGTCTTGACTAAAATGCTCCCGGAGTGGGGAACAGAGAGACGCCATATAGTCCACGAGGTACAGAGTTCACCTACAGACGCTGATCGTGTTGTGCGGGCCCGGTCGGACGAACTTCAAAAAATATGAACAATCAGTATAATACCGTTTTAACACCGACCGGGACCCAAGGAATTAATAGATAATAGACTTACTACATTGGTCAACTAAGGAAACGAAGTTATAAATAGACAAGTTAACGGGCAACGAATCGGGCGAAAGGAATCCACGTGTTTGGCCAGAATCGCGACAGTGAGGTGTTACCGATACAAAAATGAATTTATAAAAAATGTTAAGGGGTTTGTTAATATTCTGTGTGTGTGTGTGTGTAAAAAAATGCAGGCTGGGCAGTCTGAATGGTATAAAATAAGGTAAGCCGTAAATTGTAAGTCCGATTATAACAGAGTCACGTGTTTCACAACACCTGAATATGTATTTATTAAAAGTATGTTCTTAATTTCACTCAAGTAATAGTAAAACATTAAATGGAAATTCTCTTCTAAAATGAGTTGTGTCAGTACTTAGCATAACCCACAGACCATGTTTGTATCTAGGTACATGTGAACGAACCCTGGGACCCTGTAAGCTTTCGTAACGGTAAGTAACAAATTAATTGGAAATATAATAATAATAATAATATATGTGATTGATCGGTGAGTAACAATGGCGCCACGAAACAGGCACGAATATAATTAATTATAATTAATTAATTGGATTCCGCATCGATATGGATACAAGCATGTTCTAGGTTAGCTTAGTAACCTAAAGGTAGATTACAAAATTTAAATAATTACTGTATTTATTTAATTTAATTTAATTAATTATTCTATTTAAGTAATTTATATAATTTCATTTATATCAATAATATAAAATGTCAAATAACGAAACTGACGTAAATAAAATGAGTGTCGAAGTTTTCGACGACTCAAACGTTAGTAACTATGAAACACACTCGACTCCAAGTGTGAGTCAGAGTGAAGCAGAAATAAGTATAACAGATCAAAGTAAAATAAATGAAGATTCAGGGATTCAAATAACCCCGAAATTAGATAGGGAAAGTAGAATTGATAGTAAAGAAGTCGGCTTCACTGACGGAAATATAGCAGCGCAATCTACTCCGTCGACAACACGAACTAAAGGGTTGTCGATGGACGATCTGTTTAATCTAATGAAAACCATGTCTGAAAATATAAATCGCAATCATAAAGAGCAACAAATTGATATGAAAACCATGTCTGAAAATATAAATAGCAATTATAAAGAGCAACAAAGTGATTCCAATGTCAAGTTTCACGAGTTAAAAAATGAAATACAAGAAATGAGTAAATGTGTAGAAAGTACTAATGAAACGATAAGATCCAGTTTGAATAAATTAGAACAGAGTGTTGAGCGAATGGGAGTACATGTGATGAGGACAGAGAAAAATAAAACAAATGAAAATTGTAATGACAAATGTAAAAATATGATACCAGAGAAAGAGTTAATAAATGATAACAATAATGTTGAAAATAATGAGAATAATAGTAATGTATTTGAAGAATTAGTATCGGAGACTGATACGGTAAAAATAAAGAATGAGAGTACTGATGAGTTGGTGGAAGGTAGTGATTATGAGATGTTAATGTGTGTCAGTGAGTTAGAGAGAGAGAGAAAAAATAATGTTGTGGTAGAGTGGGGACAGAGGGCAAATTTTCCCTTCATTATTTATGATGTTTATGATGATTTATTGAGTCCACAAGTGTTGTGGTTGAAGGGCAAGAGTCCCGTATTGGTAGATGAATTGAGGTGTTTATTTTTGTGGAGTAATTGTGTACCCTCTGTCCGGAATAATTGTGAGAGTGTGATGTGGTGTTATGAAGAGAGAGAGGTAAATAGAGAATGGTATGTAACAGAATTGTATAATTTGAATAGAAAGTATGATGAATGGAAAGAAGGCTTAGAAATATATTTGAATAATAATGATTACAATGATTTGATAAAAATAATTAGACCGATAGTGAATGAATGTAATGACGGAGACTTAACAAAAATACCTAACGTAGACTGGTTTAATGAGTATTCTGGTAAAATGAGTGAATTTGGTTGTTGTGGTTATGACACACAAAGTAACCATTTGTTGGTAAATAAAAAGCAACAGTGTTATTTAGAACCAAGATTAATTTTTGACGATGGTGGCTGAACTAGAATATCAGTGTATAGACCTTGTTTGAATTTTATAAATTTTTGGTAATGACCTTGCTGATTTGGACATCTGAAGTGAGATACACTTGAACAGTTTTGACGTATATTTTGTAAATAATATTGAATTCATTTGTGTGTATTGTGAAATGTAATGTGTATATGTTTTAGAAAATGTTGTATTAATAATAATAATATTATTAATATTTTTGCACTCTAATTAAATAACAAAATAATTACGAAGACAATAGTTAATGATTTGTAGAATGTTGATAATAATTGAGATATGTTATTTTAATAATCAAATGAATATTTAATTTTAATAATAAATTGAATTAAATAAGTGGAGATGTTTAGATAGTGTGATTGAATATTATGTGTTTGAATTTTATAAGGTAAGTAAATTGTTTGGTGAGATTTTGATTTAATAATAATTAATAAGTAAATAAATGTTAAATGGTTTATTTTGTGGAACATAATGATTAAAAATATGTATTAATAATAAATTTAGAATTTTTGAAAATCTGATTACAACACAGGATAAATTCATCATGATGATAAATAGAAAGAGTTAATGAAAAATTTTAAATAATAATGTTTATAAATTTTTATATAAATTATTTAAAAGAGAATTGTTTGTTTGATGTATGCTAATAATCCAGGTTTATTGCTATTTGTGTATTGTGTTATGTGATGTTTTAAAATAGTGTAGTGTGGGACTGCTATGGGGGAAGGTTGTAGATTTTGTATTAATTATTTTATGTTAATAATGGTTAAGCTTCCATATAAAATGGGTTAAAAACCCCATCTAAACTAATATTGTCATTTAAATATAAATTCGTAAATTTAATATTACGAAAGATATTTTACTTGTGATTCCCCAAATTTTCGGGCGGTCACGGCCTCACCGAACCCTGACCGTGGAATTGGTTTAGCTTTAACAGCTATGGTTGGGGCACATTACGATTACGCGCTGACCATAACTGGCCATAGCTGTTATCGTTGTAAAGGTGTATTTTGAAATTGATGGGGGGTAAATAAAAGGGGAATCACCAAACTATGGAACAGCGGCTGCCACTCTGTTCGAGAAGGAACAGCAGAGCCAGGTGGTAGATCCGTTTAAGGGTGCATGATTATTAACAAGAACATGATGATGTTCACCAATTTTAACTTAACAGCGGAAGCAGAGACACGGAGAGGTAAACCCTGCTCCAAAATATACAGTCTCTGTGGAAGCGAAAGGGCGAGACAGTCCTCCATAACCTGAAATAGTGTGTGTGGCTGGGAGGTGACGCAAAGGAGTCACGAATTTTAAAATCTTATGACGTAACAGTTTTGCTTATTCAAGGTTTAATCCAATCAAAAATGCTTGTGCTCTGTCCACATAATTATATGCTCAGACTCGTAAATTAAGGTGTTCAGGCTATAGGTTTAAGGGTATTATTTTATTGTTGTCTATTAGATAAGAATATGTAATTTTATTATGTGTGTATTTTTTTAAAGCCATAAGTAAATCGTCTGGCAGGTTAACATAAGCATCAGAATCAGAAAAATGGGAAACAATGAGGTGAGAAGGGAGAATAAATAAAAATAAATATGTATATTCCATGTAATTTGTTCAATTTTAAGATGTGCTTTTATTATGTTAGGATATCAGCTGATCAGCAATACCATGTCACTGGTATAGTGGGTTGTAAAGGTTACAAATAATTAATGTTTAGTGTACTACAGACATTTTGAAGTAAAGACAAAAAGAATATGAGAAATAAAATAACAATTTATGCAAATTAATAAAAGATAATTCATGGGTGATAAGGGTTTTATGGGATATGCAGACCTGTCCAAGTTGAATTAAAAGTTGAATGTGAAATAGTAGAGATGAGTAGGATGTAATGTTGTTTTTGAGTTAATGTATGTTATAGAAGTTGGTGAAGTATTAAGGTTGACACAGTTGTGGGGAATTTATGCAGAGTTTTGAATGATATATATTTATGTTCATAATTAATGAGATTATTTTGTTGTATTTGTGGTAATGAAATGAGATTGAGATTTTTTGGGGATGGCAATTTTGTATTAGGGGGTAGTGTATTTGGGGGAGTCCGCAACAAGGGTTGGGACGGGATAGGGATAGATTTTAGTGGGGAAGGGGCCGCCTTAGGTAGAATCCGGGCCGCCAAATAAGGGAATTGAGTTTTTGGGAAGGAAACACGTATCCTATGTACAAAGGGTTGGAGAGTATTTTTTTTTATATATGTAGAGAAGGCGGCGTTTTGAGTTAAATGGTAAGTTGTGGATTAGAGTGTTTTGATTAGTAGATATTTTTGTTTGAGATGGGTGTCATGAGCATGGAAGTTGATGAATATTAGAGTCAGAGGGAGAAAGTTTAGGTGTATAGAAATATATAGAAATCTCATACAGAAAAACGAGAATAAAGAATTTACATCACCCACAGTATATTAAAGTAAGATTGTTGAAAAGAAAGAGAGATTCATGATAAAGAATATGCAATTGTTTATTTTTTTTCACCAGTGACAGAATTTTGATAAAATTTGAAAATAATGTAAAGTCAAGAATTGTTTGTTTTAAATAATTTAAATGTCAATCTGTTTATTATGTGTAATAATATTTTGTTTGTTTTAGATACTTTATGTTATTATGTTTTGTATTTCAAGGTAGGATATTACAGATATTTAAAGTGTTTTCAGAAATCATACATAACATATGTAGGTCAAGGGTTTTGGACTTGACCTAGTTATGATCAGCTGATGAGTTCATACACCTACTAAGCTTGTAGAGTAGGAATTCAATTTTAATTTGTTTGTTTAATTAATTCAAACCAATATTTGAATAATTTTAATAAATGTTATTTAATAAATAAATTTAATAAATATTTAATGAATAATTTTTTTGAATTTTAAAATTTTGAAAAATTTTAAATTTTTTTTGAAAAAAAAAAAAATAATTTTTTTTTTATTTTTCGCCTGCCAGCGAGTGAATATGTTGAGTAATGATTATTTTATTGTGTATGTATTAATGATGTTCCTTTTATTGTATTGCTTTATATTGGTAGGCTATAAATTGTTCTCATGCTAGAGTAAGGATGTATTTGTATTAGTAGAAATGTCTAGGTTAAGTCATTTGTAACAAAAATTAGAAAAAAGAGGAAGAGAATTTTTTGATAAATGATTATTTTTTGAATTTTGAATTTTTTAAATTTTTTAAAAATTTTAAAAGAAAGTTTTATTCTTATGTGTTATGGTAATATGTAATGTTAGAGTGTGTGAGCCCAGTATTTGCCAAAGGCAGCCCAGCTTGCAAAAAGGGGATCCATATCGGCGGAGGAGCTGGAATGATTTTAGCCAGGGATTGAGGATTTTTGGGGGTAGTATGTTAGAAGGCGAGGCGGGCTGTGGTGCGAGTCTGATCGATTTCTCGGTGTTGGGATCTCTTACGGAGAAGTCCAGTGATCTCGTTCAGATGAGTCCATGGTCACTGAGCCAGGGAGGTCGTGTACCCATGCAGATTAAGAACCAGGGGGTTGTTGGCACCAGTTCCTCACCGGTCCTTTTTGGGGTCATCGATGAGATTTCTTCTGTCGTGGACAGCAGAATTCTCATCGAGGGGGTATTGTAGCGGGTCAATTTTTGGGTGTTTTTGTTTTAACCGTTTGGGGCATTTATATATTTTTATTCATTTCGTTTTTGGTCGGGAGCTTTATAAAACATTGCGAAATAATTGTATTGTGCAACGTATTTGTCCGTACAACAGAACAGTGTTAAGAAACAGTTCGAAACAAAGCAGTAAGGCGCAGTTGTTGTTGGGGAATGCGGCGGAGCATCTGCACCTCCACACAATTCTGAGAACTTTGTACCTGTGTGTGGCAGCGCACATACGCAACTGCTCAATCACGCTCAAAGGACGCTCTAACAAAAAAACCAAGATGGCTAGAGAGAATAATATTTGTCGTTTTCTTCAAGATCCCCCGGAAGCACTGTTTTAAGTCCCACCCACTTTTATGACATTAGCCAGTGCCTAGTTGAAATCGTCTGCTATCGTCACTCCAACAACTACATAACTAGTATGAGTCGAAACTGGGACGACTAACTGGAAAGCATTGATGTCCGTCGTCTTGACTAAAATGCTCCCGGAGTGGGGAACAGAGAGACGCCATATAGTCCACGAGGTACAGAGTTCACCTACAGACGCTGATCGTGTTGTGCGGGCCCGGTCGGACGAACTTCAAAAAATATGAACAATCAGTATAATACCGTTTTAACACCGACCGGGACCCAAGGAATTAATAGATAATAGACTTACTACATTGGTCAACTAAGGAAACGAAGTTATAAATAGACATGTTAACGGGCAACGAATCGGGCGAAAGGAATCCACGTGTTTGGCCAGAATCGCGACAGTGAGGTGTTACCGATACAAAAATGAATTTATAAAAAATGTTAAGGGGTTTGTTAATATTTTGTGTGTGTGTGTGTGTAAAAAAATGCAGGCTGGGCAGTCTGAATGGTATAAAATAAGGTAAGCCGTAAATTGTAAGTCCGATTATAACAGAGTCACGTGTTTCACAACACCTGAATATGTATTTATTAAAAGTATGTTCTTAATTTCACTCAAGTAATAGTAAAACATTAAATGGAAATTCTCTTCTAAAATGAGTTGTGTCAGTACTTAGCATAACCCACAGACCATGTTTGTATCTAGGTACATGTGAACGAACCCTGGGACCCTGTAAGCTTTCGTAACGGTAAGTAACAAATTAATTGGAAATATAATAATAAATAATATATGTTCGTGACGGGAAGTCACATACCCAAGAAAAATGGCAAGGTACGAATTTGCCTAGACGCCCGAGAAATAAATAAGATGATTATAAATGACAGAACCTCACCAGGAGAAATAGAAGAAATTCTGAAGAGATTCCACGGAATCAGATATATTAGCACTTGGGATACTGTATGTGGGTATTGGCAGGTAGAGCTGCACCCACACAGTAGACAATACTTAGCATTCCTGTTCGACGGTAGAAACTACCAGTTCAAAAGGCTACCATTTGGACTAATAAATTCAGTAGCAGTGTTCGTGAAGTGCATGGACCAAGTGTTAGGTCAAGAGGCACTGGAATTTACTACAGTGTACGTTGACGACCTACTTATCACGTCAGCAAACTGGGACAAACACTGTGAAAGAGTCAGACATGTATTGGAAAAATTATCTAACACAATATCACACTTAAGTTAGACAAATCAAAGTTCATTACTAAAGAAGTAAAATTCTTAGGATTCAACCTAACTGAAGAGGGAATCTCTCCATCCCAAGAGAAGGTTGACGCCATACAAAATTTCCCATCACCAAGAAACAAAAAACAGTTGCAATCCTTCCTAGGAGTATGTAATTACTACAGGAAATTTCAGACCAACTACTCCCACCTAACAGCAAAATTTTCCAAGCAATTATCTTCAAAAGAAAAATGGACGTGGGGAGTGGAACAAGAAGAAGTGTTTAAATTAATCAAACAAAAATTTGTTGACACTGTTATTTTACACCACCCTAATTTTGCAAAACAGTTCTATCTAAACTGCGACGCTAGTGATGTAAGTTTAGGCACAGAATTATACCAAGAAGACGAAGATGGCAATCACTTAGTCATTAGCTTCGCCAGCCGAATACTCAATAGCTGTGAGCGTAACTATAATGTTACAGAAAAGGAGTTGCACAGCATAGTATTTGCGTGCGGCAAGTTTAGGACATACATACTTGGATATAATATAACGGTCCGAAGCGATCATAAATCAATATCGTTTCTAAAACAATGTAAGTTGAATCATGGCCGACTTACTCGATGGATACTTGCTTTGCAAGAATACCACATTACATGGGAATATATTCCAGGACGAAAAAATATAGTGGCTGATGTTTTGTCCAGAATAAATGTAGTAAATCAGACATTTGAAGGAGAAAAGCGGAAGATAGCAAAAGTGTATTATATATTGAAGGATAGAAAAGACCTGGAAGATATTATGAACCAAATAGTGTTGCAACAAGAGCAAGATACAAAAATATCCAACATCAGAAGAAGACTGATGGAGTCTGAAGCCATTATTAACCAATTTTACTGTGTGTACAACAATATTTTATTTATGAAAACAAAAAAGAACCAAGATACTTGGAAACTGGTAATTCCTCAATCATTAGAAAATCAAATCAAAGATTATCATGTGAGATACGGCCACATGGGAACAATTAAAATGGTAAAAGCATTAGAGGAAGATTTGTTTATAAAAAATATTGCAAGAAAAGTAAGTAAAAACATAAAAACCTGCACATTGTGTCAGATGGTCAAAACCAATAACGAAAGGAAGGATGGAACGATGATACCCATCACATCAAGTGCCAAATTAGAGAAGGCGTTCCTCGACATATGTGGACCATTCCCACGTAGCGGAGGGCGACATGGCTACAAATTCATTGTTATCATACTTGACCATTACACCAAATTATATGCTATAAACAGAGCCACAACAAAGAAAATATTAGATATTATCAAAAATAAATACATTATAGAGATTGGAAGACCGTACATGTTAATAACAGATCATGGAACGCAATTTAAAGGAAGGAAATGGAGAGAAGAGTTATTAAAACTAAATATTAAAAATTATAAAACATCAGTCTACCACCCTAGCAGCAATCCCGCAGAAAGAATGTTGAGGGAGGTGGGACGCATTTTGAGAACTTATTGTCATAACAACCAGAGAGAATGGTACAAATATTTACCTTCAACCGAAGTGTTTTTAAACATCAGTTACCACCAATTCACTGAAAGTACACCTTACTTGATGATGTTCGAGAGGAAGCCAAACAGAGAGATACAAGAGATAATAGAATTCCCAAAAGACCCAGAAGACCCGTATGACAAAAATAAATGGTACAGCCTAATAGTGGAAAAAATTGAGAAACAAAAGGCCAAATATGCAAAGAACCAACCCAAAATAATCAAATATAAAGAGGGAGAAAAAATACTAATTAAAAATCGTGAACTACCAAGTACAATGGAAGGTATAGCAAAGAAATTATTATTGCTATACACTGGTCCGTATATCATCACAAGAGACAATGGTAATAATACTTACCAGATCAGTAATATCAATACAAGGAAAATCAAGGGAGTTTACAACCAAACTTCAATAAAAAAGTTTTACGAAGAAGAATAAAACCATTGTGAAATGAAACCGATTTCAAAATTCTAAAAGAGATTGTAAGAGCAGCTTACTCAAATATTTAGATGATATATGCGGAACAATAAAAAGGTTTTATAATAATGAAAAAAAAAACAAAGGAAACAGTTACACAAATTCCTTTCAATTTAAATTAATTTGCAGTCTAACAACAACAACAAAAAAATTGAAGTATGAAGTAAAAAGTGAGATAATCAGGAATAAGTTACACACATTCCTATGTAATAAAAATGTAAGAAGCACAAACTTACAATTATAATTAAAACAAAAAATAGCTAAAAAGGAATACGCTACAAACATTCCTTTAAGGTAAGACCATTAACTTACCAAAGAATTATCAAAAATGATGTTGAATACAGATTAAATAAACAAAAATAAAATCAAGTTCAAATTACCGAGATAAATACTTGAAATTATACTGAATCAAAAGTATTATCAGAAAAAATAAATAAATAAAACTATACCTTGTTATGTTCATTTACATTTTAAATATATATAATACAAAAATACAGTTTCCACCTACCTGCAAGGTTTCTTATATTCGGGTCCAGAATTCGATAACATGTACGTCAGATGCAAACCTGTGTTAAAGGTTATCGAAATAACTTACTCTACACATTTTATGAAGAGAAATTATGATTTTTAATTATCAAATATTGCAACGTTAAAGGTTAAATTTTTCCAATAAATTTTCTCACATGGTTTTCCAAATTTTGTTACCCTGGTTCATACATCTTACTATGGTATACCTAAATTATATTACTTACATCTATGTAGATAGCCCAGCCTGCATCACACACTCTCACATTATTAACAAACCTTTAACACATTGAATCTAATAATATAAAAATACCCCTCCCCAGCCGGCACGCGGTTTTATTTCGCACTGTTCGTTTTTTTTCATTTTTGACTTTGTGATGAGTTCCGGATTTCACGGTTGTTGCTAATTGATAACTATTGGTTTCACTGCCGCCTAATAGTTCACAAAATAGAGTTTTAAGACTGAAACGTGGAAAAATCTGAAGAGCCCCTTTTGGGCGGTGTCTGGCCAGACACGATCAGTGACGAACTGCGCAAGGTGTTTCCTTGAGTCGCGGGAAATGAGCAGTCACGGCCATCATGTTTTAGTCGCCGTTGGTGCTTAATTGCGGTGGCATAACCATTTTATGCATGGATTATAACTGGTATATGTGTGGTACCAGAGGCCGATATTGGCATCTGCTCTGCTGATGTCGCTCACAGTAGGCGGAGTTTAACGCTGTTTTCCGGTAGCCGGTCGATTGGAACTACTAACTTTTCGTCCCAGCGCCATGTTTGTCTCAACTGTGGTGTCTCTCACGGCGTCATTGCCGATCCCCGCCCGGCTGAGTTGCATACGGGCGTCAAAACACATGCACAGAGTTCTTAGAATTTTGGTGGAGGTAAATTCTTCTGCCGTGTTACACCACTGAAATTGCGCATTGCCTTTGTTCCAAACGCTGTTTCTCAACCTCGTGCTGTTGCTTGGAAAATAACGTTGCACAATAATGCAGCTTTACAATACTTTATCCAAACCCGCCCGAAATTGAAATGAATAAAAATATAATTACCCCATACTGTTAAAAATAAAACACCCAAAATTTGACCCGCTACAATACCCCCTCGATGAGAATTCTGCTGTCCATGACAGAAGAAATCTCATCGACAAACCCCGAAGAGGACCGGTGAGGAACTGGTGCCAACAACCCCCTGATTCTTAGTCTCTCGGGTACACGACCCCCCTGGCTCAGCGACCATGGACTCATCTGAACGAGATCACTGGACTTCTCCGTAAGAGATCCCAACACCGAGAAATCGATCAGACTCGCACCACGGCGCACCTCGCCTTCTCGCATGCTACCCCCAAAAATCCTCAACCCCTGGCTAAAATTACTCCAGCTCCTCCGCCGATATGTTTCCCCTTTTTGCAAGCTGGGCTGCCTTTAGCAGATCCTGGGCTCTCACACATTAACATTACATATTACCATAACACATTAAAAATAAAAACTTCCTTTTAAAATTTATTATAAATTTAAAAAATTCAAAATTAAAAAAAAAATAATCTTTTATCAAAAAATTCTCTTCCTCTTTTTTCTAATTTTTGTTTCAAATGATTTAACCTAGACATTTCTAATAATATAAACACATCCTTATTCTAACATGAGAATCATTTATAGTCTATCAATATAATGCAATACAATCAAATAAACATGGTTAATGCACACATAAAAAAAAAAAAAAATTATCTAAAATATTCATTCGCTGGCAGGCGAAAAATCAAGTTTTTTTTTTTTCAAAAAAAAAATTAAAATTTTCAAAAATTTTAAAATTCCAAAAAAAAAATTTAAAATTTATTCATTAAAAAATTTTATTAAATTTATTTATTAAATAACATATTTATTAAAATTATTCACATATTGGTTTGGATTAATCAAACAAACAAATTAAAATTGGATTCCTACTATACAAGCTTAGTAGGTGTATGACCTCATCAGCTGATCGTAACTAGGTCAAGTCCAAAACCCTTGACCTACATATGTTATGTATGCTTTCTGAAAACACCTTGAACATCTGTAATATCCTAACTTGAAATACAAAACATAGTAACATAAAATATTTAAAATAAACAAAATATTAATATAATGATCAAGTTGACATTTAAATTATTTAGAATAAACAATTCTTGACTTTACATCATTTTCAAATTTTATCAAAATTCTGTCACTGGTTGAAAAAATAAACAATTGTATAATCTTGATTATAAATTCCTCTCTTTAGTTAACAGTTTAATTCTACATTACTGTGGGTGTTGTAAGTCATTTATTCTCATTACTGTATTAGATCTCTATACATATATAAACTTTCTCCCTCCTACTCTAATATTAATCAACCTCAACTCCCATGACACCCAACTCTATCAAAAATATCTACTAATCAGGACACTCTAAACCCCAACTTACCATTTAACACAATTCGCCACCTTCTCTCAATATATAAAATACTCTCTAACCCTTTGTATAGGATACGTGTTTCCCCGCCCCCAAAAAACTCAATTCCCTTATCTGGCGGCCCGGATTCTACCTAAGGCGGCCCCTTCCCCACTAAAATCTATTCCTATCCCGTCCCAACCCTTGTTGCGGACTCCCCAAATACACTACCCCCTAATACAAAATTGCCATCCCCAAAATTCTCAATCTCATTGCCTCACTACAAATACAACAAAATAATCTCATTAATTATAAACATAAATATATATCATTCAAAACTATACAATTTCTCCATTACTACTGTGTCAACATCTATATTTCACAAAATTCCGTCATATCACATTAACTCAGAAACAACATTACATCATACTCATCTCTACTATTTCACATTCAACTTTTAATTCAATTTGGACAGGTCTACATGTCCCATAAAACATTTATCACCCATCAATTATCTTTTATTAATTGGCATAAATTATTGTTATTTTATTTCTCATATTCTTTTTATCTTTACTTCAAAATATCTGTAATACATTAAACATTACATTGGACATTAATTATTTGTAACATTTACAAACCAACATACCAGTGACATTATTGCTGATTAGCTGATATCCTAACATAATAAAACACAATGAAAATACATCTTAAAATTGAGCAAATTATATGAAATATATATATTTATTTTCATTTATTCTCCCTTCTCACCTCATTGTTTCTCATTTTTCTGATTCTGATGCTTATGTTAACCTGCCAGACGATTTACTTATTGGCTTAAACAAATACACACATAATAAAATTACATATTCTTATCAATGCTTATCTAATAGACAACAATAACATAATACACTTAAACTTATAGCATGAACACCTTAATTTACGAGTCTGAGCATATAATTATGTGGACTGAGCACAAGCATTTTTGATTGGATTAAACCTTGAATAAGCAAAAAACTTTTACGTCATAAAATTTTAAATTCGTGACTCCTTTGCGTCACCTCCCAGCCACACACACTATTTCAGATTATGGAGGACTGTCTCGCCCTTTCGCTTCCACAGAGACTGTATATTTTGGAGTAGGGTTTTACCTCTCCGTGTCTCTGCTTCCGCTATTAAGTTTTAAAGTTAGTGAACATCATCATGTTCTTGTTATAAACTCATACACCCTTAAAACGGATCTGCCACCGGTCTTGCTGTTCCTCCTCGAACAGAGTGGCAGCCGCTGTTCCCTAGTTCCGGAGATTTCCTCTAATTGTCCCCCCATTAAATTTCAAATTTATACCAATTTCAAGTCAGCTATGGTCAAGGGACTTGATATGACCATAGCTGGCCGCTAGCCAAAACCACGGTTAGTGTTGGTAAGGCAGTAACCGCCCGAAAAGTCGAGGAAATCTAACTTTAAATTCGCTGCCTGTTTCACCTCAATATTTTTATGTGCGACATGTTATTTAATATTGTGTGTAAAACTTTTTTATTTACACGTATAAGGTGTGCCGCACATTTATCGCCAGTTTGGCCTCCGATGGAGGTAACACTCACTGCTACCCCCAACCCATTTCGCTATTTAAGAGAGCACAGGCCACCCCCTTAATAGCCACATAATAACTAATTACAATTGACAACTAATTAAAATTTTTATATACATTATCATATAATATTTACATCAATAATCGTCTAACCCATTCATAACCTTTTACCGTTTAACTTTCTTGAACTTTTCAAAATTCATTATTGATAATCATTATATATCATTTTTCATTTATTATTAAAATTTTTTAATTATCTTTATTTCTTGAACCAACTTATTTCCAAATAACATCTTATTGCTGAATTAGAATCTCAATTACACCTGTAAATATTTTTATTACACATGATTATAAAATTTTTCTACTTACAATCCATTTAACATGATATGCCCACAAAACATAATCACCACCATCTCTGAAACATTCCACAAAATTTATTAATTTAAATTAAATAATTTATCATTCATTTCCAAATTTCCATCTCGTAAAACAAACTGAATTTACAACAAAATTAATTATTCAACATTTACATAATCAATTAAAATATTTAAAATATATCAAATTGTTTTAATTAAATTAATTGTTAACAATATAGAATTCATTACCATCCAAACAATTATAATTCTCTAATTACTTGTTTTCAAAATTAATTTGTTTTATTTATTTAAATTGCAAATATTTCAATATTATTATCACAACAATCATCTTACATACACACATATAAATTCACTCTATTTTATTTACAACTCTTGTTAATTATTATTCCATTTTTTCCACACTTCTGTCCAAATCTGCCATGTCAAAAAACCATAAAACATAATGTTTAATTGTCTTTTATTGTTTTACAGTCTACCCTCCATCGTCAAAGATTAATCTTGGTTTTGTATAGCACTGTTCGATTTTATTAACACACCTACTGATACTTTGTGTGTCATAAACCCAAAAATCAAAGTCATCCGTCTTATCAAAATAATCTTGCAACAAGTCAACATTAAGTATATCTGTTAAGTCTCCGTTAGTAAATTTCTTCAATATCGGGTCAGTTACTTTTGTATTATCAATTACATCATTCTTGTTTAAATACACTTCTAATATTTCTTTCAACTCATCATAATCTCTCTTTAATTCATATAACTCTATCTCTCTCTCAACACACAATTCTCTATTTAAATCGCTCTCATCATAACACCATCTCATACTTATAAAATCATTCCACACAGAGGGTATAATATCATACAAATAAAATAAACTCAAATCTTCTACTACCACGGGACTCTTGCCCTTCAAAAACTCTTGTGACCACATTAAATCATCATAAATAATAAAAGGAAAATTTCCCCTCTGTCCCCACTCTACTACAACATTATTTTTTCTCTCTCTCTCTAACTCACTGACACACATTAACATCTCATAATCACTGCATTCTACACTTTCATTAATACTCTCCTTATTTATTTTTTCCGTATCACTTTCTGATACCAATTTCTCATACACATTATTATTCTCAATATTAAATTCATTATTTTTGACATTATTGTTATTATTTGTTATTATATTTTCATCATTTGCTTCTACACTATTCTTCACCCCCACTATACTCTCAGAATTGTCTACTATTTCGTCATTTTTACATTTTGTCATATTTAAAACATTGTCACCTAATTTCTCAAACTTCTGTTCTAACTTATTTAAACTGTTTCTTATTGTTTCGTTAGTGCTTTCTAAATGTTTATTAATTTCTTGTATTTCATGTTTCAATTCGTCAGATCTATTGTTAATGAGATTAAATAAATCATTTAATGACAACTCTTTTTCTCTTGTATTTATTTTAATTGGTACGGGAGTAGAAATCGCTCCCGGCGAACTAATTATGGATACTTCTACATTCTGCTCGTCTATTGACCTTGCTTCCGTTTGAATACCGGAGTCTATCTGACTCTCGGTCTGACTGTCAGATAAGCTGACTTCATTGTTATCTGCCATTCTTACTTTTTTATAATACTTGTGCGTATATATACTATAATCAATATGTAATCTACTATATAGCCAATTTTGTGCTAATGACGCACTTTTTATTTTATTCCGCTAACCTAACAACACACGTTTGCATCTTTGTAGATGTTGAATTTAATTAATTTATTAAATTCGTTCCTGTCACGGGCGCCAATGTTATGTTCATTTACATTTTAAATATATATAATACAAAAATACAGTTTCCACCTACCTGCAAGGTTTCTTATATTCGGGTCCAGAATTCGATAACATGTACGTCAGATGCAAACCTGTGTTAAAGGTTATCGAAATAACTTACTCTACACATTTTATGAAGAGAAATTATGATTTTTAATTATCAACTATTGCAACGTTAAAGGTTAAATTTTTCCAATAAATTTTCTCACATGGTTTTCCAAATTTTGTTACCCTGGTTCATACATCTTACTATGGTATACCTAAATTATATTACTTACATCTATGTAGATAGCCCAGCCTGCATCACACACTCTCACATTATTAACAAACCTTTAACACATTGAATCTAATAATATAAAAATACCCCTCCCCAGCCGGCACGCGGTTTTATTTCGCACTGTTCGTTTTTTTTCATTTTTGACTTTGTGATGAGTTCCGGATTTCACGGTTGTTGCTAATTGATAACTATTGGTTTCACTGCCGCCTAATAGTTCACAAAATAGAGTTTTAAGACTGAAACGTGGAAAAATCTGAAGAGCCCCTTTTGGGCGGTGTCTGGCCAGACACGATCAGTGACGAACTGCGCAAGGTGTTTCCTTGAGTCGCGGGAAATGAGCAGTCACGGCCATCATGTTTTAGTCGCCGTTGGTGCTTAATTGCGGTGGCATAACCATTTTATGCATGGATTATAACTGGTATATGTGTGGTACCAGAGGCCGACATTGGCATCTGCTCTGCTGATGTCGCTCACAGTAGGCGGAGTTTAACGCTGTTTTCCGGTAGCCGGTCGATTGGAACTACTAACTTTTCGTCCCAGCGCCATGTTTGTCTCAACTGTGGTGTCTCTCACGGCGTCATTGCCGATCCCCGCCCGGCTGAGTTGCATACGGGCGTCAAAACACATGCACAGAGTTCTTAGAATTTTGGTGGAGGTAAATTCTTCTGCCGTGTTACACCACTGAAATTGCGCATTGCCTTTGTTCCAAACGCTGTTTCTCAACCTCGTGCTGTTGCTTGGAAAATAACGTTGCACAATAATGCAGCTTTACAATACTTTATCCAAACCCGCCCGAAATTGAAATGAATAAAAATATAATTACCCCATACTGTTAAAAATAAAAACACCCAAAATTTGACCCGCTACAACCTGGTACAAGGAGAGAGAAATTGTATATAAAACAAATATACAAATATGGCTAAAGCAGAATCCTGCTAAATGACTAAGAAAAAAAAAAATGTCTAAGACAATTAAAATGATCACAAAAAGTGAGATATGATGAAATTAACATATGAATAAAGACAAAATTTCTCAATATAGTATATGAGTAGATGTTAGTGTATAGTTAAGGTATAGCGGAAGGAAGAATGAGTAGTAATGATAAAGTGATCTAAAAACAAACCACAAGGTGGACAATCCCAATTATATTATTATATTATTATTATTATTAAGTCACAAGTTGACAAAGATTTAAGATTGACTGTTGAAAAGTCCAGCAATCTATATGAACTGAGTAGAGAAGATGTGCCTCTAGTCTCAGAAAAATGAGTAGTAATGGGAGAAACCAGCTACTATATAAAGTTAGGGAAAAATTTGTGTATGAGGGAATATGCACCAATGGAAATAAATAAAAACAGATCCAAATAAAATGGAGTGAATTAAGTAAGAAGAGAAATGGAGAATGGAGAAACAAACAAGGAAGAGAAGGAAAAAAGTTATCTATAACTGATAATTTCATAAAAAACTATGCTAGTGTTTTATTAAAATGATCAATTTTAGAGGAGAGGCATTATGTAACGATACAATTAAGCCAAATCTCGTACCAGTGATAAAAAAGATAATTCTTGATATAAAATTACTTCATATGAAATAAAATGTGTAAAAAATGATTAAAATGTAAATACTTTGACAAGACGTACAACGATATTACCCAACCCAAGTGATTGAGCCGAAAACACAAACATAAAGAAGGGAACCACGTAACATACTTATTAAAATGTAAATATTTTGACATGATTGAGCCAACAACACAAACATAAAGAAGGGAACCACGTAACATACTTAAGAAAAATATGATAGACAAAACAATGATGGACACAGAACTAAAGAAGAACCAAAAGAAGAGGACAGATCCATACAAGTAAACAGAATTTAAACCAGAAGAGAAGAAGAGGAGAACCGAACCGGATTGAAGAAGAAGAAGAGGAAGAATGAAGAGGAGACAGATAAAACCCAAGGGGAAACTAACACACATATATAAAAGGGAAAGATTGTATGTTTAGAGATAGAATACGGTCAATAAACCTTGAATAATTATGTATTAATGAAACCAATGTTATTATTAGCATTAATTTAACCTAGGTACCCATTTTTAAGACAATACAATTGTAAAGCACTGTAGTATAGGAAAAGTACACTAACCCTGTCAGAAAGGTTAGATTCAACCAAAACACAACTAGCCTAGTATTGTTAATAGTAAATATAATACTAAAACAAAATAGTGAGAAATGGTAGGAGAAAGTATAGGGATTACCCATTAAATAACACTAATTACAAAACAGTGAACCAAAGTGAAGTGCTTTAGTGAAGTGTAAATGCCCTAAAAAATAGTGAAAGTGGATGTGAAACATTCAAAATAGAATGCTAAGTAAATAGACACTCTGTAAAACATTGATAAACCACCAATGACTGGAGTGAGATTATAATTAGTTATATACCTAGAAGTAATTAGAAATAGTAATCCAAATTAATATTAAGGAAGCTTGTAATAATATTCAGGGAGAAAGCCCAGTACAATAACTTGTGTTAACATGGCATGATAGGATAGAAGTAAAGTTTGTTATTAAAGATTAAAATTATAAAGAATACAACACCCCATGTTGAAAGGGGAATTAACCTTCATAATATTAGAGAAAGTGACAATGTTTATCACCCTAGTTTATAAGACAAGAAAGAAATCAATGTTAGTACTAAGAATAATTTATAACTTGTAAAGAATAGTTGATTCAATGTTAAAGAAGGAATATGGCTGAAAGGGACTTACAGTCCATAAACCTAACTATTATATTTTAAATGAAGAGTAATGAAAATGTATGTTGAATAGTAATTAAAACACAAACAAATAAGTGAAGCCCATCAGGCTGAATTCAGAATGTAATTTAAAAAGGAAATACACTAAAAAACAATAATGGCTGTTTGTGACTATGAAAACAGTTAACTGCCAAAGACATTCAAATGCAAATTGTATCAATTTCACAAAAAATCTTACTAATCTAAGCACAGTGAATGGACAGTAATTATATATCAGTTATTTCAACACAGAAATATTATTGTAATAATTTAATTCAAGAAAGGTATGTTATTTATTAAATGTCAAATAATTAGACTATAGTTAAAGTGTAACAGAATATGACCTTATGAGGTATCATTGTAAACTTTGAAAGGAAGAAAAATAATAGTGATGTCATTTATTATCCCAAAGGAATTATAAGGGAATAAAATCATTAGGAAAATACTTAATAAATTTGAATAAAAATTCAAATATTTCTAACAATGTATGTAAGGAGTAATTAACCAAGCATTGAATTATTGGTTACTATGACAACGAGACGTTTGAGGGCTTATTTTTCCATTAAAATTTTAGAGACGCTGAAGAAACGAAGCGTGGGTAAGCCACACGAAAAATTGGACAAACTAAAATTTTAATTTAAACAGTTATAAAAAGTCGAATCAGTGAACCAAGATAACCCAATATGAAGAGACGTCGATCTATACAGAATTAATGATGTCCAGGAACGAAATTAAATAAACTAATTAAAGAAAAACCCCAGACCAGTTTGAAGAAGATGTTGGAAGCCTTCAACCAGCCCAAATTCGAAAAATATACGCCTATCCTGATGACGACACAGACAACGTGAGATGAACTGATAAGTACCGAATAATATCCTTACTCCCAAAACCCCAAATTACTTAAATTATTTTCAAATGATAAAATTTCTCACTATTTAAAAAGTAGTATTTTCTTTCAAAGGTAAAGGCATAATTTACTTACATTAAAAAACATTTAATTAAACTATAGAGATAACCTTATTTGTGAACATAACTACTGTAACAGAAATACGACACTACTGAACAAATTGTACAAACACATTATAAATCCTAAGTACGCATAAGGTATAGTAGTGTACTTTTTTTCATGTAATCAACGTTTATGTCTATTTTCATGATCAAAAGAACTCCAGATTTTAAAAACAGTAATTTGTTAGAAGTAACTGAACGATAGTGTTTTGAAATCAATTTTGCCAACCTGAGATGTTTTGTGTTTCAAGCTCTAAGCCGGAGCATAATATTACAAATTTGTTTATGATTCCTTTGTCATATTTATTGATAATTAAATGTGTATTAAAAAACGCAGTACAGAACATTACTATCTTGTTATTTCATAGGAATTTTGTAGAATATATGTGTGTTAGCGAAGTTTTAAGCAACAGCCAACTAGCGCTCACCACGAGCGGCCGAGCCGACAACCTGTGTAGTAGCGGGAACAATTCAAACGTCACAGCTGTCTAGCTAATATCACGTATTACCTTAAAAATTAAATGTTTTAATTGTTTTAACAGAAACAATTTGGCGCCACCTGGGAATTGTAATCCCTATGAATTAACAGGTAGGTTGTACTGGTGACATTGACAACGCTACGGATTCCAGTAGTGACGTCGATTTATGTAACGACCAGTGTGAGGCAAACACACTACATTCACACTAATACACAAAATAAACAAGTGTGATACATTTCAACAGGTACGACCCCTAGTAGATTGTTACAATATATATTAAGACTCTTACCTTAGGGTTCTTCCCAGGGTCGTACAGACGAAAACTGCTGCAGAAAGGATTATTTGAGATACACGGTATAAAGATCAATACACAGTTTACATTTAAACAAATAATGTCTGGTTTATTGGATGATTTAGTTACTTCATTTTCCTTTGATACCAATTAGAGTTTTAATTTCTTTTAGTATATGTGAATAGAATCTTCATTAGTAACATAGGAAATCCAACGAATTAATGATAAACATTTCTTAATATAACCTTACTTATATACTACTACAAATTATTTATATTTTAATGAACCAGGGCGTTTATTATCTTTAGATTATTTCTTTTATATTTTCCCCTTAGAGATCTCTTTTAATAAAGTGTCTGTAAAATAAATATTACCGTATAGTGGTTAAAATTTATGAAATAAATTTTATTATACTCATCCTGGTAGCGGCTTCGCTTCAACTGGGGATGTGCGTTTTTTATCCCTCACTTCGGAAATCGCAGTATAATTTTGTCTCTGCTGTTACTGATTATCAAAACCATTGTTCACGTCTAATAATTGTATCGGTTCACGTAACTTCCTCGGTACGAGCACTGATCACTTTTTATTAATTGACTGTTTTCTTAGTCCATACGCACTCCTACACTGTTTATACTGATTTCACTGATTTTAAATTAAATGTTCCCTAGTTTGATTTAATGTCTCCGTATGTTAATATGAAGTCGGCCGATGTAACTTTTTCGCACTTAGATGTTTTTTAGGTTGGCCGCGCTATACTGGTAACAGTTGATAACTTTTATTAGATAGGCCGATTGTAATAGTTTCGGCCTATCTTACACCCGAGACCACCGTTTAACTTTTAGCTGCACTGTATGCTGCTGCTGGCTGTCTGTTGTTACTCCTGTGGTGACAAACTGCATACTGTTATTCACAAGGACTGCTGCTGGGGCAGTTACATAATACGTCTAGACAGTTGTTTAGGCTGACAGTGTATGTTGTACTGGGGCACCTCACAGGTGAAATCTGACAATTTGAAAATTAAAACTAATTGATATGAAATAAAATTGAAACTGGGACGGCACACAATTATGTACCGTTACATGTTACTTACCTGTGTTATTGGTATAATTTTTCGAAGTCATGCAAAAAATTTAACTGTTGTATTTCTTTTAAGGTTTTGTCAGTGAATTTCAAATGATGTTTGTTAGTACGTTATTTTGAAAACTATGCATAACATTGGTATTCTGATTTCGAGTGTAATCCTAAAGTTGGTGCCGTACGTCCATATCAGTTTAAAATCTGTTTAAGCAAGGCCTGACTGTATATTGCAGGTTGGTAGAGGAGAGTGTCTTCCTATTCCTCCTCCTATGGTGCTACAGCCCAAGTCGGGCCCTGGTCTCCACCAATCTCCGCCTCCAATCTACTCTATCCATTGCATCCCTCCTCCAGTTTCTTATCCCCATGTCCCTCACGTCCTCTGCAACACCATCTTCCCACCTCTTCCTCGGTCTGCCTCTAGGTCTCGTTCCCTCCCATGTACCCAGCAGAGCCCTTTTGGGGTTCCTCCCATCCTCCATTCTCATAACATGACCGGCCCAACGCAATCTTTGCATTCTTATAAATTTTGAGACTGGTATCTCATTATATATTTGATACAGTTTATTGCTGTATCTCAGTCTCCATGAGCCATTTTCTTGTATTGGGCCTATAATGCGTCTGAGGATTTTCCTTTCAAAGGTGTCTACTATGTCGGCTGTTTTCTGTGTGAATGTCCATGCCTCACACCCATAGCATAACGCCGGTCTGATGACCGTCCTACATATTTTCATTTTTGTTTTCCTGTGCACATCCCCAGACCTAAATGATGGCAGCAATGCGAAGTATGCCTTGTTACCCATGGTGGTCCGTCTTCGGATCTCCGATCCAGTCTTAGCTAGGTTCACTCCGAGATACGTGAAATTGTCCACCACTTCAATTGTGTCCTCCTCTATCTCAATATTGTTATGAACCCGGTCCCTTCTTGTTTGGATAATCATTTTTGTTTTATCTATATTTATGGCTAGCCCAACTTCCTTAGCTTTGTTTTTAAGCTCCAGAAATATTTCTTTAGCTGCCACAATCTGTCTTGACATGATGTTAATGTCATCTGCATATTCGGCTATCTGTACAGTTTTATTTGTTAACAGATTGGAGCTATTTATTTATAAGCCTCTAATTACATATTCCAATGCAATATTAAATAGTGTTTGGGCTAACCCATCTCGCAATATCATATTCCCATCCAATCTTAGTATCTGTCTTCCTATTAACTAATACAATTTTTAATATTTTATTCCTAGTTTTTTCTGTTTTCTTTTTGACATAGACTTCTATTTTAAAACCGTAGACTTTCTAGTTTTGTTTTCTATTTTAGTACCTCCTAAATTTTTCTATTTACTTTCTGTCAAGCCTATAGACTTCCATAGATAATACAGGAGTAGTTGGTTGTCAATCACTGCAGGATCAGCTACGCAGACACTCAGAACTTCTACAGTTAAGATTAATACCCAGTCACAGCCTGGATAGTTTTACATTTTCTATTCTGAGCTCAGTATCCAATCTCATGCCAAAGTATTTGGGTTAAGTAATATGGAATCATAAAATATGGTTAAGGTTAGTAAAATGTCTGAGGAATTTCAGGTACTTAAAGCAAATGTTATAACACGTATTTACTACTTCAGTTCTGTAAAGGAAAAATACCCCTGCCTTGATAAAAAATATATATTAATAAAACAATGAAATATACATTACATACACAGTGAAATTAAAATTCATTAAAATTTCAGCATGCAATATTAAAAAATATAAAATTGTTTGTTAAAATAAAAACCCAGAAGATGGTATCATTTTTGGTACAATTTACAAGCATGAAATGAACCCAAGCTGCATATCACAACTAATGTCAGTTATTTTTACCAAGGCGTCAGTATATGTCAGGTGTCTTTACCAAGACATATTAGTTGACGCTATAAATTACAGCTATTATGCCAATGTACTCCACTCTGTTTCAAAAGAAACTCAATTGGTAATTAGTTCCTATTATAATAAAATGTAGTTATGAACTTTCATCACTCCTTAAGGAATCTGAAACAAATGTGATTTTCCCTGTTGTCTTGTCAGTCTTAAAGCCTATACGTCTAGGTGGTACATCTGTGTCACTTGAATCAGAAAAACCAGAAGTGTCACTTGTGTCTGATGCTCGTGGCAACACAAATTCAGTTGGTTTCAATCTGGTTTGTTTTTTCATTTCAAAAAATATTTCTTTAATCCCATCTTTATGATTTACAGTTGGCTTTTTATATATACTGCTTATTTTTCTCCATGAAGCAGATGGAGTTGGAGATCCTTTTTTTAAACTGGAAGCTGGCGATGAACAAATTATTTCTGGCGTCTTCACTTTATTAGAATGCGAGGTTGGTAAACTTGTGCTTAATGTTGTTGTTATGGACTCTGTATCCGAACTATTGTGCATTACTGGCATGTTTACTAGGTTTGTGCCAACCAGGTTTTGAATGTCCCTGTAAAGACAACAATGCACTGTGTTTCATTTAAAATGAAATACAAGTATTTATTACATAACAAAGTGTGTAAGTAATTTTTATCTGAAAAGTATTTAAAAAAAACTTTTACGAGTTGAATGCTAGAAATAGTTGAGAGGTACAACTCCAACAACTAATAGCTTTAACCAGTTATTGCTACAAAAAGGATCCAGTTGCTTGGAATCAGATTACCACACTACACATTTTGCTGGGTTCCTCTAATTATAACCTACATGATACTGTCATTAAAATCTGTTTTTATGATGATTTAAAATGAACAATTATTAAGAAAAACAAAACTGACCTACTGTGATTCACAGAAAAACTCAAAATGTCTTATCTTTGTTAAGCTGTCAAGATAGGAAATTTTGTGAAGGTAGACAGCATAAACAGGAATTGTTGTTTTGAATAAATACACAGTACAATATAGAAAAACTGCCTCATGAGGCAATCTGTATGCATCCAACTGCCACAAGTGTATGTAACACAGTTCAGATTCCCTCATACCCACCAGTATTCAGCTCTACTTCTTGTAAACTAACAGAACAAGCTATTTTTACAGAATCTAATTGTCACTGATGTTTCTGTTGAATGTCACGTTTCTGTTTATGTATCTTTGTAACACTTTCCAGGCATACATTTCTCCCAGTTTCCAGCAAAAGTTGTAATATTACATTTTTTGAGCTTAGGAAAGAGGAACACTTTTAGTTCAGAATTCTGCTATAGAAATATGCCCTTATAGAGAATATATAAATCAACAAGAAAATACTGATGGCTGGATAGAATTATTCAGTCTGAAAAGTGTTAATAATTGCAAAATCTTATTAATGGATCCCACAAACTAAATTTGTACGAATACAGTAACTGAAACAAAAAAATTAATTTTTATATTTATAGTTTTACTCATTATCCTTCACGCCTATGTCTCTTTAATTGGTTTAAATTTGATTACACTACTAGGAGTCTGATGACACATATGAATTTCCAATGCCACAGTTTTTGCATTTCAACTGTGGACCAAAACAAAGCACACTCAATCTTTAAAATAAAAATATATAAAAATCTTACATAATTTATTGACATCAAACTTATCTAATCTATTCTTTTTTTTTATTACTTATTTATTCTTGGATTTCGTTATCCATGACGTGTCCGTTACTTAACTAAATATCACTATAGTATTGACGACTCGGAACACTAAGTTTTTTATAAGTAAAAACGTAAAGTTTTACCTTACAGCCTAAACCGGCTTTCACCTTTAGAAGGCTTCATCAGAGGCTGCCATAGGTAGCATTGTCCGTCTTGTTGTTGGCGACGGGATAGTTATTCGAAAGACTGAAGCTGTGTGTGTGTGGTGAGATGTGTTCGAATAATGCGTGTGTTTGAATTGTGTCTGTTCGTTTAGGATGTCGTTTTTATTTGTTTTTGTGTGTTTGTATATTTCTAATTGTTCTAGAGTGTCTAGTTTTCGGCCTTTTGTGTGTACGTGTAGTATGTTCATGTTATTGTCGATGTTTTTATATGTGTGGTTTGCTTCAATGAGGTGGTTTGCAAAGGTAGATTCTGTAGTGGTGTGGAGTGCTTTTGTGTGTTTCTGTTTGAAGCTACGTCCTGTCTGGCCTATGTAGAATTTATTGCAATTTGAACAATTTAGCTTATATACACCGGGTAGATCGAATTTGTTTTGTGCTTTGGGCATGCGTTTTGATAGTGTGTGTTCTGTTTTGTTAGTAGTTTTGTAAGCGATTCTGTATCCTGCTTTTTTGAATTTGTGGGCAATTTTTTCTGTGTGTTTGTTGATGTATGTTAGTGTTATGAATTTGTTGTTTTCTGTCTTTGTCTGTTGTTTGTTTTGTGTTTTGTGTAGGAGTTTACTGACTATTGTTCTGTCATAACCGTTAGATTCTGCTAGATATTTTATCGTGTTTAGTTCGTCTTTGTAGTCTATTTCATCTAAGGGGATGTTGTTAAGTCTATGTATCATGGTTCTAAAAGCAGCTAGTTTGTGTTGTATTGGGTGATTGGAGGTGTTGTGTATTAGTGTGTCAGTTGTAGTTGGTTTTCTGTATATACTGAATTTATGCCTATGTTCTAGTTTTGTGATGGAGAGGTCTAAGAAGTTTATGGTATTGTTGTGTTCGTATTCGGCAGTGAAGGTTATGTTTTTATGTATTTTGTTTATGTGCATTAGTAACTGTTCACATTGTCTTTTGTTTCCCCTGTATTAGTATTAGAATGTCATCAACGTATCTGTGCCAATATAGTATTTTATGTGAGTGTCTGTCATTGTTTGTGAGTATTTTTTTTTTTGTAAGTGTTGGAGGAAGACTTCTGCTAGAATGCTGGATATGGGGGAGCCCATGGGTAGGCCATCGTTCTGTGTGTAGTATTTATTGTTATAAGTAAAGTAGTTTTGTTTTGTGATAATGTTCAGAGTTTCTGTTATTTCATTGATAAGTTCGTCTGGTGTGTTGTTCTGTTTGAGTTTGTTTTGTAGGATGGTGATTGTTTCAGATATGGGGATGTTTGTGTACAGGTTTTTAATGTCAAAGGAGGCTAATGTGGCATTATGGGGGATGTGTATGTCTTTTATTTTTGTTACTAGGTCAGTGTTGTTTTTTACTGCAATTACACAAATAGACAACAACATTGCAGTAAAAAACAACATGTAACGGTACAGAATTGTGCGCTACCCCAGTTTAATTTTATTTTATATCAATTCAGTTAATTTTCAAATTGTCAGACTTTACCTGTGAGGAGCCCCAGTACAACATACACTGTTAGTCTAAACAACAGTCTAGACGTATTGCGTAACTGCCCCAGTAAGCAGCAGGCTTTGTGAATTACAGTAGGCAGTTTGTCATCAGAGAGGGTACAACAGACAGCCAGCAGCAGCATACAGTGCAGATAGCTAAACGGTGGCCTCGGGTGAAAGATAGGCCGTAATAATAATTAATAGTCGGCCTATCTTTTAAAGCATTAAAAAAAAGTATTAAAAGTTGTACAAACAGTTCAGTGCGCGGCCAACCTAAAAGATCTGTGTTCAAAAAGTTACGTCGGCCGACACAATTATTAAAGGTGAAAAACGTGGTTTTAGTGACCAGTAAAACTTAGTACCAGTTAAAAGCAAAATCACTTTAACGAGCATTAACTGACTTTCGAAGTGCGGGGTAAAACCAGTGCATCATAAGTGGGACCAGATCAACAGCCAGGATGAGTACCCTATAATCAATTTTAATTCAGAATTTTTAACTACATTAGAATTTATATTTGCAGATGTTTCACTAACTCATGAGATCTCAAAGTCGGGTTTAATAGAATGCCAATGTAAAAGAACGAATGTGCGTGAGTGAGGGGTTGAATTACGTATTGGGTCATTAAAAAAAACAAATAGTTGTCATAAGCTAGTTAAGTAAGAAATATTCATCTTGTCAATTTGTTTGATTTCTACTAATTGTTACTCCTTCAATGAGTATTTTAATATAACAGAAAAGAAAGAAGAAATTTAAGTGTCATAAAAGAGAGACGAAGTAATTATTTTGCATAATAAACCAGAAGCAGTTTGTTTTAGCATAAACTGTGTAGTGATTTTTATACCGTGTATCTCAAATAATCCTTTCTGCAGTAGTTTCGTCTGTGCGACTCTGGAATTGAACCCTAAGGTAAGAATTAATTGAGTAGTTTCACTGGCGCCCAAACAGAGACGGCGAGTGTGAGTTTTACATCTTACAGTCGCCAGACCTAATTAAGCTGCAGAACGGGTTGTTTGGGAGTGAGGGCGATTGTGTAGTTAGTAAGTTTACAAAATTGTGTATAAGTAAAAAATAATATAAAAATGGAAAACAATAATGATAAAGTCAATAATATTGATTTAACTAGCACTAGTACTGAAAATCAAATAAACACAATAGTAACCGAAACGGTAGTAAACGAAATAAGCCTAACTGAGTCCGTGACTATGGAAGGCGCTAGGATTCATTCAACGCCTATCCAAAATAAGCAATCTGATAGTAATGAGATAATGAATATGATGCAATCACTTTTGGCAAAGCAAAGCGCAATGTTAGAGGTAAATTTTAACGCCATAAATAATCGTTTTGACATGAATGAGACTAAATTAAATAAACGTTTTGACATGAATGATACCAAATTGAACAATGCAAAGAACAGAATATGAAATTTGAAAATAGTATAAATGCAAAGCTTGACGAATTAAATAATTCATTGTGGAGTATTGATGAGCGAATTAACGAAATATGTAGTGTAACAAAAAGAGAAACAGATGAGTCAAGAGAGAGTGTGTGTGTGGTAGACAATAAAACATATATAAATAAGGTGGATAATAAATTTGATAATGTGGTATCAGTTAGTGATGATATAGAAATAGTTAGTGAGAGAGTAATGGGTTGTAAATGGGGAGAAACAAATGTGAATCAGTTGGAGAGAGAGCGTGAAGACAGTTCAAATATAGAGTATAAAAAGAGGGCAAATTTTTCTTGTGAGATAGGTGAAGAAAAAGCTTCACCAGTATTGTTGGAGGACAAAGGTTCCTCGTTAGTTTTTGTAAAAGACAAAAGGTCTTTAAAATGTCAAAGAAATTATTTTTGTGTATCTGGTAAAGCCAGATGTTGTAATAATGTTGTGTTGCCCTCTGTATGGAATGAGAATGTGAAATGTTGGGAGAAATATTGTGATGAGAGAATTAGAGAGAGAGCAATAGAAATATTTAAGTTGAATAGAGATTATGAAGTACTAGTACAGAATTTATGCATGGAGAGAGAGGAGCAAACTGATTTACCTTATAAAATAGAGTTTGATAATTATTTTGATGAATGTGATGAGAAAATAAATTACTTGATGTTGAATAAAAACCCTGACGGAGACTTTATAAAAAATATTAATGTCGACTTGATTTATGATGAGACAATTTTGGGGGGTAACCCTATATATTATTATTTTGGTAGAATGGAAAAAATAAGTCCTTATGGTTGTAAAACAAAAAATAGCCGTATGTTGTGTATCACCAAAATTGAAAAGTATTATATAAAGACCAGACTAATCTTTGACGATGGGGGTTGAATATAAACAAGGAATGGACATTCTAAATATTCTCGTTTATGGTAATGACCTGGCTGATCTAGATATTGAAGTACAGCAAATAATAATTGGATATGACGAAAATTTGTAAATAAATAAATGTGTTAATGTTAAATGTATTGTGTTAATAGTATTCTGTTGCAAGGTATATTATAGCTTATGTGTAACATATGTTTGTAATGAGAGGGAAAGGTATAATGATAAATAATAATATTTTATTCCACTAAAATAATGAACAGAAGGTATTAATGAATTTAATTTTCCATTGTGTGTTTATATTAAAAATGTTTTAAATCATGTAATTAAAGTTCAATGGTTCTGATTGAAGTTAAAATGAAGTTAAATTAAAATGTGTGTTTTAATGAAGTCAAATTAATTTTGATTTAAACTCTGCTTTGAATTGTAACAAACAAGGTGATAAATATGTTAACTAAAAGATTTATAGAAATTGAAAATTAAAAGTACAGGTATGAGGGGTGAGGTAATCATGAATGTTGAAACTGAGAGTGTTTTGTTTATAACACCAGTCTGGCAGACTATTGTTGATGTAAACAGGTGTGTTGTATGTTTTGACTAATGTTTACAGCCAAGTGTTGAAGCTGCTAACTGTTGCAGTTTGATGAATCAGTGCCATGAGCAGATTCTATTATGAAATAAAAGAAATTAAGATGTGTTGAAATGAAAGTAAATTTTTACAATGTAAGGAAATGACTTAATGTTTTGAATATAATGCAGTCAAATCTTGTGTGATAGGATTTTGTTAATGGATGATCATTTTGAAAAAATGTAATTAATTCTGAAATTGTTAATTAAATAAAAAGTAAATTAATTTGGTAATTGAATTAATTGAGAAGATGATTTTTAATAATAAATTTAAATTATTTTGAACGATAGATTAAATAAGTGATGAAAAAATAATGATTAAAATATTCATTTAATATTGAAAACTAAAGGAAACGTTCAAACGGAGACAGTGTTTTGGAAAAAAGAAGATGTACATATAACTGTTTATATAATAGAAATAAGGATAACTTGTATAATTAAAGTGTTATTTTGGAGGGGTAATATTACACGGGGAGTATTATTTAAGTAATATGATTGAACTGTAAGTAGACTGTAAGTTTATATTATTATTTTTAAACAGAACCAGTACTTCGAAAATGAATCAGTACGGCTAAGAGGGAACAAATCAGTTGTGGGATATGGTATAATGGAAGGCCGTTTGTTGATTTTTTTTGAATGTTTTATAGTCAGGCGATTCTGTGGCGGGTATCTGTCCGAGCTTATAGTGTTGGGATCTCGAACAGAGAAGTCCAGTAAGATCGGATGGGTGCTGCCGCAGTCACCGGACTAGGGGGGTAAGTACCCATGATTTTAATAAAGAGTTCAGGGGGGTTGCGGCACCATATCCTCACTGATCCTCTCAGTTTTAGGCAATAAGAGTTTGAACGCTTCGGCTTTCAACCTCTTATTGGGGGGGGGGTATTGTAACGATACAGAATTGTGCGCTACCCCAGTTTAATTTTATTTTATATCAATTCAGTTAATTTTCAAATTGTCAGACTTTACCTGTGAGGAGCCCCAGTACAACATACACTGTTAGTCTAAACAACAGTCTAGACGTATTGCGTAACTGCCCCAGTAAGCAGCAGGCTTTGTGAATTACAGTAGGCAGTTTGTCATCAGAGAGGGTACAACAGACAGCCCGCAGCAGCATACAGTGCAGATAGCTAAACGGTGGCCTCGGGTGAAAGATAGGCCGTAATAATAATTAATAGTCAGCCTATCTTTTAAAGCATTAAAAAAAAGTATTAAAAGTTGTACAAACAGTTCAGTGCGCGGCCAACCTAAAAGATCTAAGTGTTCAAAAAGTTACGTCAGCCGACACAATTATTAAAGGTGAAAAACATGGTTTTAGTGACCAGTAAAACTTAGTACCAGTTGAAAGCAAAATCACTTTAACGAGCATTAACTGACTTTCGAAGTGCGGGGTAAAACCAGTGCATCATCAGTGGGACCAGATCAACAGCCAGGATGAGTACCCTATAATCAATTTTAATTCAGAATTTTTAACTACATTAGAATTTATATTTGCAGATGTTTCACTAACTCATGAGATCTCAAAGTGGGGTTTAATAGAAGGCCAATGTAAAAGAACGAATGTGCGTAAGTGAGGGGTTGAATTACGTATTGGTTCATTACAAAAAATAAATAGTTGTCATAAGCTAGTTAAGTAAGAAATATTCATCTTGTCAATTTGTTTGCTTCCTACCAATTGTTACTCCTTCAATGAGTATTTTAATATAATAGAAAAGAAAGAAGAAATTTAAGTGTCATAAAAGAGAGACGAAGTAATTATTTTGCATAATAAATCAGAAGCAATTTGTTTTAGCATAAACTGTGTAGTGATTTTTATACCGTGTATCTCAAATAATCCTTTCTGCAGTAGTTTCGTCTGTACGACTCTGGAAAAAACCCTAAGGTAAGAGTTAATTATTAATAAGAATTAATTGAGTAGTTTCATTGGCCCCGAACTAGGGACCCGAGTAAAATATATTTGTAATAATTGAGTAGTTTCAAACACTGACCTAGTAACAAAAATAAAAGACATACACATCCCCCATAATGCCACATTAGCCTCCTTTGACATTAAAAACCTGTACACAAACATCCCCATATCTGAAACAATCACCATCCTACAAAACAAACTCAAACAGAACAACACACCAGACGAACTTATCAATGAAATAACAGAAACTCTGAACATTATCACAAAACAAAACTACTTTACTTATAACAATAAATACTACACACAGAACGATGGCCTACCCATGGGCTCCCCCATATCCAGCATTCTAGCAGAAGTCTTCCTCCAACACTTACAAAAAAAAAATACTCACAAACAATGACAGATACTCACATAAAATACTATATTGGCACAGATACGTTGATGACATTCTAATACTAATACAGGGGAAACAAAAGACAATGTGAACAGTTACTAATGCACATAAACAAAATACATAAAAACATAACCTTCACTGCCGAATACGAACACAACAATACCATAAACTTCTTAGACCTCTCCATCACAAAACTAGAACATAGGCATAAATTCAGTATATACAGAAAACCAACTACAACTGACACACTAATACACAACACCTCCAATCACCCAATACAACACAAACTAGCTGCTTTTAGAACCATGATACATAGACTTAACAACATCCCCTTAGATGAAATAGACTACAAAGACGAACTAAACACGATAAAATATCTAGCAGAATCTAACGGTTATGACAGAACAATAGTCAGTAAACTCCTACACAAAACACAAAACAAACAACAGACAAAGACAGAAAACAACAAATTCATAACACTAACATACATCAACAAACACACAGAAAAAATTGCCCACAAATTCAAAAAAGCAGGATACAGAATCGCTTACAAAACTACTAACAAAACAGAACACACACTATCAAAACGCATGCCCAAAGCACAAAACAAATTCGATCTACCCGGTGTATATAAGCTAAATTGTTCAAATTGCAATAAATTCTACATAGGCCAGACAGGACGTAGCTTCAAACAGAAACACACAAAAGCACTCCACACCACTACAGAATCTACCTTTGCAAACCACCTCATTAAAGCAAACCACACATATAAAAACATCGACAATAACATGAACATACTACACGTACACACAAAAGGCCGAAAACTAGACACTCTAGAACAATTAGAAATATACAAACACACAAAAACAAATAAAAACGACATCCTAAACGAACAGACACAATTCAAATCGCACGCATTATTCGAACACATCTCACCACACACACACAGCTTCGATCTTTCGAAAAACTATCTCGTCGCCAACAACAAGACGAACAGCGCTACCTACGACAGCCTCTGATGAAGCCTTCTATAGGTGAAAGCCGGTTTAGGCTGTAAGGTAAAACTTTACGTTTTTACTTATAAAAAACTTAGTGTTCCGAGTCGTCAATACTATAGTGATATTTACTTATTTATTTTTTGCAAACTAGTTTTTGTATAAAATTTGTTCCATGAATAACAAAATATGGCAACCTTACACAACCTTTCTCAATTTGTGTACACTTATTCTTTGTGTAAACTACAAGCTTTTCAAAACTGAGTCAAACATTTGTATAATCACACTAGGGTCATTCCATATCAACTGAACCACGGCATGTAACCCACCGACTCGGATTTTCATGAAATTTAGTACACATGGTTTGTTTACATATATAATGACTGGTTTAAAATTTCAGACCTCTATCTTAAGCCGTTTCAGAACTAGAGCAGCCTGATTTTCAGCCTAAAATACTAAAAAAATTCATCCGCGGCTGTCGCGAATTCAATAGTTAGTTTTAAATTTATTTAATTTCTCCTAAAATTGAAGTAGGAAAGATTTGAAATTTTCCATACTTATGTAAAATTTTCTGCAGAATTCAAATATTGTATCAGATTTGTTGTAATCACATTATGAAGGGTCATTTGAGCCTTCAAAATAGAAATATTACTTTCTTTTAAATGTCCACAACTTAAATTACAAATTCCCGTGTACAGACTGTAGTTACAGTGTCCCAATATTATGGCTGGTATCATTGGAAAGAGAAGAAAATTTCTTTTAAAACAGACTTAAAAAATCTTTGGGGAAATGACAACTAGGCCTGTGATAGAAATAAACAGGGTAAGTTAAAAAAAATATCACTTCATCATAGAAGACTTTTCAAATTTCCCTCCCACACCAGGTGTCACTACTGATCATGCATCTTTCAAAATGGCTGCCATGAGAAGTTGCAGCTAGTGTAGTTAGTGCACAATTTGAACATTATATTTTCATTACATTGGTAAGTTACAATTGAATACTTATAAAGCAGCATGATTAATTTACTGTTGTTCATTTTATAGGAGAAGTAAACCCCTGTTGTAAAAAATTAACTTTTGCAGGAGTATGGCAAGTAGACCTGTAGATGGCACAAGTTACCCACCATGCAGCATTGGTACTTTTCTGCAAGCAGAGTGCCATAAGACTATTCACCTGTTGTGACCAACATTGTGGCTACCACATTCACTGATGTACAGAAAGAACTGTTGCTTTGGCGAACAGGAATTGAGCAACAGGGTGATTTAAGTAATGTTTGCAATCACCATAAAATTGAGTACCTGGATCGGTATGAAAGTTATGCTCATTTGCGTTGTTGTGATCCATTTAATAGACACAAAAAAGCAATAAAGCGTGATTTGCGAGTTGTTTCACTTGATCTTGCTAAGCAGTTCCGTGAGATATTACATGTTAGGCCCACTGTGATTCCAGGGCAGAAGTTGTGTTCAACATGCCATAAGCATGCCTTAAGTGAAATTTCAAGTGCAGATCAAAAGGAGGCAAACAAAGACAGCAGTGATGAAAACAACAGTGAAGTGAAGACTACGTCCGATGAAGGTACAGAAGTGGAAGCAGCAGAAAATACAGAAGAATTGGATAAACTTAATACAAGTTTAACAGGTATAGATGACTCACCAATGAAAATGCATTCTCTAGCTCCACACCAGAAAGTAAGTTATGGGAAACGTAAAATAAAGGCAGCTAGGCAAAATCTCCGAAAGAAAGTGGCTCGTGTGCTTCATGTTCCAGAAGAAAAATTACGCAAAGACAGTAGTTCTGATGATGAAAGTATAGCAAGTAAACGTGAGGAAAAACAAAAGGCTAATGATTTAGATAGACTGGTTGAATTAATGAAAGAAAAATTACCAACTGTAAGTAGGCGGGAAAAGATTCGTATTCTTACTTTTGCTCCTCCATCATGGACAAGAGAAAAAATTCAACGAACTTTTGGTGTATCACAAAGAATGGTGCGTGAAGCTAGTGAGATTCTTAATACAAAAGGAATCTGTTCACTGCCTGACCCAAAGCAAGGCAGAAAGTTACCTAATGAAACTGTATTACTTGGAAGGAATTTTTATGAAGATGATGAGTACAGTCAACTGATGCCCGGTACGAAAGATTATGTCAGCATAAAAAAGAATGTTCATGCTCAGAAACGTTTAATACTTAGTAATTTAGGAGAGTTGTATGCAACATTTAAGCAAATTCATCCTAACATTAAATTGGGATTTTCAAAATTTTGTCAAATGCGTCCTAAATGGTGTGTACTTGCTGGTGCATCAGGAACGCATGCTGTTTGTGTATGCACCATACACCAGAATGTTGACTTGCTTTTACGTGGCCTAAATTTAAATACGAAAGATGATGTATATTCTTTCATAGATAAAATTGTTTGTAGTAAAGAAAACAGGGATTGCATGTTAAGAATTTGTGATAAATGTCCTCCTTCAACAAATTTAACAAATTACATTGAAACTAAATTTCAACTTGAGGAAGATGATGAAATAAATTTCCATCAGTGGGTATCAGTCGACAGAACTCAGCTTATTGATATGACCCTACCATTTAATGAATTTACTGATATGTTGGTAACTAAACTAGAAACTTTAGTTCCACACGGTTATATAGCAAAAAGTCAAGCTGCGTATTTGAAAGAGAAAAAATAATATAAATGAAAATGAGGCATTAGTATTAATGGATTTTGCTGAAAATTATGGTTTTGTGCTACAAGATGCAGCACAAACAGTGGCGGCGCTAACGAAACGGGGCCCCCCCGCGAAACTAATTAGGGGGCCCTATAAAAATGGTTAAATTTTGTATACATAATAGGGGAAAACACTCAAATGAGTTTCTATTTACGTGTGTTTCACAACAATGGTTTGTGAATACTTTCTCGTCTATCACAAAGCGTTTGCAATTTGCAAAGGATGTTTTACACGTATACAAACTCTTAAAATTCATTGTTGCTAAATAGACAAAGTTCTATACAAACTATAAAAAAACCATAATAAAAAGAATTATTTATTTTTACGTCAAAGATCTAAATTCAGACTATGAAACAGTACCGCACACAGAGTGTTAAAAATTTATTATTTAAAAACGAATATCAAAGTAACATTCTAGCTTTTATCAAACATTTAAATTAGTTTGTAACTGAGTTTGTGAAATTCTTGAATATACTCTATACACGTTCTCCTTAAGTCTAATCCAATTCAATAACACTCGAACTCAAGTAATGTACAATATTTACAGATGAGGATCAACCAAAGTTCACTGTTTTCCTAAGCCTAGTCTTCTTTTTTTAATAGCTAAGAACTTTTCAACCACTTCGTTGATATTAGTTTTCTGTCTCTTCATGCTCAATGCTTAACAGTGCTAAGTCACTCAACCGAGTTTGGGCCATGGCACTTCTTAAGTATGACTTAATTAATTTAAGTTTTGAAAAGCTTCTTTCCGCTGTAGCTGTTGTGACAGGTATGGTTAAATAAAGCTGCAAAGCTGTAGTTAAGTCTGGGAGGCAGCTCATAAGGCAGCTGTTTTCTTCAACCAGTAAATTCATCATTTCTCGAATGCTTTTCTTGTGTACAATTTCTTTGGCCATCAGAGCTTTGAAGGATATTACTTGGTCAGGCAGTGATGTGGAAAGGTCACCAGGATACACATTTACCAGAGCCTTACTTTTCTCCACTATTGTCTCTTGTGAGAAGTTTACTAAATTCTGAGGCGTCAGGAATGAAAACCTATCATCAATGCAACGCAATCCTTCGAATCTCATTTGTAGCTGAGCTATTACAATATCTAGCGTTGCATTGAAAACTTTTACTTCAAATGATTTCACTGGGTCGTCAATTCTATGGTCAACTGATAATTCAACAAAGAAGCGTTTTACAACTCGCTTATGCTTATTTTTCATGTTACAAGTTATATCCCATGACTGGGCCAACTGTTTAGCACCAGCAAGAAAGCCGGCAAAGTCCTTTCTTAAAACGGACTCACTAATCACAGTTTTATAATTGCCAGGAGATTCTTCTACTATGTTAATGTATCTGATTACAACATTCATTTGGTCAATCTTAGAAATGTCTTGTGTGCTATCAACAATTATAGAAAAAAAAAGGAGACGAGTGAATCTGTTTTAGTAAGGCAGTCAATACTGATTTTCCTAGCAAGTTAATGATTTCATTTTGAATGTCATAGTGGAGGTATTTTGATCTGTTTTTTCATTTTCTAAGTGTGCACTAAGGAGAGAATCGTAGCAAGAAATTAAAGATAGTATGTTCAAAAAATTTCCACTTTCAGGATTTATTTCATGTAATGATTCTCTATGGCCAAGAAACGGCAATGAACACAGTGCCATGGTTCGAATGACATCCACAATCTGTATGAAAATATCTTTCCATTTTTTCCGCTCATCGGAAATTTGATCAGCTACCGTTTTACTCTTTTTCCAAGTGGCATACATGAGACAAGATTGTAAATGAGCATTGCTACTTTCATGAACTTTAATTTTTTTACTGAGACCTTTCCAATCTCTAATAACGCCTTCACGCCAGCTTTGGGCATCAGCACTTTGGCTGAAAAGCCAACATGGTAAACAATAGACTCCATCTAGATTACGAGAGTAACAAAGCCAAAACCTGTGAACAATTTGGCCTGCTGCAGTTTTGAAAGAATAATATGCTGTACTGAAAGACCGCTTAGAAACGGAATCCTTCGGGAAAGGACCCTTTGTTTGACAAAGTTCACTTAACGTTATTAACTTTTTCACCTCGTCTGTCATTGTAGCTTGATTTTTATAGAATGCAATATCTGTCTCAAAACTTTGGCAGTTTGGATCGGAAGGGCCTGCTAAACTAGTTTTATTTGCGTGATTACTTATAACTTCAGTTGGTTCAAACTGATTTTCTGGTCCAGGTATGTCTTCGGACTGGCGAACACATTCAATGCCTAGCAGTTGTTCTTCTTGTTCATGTTGCAGTTGCTTATTTGTTTCCGTAGTTATATCACTTGTATCCGACGGACTAATGTTTAAATCAGGTTTATTGTCACTGTCACAATCAACTTCAAGTCCGATTTTTGTTTCTTTTTCATTACTTGCACTTGACCCGGGTTTGGGTTGTTCAACTTCACATTTTGATGATTTTTTTAAAAACTGGTCGAGTTCTGAAAGTTTACTTTTAGATTCTTCGCGTTGTTTTTGCAGTTTCCTTTTCGTAGCACCACTTAAATATTCACGCTTACTTTCCATTTTATAAACTCTGTCTCTAACACTCTAACTCTACACAAAATACAAAAACTAAAATCAAATGTTAAGTCATTCAACTTAAACGGCACTAAATTACGAAATGAATGCAATACAGTACTATCGCGCAGGAGATGCGACGCACTACTGAGTACTGAACTACATTGTGTTGTGTTTGTTTACGTCTCCTCAGTACCGAGTGACTCATCGCACGGACGTACGGGCACCACAAGAGATAAGATAAGCTTCGCTTACAAACTACAAACAGTAATGTCATTTCGGAAAACGTAGTTTTTTTGCATGTCTGTACACTTAAATAAAACGTATATTTCGTATTTTAAATACAAATTTGCCGGTAGTCGGACCCCATTAAAACTTTTTTTCCTATTATAGCTCGTTTCATATTTTTTCTAGGGGCCAGAGTGGCGGGGCCCCCCAGAGGGTCAGGCCCCCCCCACGCCGCGGGGTCTGCGGGGGCCTTATCGCCGCCACTGAGCACAAAGCTACCATTGGACTCGCATGTTGTGCACTATACATCCTGCTGTTATACACTACAAAAATCCTGATACTGAAGAACTATGCCATTTATCATTATGTTATATTTCTGATGATTTAAATCATGATGTTGCTTTTGTCTATAAAATTCGGACAAAAATTGTAGAGTCAATTAAGCATCACTGTCCTACTGTTAATAAAATACAGTATTTTACAGATGGGTGCAGTGCTCAATACAAAAATTGCAAGTTTTTTTAATTTGTGCCATCACGATGTAATATAACTAATAATTATAATTATGTCCCTCGTTCTGGGCGGCATTTGTAATATAACTCATCTTTATGTTTATTATTACATATACTCTACTAAAATATGTATAACCAATACCATAATTTGGTACGTCTGAGTACTTACCAAATTCATTAGTTGCCGGGCTCATTTTCTTCTTTTATAACTTGTTTTCTACCTAAGGGGTGCCAGGGTTCATGTACAGGAAGATTTTGAAACACAGTTGACGACACAAATGATAACAAGATATTCTTGAAATTAACCATCAAATTTAATTCAATCTAAGGTAGTACATATACAACCATGCGGTCAAAATAGTGACGTCATATGATATGACCCAAAACAAAATGGCGGTTACTTTTTCTATCTCTTTTTACTCTCTCTATTGCTTTATCTGTTGAATTAATATCAATGTAAACTTTATTGCTGCAGCTTAAAATCAGTTATGAATAGTTAATTAGTTACTACACAAACCAATGCCCTCGGCATATGTGGTTATGGCCATACATTCACTCGTTCAACTTCAGACCCGTACATTCTTTTTTATTATCGGTTTGGTATTAATGAGCTCATTAACTATAAAAATGACAAAAGGAACTTCTCTGCTTATTAGGTGGTGGTGTCCATCCGTTGTTGGTGTGTGACGCCCATGGTGATGGCCGGTGTTCGCCTTTAATTCCGCTGAGTTTAATTAGATAGATGTGTGCACTGAATTTACATTTTTTATATATTTATACTGTTAAATAAGATGAGCCTTCATTGCTCCACTACTGTTGATAACATTTTTGCTAGTTAATTTAAACTATTGTTAAAAAGTTATACACACAACGATACATCGCTGTGGCTCCTCTGAAGAATGGCGTTGAAATGAGACCGAGGCAAATGTAAATTTGCGCTTGTATGTGTGGTTCTTACGTCATCCAGCTTTGTCTTGCTGGACAACGCCTCGTTGCACATATTGTATTCAGTGCGTCATTGTTCTTAGCGATGACGGAACCGTGCTATAGCCCAATCATAATTCATATTGTAGTCCTTCGTCACAAACACCGCCATGGTCTTTTTTGATTTCAGCACATCCATCGGCGACCTTGGTGTCTTACTCTGGCTGAACTTGCGTTGTTCCTTTTCCCAGAGGGACAATGGACCTAACCATTCCGTGTTTAAATAATTACATAATACAAAACATTGAAAATACCTATATAACCCATAATTATGGTACTGGGTCATTATATACTGTTACAAACCCCCTCAATGAAAATTTTTGTGTCGAAACACAAAAAATTTCATTGACTCATTCACACTTTCCTAAAAGGATCAGTCCAGATATATCACCACAACCCCCTGTAACGTTACTAAAAAAAGTTATCATTACTTACCCTTGGTCCCATGATGTTGGTCGCACCCTCTGACCTTACTGGACTTCTCCTGAGAGATCCCTACACCATAAGGCCATGAGGCACTCTACACTCCTGTTCTGACGCTCCAGCCAGCCCAGGACTGCGGTCACAACACCACAAAACTCTGAAACATTGCATACAAAATTTCAAAATAGTGGTCTAGTACACTTACATATCTACAACTGATATGTTCCCCTTTAGACACATTGGTTTGTGTTTGGGGCATTGGTTTGTTGTTAATTCAAAAGTTTCAACCTCACAACTACAAGACTTAAAATACATTGATTTTTTTTTACCACCACCAAACTCAATTTCTTCCTTGTACGGAAATAAACAACATAGATATGACTACACATAACACAATACATCAACAATTCTTTAATATACCCCCAAAATACCTTCACCTAATTATTTCTATAAATTCAGCTTACAACTATCATGGCAGACACTTTTTATTATGTAAATTTTGTTACTCAACTTAGATTCACTTCTTCTATTTTGTAAATGGCAGCTTACTATAATATTTTATTCAACTTCATTTGTAACTTTAGACTTCCAACTTTAAAATCTACTATATTTCAACACTTGTTATCGTCACTACCCCTGTAACGACCTCCTAACCACACACTCTATTGTACCATCAACGTAACAAAAACATCATAGAACATAGTACATTACATATTAACATTGTTACATTTATCTTACATTAAACAATTTACATTTACACGACTTGTACCAAAACTTTATCACATTTTTATCGTCAACAATTCTCTATTAACTTTTAATTATCTAACATTCATCAGACTCTATACAACAATTTCAACTTTATCATTTACCTTTCTGTTACAATTACCTTCTTACTATGAATTTTCCTTTTCTAACCTTTTTATCCTTACTAGTTTGGGTGACTCTCTATTATTCACTATTTTCTCTGTCTTATTTTGGCATTGTCAATCTAACCTTACTCACCTCTTTTTTCCACTAACCGCTTCTAACCATTAATATATTTTGACACCAATATCTCTATAATAACCCCCTTCACAAATCCCATTTAAAACCTCTGGCACCGCTCCTCTTTTGTACTAGTATGTGTGTATTCCCTATCTATGCTCATTCCATCATTGGTTCCTGACCCTTTCAGATAACCCTTTCCGGCACACAACGGTCCCTTCCTGTCTCAACATCTCTCGTTGCAGACTCCTACACCAATACCCTTATTACAAAATATCACCATCAACAACAAATATAATTACCATTCACATTACTCACCTCTACTTATAATCACTAACCACTGTGTCCCTAAAATATCTAACACCTCTTTATATATTATCAGCATCTCAGCACTTTATTTTCCCTAACTCCCATTAACTCTATTTAACTAACTCCAATGCCCTTATTTATCACTATTACCCAAACTCTTTTCCAACATTTCAACTTAATATATCACTAGAAAATTCATCACTTACCTACTAACAACAATACCTCTCCAAATCCAAATATATAACATGCTTAATCATTTACTAACCCTTAGAATCTGACTCTCATAATATCATTTAAATTCTCTTCAGTTATTTAAAATCCTACAATACATGTTTACATAAAAAAATACATAAAGTACACAACAGCAAAAATACACAAATACATAGACATCAATACACAAAAATATACAATTCACATAATCATGAAATCATTTACCATAATCAGTCCTAAACAGTCCATCCTAAAAACACTGTTCACATAATTAAATGTTCATAACACAATAAAATAATCACCCTCCATCGTCAAATAGCAATCGAACCTTAAAACTATATACATGGTTTAATATTAGATATTTTATATTATTACTATCAATATAATACTTATCTAATTCTTCATATATTTCCACAATACTATTTAGATTAATATGCTTATTCCATATTACTATCTCATATAATTTGTCACGATCGAGTACGGTCATGTCGCCTTTGGTATAGTCTGCTACAATCAGGTAAGTTATAAAGTCATCTTTATCAACATCCTCTCCTACTACTTTATTCTCAATACAAGGTAAGTTTTCATTATATTTATCACTCCTATCTCCACCTAACTTTTCAATCACCTCTTCATAATCTCTACATACTCTATATAACTCTATCTCCCAATTATCACACAATTCTCTTTCACAATAACTCCTATCATAGCCCCAAATCACATTCTCTCTCCCAATATATGCAGGGTACACTACAACTTTATTTTCGCACCACCTATCAGGTGCACAAAAAATCCAGGGACAACTATTTGCAGACCTTTTGTCTCCAAAACCTACATCGAAGGCACTCTTGTCGTTCCTAAACACATGTATATCACCCCCAAATACACCATTAAGGGAAAAATCTACCCCCTGCAAATCTTTTACAATTATACTTTCTCTACACACTCTCTTCCACCCTTTAACACACATTATCATTCCATCATTATTATATTCTATTCCCCATAAAACCTCATTATTACTACTCCTGTTTACACAATCATTCTCTAACATCATACTTTTATTTATATTGTTACAATCCTCTCCCCTACTTACCTTGTCATCTTTGTTTATCTCTAACTTGTCTACTTTGTCAATACTACAATTTTGTCTCTGTATTTCATTTTTAAATTTTTCTAATTTCTCATTTAATTGATCTAACTTTACGTCTTGTACATTGTTTTGTTTCTTTAATTCATTCTCAAGGCTATCAAATTTTTCGTCAATTTCTTTTAATACTCTATTTTGCGTTTTAATTAATGTGAACAGATCTTCCAACGATATCTTATTTTCAACTGCTCTAGGTGTAGAATTCGCGCTTATTTTGTCTAACAAAATCGATTCTGTGTCTGTACTGTCCATTTCTACACTATTATTATTTTCTGCCATCATTACTTCAATATTTAAATGGTTATTTATCTTTTATTTATATTTGACTACGCAATTAACTCAATTTGTAATTAACTATGCAACTTCGTCAACATAACCTCTCATTCATTATATATCGTCTTATATCATCTTCTGTGTTTCTCAATCTAGCCGTTTTATATAAATTAATTTTTATATAAAGTCCACAGTGAGGGCGTCATTTGTAATATAACTCATCCTTATGTTTATGTCCCTCGTTCTGGGCGGCATTTGTAATATAACTCATCTTTATGTTTATTATTACATATACTCTACTAAAATATGTATAACCAATACCATAATTTGGTACGTCTGAGTACTTACCAAATTCATTAGTTGCTGGGCTCATTTTCTTCTTTTATAACTTGTTTTCTACCTAAGGGGTGCCAGGGTTCATGTACAGAAAGATTTTGAAACACAGTTGACGACACAAATGATAACAAGATATTCTTGAAATTAACCATCAAATTTAATTCAATCTAAGGTAGTACATATACAACCATGCGGTCAAAATAGTGACGTCATATGATATGACCCAAAACAAAATGGCGGTTACTTTTTCTACCTCTTTTTACTCTCTCTATTGCTTTATCTGTTGAATTAATATCAATGTAAACTTTATTGCTGCAGCTTAAAATCAGTTATGAATAGTTAATTAGTTACTACACAAACCAATGCCCTCGGCATATGTGGTTATGGCCATACATTCACTCGTTCATTCTCACACGTTCAACTTCAGACCCGTACATTCTTTTTTATTATCGGTTTGGTATTAATGAGCTCATTAACTATAAAAATGACAAAAGGAACTTCTCTGCTAATTAGGTGGTGGTGTCCATCCGTTGTTGGTGTGTGACGCCCATGGTGATGGCCGGTGTTCGCCTTTAATTCCGCTGAGTTTAATTAGATAGATGTGTGCACTGAATTTACATTTTTTATATATTTATACTGTTAAATAAGATGAGCCTTCATTGCTCCACTACTGTTGATAACATTTTTGCTAGTTAATTTAAACTATTGTTAAAAAGTTATACACACAACGATACATCGCTGTGGCTCCTCTGAAGAATGGCGTTGACATGAGACCGAGGCAAATGTAAATTTGCGCTTGTGTGTGTGGTTCTTACGTCATCCAGCTTTGTCTTGCTGGACAACGCCTCGTTGCACATATTGTATTCAGTGCGTCATTGTTCTTAGCGATGACGGAACCGTGCTATAGCCCAATCATAATTCATATTGTAGTCCTTCGTCACAAACACCGCCATGGTCTTTTTTGATTTCAGCACGTCCATCGGCGACCTTGGTGTCTTACTCTGGCTCTTGCGTTGTTCCTTTTCCCAGAGGGACAATGGACCTAACCATTCCGTGTTTAAATAATTACATAATACAAAACATTGAAAATACCTATATAACCCATAATTATGGTACTGGGTCATTATGTACTGTTACAACGAGGTTGATTTTGGAATCACTGCCACATGGTCTTTCTTTGCAACAAGCCATGGAAAATCACCTTGTGATGGTATTGGGGGCAGTATGAAACGGATGGTGACAAAGGCCAATTTACAGAGACCATACAAGGAGCAAATTTCTGATCCTAAAAAAATGTTCGAGTTTTGCAAAGAAAAATTTTCTAAAATCCATTTTTTTTATATAGAAGAAAAAGAAGTAAGTTCTACAAGAACTAATCTGCAACAGCAATTTACAAAATCAAAAACTGTGGCTGGCACCAGAAGTTTCCACCAATTCATACCTTTATCAACCAACACTCTGGCTGCAAAAAGAGTTAGCAGTGACAATAACTATGCTTTACAATTTAACTTTTCTGATGTGCAAACACCTATTGCAGACTCCTTGAAAGTAAATTCTTTTGTTTGCTGTAAATACGATTCTAAATGGTATATTGGTCTTATTGAAATTATAAATTTAGATCAGGGAGATGCCAGAATTAGATTTATGCATCCAGCAGGTCCATCGGTATCTTTTTATTGGCCAGATAGGGTTGATATTTGTTGGATCCCATTTCAAAATATATTATGTACTATAGAACAACCAACAACAATGACAGGCAGGTAATATCAAATTTCAGTAGAGTGCCAAAAATTGATGAATGAGAAATGGAATAATTTGTAGCTAATTTATATTTTTAGAATACTTTGTAGCCTAAATTGTATTTTTAGATAATCAGTTGAATAAATTTCTATTCCTGTACATGTAAATGTGGATATTATTTTGAATAAATTTTTGTTTCTGTGTGTAAAAGTGGATTAATTTGTTAATATGCCCTAAATATTGTTTGTTATGACTACTAGTGTAGTTGTCATTTCCCCAAAGATTTTTTAAGTCTGTTTTAAAGGAAATTTTCTTCTCTTTCCAATGATACCAGCCATAATATTGGGACACTGTAACTACAGTCTGTACACAGGAATTTGTAATTTAAGTTGTGGACATTTAAAAGAAAGTAATATTTCTACTTTGAAGGCTCAAATGACCCTTCATAATGTGATTACAACAAATCTGATACAATATTTGAATTCTGCAGAAAATTGTACATACGTATGGAAAATTTCAAATCTTTACTACTTCAATTTTAGGAGAAATTAAATAAATTTAAAACTACTTATTGAATTCGCGACAGCCGCGGATGAATTTTTTTAGTATTTTAGGCTGAAAATCAGGCTGCTCTAGTTCTGAAACGGCTTAAGATAGAGGTTGAAATTTTAAACCAGTCATTATATATGTAAACAAACCATGTGTACCAAATTTCATGAAAATCCGAGTTGATGGGTTGCATTTTGCCATTTTTCTGGTTCATTTGAGATGGAATGACCCACTAACCACGCCTAAGATTTTGTGCTTTTCTGTACACATTTGTTTTAGAGAGAAAAAAAAGAACTGCAGTAAAATTTCTTTTACACATTTCACACTTGCGCTTTTTTTACATGTAACTAATTTTCCCCCAGAGTCCAGCTAAACTCTTATACTTCCCATGCTGTTTTGTTTTCATTTGTTTATTTTCTACATTAATTACAGTGGCGGCTCATGGTCTGACAGTTGGGGGTTCAATGTCTGACTTTTTCTACTAAGATAAGAGCAATTATCCCATTCCAAATAACATACGTGGGTGGGTCTCAACATGAAGACATAACTATTGACAACTTTTAGTAGGCCTCATATTAAGTTGTGTGTATGTTGTTTTTAAATTATTCTAAAAATATATAGTTAAAATAAAAGGATAGTTAAATATTTCTGTTTAATATTTAAAACAGGAAGCAGCCTACCGAGTTCCTTAATTTTGCATTTGTCTTTAATAGAGATAGAGAAAAAAAAATTGTTTTTAAAATAGATTGAACACTATTCATTTTACCAAATCAGTGAACTGAACACAAAAATAAGAAATACCTGAACACTTAAAACACAAAAAATACCAGCAAACACTCTGAAGGTTACACACGCTTTGATCAGTTTTATGTTCATACAATTATTTAATGACTACATTAAATACACTTTATTTTCGGAATACAATTACTTCACTATTTTATTTGATTTTAAGGCTTGACTGCATACATTTTCATTGCATTGTAAATGAAACAGAGACATCTGACACAAAACTGATGGTAAACGGACAAATAATGTGGTAAAAATCATAATAATGGCGAATGGCAGTATTATGAAAATGTTAAAATTCCCAGTCTGTGTGGTTCGGCCCTCGTCAGAACTATTCGTCTCTATTGCTAAGACTCGGGATTAGTGACTGCTGAATGTAATTTTGCGTATACTGATTTCCCCCTCCAAAGCTGTCTACACAGTCCAGGAGGTGTTTTGCACCTCCAAGCAATTGTAGCAAGCAATTCGTCTATTACGCAAATCCATTACTGTTCAGTCACCAAGATTAATCCCGTAAATCTTGTTATTTAAATATGAAACCATTATCTCAACAAATCCTTAAACATATTTAAATTTTTAGGGGGGTTCACTGAACCTTATGGACGAACCGCCACTGATTAATTATGACCCTAATATTAATTCACTAGAGGTACGAAACATCATTTACACGTTTAAATATTAACGCTGATTTACCTTGCTTATGGTGCATTTATGAGAGTCTGATCACAGTGATCACAAATGTTTGGGACAAATCATACTTTCCAGGAAACCATCAATTAATGCTAATCAGCTGCATTAGCAGTGATCTTTAAGGTAGCTTAAAGTTCATGAAACATACAGTATTTGTTCACTGTTCATTAAGTGTGACTAGCTTCAGATAATTTAGTTTGGTACATTCAAATCTTGCACACAGAACAAAAGAGGAAGTGCATTACAACTGATGTGAAGATAAGCATTTTTAAAGTACTGGGCATGTTAAATTCTACAGTGGTTAAACAAAAGAGAATAAATTTCATTTGTTGGTGTGAAGAAAGTAAATACACATTGTATTTCATAAGTTTATACTGTATTATTCTGAGTTACGAAGTATAATTTATATTCAGTACACTCCTGTGTTATGTATTTGTTTATAATGTACTGTCTTCCCTCACACACTGTTTTAATATCAAAATTATTGGTTTATGTTGATGCACTCAGTAAGGTATATTCACTGTGTTTTAATATATCAAACACTTTAATGCATCTTAAGTACATTAAACTATTAAGTATGTAAACATGTCTTTACAGTGTGCAATAAAATAGGAGTTTCACTTTTTTAAGGACCATGGTAAACAGCAAAATACACAAAATTCTATTTCTGTAAATTTTATGACTGCCAGGATCAACAGTGAAAGTAAACCATAAATTCATTCCCTGTCATTCCACAGGTATTAAGTTTATACTTACGCTATGCTTTTTCTCATCGCCATTAATTTTGCATCTTTTTCTTGAAGCAGAACAGCTAGTTTATCTTTCTCTAATGTAACCAGCTGCAACTTGGAGGACACATTCTCTAACTGTAAAGTAACAGCCTTCAGACGGTTTGTTAATTTTGCCTGTGCTTCTCTTAAAGGACCTACAGTCTACAAACATTAAAATCAAAATTTATTTAAATATTTAAGTATAATTCAATAATTAGGCTAATTAGTTACATACTACATATATACACTATACTACACATAGTGTACATATACTATACTATACATATATATATATATATATATATATATATATATATATATATACTACACTATAGTTATCTTGCAAGTATGAAATCATTTGATCTACAGTGCTAGAGTTGTCTGGAGGTTGATGATTCAAATTTTTATTCTAGTTTTTGAGGTTGTCATTTCAGAAAGTAGGAAATAGGTAGCCTTCACATGTTTATGCACTCTGTGCAGTGTATCTAACTCAGTTTACAATATTTATAGTGCAGCAATTTACTCCACAGTAATTTTAAACATTTATTTACTGAACAGTTTTTTGCATCCTCTTCAAGTCTTATACAGTTGTGCCTACCATTGTACACAATTTTTCAATCAATATTTAACATTTTTTATATTTTTTTAACTTAGTGATATATTGCCATTTTGAAAATAAATCAACAATTGAAATCTTAAAATATGTCTCTTATTCTATACATATGTTAACCTATGACGAACATGATGTTTGGAATGCCAATGTCAAGCACTCCATAGCCTCAAACAGTGAACTGATTTGTATGGCAACGTGAACAAAATGTGTGACCAGCCATGTACTGGTGTATTTGCACATCCTGTAGCAAGATTTTAAACATTTGTTTTTAGGACTGTGTAGTGCACATTTCATGAAAATCTGTTACTTTATTCTGTGGCAAAACAAGTACTTCTGCGGCAAAACAAGTACATCAATTTAATTCCATTTGCAAGAATATTTATAAACATATCCTCACTAAGACAAAGTTTTAAAAAATTCATATGAAACATGTAACACTATCAGTGTCTGAAAAAGATCATCATCACCTGCAAGGATTAAACCAAGGCCGGTTTGTTCCGGTCTCAAACAGGCAAAGATTAGAGCTGGTCACTCCAGCACTTCCTCGGACGTCCCACACCTCTCCGTCCCCTTGGGTTATAGTTCCATAGTTGTTTGGGGACGCAGCAGTCATCCATTCAGCAAAGATATTCCCACCGATTCAGCCATTACTCGGCAATCTTGTCATTATACTCGTAATATTCAGTTATATCTGTGTATATATAACCATAATAAAAGCCATATATCTGTGTTTCTTCTATGATCATGGAGAGTATACCCTACCAGATGCCTGAGAAATCTCATTTCAGCCGCTTGAATGCGACTGGCCTGGCCTTTAGTTAGAGTCCAATTCTCAGACCCATAAAGAAGTGTGGGAAGGGCCATCACCTTATAGATTTTAGGGGTGTTTCTTTACTTTCTGATTTAAGAGTTCGCCTAATGGTCCCGCACATAAGGCTGAACTTATGCAACTTATTCACAACATCGCAGCTTGTATTATAAGACACACTGTAGCCCAGGTATTCAAAATTGCTGACTTGTTCCAGGACAGTACCGTCTATTACAATTTTCGCCTGTAATGGGATCAGTTCCTCGAAAAGCCATCACCTTGGTTTTAAGTGTGGATATTTGTAATCCTGAGTCTGGAAAAGATAAAAGACAATTTCTGCCAGTTTCCTATTACCATTTTTTTATTTATATTGTGATGTAACATGTCATCTGTATTGTTTTATGACATCATTAAATTTTAGGTATCTATTAACCCCTTAATCCCTATTAACCGCTTATATTTATATGCCTATCTTCTTGGTAACAAAGTAATTACAAATAACGGGTTGTTGTTTTATATTCTGTAGTTTTATTTACAAACTCACACTTGCTGCACCCCAGAATGAACCATTTCTTGTTTAGAAGGATTAAATTATTTAAGTGAATCCCTTAAGTTTGCAGTTCACAAGTAATATTAGAAATTTACTCTTAATTTACAGACAGGAATTCAGAGTTGTAAATTTAATATTCATATTTGAAATAGAAAGTAGAAAATCAAACTATTTAATTTTCATACTATAATGTCTTACTTCAGATACAGGAGATGGCAGATGGCCACTAAGATTGATAGACTGGAGATTAAACATGTAAAAACCATGACAACTGCTGTATGATGTAAGATCATCCCTGCATGATGGAGATGATTAAGTATTGTATTAAAGCAAACTGAACAAGACTTATTTTGGAGAAGAATCACTCTATAATGTTATGGGAGGTATTCATTCAGCAGTGCTAATGATAAAGATCATTTACACCAGTAAAAATTAAAGAAACACATTTTAAAACTTAAACTCCATGTATGCACTGACATACAGAATGCATATTTTCTTTTTCAAGTAAGAATAATATTTCCTCTTCTGTTAGCATCACAACTTACTGACATAATAGCCTACCCCTAGTACTTCCTCATCAGTCTTTCCATCTGTAACAGTCAATGGCAGAGTAGCGCAGTGGGGGAAGGTCCTTGCTTTATATGACATTCACTGTGCTGTGGTATAGGTTCAGCTTAAAGTCAAATCAATCCAACTTCTTTATTTACTGTTGGGGCAACACACGTTTCACAGAGTTAGGCAGAGCTCAGTCAATAACAATGTGATATCTGTATTGAACATACACAATACCTATACCCACTTTGCAGTTTGTTACTGCACATGATTAAATGCAGACTTGGTGCTGCTGGGGGGGGGGGGGGTGATGTGAGCTGTACCACAGCTAAAGGGCATAACAGGAATCAACTGATCATTAACCAGTAAAGCTGCTTAAGATGTGCCTAGTTATGAGATCCTCTATACAAAAATATTTTTAGGAAAAATTCCCACGCATTTTGTAGTTTTGGAAAAACATTGTTTTATTTTAATTTATCATAAAATTGTAATACAATCTAATCTGACTTATAATTTATAACTCAAATAGATGAGTTCATACAATTTAATAAAAATCAATAAGAACAAAAATTTTCTACATCATCAACAAAATAAAGGTAACAGTGAAAAGACTTTGCTATTACGTCAAGGAAAGGACAGTACACTGCTGTGATATTTATTTAAGAATATTTTGATTTTATGACTATCAAAATCGAACACACTGTGATTCACTCTTTAAAAGTAAATCTACATGAACCAATGACGTATAAACAGTGTTTTCAATTTAAGAAGGCAAAATAATTTTTTTAAATTATTACAGTTGCTGTAATAAAAACATAATAATATATATTTAGAAATATTTCACACTGACTATATCAAAAACGGCTTACAGCAAATGCCGTTTATAACCATTTCTGATTCAAACTCCGAAACACAGTGAATTTGAATATGACTTGACTTATGAATGATGTCTTTAAGAATAGTTAATTAATAAAGTTGAGTTGGTGATTATAATCAAAAACAGAAATTACACTGTTGCACACCACTATAGAAAAATCCCGATTAGTGCTTTTAAGCTTCACAGCTCATATTTTTGATCTGATGATGATGAGTTGTGAAACTACAAAGCGCTACAATATAATCGGGATTTTTTTTCTATCATGGTGTCAACAGTGTAATTTCTGTTTGATGTTTTTAAGATGGCATTACTTGTTACTAGTTTTCTGTGTTATTATATGAATAACAGAAAGCAATTAATTTAAATAGCTAACATATCAGTGCAAACCTGTAACATCACTGATATACAACACGGTTTTATCAAAAAGTTTATGCAATTTTTGTTTATTTAAAAAATCATGTCTGTATTTATACTATCCCCTTCAAATTGATCCCATCAGTTATGCCTTTACTTATGCCAAAATTTCTGGCACTGTTAAAATATTTCTGGTATGTACTTTGTGGTATAGCCTTGAGCTTACTTAATGATTTTTGTTTGATGTCTTCACCGACTGAAACGTTGTCCTTTCATGATTGTAACATGGGGCTTATCTGATGAATACAGTGGCTGCAGTATCATTACGGTGTTACTTTTAGCCGAAATTCTTCTCAACAAGCTATGTTGTGTAAACTAGTACCTTACCATAATGTAATTTCCATATGTGTCTTTTTCCATAAAACTGGCTGTTTCCTTCTAATAGCTTCATGCAAATAACATAAAATATCCAAATAATACTCTTTATTTGCTGTGATATGGTAAAAATTCATTGAACACAATACCAAAATTTTCACCTTAACACCGCAAACTTCAAGTCATTAACACCTGTCTTTGAAGCTTTTGTACTGTTTCCAAACCGCTCGTTCTGTAACATTTTCACCCCACAGCACTTTGTCATTTTTTTATACAAAACTTAATGCAAGTTCGTTAATCCTACATTGCAAAAAGTTAAATATTTCCAACAAACCAAAACAACTCGTTCAATTAGCTATCAAATCCAAATATGCATCCAATACGACTAAACATTTTGTAAATTGTTACAAACAGGTATAGCAACATCTCAACAAAATTTTGAACTGGACAATTCTAATGCAATGAATTTAAAAATTGCATCAACTTATTAATCAATCCTCGTACACGCTGACTGTTTCAGTTTGGAAACAACTGAACATCATGTGAGAGAGTAATCTTTCAATTGTTCATATTTCAGTATACATACTAGAGAAAAAAACTGTGTGTACGTAAAGTATGTAACACTCATCCTTACTTTGTTCTCTTCTTGTAATTTGCTGAGTATCTGTGTCAGCTGGTGAATCGACTTCAGTTGCTGATCAGACTTGGCATTCGCTGCTTCAAGCGCTAATTTTGCCTCATCAATTCTTGCTTCATAATCTTTCTCCTTTTTCTTAGCAACTACCAACAAACGTCGACTCTCTGCTAAGTGCCTGTACAACAATAATTTGCATATGTTTAATGTTAGTTTACCAAGCGGGTCAGGACAAACGTGTTTTACAAACAATAAATTGTTTGAACATGATATAACTAGCTGTATGTGCAAATTAAAAGACTCACATGCTAAGTTCATCTTTATCAACTTGCTGCTTTCTGCAAGTTTCCTGCATCTGTTCACACATTTTCTGCAGAAATTCGCAGCTTTCTTCTAGTTTCAACTGTAGTTGTTTAACATTTTCCCTCTCGATTTCATCACCAGGAACATTTTTATCTTTCTAAAAATAATTTGTTAATTTATTAGTAGATTTTAGATTCTTTATATTGAATTCAATTTGTTCCTATCCGCTATCTACTAACTTCCAATACACATTTTCGAGCACACCATCAGATCAGATTTAAAGCCACCTATGATGGCTTTAAAGATAATCCAAAGATGGGCTAAACTGCTCAAAAGTGCTTATTGATAGTCACTGGACTAGTAGACAGCAACAGGCTGGGTTCTGAAAATAATAAAATTATATTTTAGTAATTACTATTTTAATTCTCCAATGCTTTATTTTTTAAGATTTCTTCAGACTAACAAATAAGCACTACTGATAGTGTTCAATAAATGTAAAAAAAAAATCACTAGAAAAAACAATTCCAAAACAAACAAAATTAATTAGTTTTCTATTCTTAAACAAAGATACCATGAGGGGTGTTCAAATTTAAATTATAATTTGAATTTGGTGCCAAATAAAAGAAACAAAAGCTGAAGTTGGTAGCGCTATCTGATTGTTGGAATTGACTGTCACTTATTCAAAATGATCGTCGAATTACAGTATGGTGTATTGTTTCTATACTCAATATCAGTGTTGGTAGTGTGGATAGCTTTATCAGAAATCAACTTAATTACCAGAAAATATGCACACATTGGATTCCACGAATGCTAACAGATGAACACAAGCAGACACGCCTGCAGGTGGTCACACATTGTTGGCACAATATGAAGAAAAGGGTGATGAATTTTTACACTCTATTGTCACTACTGATGAAACTTGGGTACACTATTTTACCCCAGAAAGCAAAAGATCATTGATGCAGTGGCGACATCCTTCATCTCCGAAACCGAAAAAAGTAAAAAACCACTTTTTCAGCAGGAAACATTATGGCTTCATTCTTTTGGGATATGCGGGGTGTTCTACACATTGATTTCCTAACAGAGCAGCGCATTATAAATGTCGAGTGTTACTCAAATTTACTGAGGGCTCTAGTAAAAACAGCCATCCGAAACAAGCAGAAAAAGTCAACATTCTGTCTGTTTCTTAAAGGATAATACGTGCCCTCATGTGGCCGCTCATACGATGGCTACAATACGTGAATTAAAGTGGACTATTCTGCAACATCCCCCCTATAGTTCGGACCTTGCACCCTCTGACTTCCATTTGTTTGGACCCTTAAAAGAAGCTCTAGGGGGTAAAACGTTTTGTTCCAATGAAGAAGTCATTCAAGCTGTTTGAGAGTGGGTCTGTTAGCAGCCAAAGGAATTTTTTCTGAAGGAATACGGAAGCTACCCAAAAGATGGGGCCTGTGGATTGAAAAGGAGGGAGACTATGTTGAAAAATAACAGTGTATAATTTACTTTTCTTATGTTACTTTTTGAATAAATAATAAATTATAATTTAAATTTGAAAGCTCCTCATAATATTTGCTCTCTTTTGGATTTTGGGTATGAAGGGCCATGGTGTACTGTTGGATATAATCTTCAGATACATGTTTTGGTCCTCTGTTGAACTTGTTCGATTTGCTGGCCGATTATCTAGAGTAGTGGGACACGACAAGATTAATGATTAATTCATAATGAGATATAACTCATTAAGAGTTTAGTAATAATAAAACAATAAGTCAGATTGATTTTTTGAATGAAAAATACCGGTATATGTTTTATTGATAAAAACATAGTACTAACATTCACTGATCACGATACTGCTATGATAGAGGGTCTGGCATCTGACTCAGTAACTTCCTCTCAAATATATTCCAGCGTTTCAGTGCTCTTTGGGTATTATACTAGTCTGCAACATATTTTTTTAATGTCTTTGCAATTAAAGTGGCAATTGTGTGTACTGGCACCAACAAAATGCTTATTTTACAGCACTGTAGTACACTATATGAATCATACTGTAGTTCATAGTAACAGTGACGATGACTCTGTGGGCTGTCCAAGCTGCCAGGCAAGCCCACTGCCTGCAACTGCACTGCATTCTGAACTTCTGATGAGCTCCTGCTCAGGAACAACAGTGAAAATCATGGAAATTTTAGGTATGTCCTGCTACCAACAGGGAGCATTTGCATTTGCCGAGGCCAGGTCCAAGTTAGCACAGATAATGGGCTGTTATGCATGCACTTGCTCAGAATGCCTCCACCATTGTATTAAATAATCAAGATTTATTTCAAGATTGTGTCTCTTTATGGCCTAAAAATTCATAAAATTTAACTACATTGTCATACTAGCATTTGTATATAGCATGCAGTATTCTCTCTGTTGAGTTGGTCATATCTTTCCTTAATTTTTCCATGTCCAGAGTTTAATCTTCATTTTGATGGAACTAAACAATCAACTGTAACATGACTGACCAAGATCTCTGTAAAAAATATTCTATGGGTACATGTAATAATATATGAAGCCAGCAAATTCTTAAATATAACCACAGATCAAAACAGTGAATGGTCTGGAATGGTCAACACAGTAGAGGGGCTACTAGAGTATAATAATTACAAAAAAAAGTTAGTAGTAATCTGGTGTTCATAGGCTTAAGTTTACCATCTCTGAACTCATGGATAAAGCTTGTTTTTCTTGATCATGTGTATCTTGTTTAGTCTCACCAGGAATTTTCAACAATGCAGACTCCATGTCAGCTATTATCTGTTGTAGAGCTACATCTTCACCTATAAAACCAAGAACAATAATATGTTAATTTGTTAGTTTGTGTGACAGGTAATTCAAGAAAGGAGAGAAAAATAACAATTAATTACTTTTCAAATTTCATAATTTCTATTTAGTAAGTCTAAGCAAAAAGTTCGATATCTCTAATTATTTTTTTGTTTTTATATGCTTTTTTTCCGTCTTTAGAAAAGAGAAATGCAATAATAAAACAAGTATTAAACATTATAAAATGCAGTTTGAACGATAAGAATTTGCACAAAGACTGAGTAGTACAAAAAATGAAAGGTTAAGTAAAGATGATATTGTTCAGAATTTTGGGCTGATTTCATTGAAAAACTAATACAAAAAAAGTTACAAACAGGTTAAGTAATTTGTTTAGGTATTAAGCAAAATTGGGGTAAAGTTTGATGTCATTTCCTATTCTCCTATATTATTTTTTGTCACTATTTTACTTGTGAACTTATATCAAAGACTCCAAAAAAGGTTTGGTTTTCTTATTCTGGAAAAAATTCATTTTTGCAAACTTTTATTCGTTTTTTGCACCCACGCTTATTTTAAGCTGTCATTTGTACAAGTGTTGATAATATTGTTTATACTTATCTTTTTGTAACACTCAATTTTGTTAATCTTTCACAACAACAAAATTGTGCATTTTTGGCATCCCCTCCTATTGCATGTTTGAGATCCAATAATTTGTTTTGCAAATTTTTATTTAAAAAAAATAGCGGATTTTTTGTGATTGCAATTATTTTAGGCTGTATTACATGTAGGAGTACAAAACAACCGATCTCCACATGTTTGGTGAAGCACGTTTTTGCAAATAAAAAATTATTCAGGTTTACCACTTCTGCAGCTAGTTTATACCTGAACGCACATGGAAAATAAATTACATGTGATATGTTTTTTACATTTTTTTTTTTAATTCCATAATTGGGTTTTCAAACTTTTTGGAAAAATCATCTAAGTATTAGTAACGGACCACATTTTTTGACTTGTAGGCCTAGTGGATATAAAAAAAAATGTTTTTGCCAATTAAAAAAGTATTAATTATACAAATGCTGGGTCCAAATGCTGTATTATGAATCTACGAGAATCCAAATTATATTGTATTACATGAAATAAAGTTAAAAAGAAAGTTGTGGAAAAGCAGTCAAGAATAAATGTAAAAAACATGCACAAATGATTTTTTTTTACATTACTTATATGCCAGTGTCTTTTAAAAAAGTTTATAAAAATTGTCATATACTTTTAGAGTTCAAATTTGGTAACAGAAATATTAAAAGAAAACAAAGCCTGCTGTCCATGGAGAACTGAATGGCCTACTAACTAATTAAGCAACCAATCTAAGCCAATGCAAACTAATAAATTTGTTATATATATATATAAACTTTCACATATGAACTTACTTTGGTTATCACTTCCCCATACGTTTCAAGGTGATGTGCCTCTTCCTCAGTGGGAGTAAATACTGAATGTCATTTTACAGAATAACGGTTATGGACTATAGGTGTGTGTGGTGGGGGTTGATGGTGGGAGGGAATTGGCGCTGAGGTTCAAATTGTGTGTTTGGATCAGTGTATCGAATAGTGTATGTGATTTATAATGTAATTGTTCGTTTAATATGTTGTTTGGTTGTAGTGCGTGATATCTGTATATTTCAAATTGTTCAGCTGTGTTTAGTTTTCTACTTTTCGGTAAGTAGTGTAATATTTCCATGTTGTGTTCTATGTTTGTGTAACTGTGGTTTTCGTTTTGTAAATGTGTGGCAAATGTGGAATGTATGTAGTTTGTGGTGAGGGCTTTTAAATGTTCTGAAAATCTGGAGGAAAAAGATCTTCCCGTCTGGCCGATGTAGAATTGGTGACAATCATTACAATTTAATTTGTAAACCCCTGTTTTGCTGTATGTGTCTGTGTCTATGTTAGTATTATTTATGTGTTTCCTAATGGTGTTGTTGGTACTGTAGGCTACTTTATAATTATGTTTCCTAAATGTGTTTGCAATTTTGTGTGTATTGGAATTGTAGTATGTAAGTGTTATGTATTTATTGGGTTGTGTGCTGTTGGTCTGATGTGTTTTACTTTTTGTGTTTAGGATGCGTTTGTGTAGTTTATTTATTAAATCGGGGTTGTAACCATTTTTGACTGCTATATATTTGATTGTGTTTAATTCCTGTTTTGCTGTATGTGTCAGTGTCTTTGCTAGTATTATTTATGTTTCCTAATTGTGTTGTTGGTTCTGTAGGCCACTTTATAATTATTAATTTATTAACTCCTAAAGGCAGTGCCTTGTCGCTGTAGCCACGTCACTCTATCCCTTGCGATATTCTTCATTTCTTCATAGGACCCACTATTCACGACATTCATTGTGCTGCGGAAGTATGCAGTTCTTGGTCTTCCTTTGGGCTTCTTCCCCACTACTTTGCCCTCAAAGATGTTAGTTAAAAAAGCACTATGTCTGATCACATGCCCTGTCAACTTAGTCTTCCTCACCTCTATACTCCTAAGCAGTGTTCTATTCTCATTTATTTCCTCTAAGATCTATTCATTCGTCTTCCTATCTGTCCAACTAGTTTTTGTCATTCTCCGCCAAATCCACATCTCCATTGCCTGAAGTCTGTCACTCTTCACCATCCCTAAGGTCCACGATTCATACCCGTAAGTTAAAACACTCCATACAAATACCTTAACAAACTTTTTCCTTGTTTCAATACTAATATGGTTGCTTGTTAATAAGTTCCTTTTGCTCTGGAATGCTTGTTTTGCCAGAGCTACTCTCCTCTTAATCTCTGCCAGACACTTATTCCCACTTGTAACTATGCTACCCAGGTAACAAAATTCAGTAACGTGCTCCAATATTGTGTTGTTCAACATAATGGTTGATTTAATGTCTTCTCTTTTTTTACTTACAACCATTATTTTAGTGTTCTCAACATTTATCCTCAATCTCCAAGCGTGAAGAATTTTGTTAAACGTACCTAACATTCGGGTCATATCCTTTTCTGAGTCAGCCTTTATAATTACCTATGTTTCCTAAATGTGTTTGCAATTTTGTGTGTATTGGAATTGTAGTATGTAAGTGTTATGTATTTATTGGGTTGTGTGCTGTTGGTCTGATGTGTTTTACTTTTTGTGTTTAGGATGCGTTTGTGTAGTTTATTTATTAATCGGGGTTGTAACCATTTTTGACTGCTATATATTTGATTGTGTTTAATTCTTCTTGGTAGTCATGTGTGTTTAGGGGTATTGAAGTGAGCCTATGGAGCATGTAATTGAAAGCTGCATGTTTGTGTTGAGTTGGGTGGTTGGAAGAGTTATGTATGACCATGTCTGATGTGGTGGGTTTCCTGTATATTTTGTATGTGTGTGTGTTGTTTGTTTTGGTGATTGTAAGGTCTAAGAAGTTTATGCTATTATTTAGTTCTATTTCAAGTGTGAATTTTAATTTATGGTGTATAGTGTTAATATATTTGTGGTAATTTTCTATTTGTCTTTTGTTGCCGTTGTAGAGGAGTAAAATGTCATCAACATACCTGTGCCAATATATTATTTTATCGGTGTATTTGTTATTATTCAGTATGTGTTCCTGTTCTATGGTGTGTACAAATATTTCGGCTAGTATACCTGATACAGGGGAGCCCATGGGTAGTCCATCTGTTTGTGTGTAAAACGTGTTATTGTGTGTGAAATAATTTTGATCAGTGATAATTTTAGTTAGATGGATGATCTCTTTTATGTGTGTTTCAGGTGTGTTATTTATTTTTAGTAATTGTTCTAATGTAGTTATAGTTTCTTTTATGGGAACATTGGTGTATATGTTTGTTATGTCAAATGATGCTAGTGTGGAATTGTGTGGAATGTGGACATGTTGAGTTTTATTCACTAGATCTAAATTATTTTTGACGGTGGTGTTGTTTGTTAAATTTATGCTATTTCTGATTAATCTATCTAAGTGTCTGGCTATTTTGTGTGCAGGTGCTTGTGTGTTGTTTATAAGTGGCCTGATGGGAATATTTGGTTTGTGTAATTTCGGTAGTGCATTTAGTGTAGGGCGTTTGGTTTAATTTGTTTAAGATATTTGATGTTGTCAGGTGATACTATGTGTTTTGTGTTATTTAAGGTTTTGTTTATTTGTTTGTGATATTTTGGGGTGGGGTCTTTATTTAATTTAGTGATGTTGTTTTCATTAAAAAATGTTTCGATTTTGTTATTTAAAGCCTGTTTTTCTATTATGACATTTATATTACCTTTGTTTGCTTTGAGTATGGTTAGGTTGTGTTCTTGTAATTTACGTTGTATGTTTTTTAGTGTTTGGAATTCATTATTGCGTTGTTTTTGTTCGTATTGCTGTGTGTGTTGTAATCTGCGTTTTATATCATGGCGTATGGTGTCATGGTCTTCGTGATGTGTGTGTTGTATGGCTGTTTCAGCGTCTAGGACTATGTCATGTGTATGCCTTTTATTAATGTTGTTATTGGTTGGATTGATGCCTAAATTGTGTTTTAGACCTTTATCTAATAGGGTTATTTCTGCATTAGTGAAATTGGTCTTTGTTGTATTTACTGTACGTGTGTGAAACTTATGTGTCGGTGTAGGGACGGTTTCGTTTCTGCGTGTTAATAGGTTATTGATTTTTCTGTTATGTCTTTCCTGTATTTTTAATTGGATTTTCTCTATGATATTTCGTGTATATTGTATTATGTGTTCAAATTCAATGTGGTGTAAAATTTGTGTGAGTTTTACGTGTATGTTGTATGCCGTTTTGTTTAGTGTATCTTTTTAGTGTATCTTATTTTGGTGTAACTTTTTTTTGGTTGATTTTGAATTTTTCAAATGCACCTCTTTAAAAATTTTGAAAAAATTCACAAGTTATCTTTATATGGTTTTTAATTGTTTTTGTAAGTTTCACAATGGGATCATAATGGGAACATATAATAAAGTCTTTTTAAAAAAAGCTTTGCATTAGATTTTGATTTAAAAAAGCCTATTTCACGCACAATGCAAATCTTAATGTCTGTCCATTTTAGGTTTGTATACCTGTAAACCTGTAAAAGTAACTAACTTTAGGTCTAAATAAATAGTTCTATATATATATTGTAACGTAACGTAGCTAAGGTCCCCTACGTTACACAAAAACTTTATCATTATCAAAATAAAACAACATCAAATGTTCGTGATAATTAAGGTCAGGAAAGTAAACCTTCGTAAAATAAACAAATCAATAATACCAAGTAAGGTTACTAGGTAATAAAAAAAATCAGAAATGTTTATAAATACAAACTATAAAGTGGTCAGTGGAAAGTGTAAGCGATAAACACAGTGAAAAACAATGTGAAAATACTATAGACAGATTAATTAATTGTCTATAGTTAATTAGTATAATTATATACTAAGGAGTGGACTAATTAATTGGTATTTAATATGTTATAATAATGTGCATGTTATTATGTTTTGTCATGTTATTTTGTTTGCATGGTATTTATTTTGTCTTTTGTATGTGGCAGCAGTGAAGCAATTGCTTTGAGAAAGCATCAATTCATGGATGTTAATTTCATTTATGTTAAACTTTATAAGAGTAAATATTTGGATACTTACTTTGAATAAATAATAGAGATATTATTAGATTATATTTGTAAACTTGGCCATGAAGGCAATAATTGTTGATAAATTGCCAAAGGGTTATTGTAATTATGGTATAAACAGATGAAGGGGTCAATACTAAAATAAATAATAATAAATTGAAATCAGGATAAAATAAAATCGGAATGATTGGCCACAAGCCAGTGACACATTGTACAGTAGGTCAGATCAGAAAAGTTAAATAACTAAAAAAAGTAAAAACATTCAATGTAATATAATAAATTAAAGGAAGGCAGTAGTATTAATTAATACAAGGATAAGCGACTTAAAATATAAAAAATTATAACACATGTAATAAAACAAATAGGCCTAAAATTAGTATTTTGTAAAGGGAAAATAATACCTATTAAACTAGGACAGAAAATGTAGCAAAATGTATATAGTTTAATAACACAGATTATGTGAAAGTTTTATATGATGTAATATAATTTTAATAAGGGAGTATTTTATTAAGTATGTGCAAGAACATTTTTCTAATTACGGCTCTAGGATAACAAATATTATCCAATAACAGAACAAGCAATGGTTGTCATGGACGACAAAATAGAAGATATCTTGTTGATTAAACACTCAATTGTTATATATGAACGAGGACAGTTCAGTTCCATGAATCGAGAAAAAAGAGAAATCTGAAGAATAAATTGCTTAGTAAATTCTAATAACTATTAATTAACAAAAAGATAATATGCAAGAAATTTTGTTTATTCAATAGGACTCAACTGTTATATATGAACGAGGACAGTTCAGTTGTGATAAATCTCGAAAAAAACCAATAAACCTAATAAATAAAATTACTGTCAATCCAAATTAATAGATAGTAACTGATCAAAAAGACGGTTGGACGACTTCCGAGGCTCTCATTCTGAGAATATAATTCTACCTATCAATAAAATTAAAACCAAAAATCTAAAGAATAAATTAACTAACCATACCATCAAATGAGTAATAATGAAAAACGATAAATAACGAAGACAACCCAAGACCAAGAGAAGTCGAAGTAAATAAATACCTTAAAACGAAAATAAAGAAAATTAAAATTACGTACAGAACCCCACTTTCTACAACGGAGCGAAGATTTAATACTACACAAATTCCATTTGGACCTGTGACCACCAGAAACGAAAAATTAGCGAAGATCAAGAACTGAACCTTCCACTACATCCTGGGACACCAACACCAAACTTTTATTGAGAAGCTGGAGGTTGATATATTCAAGACATTCATCATCACTCTGCTATCAGTCACCGTTCAGTGGAACACTGCCTTAACGAGTATCTTGTAAACGTATGGTAAAAAACCTGCTTATGTTTATATTTTATTTAATAAGATTTTAACTAAATTGTAATACCTTGTAACCTTAACTTGCATTTTCTGACCTTACTAATAGTCACAAGAACTCCATTTACCCTGAGATTAAGAACAATTTAATAATATAATTAAACTTTAAAAACATCTAAACCCGAATTCAATAACTAATCGATTCAGTCCTGTTTGATCGATGTGTTGTATCTGTGCCATGAGAAACATCTGTTTTGAGAAAAAATATAAAAAATAAAGAATCTCTCCTGAATTTGATGAGTAATTATTCTTGATTAACGATTTAGTGTATTTTAAGTAACTTATAGTGTACAAAGGGAGAAACAAGAGGAACACCAGGCCCAAACCATTTAACCTATAATAACTGGCTGACTGTAAACAACAGCGCTAGTCCGCGGACAGATGGTGAATTACACGAGAAGAGAAAATTAATTCACGTCAGTCGCTCTCCGCTCTCTCAATAGTGGATGCAGACTAGGCTTGAATAATAACGATCGAATTACCTAATATATTAACTGGTGTCGAGCGTTATTCTTTCGTAAAGTACTTAATCTATAATATATTTGCCAAAGCCCACTCACTGACTCATCACTGTATTTCAACAATGACAAGGCCTAGAAAGATGAAACTTTACATAAATATTCACTAGATACTGTAGATGTGCAATAAGACGGGGTTTGACAAAATTCAAAATTTAAGGGGGGGTTTTGGAGGGGTCAAAGTGACCGATTATTCTCATACTCACTCACTCACTCATCACTGTATCTCAACAATGACGAGGCCTAGAAAGATGAAACTTTACATAAATATTCACTAGATACTGTAGATGTGCAATAAGACGGGGTTTGACAAAATTCAAAAAATTAGGGGGGTTTTGGAGGGGTCAAAGTGACCGAATATTCTCATAAGAAATACATGACAGTTAAAACGTGACAACTGTTAGGCAGCTTCTAGATGAAATAGAAACGTGAAATTTGTTCTACAAGTTAACTTAACCCTCTTTTAAAGAACACAAAGGTCAATCTTAAATAATTTTAATTAAAACTACCCTAAAGAAATCTATAATATATTTGCCAAAGCCCACTTACTCACTTAGTCATCACTGTATCTCAAGAACAACAGGGCCTACAAAGAAAATATTTCCGAATAAATTGATTCAAAGTTGTAAAAGGAGCGTAATAAATATATAGAAAACATTTGTCAGTAGAAAACAATATTATACGATATATTAACTATTGTCTTAAATAAATATTAATTAATTATGAACACATGAATTTTATGCATTCCTGCGATAAGAGCGTGTTCCCAGAAGTACTATCACACAATTTACGTAACATATTTGTTTACATTGCAATGTAGTCCATAAAGAGTTGTTATGTTTAGTCTGGTCTGGACACAACTCAGACACACTTGCATCATGGGGTTCCGTCTAAAGGCCACTGATAACAGGCCAGAATGCTGTTTTGTTCAGTTCAGTTCAGTCACTACACTGCCACTGCACACTCCTGCTACTTTGTTTAAGACGATTATGTTGTTAGTTTTAGTTTGAGCATTGGATATTCTTGATTTTTTTATTAGTTTGTATCTTATTTTTTAGTTTATTTGTCAAGTTTGCAAGTTTGACTATTTTTCTTATTTTTGCAGTGTAGATTCCACTTTATTAAATAGGTTTTTGTTCTACCGCCGTTGTTGCTCTTACAGTTTTTGTTAAGAAGAGAATAATTTTGTTTTAGTTTGTTTTAAATAGGCTTTCTTTTCTACTTTTTACATTTGTTTTATTAGTTTGTATCTTATTTTTTAGTTTATTTGTCAAGTTTGAATATTTTTCTTATTTTTGCAGTGTAGGTTCCACTTTATTCAATAGGTTTTTGTTCTACCGCCGTTGTTGCTCTTACAGTTTTTGTTAAGAAGAGAATAATTTTGTTTTAGTTTGTTTTAAATAGGCTTTCTTTTCTGCTTTTTATATAAATTCTATATCCCTAATACATGATGGAACAAATTGAAGTTGATGGGATCATGGTACCTCACCGTATTGTGCCTGTGGGTGCAGATGGGTCGTGCTTCTTTTACTCCCCGTCTTACCTCATGTACGGTACTGTCTCCCATGCGTCTCAAGTGCGAACAAGCGTTGTACAGTACATTTGTAACAACTGGCAACGGTTTGAGGAGCATACAATGATAGCGTGTGGTAACATTTATAGAAGTTTGGCTGAATACCGTGCTCACATGTCTCTGTACACCACATATGCCACCCACTGTGAAATTCAGGCTGCTGCCGAAATATACCCTTACCATCTGGTGGTGTATCGTGATGGTGAGGTGATTGTACAGCCTGATGAGTATGAGGAGGGAAAGCCCATATTGCGATTCAAGTGTTCTGGACCCATGATGAATGCCCACTTTGAACCTCTTAGTCCTCAATATATTCCTCCTCATACATCAACTGTTGTTAACCGTCCCATCTGCACCTCGCTTGGTACTGAGAGCCTAGAAAAATTTGTTGTCGAGCAAACTGCCCAAGACCAATCCGAGGATGATATACCACTTATTTATTTGCTAAACTCTGGTAAATGTGATATCCAGAACCATTGTGTGACGCCCCCTTACTGACCTAATTTCGTCTTCCTCAGAGATCAGTGCTACACTTGATTCGAGTGTTGGGAAGAAAAGAAGAAAAAATCGACGTTCAAGAGTTAATGACAGAATCAAAAGACACAAAAATAGGGAGTCCGTAAGAAAATACAATAGCAAAAAAGTTCATGGAGAGGCTGTTAAAAGATACAACAAGGCAAACCCTGATGTTAACAGGGGTTCAGTTTCTAGATACTCAAAGAAACATCCGGAAGTTAATCAGGAAGCTGTTCGAAGGTACACTGAGAAGAGGCAACTGATCCCATGGAAAACAAAGTCTTTATCAGGTTTTAAATATGACCGTAGTACAGACTACAATAATGACACGGTTGTTTCTCTTGGTCACCACATTGAATGCAAGTGGTGCCATGTGAAAAAGTGGAAAGAAGAGAGCCCTGGCTTATGCTGCAGCAATGGCAAGGTTCGTCTTCCTTCTACTCAACAGCTTCCTGAGCCGTTCCATAGTCTTCTTACTTACAGTCACCGTCAGTCTCAGCATTTTTTATCAAATACCAGAAAGTATAATGGATGTTTTCAAATGACTTCATTTGGAGCTAAAGAGGTGCACGAAGGAAATTTCATGCCAACTTTTAAGGTCCAAGGGCAGGTTTACCATAGAATAGGAAGTTTGTTACCTTCTCCCCAGCAAGACCTCTCTTTTCTACAAATTTATTTTGTTGGAAACGATGAAAAAGAAACAGAAATCAGATCCAACCTCTTTACTGTGGTTAAGCCTTGGTTAGTTGGCCAACTTCAAAAATGTCTGCATGATAACAATCCCTACATACGAGATTTTAAAACCGCAATGGAAAATGTTCCGGAGGGGCAGGAGTTCAAAGTTGTTATTCATGCAGACAGGAAGCCTGCAGTTGAACATAGGGGTCGTTACAACGTGCCAGCAACAAGCGAGGTAGCTTTGGTTATTGTGGGACAGGAGTTTGAAAAGAGAGACATAATTCTTCACAGCAGAGACACAAAGTTGGTATGGATCAGCGAAAATCATCGTGCATACGACGCTCTCCAGTACCCTCTTATGTTCTGCCGTGGAGAAGACGGCTACTCTATCAATATTCCACAATATGATCCAATATCTAAAGCATCTCTCAAGAAAACAGTTTCTGCTTCAGACTTCTACGCTTACAGAATAATGGAAAGACAAGGTGAAGAAAGTTACCTATTGCTGTATCATAGTCTTTTCAACCAGTTTTGGGTTGATATGTATGCCAAGATAGAGACAGAAAGGCTTAACTTTATAAGATTCAACCAGAGTAAGCTGCGAGTGGAAAACTATGTTCATCTTAAAGACGCCATGTGTAAGGGGGATGCTAACATTTCAGATATGGGAAAGAGGGTCGTGTTACCATCCAGTTTTACTGGTGGGCACCGCTATATGCACGAGAGAACTCAGAACGCCATGACATATGTTCGTCACTATGGTCGTCCTGATTTGTTTATCACATTTACATGTAACCCGAAATGGTCTGAAATTGGAGCTGCCTTAAGAGACAGACAAAAGCCTCAAGACAGACATCACATCACAGCTCGAGTGTTTCATTTGAAAGTTAAAAAACTTATTCATCTTTTAACTAAAGGTTCCATTTTCGGTCAAAGTAGGTGTTACATGTATACTGTGGAGTGGCAGAAGCGTGGCTTGCCTCACGCACACATCTTGCTATGGCTGCAGGACAGGATCATGGCCGATCAAACTGACAGTGTCATAAGCGCAGAGGTACCTGACCCTGAACTTCATGAAATTATTAAGTCGACAATGATTCATGGCCCTTGCGGAAGCTTAAACAGGAACTCACCCTGCATGGTTAACGGCTCATGCTCCAAAAGATATCCACGTCCCTTATGTAAAGAAACCCAAACTGCTGACGATGGCTACCCCCAGTACTGTCGAAGGTCTCCTGCTGATGGTGGTTTTACAGTCAACATCAATGGAGTAGACCTAGACAGTCGGTGGGTGGTACCCTACAATCCTGTTCTGTCACGTACCTTTTTGGCACATATCAATGTCGAGTTGTGTAACTCTGTCAAATCGATAAAGTATTGCTACGACAGCACAGAACAATCTACACGTTTATCGAATGTGCCAGAAAGATCTCGACGTAAGCGTATGGTGTACGTGCTACTAGACGCATTTTGCGAGAATTTTCTCGACTGTGCTGCGCTTCGCTCGGGCGCTCGGACTGTGTCAAGGCCGTAGTAATTACGTAGTTCACGAGATATAAGGCGCAGTTTGGAAGCTTCTGGTGTGTGAGCGTGACTATAAATACATCGGTTAGCGGCCTTAGTTTTCAGTTCCATGCGAGATTTTGGATAGTGCGGTTCGAGAGTATTAGTGCGATATATTTCCAGAGTGGTTCGAGTTATTACTGTGTACGTTCAAGTAGTTATTATTGAAGTGTTGCGTTTTATAATCAGATGGTATAATTGTAATAAAATTGAGTTTTAATATTTGTGGACATTTTATTGCGTGTGTACAATTTTTCATTTGATTTGTTGTAGAGACTGTGTTGTTAATTACGAACTGTTTTACTGTAACAATTAAAGGTGTGATTAGTGACTTAATTGGTGTCTTGTTTCCACTGTACCTACGACGATCGAGTAGACCGTCGTAACAGTGGTGTCAGAACTGGGATAGAACGGTTAACAGTGGAAACAGTGGACGCTTTGTACAAGACGAGTGTGATTCGTAATTAATCGATAAACAATGGATGCCAGTCAGATGATGGAAAATTTACAGGCGCTGCTGTTGCAGACAGAAAAACGACAGGACGAGAAACGCAGACAGGAGGCGGAGGAAGCAGAAAGACGACAAAAAGAAGAACGAATACAAGAAAGAGAAGAAGCAGAAAGACGACAAAAAGAAGAACGAATACAAGAAAGAGAAGAAGCTGAGGAACGTCAGAAAGCACTAATGCTAGAAACAGAAGAAAGACAAAAAGATAAAACGGAAGCTCTCTTTGAAACTATGCAGAAACAGTTGCAAGAACATAGTACCGCAGAATTGGGTCTCCTACGAGGTGAGCTTAATAAACAAGTTACCTAAATATCGGAGGTACAAGAATCAATGACATTAAAAATAGCGGAAGTAGAAAAATCTGTCTCGAGTGTTGAAGAATCGATCTCTACAAAAATATCTGAAGTAGAAAAATCTGTCTTGACTGTGGAAGAAATTATGTCAACAAAAATATCTGCAGTAGAAGACTCGATTACAAATATAAAAGAGCAGATTAAAAATGAAGTCGAGCAGTGTCTGAAATTACAACCAAAACAACTTTGTGAACAGACTGTACCAATGATAAAGACAGAAAAAGACGCAGAAAATAAGTCAACAGAGAAAGTAACTTTGCCTTCAGTAGGGACAGTTCATATCAAAGCTCCAAACTTTGACGGAAGCAGTCACTGGGCAACGTACCTCCGCCAATTTGAAGCTGCTGCATGTGCAAATAATTGGACAGAGAAAGACAAGGCAGTCTCACTCGTTCTCGCATTAAAAGGACCCGCGGCAGAATTACTACAGAAAGTGCCACCTGACAGCCAGAACATCTATGCCGAGTTGATAAAAGTTCTAGAATTACGGTATGGTGATAAACATTTGCGAGATGTGTACTGCACCCAGTTGAGAGCAAGGCGACAGCATTCCGGGGAGAGTCTTCAAGAGTTTGAAGCAAGTATCGACAGACTAATTAGACTGGCCTATCCTGAAGCGCCAGAAGATTTTCGAACGCGTTTTGCGATGCAGACATTTACTGCCGGTGTCCGAGATAACGAACTACAGCAAGTGTTACGAATGGCAAGACACCAGAACAGTGCGGACGCCCTGGTACATGCTTTGCAATTTGAGGCCGCCAAATCAGCGTCTGGTTGGACAGTCATAAAGTGCGCACGCTAAAAGATCGCGACAGCACAGACGATGAGGAAGAAGAACAGGGAACAGAGGCTCGACGGTCGGCGCCACAGAATAAAATAAGAAAGGATGGAAGACCGAAGTGTTATAGATGTGGGAAACCTGGACATCTACAACGAGATTGTCGGGTTAGAATTCAGCAGCAGGGAAACGAGCAATAGTCGGTACAAAGGGGCGTGTGCTGACTAACTGGAGGAACGAAACCCCTAGACAATACGCAATTTCTACACTTCAGAAAAACAGCGGGAGCATGGTAGTTACCGGATTTGTTCAAGAAAGGCCAACCTCGATTACAGTTGACACAGGCGCAACAGTTTCTATTGTGCGCCCCGACGTGGTGAAAGATCTCAAGCCAATCTGGTGCTCTAACAGCTACTGGACGGCCTGTAAAAGTGTATGGAAAAGTGGAGATACACCTACGCCTCAGTAGACTTGAGTTTAATCATCAAGTACTTGTTGCAGACATTGTGGATGAAGCAATTCTTGGTGTGGACGTTATGAACGCATACGGATTTATAGTCGACTTCAAAAACAATGTCTTGAGAATCGGAGGCGAAGAGGTAATGCTATCAACAATGACAACAGTAGAAAAATCGATGGACGTCATAAACCAAGTGGCCGTAACTGTTCCGCCAAACTCCGAAAAGATCATCATGGTTAGAACTGCGGTAGATACTAGGGGCAATCAGTGCTCTATATTCGAACCCCAGGTAGTCAGCACACCGGGCATACTAATTGCCAGAAGTTTAGTAAAACCTGACGAAACCGGAAACGTACCTATTAGAGTGGCGAATATTTTGGATCAAGCTATCACTTTACAAAGCAATACGCTCCTAGGCAAATTGACTCCTGTGGCCTGGGTAGCCGGAATAACGCAACGAAGATCCAGTTCTTCGGATACTTCTAAATTACCAGAGGAACTGCAAGAATTATTGAACAGATCTTCTAACGACCTCTCAAGTGGTGAGGTAAAAGAACTCGGACAGTTTTTACACGAATTCAAAGATTGTTTTGCAGTTCGGGGACAGTCACTGGGAAGAACCTCTCTTGTGCAACATCGCATCAATACCGGGGACACAACACCGATACGCCAACCTCCTCGAAGGCCTCCATTATCTAAACAAGAGGAGATATCTCGGTTAGTACAGGACATGTTGACAGAGGGAGTAATCGAACCTTCGTCAAGTGCTTGGTCTTCCCCTGTAGTGCTGGTAGCGAAGAAGGATGGTGGATTGCGTTTCTGCGTAGACTACCGGAGGTTAAATGACGTTACAAAGAAAGACTGCTATCCATTACCGCGTTGACTGCATTATCGCGTTGACGATACACTCGACACGTTGTCCGGAGCACAGTGGTTTTCCACATTGGACCTGAAGAGTGGATATTGGCAAGTGGGTCTTCATCAAGAAGACAAGGAAAAGTCCGCTTTCTCGACCCCAAGTGGCTTATTCCAATTTAACGTCATGCCATTTGGACTCTGTAATGCACCGGCAACATTTGAGAGATTGATGGACCTGATACTCCGAGGCCTGACGTGGAAAACTTGCCTTGTTTACTTAGACGATGTCATAGTGATCGGGAAGACTTTCGAAGATCATTTGGAAAACCTTAAGGAAGTTCTAACTAGAATTCACGGTGCACAACTGAAGCTGAGCCCGAAGAAGTGTTCTCTATTCCAGAAGGAAGTACAGTATTTGGGCCATCTGGTTTCGGCAGCAGGCGTTAGCATGGATCCTAATAAAGTATACACCATAAGAGACTGGCCAGTTACGAAGAATAAACACGAAGTTCGGAGTTTCCTGGGGTTATGCTCATATTACCGACGTTTTGTGAAATGCTTCGCTACTATTGCTAAACCACTACATGAGCTAACGGAAAATAAACGAAACTTCCAATGGTCGAGAGAGTGTGAACAAGCATTTAGAACGTTGAAGATTGCATTATGTTCGCAGCCAATTCTCGCTTTTCCAGCTTCCGAAGGGAAGTACATCGTAGACACAGACGCAAGCAATACTGGTCTAGGAGCAGTTTTGTCTCAAGTGCAGAACGGTGAAGAACGAGTAATAGCGTATTACAGCAAGACGCTTTCTAAACCAGAGAGAAATTATTGTGTTACAAGAAGAGAGTTGTTGGCAATTGTCAGAGCTTTGGAGCACTTCCATAAATACCTCTATGGGAGAGAGTTTTCACTACGTACTGACCATGCTGCACTTGCATGGCTCTTGAGATTTAGAAATCCGGAAGGACAGTTGGCAAGGTGGCTCGAACGTCTGCAAGAGTACAACTTCAAGGTACAACATCGGCGGGGGCGCCTGCACGGTAATGCAGATGGCTTATCACGAAGACCATGCCCGGAAGACTGCCGACATTGCCACAGAAAGGAAGAACAAAACCCAAGCGAACATGTTCAAGCCATCACTGTAGATTTCCTGGCTGATGGCTGGACAACACAAGACTGTCGACAAGAACAGATGACTGATGAAGACATTGGACCGATCTTGACAGCAAAAGAGGAAGGTCGCCGCCCGGATTGGCAAGATATCTGCCATGGTTCCGAAGTGCTGAAGGGCTACTGGGCACAATGGGAATCTCTCACCTTAGAAAACGGATTGCTGAAAAGGGCTTGGGAAAAGTGCAGATGGACGAGACGTGGTCATGCAGTTGATAGTTCCCCGAAGTAAAGTGCAGTCTGTTTTGAAGGAGATGCATGATGGAACATCTGGAGGCCATCTTGGCGTTAACAAAACCCTTGACAAAATACGGAAGCGATTCTATTGGCTTCATCTTCGCCACGACGTAGAGGAATGGGTTCGGACGTGTGAAATATGTGCTGCAAGCAAGGGCCCACAAACCAGAAGCAGGGGAAAAATGAGACAGTATAACGTTGGACAACCTTTCGAGAGAATTGCCATAGACATTGCTGGACCATTCCCAGTTACTGACGATGGAAACCGGTACATCATGGTTGTAGGTGACTACTTTACTAAGTGGGTGGAAGCCTACGCAATTCCAAATCAGGAAGTTACCACTGTGGCAAAGCAGTTAGTTCACAACTTCTGTTGCCGTTATGGAGCCCCTATGGAAATCCATACGGATCAAGGGAGAAATTTCGAATCAGGAGTGTTTAAAGAATTATGCCGTCTACTTGGAATTCGAAAGACCAGGACAACGCCTTTGCATTCTCAGTCGGACGGGATGGTTGAGAGATTCAACAGGACACTTGAGCAGCATCTTTCGAAAGTTGTTGACGAGAACCAAACAGACTGGGACCAACGTATACCACTATTCCTTATGGCGTATAGGTCATCAGTACATGACACAACCGGCATGACTCCAGCAAAATTGGTGTTTGGGCGGGAGATTCGTCTTCCTGGGGACTTGATGTTTGGATCACCTGAGACTCAGTCCCAAGAGCCAAAGAACTATTCCTCGCAATTAGAAAACCAACTGCGAGAAATGAATCGCTTGGTAAGAGGACGGCTGAAGATTGCCAGTGATAAAATGAAAACTCGGTATGACATTCGCAGCAATAGTGTGGGTTTCCAAGAAGGAGATCAGGTCTAGTTGTTCAATCCAAAGCGCCGTCGTGGTCGCTCACCTAAGCTTCAGTCTAACTGGGAAGGACCCTACACTGTAAAAAAAAAGGATTAACGATGTTGTTTATCGGATTCAACAGGAAGGACAGCGAAAGTTCAAGGTCGTCCACCTAGATCGCCTGGCTAAATACAAACTGAGACGCTTTGCCAGTTCGGGACGAACAGGCTTAAGGAGGGGGCAGTGCTACGACAGCACAGAACAATCTACGCGTTTATCGAATGTGCCAGAAAGATCTCGGCGTAAGCGTGTGGTGTACGTGCTACTAGACGCATTTTGCGAGAATTTTCTCGACTGTGCTGCGCTTCGCTCGGGCGCTCGGACTGTGTCAAGGCCGTAGTAATTACGTAGTTCACGAGATATAAGGCGCAGTTTGGAACCTTCTGGTGTGTGAGCGTGACTATAAATACATCGGTTAGCGGCCTTAGTTTTCAGTTCCATGCGAGATTTTGGATAGTGCGGTTCGAGAGTATTAGTGCGATATATTTCCAGAGCGGTTCGAGTTATTACTGTGTACGTTCAAGTAGTTGTTATTGAAGTGTTGCGTTTTATAATCAGACGGTATAATTGTAATACAATTGAGTTTTAATATTTGTGGACATTTTATTGCGTGTGTACAATTTTTCATTTGATTTGTTGTAGGGACTGTGTTGTTAAATACGAACTGTTTTACTGTAACAATTAAAGGTGTGATTAGTGACTTAATTGGTGTCTTGTACTTATTTTGTTTCCACTGTACCTACGACGATCGAGTAGACCGTCGTAACAGTATATTTGCAAATACGTGAACAAGGGCAGTGATCAAGCAGCTTTTGTGTTGGAAAATGAGTGGGACGAAGTGTCCAAATATGAAGCAGGCCGTTACATAAGTAGTTCCGAAGCGGCATGGCGTATATTTTGCTTCCCAATCCATGAAAGATATCCTCCCGTAATGCATTTGGCTGTACACCTTGAAAATGGCCAGAGAATTTATTTTAATCCCGGAAACGTTCAAGACAAAGTTCAAAATCCACCCAAAACCACTCTACTGGCATTCTTTGAACTATGCAAATCAGACAATTTTGCCAGAACCATAGTCTACAGTGAAGTCCCTGCTTACTACACCTGGAAAAACGATAAGTTTAGTCGGCAGAAACAAGGCAAAGCCGTTCCCGGACATCCAGGAGTGAAAAAAGATCAAGTTCAAGTGCTCGGTCGGGTTTATACTGTACACCCTAACAATGCAGAATGTTACTACCTACGTCTTCTCCTTCATGAAGTTAAAGGGCCTACGAGTTTTAATGATCTTAAGAGGGTATCTGGCATAGTTCACTCCACTTATCAGTCTGCCTGCAGAGCGTTGGGTTTACTTCAAGATGACAATCATTGGGACATCACCTTGGAGGAAGCTGCTCTGTCGGAGTCACCACAGAAAATCAGACACCTGTTCGCCGTCATTTTGGTGTTTTGTCAAGCAGCGGATCCCTTAGTGCCGTGGGAGAAACACAGAGACAGTATGTCAGAGGACTTCAAGAGACAGATGGAGTATGAATGTCCGGGCTTAGAGCTTGAACTACGGAACAACATCATTTACAACAAATGCCTACATTCAATAGAAAACTTAGTCTCTTCAATGTCCAATCAATCCCTCCAACAACTCGGTCTTCCTTCTCCAAGTCAAGAGCCCAACAGTTCTGCAGTCAACCGCGAGTACCTGAAAGAACTCTCTTACAACACGGTCCATCTATCTGAATTGGTTGCTGAAAACGTGCCTAAACTGAACGACGAGAAGAAAAATGTCTACAATGAAGTAATTGCGAGCATTGAATCAGAGGTTGGACGACTATTTTTCCTTGACGCACCAGGTGGTACAGGGAAAACCTTTTTGATTAATTTAATATTAGCCACGGTAAGACAAGATAGGAAAATTGCTATATCTGTGGCTTCGTCACGCAACGTTGATGGATGGAGGGAGGACAGCTCATTCTGCCTTCAAACTGCCTCTCAACTTAAACCACTCTGAGACCCCATTTTACAACATATCAAAACAAAGCGACACAGCGAAGGTACTTAAGGATTGCAAGTTGATAATTTGGGATGAGTGCACCATGGCTCACAAAGGAGGAATTGAAGCTTTGGATAGAACTCTGCAGGACATTAGAAGCAATAAAAACCTGATGGGTGGAGTCACACTTCTAATGGCCGGAGACTTCAGACAGACTTTACCTGTTGTACCTAGGGGAACTCGAGCAGATGAAGTTAAAGCCTGTCTAAAGAGTTCTGTCCTGTGGCCTAAAGTCCAAGTTCGTTCCTTGAGAGTCAACATGCGGGTGCATCTTAAAGGCAGTTTAAAGGCAGACGAGTTTTCAAGTTTACTTTTACAGATCGGTAATGGAAATCTACCTGAAGAAAATGGCAAAGTCAATATTACAAAAGACTTATGTGAAGTTGTATGTGACTTGACAACGTTGGCTGAAAAAATTTACCCAGATTTAACTAATTTTTACTTGAAAGATGTATCTTGGCTGAAAGAAAGAGCTATCCTTACTCCAAAGAATGACACTGCTGCAAATATCAATAACACATTATTGGAAAAACTGCCAACTGAGACTGTCCAGTACCAATCCATGGACTCTGTGGTGGAAGTAGAAGATGCGGTCCATTACCCAGTAGAGTTCTTGCACACGCTTAATCCTCCAGGCATTCCACTGCACAATCTTTGCCTTAAAGTTGGAGCTCCAATAATGCTGCTACGAAACCTGGTACCGCCTAAGCTTTGTAACGGTACTATGCTGCAGATTAAATCGTTGCATAACAACGTCATAGAAGCAACAATATTCACTGGATGTGGTCAGGGGGAAGCAGTCTTCATTACACGCATTCCCTTAATTCCATCGGATTACCATTTTCAGTTTAAAAGACTCCAGTTCCCTGTCAAGCTCTGCTTTGCTATGACAATAAATAAATCACAAAGGCAGTCGTTGAAAATGGCCGGTGTTGATCTGAGGGAAGACTGCTTCTCCCATGGCCAGTTGTATGTTGCTTGCTCACGAGTTAGCTCTTCTGAGAGTTTAACTATCCTTCAGCCACGGTCAAACAAAGAACGTTGTCTACAAGGAAGTTTTATAAGTGCCGTATTTCGTTTCACAAAACGATTTCAGTAGACTTAGTATTAGCACCCATTTATGCTTTTAAAAATTTGTAAATATTACATTTATACAATGTGCTTGGTTACCCAAGGTTAAAAAAAAAAAAACCACCGAACCAATGTGTTTATTCAGTAAAAACCGTAGTGAATCACGGGTATACAGCTAGTTACTATATAATATAGAGATATTATCCATAATTGAATAATATCACCCATATAAAAATATTGTTTCCTTATAAATAGATTGATATTGCGGTGCTTAAGAGAGACCACTTACAACTTCATAAATAAGAAACACACACCTTGAAAAATTATATTATACATTGGCGTTTCCAACGTGAAGCGTATTTAAACATTCTCAAATTTAAGTAATAACATAACATTGGTGGTTAGTAACAAATTGGCGAACCCAACAGTGGGGCTTAATACTGATACGACAAAGACAGAAACGATTAGTAACAATATATATACTTTTTTTTTTAGACCTAACAGTATTTTACAGGAAACAATAAAATCAAAATTTAAATACCACAGTAAAATCAAAATCTGTATGAAAAATGATAGTCCAGAAGTTTTTAGATTAAATGATACCCAAACCTAGGCCTACCCTACAAAACCAAAGTGCAACAGAAACATGTTTTTTTAAATAAAAAAATCGTTACATTGTGAAAACAAACTTACAGTGTAAAGAAAGTCTTTTGTAGTTCTCAGAATTCCTTGTAGTAGTCTGTGAAGGACTGAACAGTTTGTTGAACTTCACTATCTTTAAGCTTATATACTCTTCCAGTCGGCATCACTGGGTTTACTTTGCACAGTACATGTGTTACAGAGAGCCAAAGGATGTCAGCTTTTCTGGGTTAAGCGAAAGATGTTGATGGACCAGCTGGATGCAGAAAAGAAACCTTAACTTCGTCTATGCTTTCTTCTTTTGCTAGTACATATGCTAACCACTAGTTATTTTCATAAGTGATGGTTATGTATCCGCTAACTTGTCAGTTGCAGCCTATCTTGTATAGTGGTCACTTTCTCAGTAGTTGATATATCTGATTCAGAAAATACCTTCACTTTAACCTTTGAGGTACTAGAGGGGATAGGTATAAAGCCATGAAGTTTTTGGGTTCCTTGTATTGCAATGGACCTGCTAAGATGATCTTTCAAAAAGTTGTCAGTGTTAATGTATTCATCATGTGTTACATACACAAAGTTTACAGAAAAAATGTTTTGCAGTGCCCACTCATACAACTCAAATGGGGTTTGTATTTGATTCTCGTATGGATGCTGCAAACTTGCTCTGGCTGCTAGTCTTTTTACACTGCCCCCAACACCATCGCATGCTCCTTTCCCATGTGCTGTAGCTGATAAATGCCATTCAGCATCAATACCAAAATCAGTTTTATGAAAACACAAGTTTGTAAAATTCGTTTTTGTATTGAGCTGCTGATCCGTAAGAGAAGTAAAAAATCTTCGAAATATTGTCACCAAATTTGGTTTTCATAAAATCAATGAGCTTTCTTTGAAAGCAATACACAGCAACTGTGTTATGCTCCAGACATTCTGAGATGACAACAAAACTTACATGTTCCATCTTTTCTTCTCTCCTGAAGTAGATGACAAATGGATGAACAGTGGCAAGCCCACTACTCCAATGATGGCTCTGGGCTTCATCTTGAAGAATGAAACTATAGTTTTCAGAAAAGTCAAAAACAACAAGAAATTCTGAGTTCTGCAGATTTTCTTTAGTGTGGTTCATGAAGGAACTCTGTTGTTTGGCAATGAAGTCATGTCTAACTAAATCAGAAAGGTTTCCACATAACATTTCAATGAAATCTGAAGGTGATTTTTGTAATGTTTCCAAATTACATCTGTCAACTGAAATCCATTGGCGAAAAGTAACTGTTTCCACCATGTTTTCTTCAAACCCTTCCTCCAAGATAAGTTTGATTTCCTGATTACCAGGACAAGATGGGCAGTTTCCCAAATGACAGGCTATGGAAGCTGGATTACAGAGTACTTTAGCAAGGCAGTCTTTGTATGATGTTAGTTTTCCATCTGTTAGTGCCCCTATTTTTGCGTTTTCCATCATTAGTTTGATATTTTGGTGTATCGTGCAAACACATACAGCGTGTGTCCCACTGTGACCTGCCAATATACAATATGGTGGACGAAGCTCAGCAAATTTTGAAAAACCCACCTTCTTATCAGGAAATTTTTCTTGGAAAGATATTTTAGCTTCTGACAAGTTGCAGAGAATACGTCTCTTTGACACTTTAATTTTTTCTCCATTTTCATCTTTGATGGAGACACAGTCTTTCATCTTGGTAAAACACGACTAATTTCATCAATTTCATAGAATGATCTTACAGCCTCGGCTGTTTCTGGACTAAGGCTCTTACCTGGTTTCCGATCTGGAGTTTCCAGGATCCCATTTTTCTTGAGTACTACTTTTGATTTTCTAACCATGTAATTTGGAGCATTGAACTCTCTCATAATTTTTCTAATGCTCCACAATTCACGCAGACAAGTTAAAATGATTAACTTCTTGACTCTAGAAGTAGTGCTTGAAAAGTTTGTTTTAAGGTTGTTCAATACTGAGTCACCAGGTGACTCTGTCTCATCTTCAGAGGATTCCTCAACACTTGTAAAAAGTTTTCTTCTCATTGCAGAACTAATCTTTTTAATTTTATTTGAAGCATAGTGTTTGGAACTCACCTTTTTTGAATCTAAAGGTGATTCACCTAGTTCATGAAGAGAGGCATTAAGTTTATCAACTACTGCAGATTTTGAAGCAAAGTTAGTATCAGTTTCAGATTCAGAACTAGAACTTAAGTCTTGAGCAAAGCACTCATTAGTATTGGGCTGAGTTGAATTTTTATGGGCTTTTAGAGTTGTCAGTTGTTTTCTGCAAGAGTCACAGATTTTTGATTCCTTTGGGATTTGTGGGAACTCTTCACACATCCACTCTGTAACAATCCTAAGCTTTTTCTTGTCTCCTACTTTATGGTTTTGTTTTTCAAATGGGTTGAAACATTTATATATCACATACCTATTTTTATCCATGTCCAGAACTCAAGAAATATCAAAAATCCAGCACAAAATAAAACACTCCACAATTATAAAATACATGTAACCACCACCACATCAAGAGTACAACTGAGCTATTTTCTCTTACATTAAAGGAGGAAAAGTTGAGATAAAAATAATACACTGTGAGAAAGGTACAACAACAGGAAATAGAGTCTCAAAATAACTTTTCTGGGAACTACAGGCCTTAAATATTCCAAGAATTTTTCTCTCAAGGAGAGGGAGACCTCTATACACTTTTGTAGATTATTAAGATCCAAATTTATAATCTATAGTTTAGGTAGTTCTAAAAAATAACATAGGCTAACTTTTAAACTTTAAACTTAAAAATAAAATAAACAAACTTTTGTAAATATAAAATAAAAAAATATATAGAAGACCTAAATATTAATTATACAGGCATAAAGACATGTACTGGCAAGCAATAAGAACGAAGAATAACTCATTTAGACCTATAAAACCATAATGAGTTTTATACATTGTGTCAAATAGGCTTTTTTTAACCAAAATTTAATGCAAATTTAAAAAAAAAAAAAAAATTATTATATGTTCCCATTATGAAACTTACAAAAACAATTAAACACCATATAAAGATAACTTATGAATTTTTTCAAAATTTTTAAAGGGGTGCATTTTGAAAAATCCAAAATCAAAATTTTGATTTTGAATTTGAAATAAAATGTTTCTTCTTGACCCCTAATTTTTATTATTGCATATTAAAGAGCATAAAAAATGCTAAAAAATGACACCTCTCCCGGCTTTCTATCTCAACTAGGAGAGCTACAATCGCAGTTCAAAAATGTCATGTACCGGCGTTTTTGGGCGTTTTTTGAAAACTTTACATAGTGGTTTGAATTTCCAAACCGGTTGACATATTTCAAAAAACTTTGGTATTTTTCTTAGTCTATATGAAGGTAACCTGTATACCAAATTTAATCAAAATCTGAGCTGGTACAGAAAAAAAGTATTTTTTTTGTGTGTTGATTTGACATGGAATGACCCATATACAGGAAACCCACCACATCAGACACGGTCATACATAACTCTTCCAACCACCCAACTCAACACAAACATGCAGCTTTCAATTACATGCTCCATAGGCTCACTTCAATACCCCTAAACACACATGACTACCAAGAAGAATTAAACACAATCAAATATATAGCAGTCAAAAATGGTTACAACCCCGATTAATAAATAAACTACACAAACGCATCCTAAACACAAAAAGTAAAACACATCAGACCAACAGCACACAACCCAATAAATACATAACACTTACATACTACAATTCCAATACACACAAAATTGCAAACACATTTAGGAAACATAGGTAATTATAAAGGCTGACTCAGAAAAGGATATGACCCGAATGTTAGGTACGTTTAACAAAATTCTTCACGCTTGGAGATTGAGGATAAATGTTGAGAACACTAAAATAATGGTTGTAAGTAAAAAAAGAGAAGACATTAAATCAACCATTATGTTGAACAACACAATATTGGAGCATGTTACTGAATTTTGTTACCTGGGTAGCATAGTTACAAGTGGGAATAAGTGTCTGGCAGAGATTAAGAGGAGAGTAGCTCTGGCAAAACAAGCATTCCAGAGCAAAAGGAACTTATTAACAAGCAACCATATTAGTATTGAAACAAGGAAAAAGTTTGTTAAGGTATTTGTATGGAGTGTTTTAACTTACGGGTATGAATCGTGGACCTTAGGGATGGTGAAGAGTGACGGACTTCAGGCAATGGAGATGTGGATTTGGCGGAGAATGACAAAAACTAGTTGGACAGATAGGAAGACGAATGAATAGATCTTAGAGGAAATAAATGAGAATAGAACACTGCTTAGGAGTATAGAGGTGAGGAAGACTAAGTTGACAGGGCATGTGATCAGACATAGTGCTTTTTTAACTAACATCTTTGAGGGCAAAGTAGTGGGGAAGAAGCCCAAAGGAAGACCAAGAACTGCATACTTCCGCAGCACAATGAATGTCGTGAATAGTGGGTCCTATGAAGAAATGAAGAATATCGCAAGGGATAGAGTGACGTGGCTACAGCGACAAGGCACTGCCTTTAGGAGTTAATAAATTAATAATTATAAAGTGGCCTACAGAACCAACAACACAATTAGGAAACATAAATAATACTAGCAAGACACTGACACATACAGCAAAACAGGGGTTTACAAATTAAATTGTAATGATTGTCACCAATTCTACATCGGCCAGACGGGAAGATCTTTTTCCTCCAGATTTTCAGAACATTTAAAAGCCCTCACCACAAACTACATACATTCCACATTTGCCACACATTTACAAAACGAAAACCACAGTTACACAAACATAGAACACAACATGGAAATATTACACTACTTACCGAAAAGTAGAAAACTAAACACAGCTGAACAATTTGAAATATACAGATATCACGCACTACAACCAAACAACATATTAAACGAACAATTACATTATAAATCACATACACTATTCGATACATGATCCAATCACACAATTTGAACCTCAGCGCCAATTCCCTCCCACCATCAACCCCCACCACACACACCTATAGTCCATAACCGTTATTCTGTAAAATGACATTCAGTATTTACTCCCACTGAGGAAGAGGCACATCACCTTGAAATGTATGGGGAAGTGATAACAAAGTAAGTTCATAAGTGAAAGTTTATATATATATATATAATATTTAAAAAAGTGAACGAAGAGGATGAACCAACAAGATAATTAATAAATTTGAGTACACTATATACATATCCAACCATAGTCAGATATCCTTAATTTTATCGTAGACTGATTTTTGATCCACTTATTTTCCAGAAAAAGTTTTCGCATAAAACTATTGTAATTATAGTATTCTGGAAAGATTTAATGTGTATTAACCCATACTTACACTGAGTTCTTAATTTGTTACGCAATTCCTTAATTAAACAGTCTATCGTGTTCAGTGGATTATCATTTACACAATTTTTCTCATTTACAACTGGCTCCTTATTTTGCAAAATATTTTTGTTGTTTCCAATGTAAGATTTCAAGAGGTCTTTGTCTCTCAACAAATAATCCCAAGTTGGTGTCTGTTCAGACTTTTTATGTTTACCTGCTGATTTTACTTCTGTCGTTACCGTAACTTCACTTTTCCCATGACAACTACACTTTTTTGCACAAGACTGAAGTTTGACAGGAACAATGTCTACGGAATCATCGGCACTATCAGTACTTTCTACACTGTTTGACTTCAATTTCTCACTTTTTGATTTGGACATCTGTTTGTCTCGGGGGCCTTTCACAGATACCTCAATAAGAGTATTGCCTGCTTTATACAACTCTTTATGGTCAGACAAATCACAGCTTTTACCTCTCGTAATTTTCGGATTTCTTGCACCTTTGTTTTTATCTACTAGTGCATTGTTTGACACTGAATTTTTCTGTTTATAGTCTTTTCCATTAAAAGAATCGCCCCGTTCCTGATAGACAGTTGATTTCAAACAACTACGCTTTGCACTTGAACATTTTGTGTCACAGTTTGTGTTATTTTTATGCATCTTACACATAGGTTGAGGACACTTTCTAATTACCTTTCCCATTCTTCTAATATTATTACACTCCATAATTTTTTTAAACAATAGTGTTACAGTTTCTTATTCATACACATTTCTCTCGAAACAGCAATGTAATTAGAATAATAGGTTAAAATCAGGTTAAAATCACTACGAACTTCAAACTACGTTCGAAATCAAAATATCATGTCCATGTTGATCACGTCAAATTTCATAAAATTTCAAAATTATTATAGACAATGAATTTAAATATTTCTAGAAAGCAACTTGTTTCGCTGTTTACGTTAACTTTTCGATATTGTGAGAATAACTTACACGCGTTTTATTAATTCTGAAATGCAGACAACACGAAATAATGTAAAACATACAATGTGAAAGATGGGAATGTCACACTATTCCCCTGTCAAACGTCAGATATACTCGTGTAAGCATATGTAAACGTTTATTATCTACTTTATTATGATGTGTATGTTATCTTACAAAAGTGAAAGTCCATAAGTAAATGGTAAATAATGTAAGTATTTGGAAAGTCATGAACTTTATAAATTTGTAATTTAATCCTTATTAATACAAAGACAAGGTCTTTATTTTCACAAAATTTAATTTTCAACTTTATTCGTTACGGTAAAGAAAGGATGACGCAAAAAAATGATTTCGTTATTAATTTAACGAGTCAAGATACTTATCAGTTATAAATTTCTGCTGGTTAGTTGACACGCTACACATGCTTTAAACTTGACCGCTGAAAGATAGTGTTATATTGGCGCCTAACTACGTATTGAGAGGGGTGTGTGAATTTAGAGTTGTATTTATATTAATTAAATTCGAGAGTTTAAAAGAATGCCACCGCTGAAAGTAGAACGTATAATAAGCACAAACAGTGAAGACTCGGTAAGTCAACTAGGGTAGGAAATTGCTTTCCAAATAAACTGTGTGTTGAAATGTGCCAAAATTCAAGAATGTAAACAATTACCCTTTACTTATAAAACGCAGACTATTGTATTTATATTTTCCAAAAATCATCTTGTATAAAGTTTTATCTTGTCAACAACAGATGTTCAAATTATATTATTACCCGATCGTAGTAATTGTTAATAAAAACGAACCATGTCGGGTTAAATAAAAACTAATACAGAGAGGTTATGTTGTTAATGGATTTAGGTACTTCTGCTGAAAGTTACATGCGCGTATTGATAGACTGAATGGTAGTTAAACCACACATCAACGAATAATGTATCGTTCTATTCAAGAAATTGTAACCTAGCCAAACCGTTAGAATGTGCAGTTGTTGATTGTTGACATCCAATATGCCACTGGTATTGCTTTAATAAAAAAAATTCTGACAGAAAAAATAATACATAAAAGTGTAAAGAGTATTTCCCTTGCAATTTATGCAACCCATAATATGTATACATTTTTCAAAATGAATTGGGTATTTTATCTTTGTGACCATATTATTGACAAAAATGATCATTAGAACACTAAGGCTGAAATGTATTGCAATATGAAGTAAAGTGAAGTTGACAGAGTAATATTAATAATCATCGACTATATCAGTACACATTATATGGGTACCACTCAAATTTTGTTATTGTACCCTTTGTTAACGCTGTTTTGTAATATAAATAAATACCTATACTTATTATTTTTAGTAAATTGTACGATTCCTCAATTAAAACATGTTCTTATGTGTGAACGTTTCTATCAAAAAAGTCATCTAATGACGTGTATTGCGCCAACTACATACTGTGGTGTTAGGAGATGCACAAAAATTGATTGAGCGTTAGAAATTAATTGCAATAATTACGAGTTCCTTGTTATATGTTTTCACTTAATCTAGGTTCAGATGTTTTTATTAAACCATTACGACTATTACAGAAAAAACTTTGGCCTCATACAATTTACATTTAACTCTGTTTGATAAATAAAACAGTACTTATTCATAAATCTATTGACATCCACAGAATGCATATACTTCTTGAAAATTGTTTTTTTTTGCATGAAATTGACAAAAGCAAAATTACAAACACAACTATAATAAGTTACTGACTTGATCAGGAGGGGAGTTGAATCTAGACATGTAGTAGCACTGGTTCATATAAGATACACATTTATTGTATACAGTAAACTCCCACTTATCCAAGAGCAATTTATCTACATTGTGTATCTTTAGGAACCTGCAGATTTTTATTTAATAAGCAGAAATTAATTTCATCTTCCGTTGCACTAATCTCAATACACTATTTTATTAACTACCATTAACAGTATTGTTTATAATTATTTAAGTTATATAAAGGTATTCTGAGGGATTGAGTGTGTCACCACTCACCAACAAGTACAGTATTGATTATCACTCGGAAACTGGCTGCCATGAGTCATGTGGGCATATGCACTTTACTGCGACTGTAGGAACGTTTGATTTTCTCAGTATGTTTGTCTTAATGCTTAATGTGGAATATTTGAAAGCCATTATACTCTGCTAGCTTAGTTAAGGGGAGGCACCAGTGAAAATGAAAAATTTTTATGTAAAACATATTTTCATTTTTTTGTTGTGTTACTTGGCTCAGAAACAGTTGAAAGGAAGGCACTCAATGTCAAATTGCTAAAATTGCTAGTGGGGTGGCAGGGGGTTCAAAATTTTTGGGAAATGCAGACGTTTTTTGAATTTGATATATCTTTAATACTAATTGTGATAGAAAAATGATTTTTATACCTTATTAAAGCTGATATTTTAATTTTAATTTCCACGTATAATTATTATTGTAAAGAAAATACAAAAAAAGTTATACTTTTTTTTTTACTATTATTGTAAAACTTACCACTTACTTTTGGTTTTAAATTTTTTTTCAGCCACGTGGTTGACCCTAGATGGATGAAAATACGAAAATTTAATGTTCTTAATATGTAGAATAATGCTGCAAAGTTACATCTCTCTGTGATTAGTAGTTTTTGAGAAATATCACTTTAAATATACGTAATAGCTAAAAATTAAATTTGTAGAAAAATGGAATAGTTTGTAATAAATACTGCATTAGGCGGTAACATTATTTCCCTGGTAATATGAGTTGATATTGTTAACACGCACTGACTTATGTACTTCAGTACTTGTAAAAAATCATTTTATTCAAAAATAAAAGTAATTCATTTATAACAAATTCTAAATATTATGTAAGGTTCATTGAAATTTACACACAGACTTCATAATCAATACATGCATCTAAAAATGTACAAGTTTTTAAAGCTTTAAAATTCTCCTGGTGAGTAAGTTATGCCTTCCGTTTCTTTTCTACTTTCTTCTTCCAACAACTCTGCTTTTCTCTTTTTTTCCTGAATTCTTCAAATTTTAAACTTTTTCTGCTTGTAGCGAGGTGTAGCCTCTTCTGATGTATGCGTTTAGCAATTTTTGCAGTGTTTAAACCAACAGTTTGTCCACTTTCAGTTAGAGAATCAGCAATTGATTTAAAAATACCTGTATTATATGAACAGATTCCTTCACTTACACCAATTTGTAATTTAGTTTTGGAAATAAATATATTCTTGGGGAATTTCGACCATATCACGTTGTGCAGGGCTTCATTCGCATTCTGTGTTTTTCCAGCAATGCATCTGCTTAGCAAGGAGTCTGAAGCTAATCTTTGATAGAGCGGTAATATCTTTGACGCTACTTTTTCAGTAAGTGGTGTTTTTATTTTCTCTGAATGGGATCCAGGTTCTTCATTCCTAGCATGAGCTCGCTGGAAGAAACACCACGATTCCTGTCCAATAGGGCATTTTCCATGCATAGGCTTCTCATCTGTTGATTGACTGTGGGACAATGTAGCATAAATTGCTGTTTTCATATTATCAACATTACCCAAGTTATTTTGAATCGCATTCCGATAATAGTTAGTTAGTTTAATTATTGTGGGATCTTTCAGTGATCCATGTCGTTTGCCACCGAGTGGTACCCCAGTTCCAGCGTGTTCTTTTACAATTTTCCCCAATCCTGTACCCCACCTTTTTGCAACATGATTCAAGCATTCTATCTTCTTTATTTCTTTATCTCCATATATTTTCATGCTATTTAGATGTGCCAAAGTCTTGGCATCACCATCGGAAACCAATGTGGTGTATTGAAACATTCTGACCTCAACCAAATTTTTTCTGCCGCTATCATCTCCATAGCTGGAGATGATCCTTTGTAATTACACTGACAGTTGTTTTTGTGTATTTCAAACCATTCTTTATATTTATTACTACTTTCTCCTAACATTTTTTTCTTTCTTTCACTTATTGCACAAAATTTTGATAATATCTCAAAATCTATGACAAGTCCCGTTACCACTTCTATACAACACCCAATGCCGTACTTCGAGGTAAATCCCCTTTTCTGCCAACTTCCATCATAACACGGTCAGCTCAATCGGTTTTGAATTGTCTGTGTCGTCCAATACAGTATAAGCTTTCCGTACTTCAGTCCTTGCTTGTTGTAAAGAGGTTTCAACATTTTTTACGCTTATTCTAGAAATATTCCTACAATGTAAATTATAGGCTTCATTGTTCATCACTAGCATATTTAAAAACAAACTGAATACATCAAGACCCTTATGACCTTTGCCCATAGATGTAAAAGCATGGACTATTCTTCTATTTACGTCATAAGGCGGCCTCGAGGAGTCATGCTTCGATATACAGCCTGATGTTTCAAATTTTATTTTATGATCACATGTTGAGCATGATATTTGAAATATATTAGCATAGCCTTTAACAACTGCTTCATTTACAACCACAGTTTTAGACAGACAGCCAGGGCAAGGAAACAGTGACAGTAACTGAATAAAATGTCTTTTATCAAGTAACATATATTCTGGTGCATCATTATTATTCACAGGGATAATTGTATTATAACTATTGTATAAAGCAAATCCTGTCTGCTTATTGTCTTGTAGTCAACTATTTGGTGATTCAGACAAACTATCATTAGCAATAGAGAAAACACCATTATAATCTAATGCAGATTGGGACATAACCCTACTTGTACGTGGCTCTGCATCATTCACTCTTTCCTTTTTTTCTTCCCATCTTTTTGCAATAATCTTCTTATTTCTAAGTGACAAATTCCTTTTAGATTTTTTTACTCTTCCCATTTTTCACTACACTTATAAAAAGACACTGGTAACCACTTCAGTTGCAAGTAGGCCTAAGAAAATATAACGTAACCTGCACTTTACTGAACAAAACCAGCTGAAGACAGAATCAGCTGACATGGGGAATCCGCTGACTACCAGGTGAAAAGTGTACCATTATTATGAATACTGTAGATTGAAATAAAAAAACAATGTACTGCTACAAAAAAAAAAAAACATATTTTAATCATAATCACTACATTATATAATAATGACAAAAATCATAAAATCGGGCAAATTTCACTATTTACACGTACTACTAGATGTTAATTTTTTTTATGAAAATGAAAGATTTCTTTAATAATATATATGGACATGCTCAGGAAGGTCTGTAGAATAGAATAAGCTAATAAAAAAAATTTCAAAATTTTCAGTTTTTGGTGAATTTTCACTGGTGCCTCCCCTTAACAGATGTGAAAAATTTTATGTTGATGTTGAACACTGCAGATAAATGGGTGTTTGCTGTATATATACTTAGTAGTATGTGTAACAACTCATGCAATGATTTTTTTAAGATCCCGAATAATATCAAGTATGTATATTTTATTTTAATTAAACTATTTACACTTATAACACCGTATAGGCAATTGGTTACTTGTATGCAAAACAAGGTACAAGTTAGTTTCCAAATTACTTTTGGAAAGTTCAGACAGTTGTTAGTATATGAAAGTACAAAATACAGGAGAGCACTTACTATCTGGAAGTCAACTAACTGGATTGTCCATTATTCAGTACATCTCTCATAGAATCAATAAAGGTTTGTGTGGGAATTAGTATTTTAAGAATTATTTGAAAGGCAATCTACTTATGATGTTGTGAAGATTATAATTAAATCATGGTACCAGAGAAGAGTGATTCAAGGAATTATAAAAGATTTTAAAACAATTAGTTTCACATTGTATTTATATTATAAATATGTCTTCAAATAAATAACACTGCAGAGGATTAAAAAAATAGAATAGAATAGTAGGGAATCTGAGTGAAAACCAGTTCAGTTTCTGTTTCAGAAATTAAGGAGAACAACATTGCAATGAGAAATATATTTAAAAAAAAGGTAAAAACTGACTGTATAGATAGAAGATTCATAAAGGAATTAGACACAGAACAGGAGATAACAGTAAGAGTAGTTGGAAGAAAGTTGCATTGGGAGAGAGTTGAGATGAATTTGGAGAGGTTGTTGAATGTCTCCAGTTCTTTTCTAACAGTTGTAGTGAAAAGATGATTAATGAAACTTTTTGAAGGAATAAGTAGAATAATTATTACAGGACAGAAAATTAACATCATGAAATACGCAATTCTGGTGATTGACAAAAAAAAATAGAATAGTTGTAAAAGAAAGTTTGAATGGGAATAAAGTTGCAGAGAACTTAAGTAATGAGAGCTACTAAAGATGAAACCATAGTAATTAATTATTATAAAGGGATTAAACATTGATTTAGGGTAAATAATAGTTTAAATACGAGGGCAGTCTGAAAAGTTCTCGGCCTCGACCAAAGGTGCATCACTATCACAAATTTTTTTCTTATGTTGCTACTTCATCTATTGTTAGCATGTGTGTGCAATTTCTGGTCATTCAGCCAAATAATTTGAATTATACAGCTGCTTGAAACAGAAGTATTGTCCATATTCCTTAAAATGGAGAAAATTGAGTATCGTGCGCTCATAATGTTCTTTATGAAAGAAGGTGTAACACCAAGAGAAATTTATTTAAAGTTTGTTTAAAGTGTATGGGGACTCTTTCCCTTTATTTTCAACAGTTAAAAAAATGGGCTGCCAAGTTTAAACATGGTCATACCAGCCTGGAACACGATCCACATGAAGGACATCCAAAAACGGCTGGAATAACTCTGGAAACCATCAGAAAAGTGCATAATATGGGTTTGGACGATTACCGAATTCAGTGAACAGAATTGCTGAGACTAGCTTCCAGGTGGTCTAGTGGCTAACGCGGGCGATTGATGCGCTCGTGGTCCCGGGTTCAATTCCCGGCGGAGGTTCCGTACGGCGTGCACTCAGCGTCGTGAGGCAAACTGAGTAGGCGCTGAGATAACAGCGCCGCCTCCTGGCTGTGAATACCGCAACTAGCGGCTGGTGGCGCGTAGTACTAGCCATACACCAGCACACTAACACAAAAGCCGCGCGGTACGCCTTGGTCCTTAACGGACTGTTGAGCGGAGGTTTATTTTTATTTTAATTGCTGAGACTACAGCCATTTCGAACGAATGCGTCAGACATATTTTCCATGAGAAATTGCAAAAGAAAAAGCTTTGTACTAGGTGGGTGCCGCACAGTGCTTGGAGCGTTTCAATAAGAACAAAGCAGATTTTGTGCATTGGTTTATTAAGATGGATGAAACTTGGATCCACCACTAACACCACAGACCAAACAACAGTCAAATTGGTGGACAGAAGCTGGTTGTTCAGTGCCAAAGAAGGCAAAGTCAGTTCCATCATCAGGAAAAGTCATGACTTCGTTTTGGGATGCTAAAGGTGTTTCTATAGTGATACTTGAAAAGGGTGCAACAATGGCCGGGAAATATTATTCCAACCTTTAACGAAACTAGCCAAAAAAATTTGTGAAAAGACCCCAGTTTACAGAAGAAAAAAAAGATTTTTCACCAAGACAATGCGCCTGCCCACAAAAGTGATTTGGCAATGGGTAAATTAAGAGATCTCCGCTATGAATTGTGTATTGAATACCCTCCCTATTCCCCAGATTTGGCTCCCTAGGTCTTCCATCTATTCCCTAAACTCAGAACTCTTTCTCGCTGGTTAGCGTTTCTCATTGGATCAAGAGGTGATTTCAGCTGTTGAGGGGTATTTTGCAGACCTAACAGAAGAACCACTTTTCAGGTATGGGATAGTGGCATTGGAACATCGGTGGAATAAATGTTTTATGCTAAGAGGAGAGTATATTGAAAAATAAAAATATTTTTGAAATTATAAATTTGTTTTTCCTTGTTAGTCCGAGAACTTTTCAGACCGCCCTAGTGTTGTGGAATTGTAATTATACAAAATGAAAGCTGTAAAAAGGAACATAATTCAGCAGATTGAGGAATCTTCTGACTAGCAGAGGAATTAATATTGAATTAAGACAGAGATTTGACCACTGTTTTATGTGGAGCATTATAATGAGTGCATCAGACATGTGGGCCATCAAGAACAAGGAAAGATTTAGAAACCTTTAAAATGTGGTTGTGGCTAAAAATGATTATATTAACTAGAGAGAGTAAACAGCAAATGAAGTTGTATTAAGAAGAATTTATGGCACAAAGAAATTAGTTGGAGGCATAAGAAAGATGAAAGCAAATTGAATTGTCACATCTTCAGAGAGGCCTGTTTACAAAAATTAGTAACAGAACAAAAGATTGGAGGGAACGGGAACAGAAGATATAGTATGCTATTGGATTTTATGGTGGGGAAAATTATGGAGATCTTAAAGATGCACAGGCATGGGCGGCATGGAGAGAACAGTTCAGTAGAACTCTGTCTTTGGACAGAAGCCCCACTGATTATGATGGCGATGGTGGTGTTGAAAGGTGGCCTGCAATCTAGTTTCCACAAAATTAGCTGATTACATCTGTAGACTGTTGTAGTCTTTAGGTTCATTGTTCAACCTATAACATTCAGAAGAATCTTATTTTGTTTCTAATAACAACAGAAACCTAAATGTGTTTTTATTCCTCTGAGAGAAGAAATTTATTAACCTTGACAAATACAAAAGATCACCCATTTGATCAAATATTGCAACAGGTGTTCTACTAGGTAGGCTTTTTTTTGGAATACTTTCAAAAATTTCCCAGAAAGTGACCACTCAAATGTGTGCATTCAAGTTAATGGAAGATGTGTTTATTCAGTATTGGAAGCCTTAATTTAGTTACCATATATTTTTATTTTAGTGATTAATGTTATAATTGATGTTAAAAGCTGCACATTCAGAATATGTGGCATTAGTACATCCTTAAAAAGTACATCTGAAAAATCTAAAACAAATTGTAACATTGCTGTTAATTGTTTTCAATGTAAGAAGTGGTATATGTGTGTTAAGATAAAATTAAGTTACTATTACAGTAATAACGCTTTCATTCAAAGTCGAACCATAAAGTCAGAATTCAGAAATGTACTGACATTGATTATTTCAGAAAATTGATGCTGTATTGTATTTTATATTCTCATGTTACGATTATGATAGTTTTTAAAATGTGTGTAGGCATGTCCTGCTACAAACTTGTTGAAAGGAGCAGATGCCAACAAAAAATGGAAGTGCAAACTTGGTGAACGTCAAGCTGTGGTTGTTCTACAGTTGACAGAATCATCAGTGATTAGGTCAATTGATGTCGGCAATGAGTATTCTGCCTTTATTGAAATATTAGTAGGTAGTTCAAGTTCTCCACAAGATGACTTTAAGGTATGTCAGTGGTGTTGTAAGGCTGTGTGTGTGTGTGTGTGTGTGTGTGTGTGTGTGTGTGTGTGTGTGTGTGTGTGTGTGTGTGTGTGTGTGTGTGTGTGTGTGTGTGTGTGTGTGTGTGTGTGTGTGTGTGTGTGTGTGTGTGTGTTTCATCCATGTAAAGCTTTTTTATGCTACCGCGCTAAAAACATTTTAACATTCCAAGGATATAGAAACATGGGACTGGATTTGTTTTCATGTACAACTTTCATTAGTCATGTTGAAGTGTTTACAGAAAAAGGTAATAAAATACTTCAAATGTCATGTGTGAGTTAATTTTTCATGTCCATAAATTGTATTAAAATTTTAGTAGCCTATAGGGTTAATCAGAAGCAGAGTTAGTTTGAAATAGATAGAACTGTCCTAAAAAACTTGGAGAATCAAAATATTTATGTTATTACAGAACTTACTGACTTGCCAGCATCGTCTTAAGTCTTTTTGTCAGACCCATAACATTTGAAATAATCACATTTTCCTCTGCCATTTGTTAACATACGTAAAATATATTGTGAAATTTATGACACATTTACCCCAAGTACCCCCTCTTATCAAATACAATAATAATCCGTAATTATTGGTATCTAGCATTGCTGTTTGACACTTGTGAGCTACTAACACTTTCCTGATGAAAGACAAATGTTTAGCTGTTGAATCTTGTTTTTTTTTTTTTGTGAGACGTAAAATAGTGTCTTTGAATTTAGTTTTGTTTTAAATGGCAAAGTGCTTATATCTGTACTTTCTGATGTGTATAATGGAAAGATAAATGTTTTCATTTCTGCTGCAAAAGCACGGTGAGTTTCATATTTATTTGCATGTGTTTCTGATGTGTAATTTTGTAGTCTTACAAATCAGATCTACATTTTTAAAGAAAAGTTTAAATAAAGGTATTATCTTTATTTTGTATATAGGAAATATTAATGAATATTCAGAAGACAACAAAAATTAATAGTTTAGTGAAGATGTGATGTTTTATTATACAATGCAATTTCATTTTTTATAGCAAAACCATAATATTTCCAAATTGTCATAGGAAAAACTGAGTATAAATATAATTTATATTTCGATACAGTCTTTTAGAAAAAAATATGAGGTAATGGTAATAATAATATATAATTTTACATTTATTATCATCATATTGTGGGATCATATATTTGAAAAAGTATCAAAAATGGCCAACACTGCCAGTGCACGTGCCCAGAATTTGTGGCCAGTAACATTTGGTAGGTTGCTGAAAATATCATTTTACAGAGCATTTTACGAATCATTCTTTTTTTTTGTAATTAACAAACTTGTTTAATTGACTTTATTTTTTATCAAAACAATATTTTTTTTTTAAGAGATTAATTTCTTTGATATAATCAGTGTGCCCAATTTGTTAATTAACTAATGGAACACTTATATTGTTGCAAGTTGATTCCAACAGCTTGGCTGTAAGTTAAGTTATGTATATAGGAATTGTCTGTGTATAAATGTATAGTGTCTGATTGTAGTAATATAAAGAGTGTGACGGTACAAAAAAGGGTAGATTTTGTTTTTCTATATTGAATATTTTTTATTAATTTATAACCAACCATGTTATGTAACACTTATGGTAACAATCTGTAGCCGTGTCTGGCAGACAAGGTGCGAATTGTGCAAATCTATTGTGAAATAGTCTGGGATCGTAGACAGCCCAACGTCGCGAGTGAATCATGAGCAGAGACTGTATGGTTGACACATAATACCGAAGACCGACCACGTGGCGAAGTAAAAGAATTTCCATAGTCAAGCTTCTAGAACATTTTCGATAGAAACAGTCAATCAGTGAACGAGTTTACAACCATGCGGGTAATGCCCTGAGCGTCGTATGGTATACGGAAGCAGGTGACGCCGGCCAGTTCGTCACCACTCATCAAACAGCATAGTCGATAGTACAACAGTCTCAGTGAATTAGGGACGGGAGGCCGTGCGTGTAAGCATGTATTACATGCGTCTTCGGTATTATGTGTCAACCATACAGTCTCTGCTAATGATTCACTCGCGACGTTGGGCTGTCTACGATCCCAGACTATTTCACAATAGATTTGCACAATTCGCACCTTGTACTACCAGACACGGCTACAGATTGTTACCACAAGTGTTACATAACATGGTTGGTTATAAATTAATAAAAAATATTCAATATAGAAAAACAAAATCTACCCTTTTTTGTACCGTCACACTCTTTATATTACTACAATCAGACACTATACATTTATACACAGACAATTCCTATATACATAACTTAACTTACAGCCAAGCTGTTGGAATCAACTTGCAACAATATAAGTGTTCCATTAGTTAATTAACAAATTGGGCACACTGATTATATCAAAGAAATGAATCTCTTAAAAAAAAAATATTGTTTTGATAAAAAATAAAGTCAATTAAACAAGTTTGTTAATTACAAAAAAAAAGAATGATTCGTAAAATGCTCTGTAAAATGATATTTTCAGCAACCTACCAAATGTTACTGGCCACAAATTCTGGGCACGTGCACTGGCAGTGTTGGCCATTTTTGATACTTTTTCAAATATATGATCCCACAATATGATGATAATAAATGTAAAATTATATATTATTATTACCATTACCTCATATTTTTTTCTAAAAGACTGTATCGAAATATAAATTATATTTATACTCAGTTTTTCCTATGACAATTTGGAAATATTATGGTTTTGCTATAAAAAATGAAACTGCATTGCATTGTATAATAAAACATCACATCTTCACTAAACTATTAATTTTTGTTGTCTTCTGAATATTCATTAGCATGCACGGCCTGCCCAAAAGTATTTAAAAGTAACAGTAAACCGTGATTCAGCAATAATAACAGTTTTCGTTTGAATGTAAATATTGGAATAAAGAAGAGAGTTGGACAATACAGTGCGAAAGTGAAAGTATGGACGAACAATGGCGAACAGCACGTGCGGATGAATAAAACAGGAAAGTAATTATGTTAGATTGAAGTGAAATGAAAATTATTGGTAAAAAGAGCTCATTAAATAAATGGGGGGTAAAAGAAAATCTGTAACTAGCGTGTGAGAGTGTGTGTGAGGAAATAAGGGAAAAACAGTAAAAGTACTGGTTTGTTTATGTAGAGTAGTATAAGAAAATTTTTATACGATAGAGATAAGAGTAAATAATATTTCATAAAGAAAAGAGAAAGAAAGAATGTATTTTAAAAGTGATTGCAATAAAAGAGTTCGTTTAAATAGCATGAAAATGTGTTACACTAATTATTACGTCGCACCCATAACATGAGTTCTGCATCGAGAATTCGTCTAAACGAAACCTGTAAATTTTCTGATCTAAGGGCATTACATGATCTAAATTAATTAAGGGTGAGTATGATGGTTTCGATGTATAACCCAAAACATCGTGGCGACCTTTGAGCGAGTTTGGAATCTTCTGGGGGTTTTATCCAAAAGGTAAGTTTAACGGAATCAGGGTAAGTAAAATTATGGTGTGTAAAAAGATAGAAAGTTTGTTACATTACAATCGGCGACCCCTGCCAGGATCCTGGTATAAATTTTATACGAGGTAGACCTATTTGAGATGCAGAACATAGGTTTTGGGTAATGGCGTATTTGTGAAATTATTGGATATGTTAAATGTATATTTTATGGTTAAGTTTGGGTAGTGTAACGTGCCTGTGAAATTATTGTGTGTTTGCTTTTACGTATTGATAACGATTTTATGTGTGGGGTATTTTGGGAAAACGATGGGATATAAGGGTTTTAATAGGTTAATTAATATACAAAAACAAATAATTAATAATATGGTAAAACTATCTAATAATAAGAACGAAATGAAAGTGTGGAAAATAGATACAGGTAAGTGTAACGAGAATATGAATAATAAAGTGGTGGAGAACAAGGTAAGTGAGAATGAAAATAATGATAACTATCATAGCGAAATAACAAGTAATAATGATAATATAGTTGAAAATGGGGTATCTAACAATGATACAGTAAGTAATGGTAGTGATAACGAGAATACATTGAGAGGTTAGAGGAGTATTAGTGAGGGAGGACGAAGAGAGTTTAAGTGAATATCATGGGCAGGGGGCAGATTTTCCCGGGTTATATGTGAAGAAAAGGCTACACAAGTGTTAGAGAATAAGATTTTCTCAATAGGATATTTGGGTGACAATGGGTCGGCAAATAGTCCAATAAGTTGTTTTTGTGTATCTGGTAAGGCCAGATGGTATTTTAATGTTGTTGTATTGCCCTCTGCATGGAATTAAAATGTGAAATTGGGGTGGAAGAGGTATTATGAGCGAGAGAGAGAGAGAGAGAGAGAGGGGGGGAGGAATATTTAAGGTGAATAGAGATCATGAAAAGAGTTAAGACAGAGTATAAATAGAGAGAGAGTTAATAAAATAAAGACTTACCTTATAAAGTAAACAGCACAGCAGCAAATGATGAGTATTTTGAGAATAAGCACTTACCTGGATATAAATGGGTATTATATAAAAAAAGATAATATGATAAATGTAACGATCTATCAATGTGTCGTTGTTTATTTAGAATATTATTAAAAGGTTGTAGTCGTTGAAAGTTACTAATTTGATAAAGCAATTTAAAATGTAACATTCGAGGTTACGAAAAGTGTGTTTACAATTGTAGAATTATAATTATCTGAAAAGAATTCCCTTAGATAAAAATAAAAAATAATTGTGTTAATATTATTTAAATACTAGTGTTGCTTAAGTTTAAAAGTAAAGTATACTAGTTGGTCGCTTGATGGTGGTGACCGTCTTGTTGATACTAGCTGCGAAACTCCTCCTCCGGGTCGATAATCGTCTAAGTACGTTACGTCTAGTAATGTCTGGACAATAGAATAAATATAATACACTTTCACGTACCTGTTCGTGTTTTCTGGAAGTTCAATAAGCTGCCAAGACGGTTTACAAAACCAACTCACTTTATTCACAAGGTTAGGTGACCTTGTTTAATAATGGGCGCCACGCGGATTTATTTTGGGAAAATCCCGTGGAAAACCCATTAATAAAATCAAATAATAATTTTAAAAAGTTATAATTTTTTATTGCCCTTATGGCAATGCAATTCAAAAATATTTAATCACAACTGAAGGTTGTTTTGAGTTTTTTCTGAATGAAATATTCAACTATTTTTAGAAATAAATTAAGTTGAGTTATGCTGTTAATAATGGGGTTTTATTCATACCCTTGATAGAGAATTCAAACAAATATCATTAAAAGAATACAATGATGTACAATTGCAAATATGTTGTTACATGCCCTATAAAGCTGGCTCAGAGCATAAGCAGTAAATCTGGCTAAGTCCAGATACTCTTGACTTTGAACATTAATATCATTTTAATCTCAGATGTAAGTTCTTTGAGACACAAAAAAGAAAGCTCATGCCTGCACAATAACTAATGATTTTCTGATATAATATAGACTAGTAATGCCTTGAGGTTACTATTATAAAATAAAATTAAAAATAACCTATTTTATAGGTTATGCATTCGTCACGCTTGGTTCATGATTTACAAAGTTTATATTTTGAGAACACTTATAACTAACATTCAACTTAACTGGTATTGACAAATTCATTAAATAAATTTAGACATGGCGTAGTACAGAAAAATGTTTCAGTGTTATGCGTCGGTACAGATTTGTTTATCAAAATATACAGGTTATGGCGCTCGGAGTAAAATGAATAAATTGATACACTGTTACCTTGTGTTTTAATCTTTCGATTAAAATTTCAATTAACACTTCCATGATCGGATTATAATGATCATCGGTATTCACTACACACGCACAAGAACAGAGAATTTCGATCCACTTCTGACTTAAAGGATCATAAATAATACTATTTAATTCTTTCTTCTGTTCATAATTTTTTCCCGCACTAAATGAAATAATACTGCACATAAACACAATGGTTCTTTGTAGAATATCTTGAAGTTGTCGTTAGTTGTTGTCGAACTGTTTCCATTGAAGTCCTATTGTGATGACTCTATCAGTTATTAAAAATGTTGATGAGACCAGCGTACCTGTCACGCCGAATGAAATTAAGAAGTGTCTGATGAAAATCTGCTGCCGCCCTTTATATACCCGGTCATTCGATCGGCTTTAGGCGATAGTGTTAATTACTAAGCAATTTTGTGATTGGCTCAGCCAGGTGTGATGAACGTGACGTATTTTTTCCCAACCGTCAAAAACGGTTTTCTAACCGCCAAACGCCGAGATGATTGACAGTTGCCGTTGTTATTGGTATTGATAACCAGATTCCTTAAGCATATTTTGTAAACGATGCTAACGCCTTTCACGCACTTAATATAGTTGCGATTGGGGTTGTATCGCTATCAAATTAAAGAATATTTTGTCCTCTTTAATTTGATATAGTTTGATACCGGGTTAATTACACATTTACTGACATTGCTATATAAACAATGTTCAGGTACACTACTTCGCACTGTCGACTGTTTACCGAAATCGGCGATTACACACTCTGACTAATATTGTTTGTGGCCTACACCGCGTTTTATCACTCAAACGTTTATGTGAGAACACTATTAAATCTGTACTGATATTTAATTACTGTACATTATGAATAAACCTTAACTTTATACATTGTAATGAACTGTCCCTACATACTATGATATTTCGTTTCACATTAATTTGCTCTATTCTATTAACTAACAATTGAATTATAATTTATATCATTTTAATAATGCTTATTGCTATGTTTGAGCATAACAATTGTTCTGTGTAGGTGATCTACACTTATATTACTCCCTAATAATCACCTCATTGATGATTGTTTGGTCTAGGCCTTGTTAAGGCATACCGTTTATACTGGAATTCTGCCTTAAAAGCTTTTATTAGTTCACAATTCGGTACTTTGCTGAGGTAGCTTATTGGTATAAGGTTCCCTCTTACAAACATGTTCACTTGTCATAAGTATTTTTTAGATTGAAATATAGCTTCGTTCTCATTTTGTGGCCATCGCTAATTTTAGTTCTTGGCCTTAATAATTACTTGTCATGATTGATTTATTATCAGCCAAATGCTGATTCTGATCTCGCATTATTTAGATTCTTATTTACTCATTTTTATTAACATATCATATTCCATTAAGTTATTCACTGACTCGCTTGACAGCTTAAAGTGAATTTAATTTGTCCATTAGTTTGGGTCAGTTATAGTCTGGTTGTAGTGTCAAACAGTACTTGGGTTTACTGCTTCTTGTGGCCCTTCTGCTTCTTTCTTCTCCCGTGGTTCCTCTCTTCTTGGTTACTCTTCTCATTACATTATCTATTTACATCATCGTTATGTACTTATTAAATCTGATAGTATATGTCTAGGTTATGTAACATCTGGTTATGTTACATATACTCCCCCCTCAAAATTGATAATTTGAGAGAAAATTTGATTTTTTCCATAAAATTATCATTTCATTCCAGTTTTTTAGTATACTACTACTGTTGTTTGTTTTGTACTCTTTACATTGATCTTTAATATACTATTAGTGTGCTACACTCGTTTGATTTCTTGTCTAGCGATATAATTCTTAACTTGCTAGTGTTTTTTCAAGTTTCTCACATTTTAAGTCATTTAATTACAATAAATTTCACTTCTTAAATTAACAATTTCCTGTCTTATCATATTACATTTTTCTTTCTTATTACATATCTTTACCTTTGTGATAATCTCAATGGTTCTTACATTTTATACCTCACAGATTTTTTCCATAATAGTCCTTGATACATTACAATATAACTCCCTAACTTTTGTAGTGGGTTCGGAATCAGAGTGGCTCACTGTGGCATACATTCTCTGCCGTTCCTCAATACACATACTCAGATTCAGAGGCATACTCTTCTCTGTCTGATAAAAAAATAAAAATTGCACCTGGCAATAGTTGCACTATCACAACACATAAAATATCATACATCATTCATTTTCAATAATATAATATATTCAATACAATATTCAAGGTATCAGAGGTTTTCATTTGTATCACATTTCCTTCTTTTATACTTCTTAACATACTTTCCTTTCACAGGTAATTATTTCTTTTCAGACTTGACATTCTCAGCTGTGCTTTTTATTAGCCGTATTGTTACTTTTTATACGAGTTGACAATTTGTTTTGGTTTACTTAAGTAGTCTTAACATCACACACTTACATTGATCATTATACAATTATGCAGTTGTTTCTTGCATATAGAGTTTACAATATTTTATTCTCACAATAGTTTAAAGTTTTTCTCTCATTAATAATTTATACTTATCCTGAATTATCAGGGTTTATTGTATTCATATACTAAATGTTCTTTGTTAGATGTTCTCTGACATATCTTGTCACACACAATATTTGGTAATTAATTAACACATCTTTCTCTTCATCATTCCACAATAATAATAGCCATCTTTATAATTAACTCTCTTTGTTATTCTGCCTCTCTACTCCTTCAAGTGATGGTGGTTTTCACTTATTCTGGACTGTTTTACATAGTATTTTAGTTTTATGAGAGGTATACAATAATCATTTGATAAACATTTTGTTATTATTTTTTTCTTGAAATATAGCATAGTAATTTTAGTTGTAAGATATTAGTATTTCTTCCTTAAATTAATCTAACATTGTAGCGGGGCATTTTTGGACATACCTGGGGTAATAACAGAATTTGTATTTTTTTTTATAAATAATAAATAACTTGTTGAGTGATAGGAAAATTTTGTGACCGAGAGGTAAATTTGTTATTGTGGAAGTGATCGCAACGTGGCAGCATTGACTGTGACAATTATTTAATGATATTCATATAAACAGTGTAATAACAGCCAACAACTGTACCAAAATCAGTTCAAGGACAATGACGAACCCGGAAAACGTAAACACGTTATGTAACAACAAATGACATAATCGTGTCAGGCGATGTGTTGCGTCAGCAACTTACATAACAACTGTGTGTCATCGGTTCGTCAGAGCCTATCCTGGGTGTGTCACGCCAGCAACATTATGACACAACAGAAAAAACAGTCGCAAAACAACATCTGAGTGATACAGACGCTAACCACTGTGCGTCGCCGGTTCGCCGGTTTTCGGGCGAAGTTATTGTGTTCGCCGATGGGCCCGCAAAACCAATAGAATGTGAATAATATATTTCAAAATGTGGCTAAACATTCAAAATTCTTATTAAAATGTGATTAACAGTTTTATCCATAATATAACAATTCGGAAATCATGTAATAAAGTGAAAGTGCGCACTGAAAACGATGTGACGTCGTCGGGACTAAAATTCGGACTCGAGGCAGATAAGTCTTACACAACATTACCAAAATTTATTATCTTTGTCAGGAATTCAAAACACATGGGGAAGATTAAAACAAAATGGGAGTCTAAGGGGAAAATTTTAAAATGGATTGAATGTGAGAGTGTGTGAGGGGTTTTGTTTAATTATATATATATATCATGAAGTGCTGGTTTCCGTTCGAAAATTAATCTTAGGTTTATTGTATATTCTAGTTTGAAATTGCTTAAGCAAAATGATCATTTTTACTAATACTTAAACATACTAAAATTGCGAAAGTAAAAAAGTATGAGGGAGAGAGGAAATTTGGTGTTTTGTATCAACAATATAACTTGATGATGTTTTCTTTTCTTTTTTGAAATTAATAAAGTAATAGTGATTATAACATTCAATGTGAAGTAATAGTTATTTCAGACAACCATGTGGTTTCCAACACGTCTAACGAGATCCTGGACATGATGAGTTTAAGTTGGTACTCAACAATATGGCTGCTACTCCAGCCTAAAGTATAAAAGTTTTACAAAGTGTAATAATAAATTTAAATAAAAAAGACGATTAATTATTAATATAACAGTGGCGCCCTTACAGCTGGACCGTTTGCATAAATTAAATTATGCAAATGTGGACCTGTTGAAGAAATGATATGGTTGTTTGGAATGTGTATTTACGTATGTACGTAAATTAGACGTAGACATGAGGTTATGTTTTGATAGTGTTATGGATGTAGTGAATTATTTGTCGAATTATATAAGGAGTATTATGAGATAATATACATAATAATTAGTATGTATTATAATTATTAAATAGTATAAAGGGTATTATAATAAAATCTTTTAAAATGGCTGAGATACAAGAAAATGATATGATCAAGATGATGAGATTGCTTTTTAATGAACAGAAAAACGATATGCAAGAGTTATTAAAAAATCAGAATGAGGAGTTGAAACATGAAATACAAGAAATGAATAAACATTTAGAAAGCACTAACGAAATAATAAGAAACAGTTTAAATAAGTTAGAACAGAAGTTCGAGAAATTAGGTGACAATGTTTTAAGTAAGACAAAATGTAAAAATGACGAAATAGTAGACAATTTTGAGAGTATAGTGGGGGTGAAGAATAATGTAGAAGCAAATGATGAAAATATAATAACAAAGAGTACTGATGAAGTTTTAGAATGCGATAATGAAATGTTAATGAGTGTTTATGAAATAGAGAGAGAGTGGAAGAATAATGTAGTAATTGAATGGGGACAGAGGGCAAATTTTCCCCTTATTGTTTATAATGATGATGATGATTTAATGTTGTTTTTTCAGGGCAAGAGACCCTTATTGTTAAATGAAGTAATGTTGTATAATGTTGTACCCTCTGTCCGTAATAATTGTGAGAGTGTGATGTGGTGCTATGAAGAAAGAGAGTTATATGTTGAGAATGAAATAGAAATATATAAGTTAGAAAGAAAGTATGATGAATTGAGAAAATTACTAGAAGGGGTGACGATGAATCATGTGAAATACGTACCTGTTGAAAGAGAGACAGAGAATAGTTTTGATAATGACTTACCTGACGTAGTAGTTGAGGAATACAAAAATGAGAAAATAATTTACCTGACGTTAACAAATAACACTGATATAGACTGGACAATCCTAACCTATGGTAACAAGATTTATAGTGGTACAATGGATGAAATAGAGTTGATAGATTATTATGATAGTAATGATTATCATAATTTGTGTGTTGATAAAAATGATGAATGTTACAAATACACTAGATATATATATGACGATGGAGGATGAGCTAAAAGATCAGTGTTGGGACATTTTTAAATATTGTAAATTTTTGGTAATGACCTTGCTGATTTGGACATCTGAAGTGAGATACACTTGAACAGTTTTGACGCATATTTTGTAAATAATATTGAATTCATTTGTGTGTATTGTGAAATGTTAGAAAAGTAATGTGTATATGTTTTAGAAAATGTTGTGTTAATAATAATAATATTATTAATATTTTTGCATTATAATTAGATAATAAAATAATTATGAAGACAATAATTAATGATTTATAGAATGTTGATAATAATTGAAATATGGTATTTTAATAATCAAGTGAATTATGAGATCTTTAGATATTGTAATTGAATATTATGTGTTTGAATCTTATAATGAATGTAAATTGTGTGATGAGATTTTAATTTAATAATCATGAATAAATAAATAAATGTTAAATGGTTTATTTTGTGGAATTTTGTGGAACATAATGATTAAAAATATGTGTTAATAATAAATTTAGAATTTTTGAAAATCTGATTGCAACACAGGATAAATAATGAAATAATGATGATAAATAAAAAGAGTTAATGAAAAATTTTAAATAATAATGTTTATAAATTTTATATAAATTAGTTAAAAGAGAATTGTTTGTTCAATGTATATTTGTGTATTATGTTATGTAATGTATTATAATAGTGTGTGTGTGTGGCTGGGAGGTTATCCAAGGGGATAACGTATTAAAAATTTGATATATTTTAATTAATAATGATGATTTGCTACTCAATAATTTTGGTTGAATTTAAAAATTAGATGCACTAAATACTTCTTATATTGTGTTATTATGTCTTATTGTGTTGATTGCATTTAGTATGTTAGGAATAAGTATTATAAAAATATAATAATATGTTTTCAATGTGTTTATAGATTTTAAAATAAAATGAAAAATAGTTGTGATAGGTAAAATTTTCAATGGGTTGTAAAAGATAGAAATGGGTGATAGTAATTAGTTGAATAAAATGTTTGAGTCAATTCAAGTTGAATTTTGTGGGACATATAGATCTGTTCAAATCGAAGTAAAAGTTAAAGAGAATGAGAGATGAAAATAATGCAATGTTGTTTTGAGTTAGTATATGTTATAGAATTTTGAGAAGTATAAGTGGAGACACAGTAGTTATGGAGATTTTATGTAGAGTTTTGAGCGATATATTGTTTATTTTGTTGATGTTAATTTGTTGTAGTTGTAGTGAAGTTATGAGAGTGAGATTTTTTGGGGATGGCAATTTTGTAGTAGTGGTAGTGTAATGTGGGAGTCCGCAACATAAGGGTTGGGACGGGATAGGGACCGATTGGCGCCGGAAAGGGTTACCTAGGGGGAGTCCAGGGACCAACATAAGGGAATGAGTTTTGGGAAGGAAACACGTATCCTATGTACAAAGGGTTAGAGAGTATTTTTTTTATATAAGAGTAGAAGGTGGCGATTGGAGTTAAAGTAGTAAGTAGTTAGAGGTAGAGAAGGGTTAGTAAAATTTTGATAGAGGGGTGTCATACTAATTAGAGATTTTGTAAGGGAACGTTAGAGTAATAAAAGGGGTAAGATTATGAGTAAATGCCAAGTTGATAAAGTAAATTATAATGAATAACGTAGAATCACCCAAAGTAATGAAATGGAATAATGATGGCCATAATTGAAAAAAAAAAAAAAAAAATAAATAAAATAATTTTTGTAATTTTGAGAAACGAATTAATAAGAGTAAATCAAGTTTAAAAGTAATTTTCTGATTTTATATGCCAACTTAATGTGTGTAACATTTTAAATACCAATTGTTTATTTTAATGTGAATTAGAAGTGTATTATATTTTCTTATGTTATATTGTGTTTGTTAGTTTAAGAGAATTTTATGAAGTTAACTATTTTAAATGCATTTTTAAATTGGGGATGAGAGAAATGTAATATGGTAATGGGAAATGTTAATAAGTCAGTCGTCTGTTTGCTTAAATTCTGATGGGAATCAGGGCAATGATTTTGAATTTTGGGGTAAAGTTGATAAGGGTAAGTAGATGGAATTTTAAGAGGGGTATATATATATTGTTGGTAAATATGTTATGATATATACATGTTAGCGATAAATGAAAAACAAAACCAGTGCTTCTTAGCGCAAACCAGCACCGCTAGGGGGGAACAGATCAGTTGGGGATATGGTGTTGTATAAGGCCACTATTTAATATTTTGATTTGTTGTTTCAGTGTTTGGTGGTGCTGTGGCGGCGGACCTGAGCTGGCCTGCGCGTCAGAGCAGGGGCGTGGAGTATCTGTCTGACTCTACGGTGTTGGGATCTCGAGAGAGAAGTCCAGTATTGTCATGCAGATGCGGTCACAGTCACCGGACCAAGGATGAGTTGATTATTCTTTTTTGTAAACCATACAGGGGGTTGTGGCGACATATCCTGGCTGATCCCTCTAGCAAGTATGAATGTGTCAATGAGATTTTTTATGCTTCGGCATAAAATATCTCATTGAGGGGGTATTGTAGCGGGGCATTTTTGGACATACCTGGGGTAATAACAGAATTTGTATTTTTTTTTATAAATAATAAATAACTTGTTGAGTGATAGGAAAATTTTGTGACCGAGAGGTAAATTTGTTATTGTGGAAGTGATCGCAACGTGGCAGCATTGACTGTGACAATTATTTAATGATATTCATATAAACAGTGTAATAACAGCCAACAACTGTACCAAAATCAGTTCAAGGACAATGACGAACCCGGAAAACGTAAACACGTTATGTAACAACAAATGACATAATCGTGTCAGGCGATGTGTTGCGTCAGCAACTTACATAACAACTGTGTGTCATCGGTTCGTCAGAGCCTATCCTGGGTGTGTCACGCCAGCAACATTATGACACAACAGAAAAAACAGTCGCAAAACAACATCTGAGTGATACAGACGCTAACCACTGTGCGTCGCCGGTTCGCCGGTTTTCGGGCGAAGTTATTGTGTTCGCCGATGGGCCCGCAAAACCAATAGAATGTGAATAATATATTTCAAAATGTGGCTAAACATTCAAAATTCTTATTAAAATGTGATTAACAGTTTTATCCATAATATAACAATTCGGAAATCATGTAATAAAGTGAAAGTGCGCACTGAAAACGATGTGACGTCGTCGGGACTAAAATTCGGACTCGAGGCAGATAAGTCTTACACAACATTACCAAAATTTATTATCTTTGTCAGGAATTCAAAACACATGGGGAAGATTAAAACAAAATGGGAGTCTAAGGGGAAAATTTTAAAATGGATTGAATGTGAGAGTGTGTGAGGGGTTTTGTTTAATTATATATATATATCATGAAGTGCTGGTTTCCGTTCGAAAATTAATCTTAGGTTTATTGTATATTCTAGTTTGAAATTGCTTAAGCAAAATGATCATTTTTACTAATACTTAAACATACTAAAATTGCGAAAGTAAAAAAGTATGAGGGAGAGAGGAAATTTGGTGTTTTGTATCAACAATATAACTTGATGATGTTTTCTTTTCTTTTTTGAAATTAATAAAGTAATAGTGATTATAACATTCAATGTGAAGTAATAGTTATTTCAGACAACCATGTGGTTTCCAACACGTCTAACGAGATCCTGGACATGATGAGTTTAAGTTGGTACTCAACAATATGGCTGCTACTCCAGCCTAAAGTATAAAAGTTTTACAAAGTGTAATAATAAATTTAAATAAAAAAGACGATTAATTATTAATATAACAACATAGGAGTATTAGAGTAACTTTATGTCATTATCCTAGGTATATTTCTGTTATATGCCACTTTTGGCTCTCTATTACATGATAGGTATCTTTTTTCTCATCAAATTATTTGGTTTACAATACACATTTCTCTACCATCTAGTATGATAGATCTGGTTCTTATTTACCAGGTAACAAATAGTTTGATCTATATCTTAATCCTACACACTTTTTGTAACACAATATGGCAAATAGGTTCGCTATAGGTAATTAGTCACTTTCAATACCTTGTGTATGATACGTGATCCTTCTAATCACTAAATGAATCCATCTATAGTAGTTATTTTTAAAACATTTTTATACACTAAATATTCCAGTGGTAAATGTCGTTTACCACTATAACTAATCTGCTCTTAACAATAATTACTTTTATGGTCTACATATTTGGGGTTACTTTGTGCTTTTCCACTCTATTGGGTTCATTATTTGGGACAATTACGTTTCACAGGTATCCTTTCCCGTATCAGTTTCTAGTGCTACATGGTTGTGGTATTTGGCACTCTGTAATTACCTATCATGCGGTGTAACCCCTCTTTCAACTTTTAGACTTTATTAAAAAAAAAACCTTTTTTTTATTTTTTTTTTGTTTGAAAGAGGGGCCACTAGTTATTTAAAACTAGGCCAGAGCCTAGGGAAGCCAAAACTGCGCTGGGTCCAGTATGACGGGACTTGCAATTAAACTCGTTGTTTAGCAACAATAACAATTTTATTTACTATTTCAAATAACATGCAAGTATCATTCCCTGTCATTACACTCCTCTGAAAATATGCACGTAACATCTCATCAAAATATAATGCATGTAAAACATCAGCATAATAGTATCTCCCCAAATATAAATAATATATAACATCGATCAATATAAATACATAAATGCACATAAATAAATAGTTACATAAATACACATAGCGCACACATATCGATATACACACATATATATACTACACACATGTTCACCTGGCAGGCAGCTCATAGACATTTAACCATGCCACCGAAGAATACCATCTTCAGTATCAGTGACCTAGCTCCCCATCCCAAACTACTGTAAAAGGGTCAAGTGCCCAGCCTCCATCAACTTTCATAAACCAAACCATTAACCAGTCCAGTTATGACTGCTTGCAACCAATGAAATTATCACAAGAATTCAAAATTTTAGAAAGGTTCCCCCCCAGATAGGACTGCGCCATGGCCAGGTCAACATGGCTGCACGGCCGTACGAATGTATAACAGAATTTATGATTAGAAGTAAGAATCAATAGTGTACTCATATTAACAACTGCACTAGTAGTACACTGGCTCTGGCAGTAAAAGAACTGAATGAAATTTCACTTATATTGAATTATTACTGAGTTAAGATAATTTTTATAATATATATATAATGACAATTTTAATTAAAAAAAACTTTATAACATCAGCCCCCAATAAAACACATTTGAGTTGTTTCTACAGAATTGGCTTGGCCACAGGCGAGGCCATGCGCACCACCAGATCCAGCAACCTAAAACATGCTATAGACCTGTTACTAACGGCACCTACGGGTGACGTCCACAGGTTACAGCACCTCCCCAAACCTTTAAATAAAAAAAAACGAAACCCATATAGCTATGAATACCCTTAATCAATGTAAGCATAATTCACCCCCTATAAATCAGTAAACTTAAGTCACACACACTTTTACCCTTAAAGAAAATTTCTCAGCAAAATTCGGTAGCGCATGACCCCGTCCGGGCGCACACTTACTCAGGGGGCTTGAGCCTTAGTAAAATACACTGACAAAATTTACAAGCACTAATTGTCTCGCTGGACTTGTGTCCCAACAACTTTAATTGGAGAAGTTCCAGGAAGAGAATACGGTGTTCTACATTGTAGAGGCCAAAATATAGATAAATGGGTTAAATGTCACCTGTGAAATCCGGCACAAAACCTGATGTATTGTCCATTTCTTCCTCCCGACGGCACAGACGGAGAATCACTTGTGTAATACCATTGGTGGCAGATGATCGGCCACCCGCTGAAGTGGATCGAGATCGTCTTAGGTCGGGAACCCGAAGAGTCGCTTAGTCGATTATCTAGTCATGATAGATATTAGCAGACAACAAAATCAAACTGATGGCCGCCGGGAGAAATTGGTTTCGTGTTTCGTGTTCGGCTGCCTGACGAATACTGCCCACCGTAGTCACAAGAAAAATATTACGTATCACTCCCGCCTAGAGCGCGCACGGGTCGGCAACAAAGCATGCAGATATCGGCTTATACTTCGCTCAAATAATTAATTCACAAACCCCCGCAATGACCGTCACATAATTAACTGGGAAAAGGGCCGAGTATACCAAAACTCGGCACACCCCCACTCCAAAAGGGCAACATGGTTGCCCCAACTGGAACTCAGTGGTAACCACGCTCTGCTACCATTTGTAACCCCTCTTTCAACTTTTAGACTTTATTAAAAAAAAAACTTTATTTTTTTTTTATTTTTATTTTTATTTTTTTTTATTTTTTTGAAAGAGGGGCCACTAGTTATTTAAAACTAGGCCAGAGCCTAGGGAAGCCAAAACTGCGCTGGGTCCAGTATGACGGGACTTGCAATTAAACTCGTTGTTTAGCAACAATAACAATTTTATTTACTATTTCAAATAACATGCAAGTATCATTCCCTGTCATTACACTCCTCTGAAAATATGCACGTAACATCTCATCAAAATATAATGCATGTAAAACATCAGCATAATAGTATCTCCCCAAATATAAATAATATATAACATCGATCAATATAAATACATAAATGCACATAAATAAATAGTTACATAAATACACATAGCGCACACATATCGATATACACACATATATATACTACACACATGTTCACCTGGCAGGCAGCTCATAGACATTTAACCATGCCACCGAAGAATACCATCTTCAGTATCAGTGACCTAGCTCCCCATCCCAAACTACTGTAAAAGGGTCAAGTGCCCAGCCTCCATCAACTTTCATAAACCAAACCATTAACCAGTCCAGTTATGACTGCTTGCAACCAATGAAATTATCACAAGAATTCAAAATTTTAGAAAGGTTCCCCCCCAGATAGGACTGCGCCATGGCCAGGTCAACATGGCTGCACGGCCGTACGAATGTATAACAGAATTTATGATTAGAAGTAAGAATCAATAGTGTACTCATATTAACAACTGCACTAGTAGTACACTGGCTCTGGCAGTAAAAGAACTGAATGAAATTTCACTTATATTGAATTATTACTGAGTTAAGATAATTTTTATAATATATATATAATGACAATTTTAATTAAAAAAAACTTTATAACATCAGCCCCCAATAAAACACATTTGAGTTGTTTCTACAGAATTGGCTTGGCCACAGGCGAGGCCATGTGCACCACCAGATCCAGCAACCTAAAACATGCTATAGACCTGTTACTAACGGCACCTACGGGTGACGTCCACAGGTTACAGCACCTCCCCAAACCTTTAAATAAAAAAAAACGAAACCCATATAGCTATGAATACCCTTAATCAATGTAAGCATAATTCACCCCCTATAAATCAGTAAACTTAAGTCACACACACTTTTACCCTTAAAGAAAATTTCTCAGCAAAATTCGGTAGCGCATGACCCCGTCCGGGCTCACACTTACTCAGGTGGCTTGAGCCTTAGTAAAATACACTGACAAAATTTACAAGCACTAATTGTCTCGCTGGACTTGTGTCCCAACAACTTTAATTGGAGAAGTTCCAGGAAGAGAATACGGTGTTCTACATTGTAGAGGCCAAAATATAGATAAATGGGTTAAATGTCACCTGTGAAATCCGGCACAAAACCTGATGTATTGTCCATTTCTTCCTCCTGACGGCACAGACGGAGAATCACTCGTGTAATACCATTGGTGGCAGATGATCGGCCACCCGCTGAAGTGGATCGAGATCGTCTTAGGTCGGGAACCCGAAGAGTCGCTTAGTCGATTATCTAGTCATGATAGATATTAGCAGACAACAAAATCAAACTGATGGCCGCCGGGAGAAATTGGTTTCGTGTTTCGTGTTCGGCTGCCTGACGAATACTGCCCACCGTAGTCACAAGAAAAATATTACGTATCACTCCCGCCTAGAGCGCGCACGGATCGGCAACAAAGCATGCAGATATCGGCTTATACTTCGCTCAAATAATTAATTCACAAACCCCCGCAATGACCGTCACATAATTAACTGGGAAAAGGGCCGAGTATACCAAAACTCGGCACAGCGGTTCTTCCACTTTGCGGCTACCAGATAGCCATCGGCTTCCCGTTTTCTCGCCTTCTTCTTCTCATCATTTTTAGTATCCATGTGTCCAGTGTACTCCTGGTCTTTGTTATTACTGACTTCCAGTATCTCTTCTAACTCTGGTTGATTATCATTAGTTTCCTGGCTGGATTTTTCCATTGATTGGTCCCTCTTCTTCCGTAATTCCTTTATTTCTTGGGCATACCCTTCAATGATCCGGTCCAGCTGTTCTTGATACACTTTCCTTTTCTTAAAACGTTTTATTCTCCCTTTGGAAATATCTGCTTTAAGTATGTTATTGGTTATAGTCTTCTTTGTTGTAACACATTTCTTCTCTTCGTTCATCTTCATGAAGCTCCTTCGATACTCCTTCCTATAGGTCCCTTCTTTACGGTTGATGACTGGGAAATAAATCATATTAACTAGACCACTTCGAGTCATTTCGATTAATTCTTTTGTTACCCTAGTCTTCTTTGGGCGTATTATTCTTCTTATCGTCGCCTCCTTTTCTCCTTTTCTTTCGTTTTCTTAATTATTTCGTTCTTTTCTTCATGATTTTTAATTTTCTAATTCACTTGTTCGGCAGTTTTATCTCTGGGCAATTCTTTTGTCTCCACTTGATCATCACACATGGGCAGATTATTTTGTTCTAATTCTTCCTTCTCGGTTAATAACTCTTCCGCTTCTTCAATTACCTGAGTGTTCTCTATACTTCCGGTATCGATCTCCTTATATTGAATATCTTCCTCGTTTCTGTCAAGCTCATTTTCAGATAATAATGTATTTGAGTCCCCGTCCTTCTCAGTTTGTTCGACCTCATCTTCAGGTTGCAATTCTTCTGTGGTTTCATCATTGTGTATCTCTTCAGTTTCTGAGTTGTGGTCGTTTCGTAATTCTCCTCTTGTGGTCTGACCCACTTCTTCCGTATATCTCTTATTCATTTCATCCATTTTCTGGCTAATCTTATTTAATGTGGTGTTCAACTCTTCTCTTAAGGCCCTGCCGCTGTCATCTATTTTACTGTTTAACGTGTCCATGGCTCTGTGGGTACTGTCAATCTTTTTATTCAAGTCTTCTTTCAGTGACTCCATATTTTTACTAATAGACTCCATATTTTTATTGATTGATTCTATGTCCCTTTTTGAATTTTCATTAATTTTCGTGAAATTATTATTGACCTGTCCGAATTGTTCCATCATCATTCTCATCATGTTATCCCATCTTGCCTCTTCAGTCGGTTTGTCTGGTCGGTCGCCGACTATTACTCCCACTTCTGGTTCTACATGGGGTGTTTCTTCAGGTCGAGTTTCTATATTATTAATGGTGATGACTTCCATCTCGTGTGTGGGTTGTGTCTCATATGTCTCTATATCTAGTTGTATTTCTCCTACCCGACTGTCCTTATATCTTGTATCATATTGATGTGTGTGTGGCATGTTTGTTCTTTTTGTGTCTACCGGGCTGATTTAAAATATAAAAAATATTTTTATTTAATATTTTTTCCAGCCACACTAGTTGGTGCGCCAATTTGTAACGATCTATCAATGTGTCGTTGTTTATTTAGAATATTATTAAAAGGTTGTAGTCGTTGAAAGTTACTAATTTGATAAAGCAATTTAAAATGTAACATTCGAGGTTACGAAAAGTGTGTTTACAATTGTAGAATTATAATTATCTGAAAAGAATTCCCTTAGATAAAAATAAAAAATAATTGTGTTAATATTATTTAAATACTAGCGTTGCTTAAGTTTAAAAGTAAAGTATACTAGTTGGTCGCTTGATGGTGGTGACCGTCTTGTTGATACTAGCTGCGAAACTCCTCCTCCGGGTCGATAATCGTCTAAGTACGTTACGTCTAGTAATGTCTGGACAATAGAATAAATATAATACACTTTCACGTACCTGTTCGTGTTTTCTGGAAGTTCAATAAGCTGCCAAGACGGTTTACAAAACCAACTCACTTTATTCACAAGGTTAGGTGACCTTGTTTAATAATGGGCGCCACGCGGATTTATTTTGGGAAAATCCCGTGGAAAACCCATTAATAAAATCAAATAATAATTTTAAAAAGTTATTATAATTGTTTATTGCCCTTATGGCAATGCAATTCAAAAATATTTAATCACAACTGAAGGTTGTTTTGAGTTTTTTCTGAATGAAATATTCAACTATTTTTAGAAATAAATTAAGTCGAGTTATGCTGTTAATAATGGGGTTTTATTCATACCCTTGATAGAGAATTCAAACAAATATCATTAAAAGAATACAATGATGTACAATTGCAAATATGTTCTTACATGCCCTATAAAGCTGGCTCAGAGCATAAGCAGTAAATCTGGCTAAGTCCAGATACTCTTGACTTTGAACATTAATATTATTTTAATCTCAGATGTAAGTTCTTTGAGACACAAAAAAGAAAGCTCATGCCTGCACAATAACTAATGATTTTCTGATATAATATAGACTAGTAATGCCTTGAGGTTACTATTATAAAATAAAATTAAAAATAACCTATTTTATAGGTTATGCGTTCGTCACGCTTGGTTCATGATTTACAAAGTTTATATTTTGAGAACACTTATAACTAACATTCAACTTAACTGGTATTGACAAATTCATTAAATAAATTTAGACATGGCGTAGTACAGAAAAATGTTTCAGTGTTATGCGTCAGAACAGATTTGTTTATCAAAATATACAGGTTATGGCGCTCGGAGTAAAATGAATAAATTGATACACTGTTACCTTGTGTTTTAATCTTTCGATTAAAATTTCAATTAACACTTCCATGATCGGATTATAATGATCATCGGTATTCACTACACACGCACAAGAACAGAGAATTTCGATCCACTTCTGACTTAAAGGATCATAAATAATACTATTTAATTCTTTCTTCTGTTCATAATTTTTTCCCGCACTAAATGAAATAATACTGCACATAAACACAATGGTTCTTTGTAGAATATCTTGAAGTTGTCGTTAGTTGTTGTCGAACTGTTTCCATTGAAGTCCTATTGTGATGACGCTATCAGTTATTAAAAATGTTGATGAGACCAGCGTACCTGTCACGCCGAATGAAATTAAGAAGTGTCTGATGAAAATCTGCTGCCGCCCTTTATATACCCGGTCATTCGATCGGCTTTAGGCGATAGTGTTAATTACTAAGCAATTTTGTGATTGGCTCAGCCAGGTGTGATGAACGTGACGTATTTTTTCCCAACCGTCAAAAACGGTTTTCTAACCGCCAAACGCCGAGATGATTGACAGTTGCCGTTGTTATTGGTATTGATAACCAGATTCCTTAAGCATATTTTGTAAACGATGCTAACGCCTTTCACGCACTTAATATAGTTGCGATTGGGGTTGTATCGCTATCAAATTAAAGAATATTTTGTCCTCTTTAATTTGATATAGTTTGATACCGGGTTAATTACACATTTACTGACATTGCTATATAAACAATGTTCAGGTACACTACTTCGCACTGTCGACTGTTTACCGAAATCGGCGATTACACACTCTGACTAATATTGTTTGTGGCCTACACCGCGTTTTATCACTCAAACGTTTATGTGAGAACACTATTAAATCTGTACTGATATTTAATTACTGTACATTATGAATAAACCTTAACTTTATACATTGTAATGAACTGTCCCTACATACTATGATATTTCGTTTCACATTAATTTGCTCTATTCTATTAACTAACAATTGAATTATAATTTATATCATTTTAATAATGCTTATTGCTATGTTTGAGCATAACAATTGTTCTGTGTAGGTGATCTACACTTATATTACTCCCTAATAATCACCTCATTGATGATTGTTTGGTCTAGGCCTTGTTAAGGCATACCGTTTATACTGGAATTCTGCCTTAAAAGCTTTTATTAGTTCACAATTCGGTACTTTGCTGAGGTAGCTTATTGGTATAAGGTTCCCTCTTACAAACATGTTCACTTGTCATAAGTATTTTTTAGATTGAAATATAGCTTCGTTCTCATTTTGTGGCCATCGCTAATTTTAGTTCTTGGCCTTAATAATTACTTGTCATGATTGATTTATTATCAGCCAAATGCTGATTCTGATCTCGCATTATTTAGATTCTTATTTACTCATTTTTATTAACATATCATATTCCATTTAAGTTATTCACTGACTCGCTTGACAGCTTAAAGTGAATTTAATTTGTCCATTAGTTTGGGTCAGTTATAGTCTGGTTGTAGTGTCAAACAGTACTTGGGTTTACTGCTTCTTGTGGCCCTTCTGCTTCTTTCTTCTCCCATGGTTCCTCTCTTCTTGGTTACTCTTCTCATTACATTATCTATTTACATCATCGTTATGTACTTATTAAATCTGATAGTATATGTCTAGGTTATGTAACATCTGGTTATGTTACAATGTAAACAAAAGTAAAAAGTGTTGGAATAATATCAGACTAAATTTTGATGATGATTAGACATTTATTATTGATGAACATTTAATTATGTGAAAGTAGTGGGTTTAAATATTGGCTGAATAAAGGAATGATTTTTTGGTAAACAATGACTATTAATGTAAAACAGATTGTATATAAATGTGTATTGGTATTAAATGTATTTGTTTAATAGGTTATGTTGTACACAGTATTTTATGTAACAAAGGTTTGTAGTAGGGATTGATTTTATAATAATAATAATATTTCATGTGACTAAATAATTAACAGGATGTAATTGTGAATTTTATAAGGAAATTAGATGAATGGAAATTGTTTTGAATAATGTAATTAAAGTAACTTTAAATTTTTTGAAAAATGATAGAATTAAATTAATTTGAGATGGGTTAATTAATTTAAAAGATGTGAAACTTTGGTAATAAATTTGAGAAATTTATTTTGAATTGAATTGTATCATAAATGATAAATAATTAAACGTAAAAGGTACACGCATTGAGATTACAGGCAGTATGGATTGTATAATAGGTTATATTATGTGTATGTACATTGTATTTTGGGTACTTAACATTGATAATGCTTATTGAGTACATGATAAACAGTATGTAATTATTAATATTTTATAATGTAATGGTAAAGATATTACAATCAAAATAATTACAGTGTTGTGTGCATACATGGCAGTTTGTGTAAGCAATGTTTAGAGTTTTGAGTGAGTTGATAACAGCAATAATATTTTATTTTGATGAAGTAATTGACATTATTGAAATTTTATAATGTAATTGAAGTAATTTAAATTATTGCAAATAACGTAATTAAATTAATTTAAATTAATTGAAAAGATGGATTTAAATGAATTTAAAATGTGGTAAAAGTTGGATTTTGGGTAACGATTTTTTAATAAAACAGTAATTGATTTCAGTAAACGGGTGTCAGAATTAGATAATGAAATTAAGCCAGTCAGAGTTAGTTTTGCACTGGTATTAGACATCATAAGAATTTCTGGAGGTAAAGTGAGATAAACACAGGTCAGTAGGGGGGACACAGAAGTGAGAGTGAATGTAAACAGGGGGAAAGGGAGAGATGAAAGTAAACAGCGAATATGGGAGAATAGAGCACATAATTTTTTAAAAATGAGGGTGGAGCTGTTGGGGGACCCCAACGTGAGGAGTTGAGGGCAGATTTGGACCGTTTTAAAGAGGTGGTGGCGGAGTTACGTGGAAAGGCCGGAAACCAGGGAGTCTAGCAGAAAGCATGGGAACACACACCTTTTGTACAAAGAAGTTATTCTGAGCCCTATTCTAAAAGAAGCGGTTCAAGTAGAGTTAGAGAAAATGGTGGAGGGAAATATTGAGAGAACGGTGTCACCCTATTTAAAATCCGTTAGTTGTTGATATAAAGATGAAGGTGAGAGTGGGGTTAGGTTTAAATACCCGTATAATAAAACGGATTATTAGTGCTGAAAGGGAGCCACCCGTTTATTGATAAATGAGAATATTGTAACGATAAAATTCTTACGTACTCTGTAAAAATGTATATAAGTTGTGTGTTCGCCTCACACTGGTGTCGTTGCTTTATATGTTGCGCTAACGATGTCCGTAGCGATCCTTCAATTACCAGTACAACGCGAGTGGAAACCTTACCTGTTTATAAATAGATGTACATAAATCCCGGGTGGCGCCAAATTGTTTAATTAAAACAATTAAATTAAACATAGGATGATTAAGCGTTCTCAGCTGTGACGGTCTTGTGAATTCAATTATTCCCGCCTGTACGGGTTTGTAAATCTCGCTGATAGTTCGCCGAGTTTCCGATGTGAGCGCTTACTGTCCTCTTTACTAAATAATACACAAGTTATATAATACACTTCCCTATGAAATAAAAACAGTGGTTACACTCTGTACTAGTTTATTTAATTGCGATTTGGGTTTATTTAGTGATATATAAAATTATATTTTTTGTTATTATACAAATTTGCACCGGCAATTATTATAAGACAATCATCTCAGGTTGGCGAATCGATTTTGAACACATTAATCAGTCAACATGGCGACTGCTTGGTTTGTTTACAGTCTATTTTCGTTCAACGTCCTGGGTTCTTGCGATTACGAAAGAAATATTAATAATGATTACAATAAAGTACACTACCTTCCATTATTTGTACTTAAATAATATAATGTGTAATTATAATTTGTTCCTGAAGTGTGGTAAAGTGTGTTTCAAAAGTTCGTAATTTTCATACAGGTTATTTTACTAGTTAACAAAATTTCAGTGTTTTATTTTTTTATTAATCTTTGAAAGAAATAATATCGTCAGTTTATAGTGAGAGTTCAGATTACTGTGAGAAAAGTTTAAAGTGAATTTATTTCAGAAATTCGGGTAATTTAATAATACTTATCAAATCAGTTGTCTTGAGGTGAACTGTCATTCAGTTGAAATGGAATGGGGTCTTCAACAGTCGTCAATTTTCAATTATGTTGGGGCTTAAATACGGCTGGCATCTTTTTCATGTTAGTTGTTCAAATTTATTAATTTAAAATTTATTTAAATTGGTCCTTGGCATCAGTTAAATGTTCTCGTCCTTCGTCTGCTTCTTACTTCTTTATCTTTTTGAATTTTGATTACTTTTTAAACATTTTATATTAAAATTAAAATTTTTGTCATTCACGGCCTGGCGTCTATTCTTGAAGAGCGTCACTTACGGAGTAATCGTTTTTAACAGAAAATTCGTAACCAACGTTCTGTTGTCATGGTTACTCATTGCTCTTGATTGGCTTAGCTTGACATAAGCCCATTGTTATCATATTTGAATTTTTATTCAAAATTACTGTATATCTTCTGATTGCTACTATTCTTCCGTCTTCCTTTATATGTATTAAATATTATCACTACTGTTCATATTTTCTTTCAAAGATCATTTTAACATCCCACAAGGTTGGGTTTTCTTATATATTATCGTTTGGACAATCATGTTGATATTTGTTAATTACATTTCTTTCTTATTGTAAATTCTTAATATAACATTTATCTTTTAATATGATTCACAAATTATTCTTGACTAGTTATTTGCCTTGGATTTGCTAATATCCTTGTTAATTTTTTACAATTTGTAGTTATTGGTTTTTTACAGTTAGGCATTTCATAGGCCTAAGTAGTAACTGACTATATTTACTTATTTTATACAAATTACATTCGATTTATCCTCATACATGTTTTGTTTTGGTATCATAAATGATTTGTTTACCTGTTGATTTGGTTTGGATCTGTTTTTATAATAATTGTATGTTCCCATTAGTTTCTACATTATGGTTTGTTACTTATTTCCTAACTGATTTTCCAGTACTATTAGATCTGTATTAATTTATCTTTTTATTTACTTATTTTGCCATTGTTAATAACTAGGCTATTACTTACTATTCTTTATTACATAAAACATAACATTTAGGCTTATGGTCTGTATAATTCCTTCAGCCATATCCTATTCATAGATTAAATCAAACAATTTTTTAACAGTTATTATGCAACGTTTGCTTACAATTCGTTTCATTCTTACTTATTTTTTGGGTGATAAACATAATTACACCATTTAAATTTACTTATTGACTATCCCTTAGAACATGGGTGTTTATTTTATTTTGCTCTTATTTTCTTTATTATATTTTTTCTTAAACAAACTTTACCTTCTAGCCATGGTAACCCTAACTTTTAACCTTCCATGGGATTCCCCCCTGAATACTATTGTATCCCTCACTTACAATTAAACTTAATGCTATCAATAACAAGATTCTTATTAAATAATATTGTTCACTATTAATCATTTAGTGTTCATCACAGATTATTAAGTGTTTACACCTATCAATAGGGTTTCTCATTATTTTGGGGTTTTACACTGTCACTTTTGCACTTCTTAAATTTTATTTTAAGTGTTATTAGTGGGTAATCCCTAACATTACATTCTCTTTGTCACTTAGTTATGTTTACTTTCTCACTATCTCTCTCTTTACAAATGTTATTTATACGATTAATAAGTTCATGTCTTTGTAGAGTCCTTTATTACATTTAAACTCTATTTCTTTGGTTAGTATACTTTTAGTTTTCTTTTCATTACTTTATCGGGTTTTCTCAATTATCATTTACATTGATCATTTAGTCGATAATAATAATTATCTTTTACATTTGTTATTTATTGGTTTCTTTTTCATTATTATTTTTGAGTGCAACATTTCTCCTTTTCCTGTTCTATATCATTTGTTTGTGTCTTATCATTTGATTTCATTTTATTTCCTTTATACTTGTTTTGTTTCATTTTCATTTTCCTTCTTCTTCGATTTCATTTTATTTCATTTTATTTTGGTTTACCCCTTCTCCTTTGGTTTTATTTTATTTGGTCAATCACTTGGGTTAGGTCATGTAGTCGTTTGTCGCGTCATTGTCATTTTATTTTCTTTAGTTTAAACATTTTATATAGTTGATTCCTCGTTTTTTCCCTGGTATTGGGGTGGCTTATTTGTGTTGTAACAATATAAAATAAAATTAAAAATTCTGAGTAGAACTTATAATGTAACAATTGGAAGATTCAATAGAAAGTCGAAATTAAAGTTGTATTATGTTTTCATGTTCTCTGTATAAGGTTATGATAAGATATCAGCTGATACATGGTGTTATGTGTATTGCAACGATACAGCCATATGCTGTATTAGGCATTGATTTGAATAAATATAAAATTTGTAGAATTATTATAAGTTAAGGGTAAATGGACAGGTTTGAGATTGTAAAAATATTTCATTGATATATTAGGGGAGAAATTAACCTGTTTCGACAAGCAAAGAACACGCGCTCGATTGTATGTGTGTTATGCGTGTATCTTGTGTGTGTTAGTGATGCATGTACAGACAGGAATTTCAGCTACCCTCCCCAAGTAATTAGTAAAATAATTATTTAATTCCACTGTGTAAAAACTAAGTAGTTTATAAACAAACAAAAGGCATCAAAGTGTGTGTAAATTTTATAGTTATCCCCAGTGAGAAAATGACGTTAATAGGACATGTCAGTGCGAAATAAACGTGCAAAAAATATGCAAATTGCAATAAGACGCTCAAATTAATACAGTGAGTGCTTAATCAAATTAGCTATGATTTGTGCTGTCTAGATTCCTTGCAAAACATTGCTATTTGCTAATAATTGCAATTATATGAAAAGGTTTGGGAGTGGGGGCTATCAGGTGATCTGCAGGTATTGACAGGACGATTTTGGAGCCAACTGGTGCAGAATCTTGAGAGGGTATAAATTAAGGGTTCGACCGAAAACCCTTCTCTTCTTTTCAAGACACAGTTGCAGTCGGACATGCTGTCCGTCGGCAGAACAGTTTTATTTTTTTCAAGTCTCATTAACGAACTAATAAGACGTTCAAGTCTACAAAGAATATCTACGGAGAAGCTACCAGGGCGACGAGGGATGCTGGACGTTAGACGATGTTTTCTGGACTCTAGACATATCCAGGACCACACACTGCTGGAGAACGATGCTGGACTCTAGACATATCCAGGACCACGCCAGGACAGGAGGAATGGAAAACCAACTCTGGACAACGCTGGACCCGTCAATAAGTTGTAAGATCTTCAGAACTCGAGGTGACATGCATAATGGATTTATAAATGATTTTAAAGAAGAGCTCATAATACTATATCAAAAGACAATAAATTAAAACAAAGAAAAATTTATAATTAGTAATAATATTTTAGAAATGTAGATAAATGTTTAGTCGTAAGAATGAGCGATCGCATATAAAGAAAAAAAAAAGAATTTAAAGTTGAGAGAGTACATTTTGTTTATCAAAGTAAATAGTTACGTTGATTTGATATTTCCATTATAGAAAAGAATAATTTAAATTTGAATATAAAACAAATGCCAGTCTAAAAGTAATTAATATAAATTTAAATTTAATTTTAAACATTGATATAGACTGAGTGAGTTGAGGTCAGATCTGAATTAAAAGAATTCAATTCAAATTACATTTTAATTTTTTTTTTTATTAATAAATCAAATTATTAACATGTCTAGATTAAAATTATTAACATGTCTAGATGTAAGAGGGTTTTTAAATGTGTGTAACACCGTATAGTATAAGAGATAAATATTTAATAATGAGTAATATCATGACCGAAGATTATTAATGATGTTTATTATTTATAAGATTGAGTAAACAATAAATATGAATTTTTAAATACTCATAAATCTAATACTCTTATTATAATTACACCTAAACCCCAATTACACATACACGTTACTTGTATTGTTATAATTTTGTTGCCCGTCAACGTGTAGCACGACACGCTTACATTTAATAACGGTGTATCGTTGTAATAAATGGCGCTCCAAGATCGTGGGGCTCCACAAATTTAAATTATATTAAATTTGCAATTTTATACCGTTGTAATAAATGGCGCTCCAAGATCGTGGGGCTCCTCAAATACAAATAAATTTATATTTGCAACGTTGAACCGTTGTAGTATATCATATTTTGTGTAACCAATTTATAGTTGTAACTGATTTTATGATAGTAATAAATTTTTTTTATTTGAATAATTGTCAGTATGTAATTATGAATGTTTATAATGAAAATTAAATTCATTTAAAAGATAGAAATCTTGGTAATCAATTTGAAAGTTTTTGATTTGAGGGTTATAATAAATGGTAAATGAATGTTATTATGAAATTAAATCAATGTAAGAAGATTAAATTAATTGGAAAGGTTTTAAATAATGCAATTAAAGTAGTTAATTAGAAGAGATGGTATAATTAATTTAAAAGATGGAAAAATGTGTAATAAATCTGAATAAATTATTTTTTGATTTGAAGTGGATAATAAATGGTAGACAAGTAAAATTAAATGATTGAAATGTTTAATAAAAATTCAGAGTTGAAGTCATAGTGTAACCATTGAATACTAAGGTGGTAATGTTTTGTTTGTAATTTTTATGCAAATTCAAAGGTGAAAGATTTATTTCAATGTAATAATGGTAATGTTTATTTGGAATGTTTATTATGTTGTATCATGTTTATTGGTGAAACATAAAGTTGAATTGAGTATTAGGTAATTGTGTATAAATGTAGAACAAATGTATTTGTATACTAGCAAAATACCCGTGCTTCGCTACGGAGTTTCACGTTGTACATAATTGTACAATTATTGCTCGCTTAATAGTATAGGATTAGATAGATTGTACAAATTCTCAACTCTTAGTTTGTTTATTTATATTCATAGCAACAGCTATTTATTATTTATTTCGAGAAAATCGTTAGAGCCGTTTCCGAGAAAAAAAAGGACATACATTTATTAATTAATTGAACTTCGAAATTTTCTCGACTGTAAGAACCTGCAAACAACGAAGTTTTTCAATTTAAAACAATGATTAAAAACTCAGAACTAAATGTATTCGGGGTTTCCAGTAAACTGAGATGTCAACCACTTCATTTACAAAGTATGCAATTCCCGCGATAAATTTCATTATTTGGTTTTTTGCCCCTTAGGAGTGAAAGTTTTTAAACCCGTTTCTTAGTGAGCACCTAAGACCTATGATGAAGCTACGTTCAAAGTTTCATTGATATCCATTCAGTGGTTTCAGAGATATCGTGATCAATGAGTCAGTCAGTGGTATTTGGCTTATATAGATATCTATATCTAGCCGATTTACCCAGCGTTGCTCGGGTTCATAATTTATTCATAGGCTCATAGGCACCTATTCTTGTTCTAACGTTATATTACTTGTATATTGTATAATCTTCCTTATATTGTTACGTTGCATTCTCACTGGAGGAATACTCTGTAGTGCACCTGTTTAAGAACATGTCATAAACTGTATTCTTATATCTGGAGAAGAATTCTGTTGCGCGTGATGCTCCTGCTCGATTTCCAACTCTGGGAGAGGGCGAACAGCTAAATTAGTTTTCAATAAAATGTCTACAGTACTTGCACGCGCTGCGTATTTACTGTCTTTTATAATTCATTGTGTTAATGTTGAAATAAGGCATTTGTTAAATTAGTGTCTCCTAAACTTATTCTAACAATACAATACCTCTATAGATTTCAGCTTATCAATTTTTAAATTCAAACTGAAGCAAGTCCATTTATATTGTCTGAACACTATGATCTGAATACATTTGCTATCAAAACTTTGTTTTTTATACTCGCTTATAACTTACTTCGATCTTAACTTATCCACTTTTAAATTCAAACTGAAACAACTCTGAATTCACACACTATTAAGAAGTTTCTTAAGATGCATACACCACCTTTGATATCATAACCTATATCTTTATTTATAAGAACCGTGGACTCTGGCCCCGCCGTCTTTCGCGGGATCCGACCTAAGACTCCCCGGGTTCCGTGGATGAACTCCGGGGAAGGCCCATCGGACGACTCCCGCGCTATTTCCTACGCGGGAGACTTCCACCGATGCTATGGTAACCAGAATCTATTCTGTTGGGTTGCCATAGTAACCAGATCTAATAGTTTTTAAGACCCAAAGGACCCCCCAAAGGATCGTATCGAAAAAACACTTGTCCTATGTTGGTTCTCCCGTGCGTAAAATATTTGTGCCAAGTTTGGTTGAAATCGGTCCAGTGGTTTAGGAGGAGATGTGGAAGACCCCAAAGAACCCCCCAAAGGACCCCATCGAAAAAAGCACCTCACCTATGTTGGTTCTCCCGTCGCGTAAAATATTTTTGCCAAGTTTGGTTGAAATCGGTCCAGTGGTTTAGGAGGAGATGTGGAACATACATACATAGATACATACATACAATAGGGGGGGGGGGTTTGCCCCTTAGGAGTGAAAGTTTTTAAAACCGTTTCTTAGTGAGCACCTAAGACCTATGATGAAGCTATGTTCAAAGTTTCATTGATATCCATTCAGTAGTTTTTGCTCTACGTTGATTCTATGTCAGTTAGTCAGGCAAACTCCCCCCCTTTTTCCCTTTTTAAAGGTCGAATTTCCAAAAATCCCTTCTTAGCGGATACCTACATCACATAAGGAACCTACATGCCAAATTTCAAGTTTCTAGGTGTTATAGTTTCGGAGATTTCGTGATGAATCAGTGAGTCAGTGGTATTTCTCTTTTATGTACATTATATACATTAACAAGTTAAATAAGAAACCAGTACTTTGCAAAAGACAAACCAGTACAGCTAAGAGGAAACAAATCAGTTGGGGATATGATATTGTGAAAGGCCAGTTATTGATGTTTTTATGAATAGTTACAGAGTCTGGTGATCAGTGGCCACAATCACCGGACTAGGGGGGTAAGTTACCCAATATGTTAGTAAGAACTTAAGGGGCGTCGTGGCGCCATATCCTTCCTGGTCCTAGTAGGTTTTAGGCAATGAGAGTTTTTATGCTTCGGCATAAAACCTCTCATTGGGGGGGGGGTATTGTGACAGTACAAAAAAGGGTAGATTTTGTTTTTTTATATTGAATATTTTTTATTAATTTATAACCAACCATGTTATGTAACACTTGTGGTAACAATCTGTAGCCGTGTCTGGCAGTACAAGGTACGAATTGTGCAAATCTATTGTGAAATAGTCTGGGATCGTAGACAGCCCAACGTCGCTAGTGAATCATGAGCAGAGACTGTACGGTTGACATATAATACCAAGAACCGACCACGTGGCGAAGTAAAAGAATTTCCATAGTCATGCTTCTAGAACATTTTCGATAGAAACAGCCAATCAGTGAACGAGTTTACGACCATGCGGGTGACGCCCTGAGTGTCTTATGGTATACGGAAGCAGGTGACGCCGGCCAGTTCGTCACCACTCATCAAACAACATAGTCGATAATACAACAGTCTCAGTGAATTAGGGACAGGAGGCCGTGCGTGTAAGTATTTAAAAATAAATTTAAATACACGCACAGCCTGCCCAAAAGTATTTAAAAGTAACTTTGTCAAATTTTGTTGCTTCCCTGCTATATACACTTTTTCCTCGAACGAGGCCTTTCAGTTTTGCAACCATTATCAAGTTCTTCCTACAACAAGAAGAACTTGTTGTATGGTGTAGGAAGAACTTGATAATGGTTGCGAAACCGAAAGGCCTCGTTCGAGGAAAAAGTGTATATAGCAGGGAAGCAACAAAATTTGACAAAGTTGTGATGAAGACTGGTAACATAGAGAAAATAACTGATATTTAAAAGTAACAGTAAACTGTGATTCAGCAATAATAACAGTTTTCGTTGGAATGTAAATATTGGAATAAAGAAGAGAGTTGGACAATACAGTGCGAAAGTGAAAGTATGGACGAACAATGGTGAACAGCACGTGCGGATGAGTAAAACAGGAAAGTAATTATGTTAGATTGAAGTGAAATGAAAATTATTGGTAAAAAGAGCTCATTAAATAAACGGTGGGGAGGGGGTAAAGAAAATCTGTAACTAGCGTGTGAGAGTGTGTGTGAGGAAATAAGGGAAAAACGTTAAAAGTAAAAGTACTGGTTTGTTTATGTAGAGTTGTATGTAATGTAAATAATGTTGAATGTAAATATTGGAATAAATGAGAGAGTTGGACAATACAGTGCGAAAGTGAAAGTATGGACGAACAATGGCGAACAGCACGTGCGGATGAGTAAAACAGGAAAGTAATTATGTTAGATTGAAGTGAAATGAAAATTATTGGTAAAAAGAGCTCATTAAATAAACAGGGGGGGAGTAAAAGAAAATCTGTAACTAGCGTGTGAGAGTGTGTGTGAGGAAATAAGGGAAAAACGTTAAAAGTAAAAGTACTGGTTTGTTTATGTAGAGTTGTATGAGAAAATTTTTATATGATAGAGATAAGAGTAAATAATATTTCATAAAGAAAAGAGAAAGAAAGAAAGTATTTTAAAAGTGATTGCAATACAAGAGTTCATTTAAATAGCATAAAAATGTGTTAAACTAATTTTTACATCACACCCATAACATGAGTTCTGCATCGAGAATTCGTCTAAACGAAACCTGTGAATTTTCTGATCTTAAGGCATTACATGATCTAAATTAATTAAGGGTGAGTATGATGGTTTCGATATATAACCCAAAACATTGTGGCGACCTTTGAGCAAGTTTGGAATCTTCTGGGGGTTTTTATCCAAAAGGTAAGTTTAACGGAATCAAGGTAAGTAAACTTATGGCGTGTAAAAAGATAAAAAGTTTTTTAAATTACAAGAGCACTACAATGTATGAAGCCATGTGTATGTAATGGAAAAGTAAATTAATATTAGTGGTAACAATAACTATGATATCTGGAAAAGTATTGTTTTAGGTTTTACTTGTCATGTCTTCTCTGATGACACTAAAGGAAGCTAAAGAAGGAACTAACATCAACGGGGTACGGTTTTTCAAATCAGAAAACTTGCTAAAACCTACAGCAAATGAAAAATGGGATCGGGTGAAAATAGTGTGCACACAACCGTTCAACAAACATGTTCAGTATGGTTTGTCATTTATAGTTTTTCACTCAACCAGTGAATCAGTAAAAGACCAAGACACTGGAATAAATCTTGGACGTTTCCACTTAAAACCAGAAAGTAAAGATGAACCCCCATCAGTTGGAAGTTGGTTTGCTCGAAGGAATGAAGTGATTGAGCCACCGAAAGGTATATTTGAGTTTTTAAAATGAAAGTGTTAAAATCGTTTGATTTAGATATTTACACAGATCATAAGATATTCATTATTCAACCAAAATAGTAATTACAGTATATGTGTATATTATTTTAATGTGCGTGCGTGCGTGCATGTGTAGTCACTCCCAACTTTATCCTTGTCTATTTCCACATGTACCCTTTGTAACTTTTTTCTCCATAGCCTCATCAGTGTTATCTCTTCACTTCTAGGCTTCCCCCTTTTTCAAACATCAGTTATGCATTCCAAAAGCCTTCCCAACCACCTGTCTTGTGGGATTCGTCCTTTCATGTGCCCAGACCAAATTAATAGACTAAACTGTGTTTCACGTCCATATTGATCCTTTCATTATTTTGATTCTAATGCTCCAAAGTAGGTGCTTGGCAACTTCATCTCAGATAGTCCATGTTGGCTGTCATGAGCTAGTTTCAGTTTTTCTTTTTAACCAACTTAAATGTTATCCTTGCATAAGTAATTAAGTTTTCTAAACTTGGAAAAACCTTTATTCGTTTAAATCATGTTTTACAAATAATTTTTCTGTGTTTTAATAATTCATATGTAGGTTGGGAAAATTATTTTAACTATTATTATGTTGTAAATGTATCATAACAGAAGTAATATTTTAATTCATTTTTGTAAGAATATATTAGAAAACAAACATTTTGTAAGTAAAATTTCTTGTCAGGGGCAGCAGCAATAAGAGAAGCTTCTTCTCCAACTGGAATCGCTCTTGGAAAACATAAAAAGACTCCACTTCAGTTAGATTTACCATCCACAAGTCAGAGTGGTAAGTATTAGACAGTTTTAAACTGTAGAATTCTTACCTATTATTTTCTTCTTTGTTGGTGCAACAGACACATACAGTTGCCCTTGGCCGCTTAATCAGTTTTGCCCATCCGTATCAGTCCTGAGCAAGGGAGATGTTTATCTTCAGCTGCTTGAGATCACTCAGGAAACTGTCTCTCCACCAACTACTAGGCTATCCTCTAGATCACACTCCATCAGGAGAACCCTTGTATAGCGTTTTGACTGTCCTGTTGTCTTCCATTCTCAAGACATGATGTAGCTACTTGTATTAAGAATCTTTGTATGTTAACTATGGAGATAATGTTGAGATCATTATATTCTACATACAGCTCTCTGTTTTTTCTCCACCACCACATCTTATTTTCACGTGTTGGGCCTATAATCCTCCTAAGCAATGTTGTTTTGAGTATGTCCAGCAGCTCCATTGCCAACCTATTAATAGTCCAGATTTCATTGGCATACGCCATGACTGGTCTAATTAAGATTTTTTATACAATCTGAGCTTGTTGATTTGCTAACTAACATGCTCTTCAAGATTTTATTCAAGGCTAAGTATTCTCTATTCCCAGCTGAAATTCTTCTTATTTTCTCCCTTTCATCAGGGACTTCCCTGACAGTAGAACCAATATATTGGAAACTAGAGACAGTAACCACTAAACACATAATTCTGGTGGTATTGTACATGTCTCTTCCTTCATGACACCATTATTTTGGTTGTACCTTCATTTACTTTAAATTTTGTTTGCATCCCTGTTCATCCAACTTCAGGATGGCTTCTTTCAATAAAAGTAGAGATCTTCCAATAATTACAACATCGTTTGCATAGACAAGTATCTTATTTTTTTAAAGATAGTCCCATGTTGGTTAACTTCAGCAGCATTCAGTACAGCCCGAATGGCAGTATTGAACAGGAGAGGAGCCAGCAACCAAATACATTGTTAAAAATTATTTGTTATAAATATTTTGGTTAAAACAAATTAAATATTATCCCTGTAACTTAAATAGGCAAGTTCAGGTGACACAGTAGCATGATAAAGGAAAAATGTTGACAGCATTTAATATATTACATGTACAGAAACAAAATTTTCAGGTGTACTGAAGAACATATGTACAAAATCATACTTTTACCTGACATTTAATTTATTAACAGTATATCTACAATTTGACACTTATGTCAGAAGAGAGGAAGAATTGACTTTTTGAAATTCAGTGCAATGAAAACTCAAAAAAATTATAAAACTGTGTAGTCAGTTAGAGAAATGGATGAGGATTGCAGAGGTTTGTTTATTTTTTTATCTCGTATATTGTGAAAGTTATGTAGTCCTAAAAATAAGAGCTTCCATTTCTTTGGACAGAGTATAGTTGCTGTGTTACAGTATTCTGTTCAGAAACCATCGGTTGTAAATTTCTTCAATACCACTTATGTCACTGTCACTTTCTTTATGTATCCAACAGATACAACAGAACAATAGTCAATAAACTCCTACACAAAACAAACAACAGACAAAGACAGAAAACAACAAATTCATAACACTAACATACATCAGTAACGACACTGAAAAAATAGCCCACAAATTCGAAAAAGCAGGATACAAAATTACAAACAAAACAGAACACACACTATTAAAACACACACACAAAGCACAAAACAAATTTGATCTACCTGGTGTTTACAAACTAAATTCCTCAGAGTGCAACAAATTCTACATAGGCCAGACAGGACATTGCGTCAAACAGAGATACATTGAACACACAAAGACACTACACTCCACTACCGAATCCACCTGTGCAAACCACCTCATTGAAGCAAACCACACATACACAAACATCGACAACAACGTGGATATTCTACACATACACATAAAAGGCCAAAAACTAGACACTCTTGAACAATTGGAAATATACAAACACAAAAACGATATCCTAAACGAACAGACACAATTCAAATCACATGTATTATTCAAACATATCACACACACACAACATGATCCTTCAAAAGTCGACGCCGTCGCCAAGAACAAGACGGACAGCACTCCCAGTGGCAGCCTCTGACGAAGCTTATAATAAGCGAAAACTGGTTCAGGCTATAAGGTAAAACATTTACGTTTTTACCCATAAAAAACTTTGTGTTCCAAGTCGGTAGTGATTTAATTATATTTAGTTATATTAAAATACGTATTAAAAATTAAATATTTGTATGCAAAGCCGTGGGTAACAGCTAGTTTAGTAACAAGTTCGTATAGCCGTGTAACTGATACATGTTTTTCACTTGCCAGGTTACCTGTGAGTTCCCTACTCAAACTACTAAGGAACACATCCAGGGAGGTTGATGTTAGAAAACAGAAACAATCAAAGCTAGATAAGAAAAAGAACTCAAACCTTAAACAAGCCAGTTTTTCAATCAAACCAATATATTGTTTTCAATCTGATGTACAACTAACTGAAATCTAAATTGTCTTGATTTTGTTTTAGATACCTCGGCTGAAAACATACAAGAAGAAAAGAAACATAAAGATAAACCTAAACTTGTAAAAAAGAAAGAAAAAGAAAAATTTGACATAGAAAAAGATGATACATTAAATGGTCATCAAAAGCCATCAGCAGTTTCAGCCAAAGATAAGCCAAAAACACCAAAAGGAAACAGTTCTGTTAAACGTAACAGTGAGACTAGTAGTGCAGAGAGTATACAAAAACGGACAAAAGTGGAAAGCAAACCTCAGATAAAAACAAAACCATTTAATAAATTATTTGAAGGTGTAGTGTTTGTTATAAGTGGTTATCAGAATCCCTTAAGGGCTGAGTTGAGAAATAAAGCATTGGCCCTAGGCGCAAAGTACAAACCAGATTGGGACAGGACGTGTACTCATCTTATGTAAGTAATTGAACATACTGTAATGCATTATTGTGTAAGTCGAATTCGTGTGTGCTTACTTCCATCATGTAATGGGTTAAATGTACCAAGGGGGAGCCATTGGAAAACAACAACAACAACTTCCATCATGTGATAACAGGTTTCAGCCTAACTGCATCTTCCTTGCTAGCTTGTATTCTGCACTTTCTTCAAATTCTTGTAGTGTTTTCCCTCCATTGGGTGTCTTGTTTCTATTTGACATTGATTAATTTCTTTGGACAGATTCGTGCACAATCAGCAACTTTGGAGGACTTCAGTCGTGAGAAGTTCCACCAACTACTACTCTAATTTTGGAAAACATTTTTCATTTTTTATACAAATATATTCAGTTTTTATACTGTTACTTTTTAAGTAAAATTATGCTATATATTATTGTAGTAACATTATTACATTTTAAATGAGGAAACAATAAATTACTTAATGTAATTTTTTTTATTTTTTAACACTATATTTGCAACTGACATACATTTCACATATTTACTCTGTATCTTCAAAGGTTTAAATTTATAACATATGAGGGTTGATCAAATATAAATTAAACTTTTGATGAAACTTTTTATTGGATTAATGTATGTAAAAATAAATTACAAATAGTTTTTGTACACAACTCCCACGTTATCTACACAGGGTTTTCCACCACATTGACAGTTGTTTAATTCCTCCTTCATAAAAATTTGTTGGATGTGATCCTGTAGCCAATTGCGTACAAAGTCACTGGAAATTTTTCCCACCTCTATCTTTTTGATGTGTCCAAACAAATTAAAAACTTAGTGTTAAATCAGGACTATAGGGGAGATGAATAGTGTTAAATCAGGACTATAGGGGAGATGAATCAAAGCTGTGTAGTCGACTTCTTCCAGTTTTGCTTGCTTATGTTATCCATGAAGAATTGAAGAATCAAAACACTTCAAATCGGAATTTTGCACCTTTTGGACTGACATGCCTCTCCAGCCATTTCTTTGTTCAAGTAAAAAATGGGCATACACAACACTTTTAACACCTCAAAAGATAGTGAGAACATTGCCAGCAGACAAATATGTTTTCGCTATCAGTGGAGTTGTTTGATCTTTTGCATATCTCTCCATACTTGACCTCTTGGTTCCATGAGTGTAGTGGTGTACTCATGATTTATCATGTGTGAGAATGCGCATCAAAAATGAATGTCCCTGTGCTGCAAAGTGGTCCAAAAGTCTTTGAGAACTTTCACTTCTTACAGCCTTATAATTGGCATTCAGAATTTTTGCCACCATCTTACAGGGGATTTTGCATAATTTTAACCTACATAACTTGCTGATGTTACTGGAGTAATTTCACAAACAGTTAATCAGTATCATCATGAATAAGATCATGAAATTACAAAATTATCTGCGTCATAATGCTACTTCTGGGAAGAGTGAGGTTGAAACTTCTTTTCGACCTTTCCAAAATAATTATGCCATTTTAACACTTGATACTCTCAAACTCTGTAACTGCTGAATTGAGCACACGATCTGGTCAAATTTCAGCTGATTTAACACCTTTGCATACCTAAAACTTAATAGTTACACACAAAATCCTGTTCGCTTGCTCATCATGACAACAGCCAAAAAAGGATTTCAGAAACAAGTGCATAGAACTGTGCGCTTCTAGGCTCTGGTACCCACTGCTCACTGTTGCCAACATTAATGAGCATTACAGTATCTTGTGACAGTTTCAAAAGTCTCATTTATATTTGAGTCACCGTCATATTAATTCCTATTGAAACCTCTGAAGATACAATCTGTGAAACGTGCAACGGGTGCAAATGTAGTGATAACAAATTTTAAAAGTATACTTGCAGAAGTAAATGTATGAGTGTGTCTATGAAATACCAAGGCTCTGTTTCTGCCTTTTAGAGAAAGCAGTGAGAACTGATCATGAGCTCTTTGGCAAAGATCTTGAACGTGTCTGAACCTGCATGCCAAGCATCAATACATTCAGCTGTTCAGTTGATTGTGGGTCATTGTTTAGTGCAGTTGTGTTTCCTGCTATATGCCGGAATATTGCTTAGCTTAAAAGTTGAGCAACATATGAATTTGGAAATTTTTAGTAAAACTGAACAAAACACCATGTCTCTAGTGACTGAAATGCCTATGAGGAAGCAAGAAGACAGGCAATGAAATGAGCTTGTATTTCTGGATATTTAAGGGATGTAACCTGGAAAATGCCTCGGACCTCAAAACATCAGACTTGAAGGTAAAGTGAAGATATACTAGATGATGGTACAACCAGTGCTAACTTAAGGAGCCGACACGCAGGTTGACACTATAGTACGGGACTTAACATAATAAGCTTCGAGGTTATGCAATAGTAACAGCTCTTCCCCGCCCCTCGCCCTTCAGCGTTGTCGCACGTTACACTTGGTTGTGCATAGGCAAAGGCGGGAAGGGGAGGACTGTTGCAAAAACTGGCAATACTGCAGTTTCCTCGAAGCTTATTATGATACATCTCGCATAATAGTAGAATAAAATGACTGTTAAGGATGATAGAAATGAGTACACTCAGAACAGCTGTTGGAAAAACAAGATGTTATAGAATACAAAATAGTGACAAGACAGCAGCGTCAAATAGAAGGTGTAGTCAAATTTGTAAGAAGGTGAAAAAGGGAATGTAATGACCATGTTGACAGGGCAAGTGATGATAGATTCATAAAAATAGTGAGAGAGGGAAAACAGAATCTTAGCCGACCACAGAAGAGATGGACAGGGGACCTGGAATCAACTTCTAGTGAATCCTCATTGTGTATGAAGGAAAACAGGCAATTAAGCCTACATAAAAGGAAAAGAACAACAAAACAATCCCAACGGAGTGTTTTCAAATGCTTACTGAGGCTTATGGGGAAGACTTCATTTCTTGTACACGTGTGTTTGAGTGGTACAAAGGATTTAGTGTAGGACGTCAGAATGTAGAGGACAGAGGATTGCCCTGGATGACTTTCCACTTCAAGGACCAAAGAAAATATAGACAAAATTGTTCAAAAAGAATATTTACTGAGTGAATGGTAGCTGAAGCCATAAACATAGACAAATATACTGAATGGGAAATTTTGTATGAGGCTCTCAACATGAAAAACGTTTGTGTCAAGAGTGTCCCTTGAGCTCTCACACCAGAGCAAAAAGAACATTGCAAGGAAATTTGCCCTAACATTCTGCAGCAACTTGGTGCTGACTCCAACTTTTTTCAAAAAAATTCATCACTTATGTCGAAACCTGGATCTGCCAGTATGATCGTGAGACAAAACAACGGTCAGTGTACTGGAAAACACCATCATCACCGAGAATGATAAAAGCTCAACAAGGTAAATCCAAATTCAAAGCTATGCTCGTTGTGTTTTTTGATTCAAGTATGTAATTTTGGAAGAATTGGTTCCAGAAGATATAACAGGAAATCAGCATTATTATAAGGATGTTTTGACAACGCTGAGGGAAAGAGTCAGAAAAAACAACCAGAACTGTTTGTTCTGAACTTAAGCAAAAACTGAAGGAAATGCTTTTGTCCTTCATCAGGACAATGCGCCTTATTGGCAGCATGTAACTTTTCTCTTTTCCCTAAAGTGAAACCTGTACTTAAAGGAACAGATTTTGAGTAACTTGATGCAGTAAACAAGAACATTATAGATGTATTAAAAACAGTTCACAGAAAGTGGCTTCATGCCTTCAACCAGTGGAAAACAAGACTGTATCAGTATGCAAGTGCGAATTGGGGAAGGAAACAAGCATTAGAATTATAACTTACATGAATAAAAGTAATTTATTGTATCGGTCATGTTATTTAATAGACACACCTTGTGCGACATACAATTACTGTAAGAAAGGCTGATAAGTTGTATTATATATTGCGACGGCATCGAGGTAAAAACATCTGCTCCCCGGTACCAGCCGTGAACACCTGGCGGCGCGTGACACCTGACGAATACGCAGTAAGCCAATCAGGGCTCAGCAGCCGAGACGTGACGCCTGATGTGTTCGGAGCGAGTCAATCAGCGATCCCGGTCAGGGGATAAAAAGAGTGCCGCTAGAATTTTTTGGTGCACTTCATCGCCACGCCATTGGACGGACTTCATCTCATCTCCTCTATCGGATGACATTGACACGGAGCCAGCTGAAAGGAACGGCCGAAGAGTAGAATGGACGTTCTTGGCATTCTTCGCCCTGTACCGCACCAGCGATGGATTTCACTGGGCCGGCAGCGGACTATACACACCAATGTCGAAAGAAGAGGAGGACTGCAGTACGCCACGAACAGCGGGCGCAGCCGCCGAACATCTCAGCGTGGCTCGGCCGGAACAACCATTGCAGCGCTCCAGCCACACGGGCCTTTTTAGGATCACCAAAATAACAAAGAGTTGTACGATTGGCACCATTTGTCATGTGACAAAGCGTTTTGTCTGGTGACAAGATATATTTTATATACTTATATAAAAGTATCAAGAGTTGCTTACAAAAAAAAGAAACATTATTGTATAGAAAAACATTAACCGATAGTTATTATTTACAACAGTGAAATAGCTGGACAGTTCTTTTCACAATGTAGAACATTAAAAGAACAAAATGTTGTTTACTTCAAGAACGGTGAAGGTGGACAGATTTTCCAAGTAGCCCCACCATTGATATGACAGATGTTGAGTTCTATGTCGGTGACAACAGCTGCAAGCTTTTGTGTGGTTCCTCTTCTTTATAATGTAGGTTGGCACTGTGAAAGTACATGTCCTTGTAGAATAAAGAGCTATTTTCCCACCCTCACTTTAACCATTTCACTTGTCTTTTAGATCGTTTTTGTGCGGTTACTTATAAGTTCCATTGAAAAAATTCCATTTCTGTAACTTTGAACTCTTGTTTTATTGTGTTCACAAAACTTGACAATCTTAATAAGAACTCTCTAAATGTGTAAGTTGGACAACAAATAAAACTTATTTTTCAGTTTGACAGAAGTCTTTGTCAGTAGTTTAAGTAGCACATATTTCAGATATAGAAGTTAGTTGTAGTCGTTTTCTTTGTTGACCAACAGTGAACTGGTAAGTTTTCATTTAAAATAAAAAATTGGCTAGAATAAACAAAAAGATAGTCCAGTTACCATTAAAATGGTTAAATATAAATTAAGGAATGTATTCTTAATTTCTTATTATGAAAATCATGAGTAGACTTCGCCAAACCGTCGATCGAGAGCTACCAGTAGCTCGCGGGGAAATTTTAGGTAGATCGCGGTCACGCTCAGGTTGGCTAACCTGATGTTGAACTACTCCTGCGCAACTGTCACTCAGTGTCATAGTTATTTGAGCGAGAGTCGGGTTATGTCTGTTATGTGTTTCATGCGTACATCAGACTAAGGTTATGTCTTTATTATTTTCGTGTGTATATCAGACATTTGTTAATGTGGATAGTTTGATTTAATCTTTTATACTAAACTAGGTTTGTTCTAATGATGGTGATTTCCCAAAAACTTATCATTTTCATCTCGAATGGGAAACCGATTACTTTTTTACCCAGGTAAAGGACAAATGTGTGTGGTTACTTTGTAATGTAAGTGTATCAGTTGGGAAGAAAGGGAACGTCGAACGTCATTTCAAAACCGTTCACTCAGGGATTAAAAAGGATTTCCCACTGAATTCTGCGTTAAGGAAAGAAAAGGTAATGCAGTTAAAATCTCAACTAAATGCTCAACAATCTACTTTTTCCAAGACATTAGACAAGAATAAGGCAGCAACTGAGGCATCATTCCGAGTTTCCAAAGTGATCGCCCAAAATAAGAAACCGTACGAAGATGGTGAATTAATCAAAGCTGCATTTTTAGAAGCTGCAGATACATTATTTGACAATTTCAAAAACAAATCTGAGATAATGTCTGCTATTAAATCTGTACAGCTTTCTGCAAATACAGTAATGAGAAGAGTTGAAGCTATGAGTTCTGATGTAACTTCACAACTTAAAACTGACTATGATCGCTGCAGTTATTTTTCCCTACAACTTGACGAATCAACTGATATAGTTGATACAGCTCAGTTGGCCGTTTTTGTAAGAATGGCTTTTGATGATTTTGAAATAAGAAAAGAGCTGGTAAAAGTTTTACCACTTACAGGACATACTACGGGACAGGACATATTTTTAGCATTTAAAAGGCTTATCGACTCTGAAAGTATTCCTGTAAAGAAGTTGGTGGGCTTAGCAACCGATGGAGCTCCTGCGATGGTAGGTGGGGAGAAGGGATTCATTGCCTTGTGTCGTAAAGACAACAGCTTTCCGAAATTTCTGACTTACCATTGTATAATACACCAGCAGTCATTATGTGGAAAGTTCTTAAGTATGAACAATCTAATGAAAGTAAAAGTTGTAATGAAAGTAAGTATGAACAGTCGTAAAAGTAGTAAATAAAGTGAGAGCACAGGCACTTCAGAGACGTTTGTTCAGGGCACTGACTGAAGAGTTAGAATGCCAGTATGGTGATCTAGTGCTTCATACACAAGTTCGTTGGCTTAGCAGAGGCAGAGTTTTGCAACGTTTCGCAGAGTTGCTTCCTGCTTTGGTAAATTTTTTTAAAGAACGAGGTGAATCTTTCACTGAACTAGAAGATCCGGTTTGGCTGCAAGATTTTGCTTTTCTTGCAGACATCACCGAAAAGCTAAATATCCTTAACTTGCAACTTCAAGGTAAGGATAAAGATATTGGTGGAACAATTTCAGATGTGGTTTCATTCTCAAAAAAGCTGGAGCTGTGGGAAAGAAATCTCATCCAGGGTGAATACAAGCACTTTGCCTGTTTGAAGTAAACCCTTGACAAGCAAGGCCCTTCACACCCTCCTTACAACAACAAAGAATACACTGCAGTTCTTTCAGATTTGAAAAGTCAATTCAATTAACGCTTTCAAGAGTTCAAAAGCATTTCAATTGTAGCGCAGTTCGTCAAATCTCCTTTTATTGAGATTGATGCTGAAGAATTCTCTACTTGTGTCATGCAACATTTTGAAGAAGACAACGCTGCAGTGGAGATGGAACTGATTGACTTTCAAAATGACCTTTCTTTAAAATCACTCACGTCAAGCTCTGAAAATATTTGGCCTTTTCTAAGGAAAAATATCCAATTTTGGTTCAGGTTAGTCTACGAGTGAAGGCAATGTTCAGCTCTACATATCTGTGCGAGGTTTCTTTTTCCAGTATGAAGTTTATAAAAAACAAGTACAGAAACAGATTGACTGATGAACATTTGGACAACTGCATTCGAATGGCAGCTACGACCTACTCACCTAACATTAAAAAAATTGTTGATAAAAAAGAGAGCCATCCTTTTCATTAAAATTAATTAACATGAAAAAAATTTTGTTCTTACACTTCTTATTAAATTCTTTACAATATAAACAATTTTATTCAATTGGATGTAATATTTACTAGAAATTTATGTTTATAGGTAATAAATAAATGCTAAACTGCTATAATTGTTTTTATTATTTAGACAAAGCTTTTCGTCATTACTGACATCTTCAGGTCTTAAACAACCTAAAGATTTAAGACCTGAAGATGTCAGTAATGACGAAAAGCTTTGTCTAAATAATAAAAACAATTATAGCAGTTTAGCAATTTTATAAAAGAAAAGTAAGGATGGCTGCTAATTTAAACAATACGAAGAATAAATAAATGTGTGATTTAGAAAAAAAATTTATTTTTGTCCTGGTTTCTTTTGGTAGCTCACAGTAAGATTGACGAACAGTACGGTTGCTCAGTGGCTTCAAAGTTTGGCGACCACTGGTCTAAGTAATGATGTATAATAATATAATATCACGTACTTGTTTCCACTGATTTTATAATCTGAAACCATGCTTCATGGAACTCTTTGTTTTTTTTTTTAAAGTAACCTACTGAATCCTAAATATATACCAGTTAGAAGAAAGTTATCTAGGAATATATTTGTCACTTCCTGAGACAGAAAATCCTTCTCGTTTTCAGTACAATTATACATGTGATGTTTTGAAAGGACATGATTATTATTTGCCTGAGCGATATTAGGGTATACTATTCTTGAACAGGCTATTGCGATCTTAATAACTTGCCAGAGTGAAACTTCCCTATTTTTGCTGTTTCCAACTTTGTGATCTGTTGATACAACTTTATCAGATTACACAAAAGTAACGCTTAGTTCAATGATGCTATGTCAACCATACACTGTTAGATAGATGTTGTGGATGAGATAGAGTATTCTATACATCAAAGGTGTAGAAAACAACCTTCAGCGCTCATGTGACATGCAGAACAACGTTCATTAGCATACTAAACAGATTAAAATCTGTGAAATAAATTTAAATGAGACTTTGAAAATAACTCAAGAAAATAAATGAGACAAACTCAAGAGTTGGCAAGTCATAACTATCAATATAAATATAGTATCTGTATTGTATGTACTACATCTGTAGTAGCTAGATTCAGAAGCCAAATTGAAGCACGTTCAAGGATCACACCAATGTGAAAGATAGGTACAGATTGTAATTACAAGAACTAATTTTTTAAAGCTTATAACAAAAATTTCAGAATGGTACCATAAGAATTTACATTTAAATAAACATACATTAACATTAATGTAACTTTTATATTTACTCAGGTTAAATAATACGCATTATTTCAAAAACGTGTATTATTTTGTGATTGCATTTTAGTTAGGATATGTATTACATACTAAAAGATTATCTTAATCTTTTTCCATAGGTAGTTTCGTCTATAGGTAGTAAAAATACATTCACATTGTAGCGGTCTCAATAGATCACCCATGCTGAGAAGATCACAAGACATCACTAGTTATGACGTCAGAGATTAAAGACGATAAGGAGGCGCTGGTAGCTGGTTTCTGATGTTGCCGTTGTGTTCAAACCTTGAAAAACAATGGAACGTGTAGTGACCTTAAAAATATTAATTCCAATAAGTGTATAACAGGAAATGTCTGTTGTAACTCTGTAATATTTCAGTAACTATGAACAATTGCATAGTTTGTATATTAGCGAGACTAAACAGTACATACACACACAAATTAGCTATTATTGCACAGACAATGTTTTATTTGGAAATTGTGACATGACAAATACGTGACAAAAGTCACAGTCTTTAGGTCTTTCACAATCACCTAATCTGTTATGAATTTCAGGCCTCTGATTTTCATAACATATTTATTTGTTAATTAATTAATACAGAATGTTCTGTGTTTTTTGTTTAGTTATCACAAAGTGTAGAATTTTGTGTTGTGTGTGTGTGTGTGCGTGTGCACGCGAGAGAGAGAGATACTAATGACTCATAATATTTTCTAATGAAAACTGATTACCGATTACTGATTACTGATTAGCGAACTGTGCGAGCGTATGTTTCCGTGGTCGGTAGATCCAAATTCCAGAAGTTCATTTTTAAACACGGCGAATGAAGTGTTCAAAATTGGATGGTCATGGCATCGCTTACTTTTATTGTCACTTGCTTCGGTCTCATAGAATTAAACGACTAATAAAAAGTATACGGATTTAATGTAAATTAATGTAAACTCACTTGAATGTAAAAAATAAGGTTGTGTGTTAACCAGTATTCTTAAAGTAAATTATATGCAATCAGAAAGACAAAACTAATACCAAAAATATTTTTGCAGTATGCAATAAACGTTGTTTCGGCTTGCACAGAATGTAGTATTTCGGAGATTCTCAGTACAAAATTAGTTTCTATCTGTTTCATGAAACTAAATTTATGTAACTTTCTAAGTTGCCATAAAAATTAATCTTTTTAAAATTCATTTTAAAGAATTGTTTAAAACTGTATCAATCAATTAATTTTAAACAATAAAAACAAAATTATTAATTATTTACACTATAAAAAGGTGTCTTTAGTTTTCATTACACTTTATATAGAGTAAGAGATAAAATAATAGTATAGTAGCCTACTTACTTTTCTGTAGACACGTAGGTACTGCTTAAACTACACCCATTCCATGAACTGAAATAACTTAATAATGACAGCCACTTTCATTTGTAATGTATATATTTTTTTGGCTTGGAATTTCACTTTTTTTTTAAATTTGCTGAAGCACCTGCTGTAAATAACTGCCAGTCCCACTTCTCTCCATTTTTTGAGTTTATCTTTGTGAACACAAAACTGTTTGTATTCAAAAGTGATGCAGTTTCAAATATCTCACTGTCAGTTGCCCATGTGCCTTCTTTTATCATATTTTTTAGTGTCATCCTACCTTTAAATAAATCATTGGCTCAGTTGTTGTTCAACTCATTGTCCATATAATTGACAACTAAGTTTCTAACGTCCATGTGATAACCTTCACTGCCAGTAATTACATAGGAAACTGCCCTAAACCAACAATTTCCGTCACCCACAATTTTCTTCGCACCGTGTGGTTTTGAACTTGCTAATTTATGACCGATTCTAATACATGTGTATTAGAAGGACAGACCCAACACTTTACACTTTTCCATTTGCCACTCTACGTCAGCCGGATCATAAAAAAAATTTACTTCACACCACTCACCAGAAATCTCCACATCAGATTTATGATCATTTAGATTCTAGAAAATGTTCAAGTTTTTCACATGTTCTTTCTTCTTCCTCACTTTGCCACTTTCATCTTGTAATATACAATACTCATTTCTTAAAACTTTGTTAACTGTAAATGGTCCACGCCATGGAAGTTCAGTAAACATTAATTTATTTTTGAATTTTGTCACATTTTTTACCAATACTCTACTCCCAGGTTTTATTTAATTTTTCTTTGTTATTGTGTGTCTTTCGTCAAATTGCCTTTTCTGATTAATCTGAGCTCTTCTGATATTTTTTAATGCTGCTTCATCAATTACTTTTTTCACTTCTAATATTTTTTTGTAATTTTCTTTCCATTTCTTTATTTTCTTCAAAAATACCTTCCTCGTCTTCATCGGTCAAATTATCTTCATCTACAAGGTCTAATGGTAAAACTGGTTCTCTGTTGTATAACAGAGAAAAAAAGGTAAAAATCCTGTTGTTTTGTGTCTAGATGCAAATAATACACTCTCGAGAACATCAGGCCAGTTATTAATGTTTTCCATTAACGTTCTTTTCAGTTTATCTTTTATTGTCCTATTTTGACGTTCTACTAATCCATTAGCCTGTGGATGGTAGGGTGATGTTAATCTTTGTGTTGTCCCTGTCAGTCTATGCAATTCTTTAGAAACTTGATTTACAAACTCGCGACCATTATTGTTAATTTGTATTTTAGGGCAACCATGTCTACATATAATTTCATAAATAAATTTAGCCACTTCAATGCCAGTCTTATTTTTAAGGGCTTTGGCCTCAGCCCACTTTGAAAAGTAGTCTACTGCCACCACTATGTATTTTTTGCCCTGCACTTGTGGTAACTGCGTAACGTCTATTCCAATTTGTTCCATGACTCTCTTCGGAACAGAAATTGGCTTCATTTCGGGTACACAAGACACTCATGGAGGTGTAACTTTCTGACACACTTCACAATTTTTTACAAAACCTGTCACCTTTAATTTTATATTTTTAAAGGAGAACCGTTGTGAAAGTATGTCCACAGTGTTATATATTCCTCGATGTGCAGACATACCAATCGCTTGTTTGCTAGTATCAGCACCTTTGTGGGCTACTTCCATCAATTTTTGTATTTTATTATCGTTGTGAAAAATTTCTATTAATTTTTCTGTATGTCCTAGCCTGTCACATTTACGATAAAACAGTGTATTGTCACGAATAACATAAAGTTTACATTGTCTCTTAAAGTTTCTCCTTTGATACGATTTTGTACACTTTTCAGGAATTGTTCCAGTAATTAAAAACCTTTGTATATCCAGCGGTGTTACTCCTCCTTCGAAAACCTTCATTTTACGTAATTATCCCAACTCAAATCTGAATACGCACACAAAACACGAACAACTGTCGAATGTTAAGTAAGATGCTTAAAACACTGTAAACACAAATACTAATATAACACATCAACAAAATAATAATATTGTTGATTTATAACAAAACGACGATGTTTAAAGATACAATTTAGCCGAACGTAGTCAACCACACTTTAAAAAGTCTCAGAGCGACTGGTTGTTAATTGAATATGTAGACTATAATTATATAGATATAATAAAGAATTACGCATGTAATTATCAACTAGACACGCTGATAAGCTCAGAACACTACAGCTGTGCTGAGATGATCATCCATGTAGTATGCAGTACGTCATGTGATCAACCAGCACGCCTCTTGGTGAATTCAGATAGTTACACGGCCACACCTTCCTTTGTTTTACAATGCTTCAACGTACACAGCGACAGCGGACACCAACTACCAGTGCCTCCTTATCTGTGACTTCTTGTGATCGTCTCAGTATGATGACCAACTCAGACTGCTACACACATTTTCATTTAATCCATGTTGAGTTGATTTACGTTGGCAAACTGAGTGACACTGTAAAAATTCGGGCACATCACAACCAAAAGCTTGTCATTTCTTCGTATTGTTTAAATTAGCAGCCATCCTTACTATTTCTTTTATGAATTTGCTAACTGCTATAATTTTTATTGTTCGACTAAGCTTTTCGTCATTACTGACATCTTCAGGTCTTAAACAACCTAGGTTTAAGACCTGAAGATGTCAGTAATGACGAAAAGCTTAGTCGAACAATAAAAAATTAAATATCACTATAATATTGACGACTCGGAACACAAAGTTTTTTATAAGTAAAAACGTAAAGTTTTACCTTACAGCCTAAACCGGCTTTCACCTATAGAAGGCTTCATCAGAGGCTGTCGTTAGTAGCGCTGCTCGTCATGTTGTTGGCGACGAGAAAGTGTTTCGAAAGATTGAAGCTGTGTGTGTGTGTGGTGAGATGTGTTCGAATAATGCGTGCGATTTGAATTGTGTCTGTTCGTTTAGGATGTCGTTTTTATTTGTTTTTGTGTGTTTGTATATTTCTAATTGTTCTAGAGTGTCTAGTTTTCGGCCTTTTGTGTGTACGTGTAGTATGTTCATGTTATTGTCGATGTTTTTAAATTTGTCGATGATTATTGTCGATGTTTCTAACTTTGAAGGTTAGAAAGATTGTAGCTCACATAAATTTCAACAAAACATGCATAAACAATTCACTAACACCTAAATATGCCCAAATCAAAATTAAACATAACAACCAGGCCGCCCGAATAACACAAAACATCGCACAAAGAACATACATAAAAGAATCAATTAAACAACTATATAAGAAAAAAGAAGCTCTTAACCGCAAAGCATTAACACTACACCTACATATCGCCAACACATACGGACACAATTACATGACTGAACTAATACATCACACAAATGAATGGACAAAAAAACAAATACATATCATACAGACAAAACACGACAGAAAAATAAAAAACCTGACACCAATCAAAACAGATATAATTCCCTCGCACAAATTCTACCCACGTACAGTAAACCTCACGAACGTCACACTCACAAAAAACGAACAAACACTCCTTGATAAAGGCCTAAAACATAACATACATTACAAACATAACAACCAAACACTAACAAAGCTCATAATTGACACAGAAACAAATATACAAAACACAGCACCAGAACATCAAGACACATTAAGACATAATATAAACAACACAATAGGAGTACATAAGACACCAGACAACAACAACCACAACTCAGAAATACACACAGCCATCAAACTGAGGGAAAAGGCACACAAACACAACATCACATTTGTAAAAGCTGACAAAGGCAACACGACTGTAATTATCCCCACAGACAACCTACACAAAAAAGTACAAGACTTCATAGAACAGAACAACATCACAGAACTAAAACACGACCCCACCGACAGATACCAAAACTCAGTAAAACAAATAGTCAACAAAGCCAAACACATTATGACACATAAACAAAAGCCCTACATGAAACAAATCCGACCATCTGCACCTACACTCCAAGCGCTTCCCAAAATCCATAAAGAAGACATTCCGATCCGCCCCATTATCAACTACCGTAATGCCCCTGCACACAAACTGGCAAAATATCTAGACAAAATTATTAGACAACACACACAAATAGACAACAACATTGCAGTAAAAAACAACACTGACCTAGTAACAAAAATAAAAGACATACACATCCCCCATAACGCCACATTAGCCTCCTTTGACATTAAAAACCTGTACACAAACATCCCCATCTCTGAAACAATCACCATCCTACAAAACAAACTCAAACAGAACAACACACCAGACGAACTTATCAATGAAATAACAGAAACTCTGAACATTATCACAAAACAAAACTACTTTACTTATAACAATAAATACTACACACAGAACGATGGCCTACCCATGGGCTCCCCCATATCCAGCATTCTAGCAGAAGTCTTCCTCCAACACTTAGAAAAAACAAAAATACTCACAAACAATGACAGACACTCACATAAAATACTATATTGGCACAGATACGTTGATGACATTCTAATACTATACAGGGGAAACAAAAGACAATGTGAACAGTTACTAACGCACATAAACAAAATACATAAAAACATAACCTTCACTGCCGAATACGAACACAACAATACCATAAACTTCTTAGACCTCTCCATCACAAAACTAGAACACAGGCACAAATTCAGTATATACAGAAAACCAACTACAACTGACACACTAATACACAACACCTCCAATCACCCAATACAACACAAACTAGCTGCTTTTAGGACCATGATACATAGACTTAACAACATCCCCTTAGATGAAATAGACTACAAAGACGAACTAAACACGATAAAATATCTAGCAGAATCTAACGGTTATGACAGAACAATAGTCAGTAAACTCCTACACAAAACACAAAACAAACAACAGACAAAGACAGAAAACAACAAATTCATAACACTAACATTGTAATAAAATGAATTAAATAAGTATAGATGTGTGTTGATGATATAGCTATTATGGAGTATGTGACTCCGATGTAATCAAGTCCAATGTAATATGTTTAATTGGTGTGGCTCTCGACGTCTTACTGGCCTGAAACACTTCCTTAAGTTTCCCAGCTGGTCGAGTCCCAATGGTAGCAAGACCGGTCGAGTAGCGTAAAGTTGATGAAGAAATATATATGCTCAGCTTCACCGAAAGTTTCAAAACAAAAATTATTGTTTTGAAGAAAATTAAAAAAAAAAAAATTATGTTTATAAAAAAAAATAATAAAAAAAAAAATTTTAATTTTATTAATTAATTAATTAGGATCAATTAATTAATATAGGGCTGTGAAGTTTTAAACAGTGTAATGCTCTTCTGAAAATTTTTATTAAAGTTTTAGTATAATTTAAATAATCTATCACCACTCATAAGACTGTCTGTAAACCAATCGATATTTGTTTACCTTTCTATTTTTTAGGTTATCTTCACTTACGGGTGGTAAAGTCCTTGTAGATTATCAATTAGAATTATATTATTGGTAATTAGTATTATTGAAGAAATAAAGAACTATTAAGTATTGAAAAGTATTAATGTTTTATTAAGTAACAGCAATATTGACTCTTATCGATTAGTATCGATTCTCAGGATATCGAAAAAAGTTACAAGTATATATTATAAAAATTATATAGGGTTCTTTAAACAGCCAGTTATTACCAAAGTCAGAGAAATCGGGCTTATATTTAAAAAGTATAACGTTACAATCAAATTAATAGTTATTAATAAACACAGACATTGAATAATAAATTGTAAATATAATAATTGTTTTCACCAAACAGCTGTGATGAACCAAGAAGAGGCACTGGGTTTGTCAAAGAAAGATGGCTGCCGTCAAGTCGATGAAAATGTTGCTCGTTGCTGCTGCATTCCAAATAATGTATTTTGACGCAATATTTCTGTTCTCGTGTCCGCAAATCTCTTGTTATATGTTGTGTAGTGACTGGTGTAGTGATTCTGGGTTGTATTTAGTGTATCTGTATAATTATTAGTTCAAACACTTTCTCCGATTCCGTCACTAATTTGGTTTAATGTATTATACAGTTTTCTAGTGTTTTATGGTGTTTTTCGGAGTAGATTTATATTGTTCTGTGTTATGGAGTGTTACTTGATCGTTTCTGTTATAATATGATAGTTTCAGAAGTATTTTACAAGTCACTCGCGATTTCACAATAACTCACTATACACTCGCTTTGTATGACGATTATAGGTTAGGTTATTCACGTTTTCAAAGGTATGTCATGTTGACCGTTCAACTACCAATAATTAACTAACTGTTTCCTCCAGTTTCAATTAAACTCTTAGCCCATATAATATTATCCTTAACATTGTTCAAATATTTTTCACATCCTGTATGCACTTTTACATTTTCACTATATGAATGCCTATACTTTGGTTATTTGTCAATTTTATTCACTAGATTTGATTTAAATTAATCTTTCAGTTCATTCTGGTTATTTTCAGATTAAATAATGCCATTTTATAGTGTTTTCTGTCCAAAAAAAATAGTAATTTCACTTTCAGTTTGGTATACTGTGAAGAGTCAAAACATCAAAATTTACTTCCTGTCATTATATAAATTCAGCCATTTTATCAGTTATATTTAATATTAATAATCCTATATTGTATTAAAAGGTTCCTATTCCCTTATTTTCTGGTAATTAATTGAATTAGTTGTATTCTGAAACATTATTCTGAAATATATGACTCCCATGTCTAAATTTCTGAGTTTAGTCATTTTATTTTTATTTATAATTCTGAATATAATTTATTAAAATCTCTCTAAATGGTATGTGCAATTATATGGCATGATCTCAAGTTTATTTTGTCTAAACCCCTTTTGTTTATTTGCATTTAAATGAGCAATTTCTCTGTTTTGATGAAGTTTGGTTTCCATTCTTTTGGCCTATGATTTTTTAACAATTTTTCTTACAAAATAATTTACAAACAATATATGATGTGTGATACCCTCTCTGACTTTTACAAATAGTATTATAAATTAAACATGCTTTCAAATTACACAAAAACAACTAGTATTGGCCACAATACAAACAATAGTTAAAACAAATAAAGAATTTTTTTTTTTTTAAATAAATGGTTGTCTTCAAGTCAGACATTTTGCAACACAATCCTTATTTCTAAACATGGAAATATGGCTTACAAAAAAGGTTTTTTTACTAACTAACATCTTAATTACTCTCTACTATTTACAAGTGGTAACTATTTTTATAGTTCTGATGTTAGTTGTTTCAGACCCAAACAAATGGCCTTATATCTAATACATTTTTAAACATTCTTGTACTATATACATAAAAACCTTATATTTATATTCTTATTTCTAAACATTATTATAAGTAGGATTCTACAGTTTTTATACTGTCTTTTACATTGTCTTTGGGGAATTGTACCCTGTCATTAACAAATAAATAGTATTAATTGTTCAAAAGGTATTATGAACTCTGTTTTCCTTTTTTCATGTAAAACAAAATGTTATTTTAAACAGATTCATGTCTTATGAACAACATATTGTCACAGTACATATTTTAAGTCATTGAAAAATGCATATTTCATTGCATCCAATGTTTGTGATTGCCAAGAATGAAACACAAGGTTCATTTTTTATAATACCCAAAACTATCACTGGTTCACTTTCACTTATATATTATGTTAATGCTAAATGGTCGTATAGTCTTATTAACATAATAAATTGGTTAGCGTTTTTTCAATGGAGATTTGTTCCATGGGTACTATATTATTGTTTCATCTTAGTTCACAGGAAACTTTTACTTTATACACTCCTCTCTCTTAAATTTGTATACATGTGGTTTTTATTTCGTTATACTTTTATTTTTAGATATTTATTTTGGGGATATAGGGATTTGGGTGTCTTTTATAAGAGCATGACATCTTCTTCAGGATGCTGCCCTCTTCTTCTTTCTTCAGTCTTCTTTTCTCCTGCCTCCTGGGACTGGTATCTTCTCCATCTGTTCTTGATGCCATCAGGTTTCTTGGGATCTTCTCCATCTTCTTCTTTAATTCAGAAATACACAACCTGTATTGGTTGATCTTGGCTTATTTTAGGGTTTCTCTTTTATTTATTCTCCCTCGTCGTGGGTTTGGTCATATTGTGTACTGCTTTGTTATTTACTATTTTACCTTCCTGGGTTATACCTTGAAAACCTTTGGTTATGAGACTGGTTTTGGATGACTCATCACTAGTAACTCTTTTTATTTTAACTTGTATTTTCTTTATAATAATGATTTCTTTCCACAGTTGCTATGAATTAATCTATTTATATTAAACTTAATGCTTTCTTCCAAATTTAAATATTATAACTTCATTATTCTAATGATCAATTGCCATTCAATATTATGCTTATATCTGTCACGCTACAGATTGCTCTCCTCCAGAAGTAATTATTTCAGACATGTTTATGGATGAAATAATTTCTTATGATAATTTCATCATTTCTTATAATTCATTTTCTTCTCCATTTTTATATCGACTTTTTTATATTAGAGTTTTATTAATTTTATATATATAATTATTTGTTTTACTACTGATCCTTTTCGGATAGTTAGTGTCTTCTGAGATATATTATAATTGTAATACATTTTCTTTCTATATCAACTTCGTGTTGTATCCTTGGGATATTAATTCCCTAACATTCCCTATCACGTGGGCTGGGGCAGATCAGAGGGGCACTGTACGCTACTTCTCTGCTGGCCATACACCACTTCTATAAATTGAGTACAGGGGCATATCCATCCCTGCTCAAAAAACATAATGCTGCTGGAATTATCTTCAGTCAGTCATCGAATAAATAAATAAAAAGTAGTCTCATTTTCGACTAATAAAAATATCTTTGGATTCTCCACTTCGTAGTCTCTCAGATTATCTCACATTTTCTATCTTAATAAATCTTCATAATCATTATTATACTCATTACATATATATTTTTCCAAAACTCTTAACTTGTCTGATATATTTAATTTAATTATGGTTGAAAACCTTTCTTTTAATAATTCTGGTTACTGTTTACAGTGTAACTCTTTTTCTTCTTCATCTGAATTCTCTTTATACTTTCTTCTGGTTATTCATAGTATTAGCATGGTCTTTATAAATAGTCTTTCGTATTCATTATTTGAATGGTCTTAATATATTATATTTAATTTTTTAACATTGTATCTTTACATTAGATATACAGGTTGTTATATTGATCATTTTATTTAAACATTTTGGTTCTTTCCTTTCTCTTAGAAAGTTATTAATCCGTCTTCGCATTCATTAGCATTAATTCATTTATATTATATTTCATGTGGTATTTATTCTCTTTGCATTTCATATAGGTCTTATTATTATCATTGGTTCAAAATCATCTTCTCCATCTGTTTGGTATGAGTTGTTCTTCTTTGCTCTTAATTAACTGTTTTCATTATCGTTTCATAGGTAATTAGTCTCTTTGCTTCCAAATTTTCTCCTTCTCTGGCATATTACACTCTTTCTTGTTATTCTTCTCTACTCCTTCAAATTCTATTGTGAATGTTAGCATTTATTCTGGATTAACGTTAATTCTCTTTTCTGAATTAATTACTTTATTTTCTTCTCAATTCAATCATAATTGACACATAATTATTTCTTGGAACTTGGTTAGTTTTAATATAAAATTCAAACTATTCTTTTTATTTAATTGAAAAATATTTCTCATAAATCCTTGTAATATGTTGATCTTATCTTGTTTCAAAGTTCTGACGTTCTATCAACATTCAAATTCTGTTTAATTCATTTATTCCCAGAATTGTTTCATTCAGAATTGTTTATAGTAATGTGATCTTACTATTATTTCTGAATGTTTTGGTATTTCTCCAAATTCAAATTCTTCTTAATTATTTACCATAAAGTTTTCTCATAAACTTAGTTATAGTAAGTTAGTCTTACTTTATTCTTAAATTTTTTGTATATTAACTTCAAAATTCCTTTCTTCTTAATTCTTCCAAAATGTTTTTCTCATAATTCAGTGGTAGTAAGCTGTGCTTGCTTAATTTTAAATTTTTTAAATTAAGTTCAAAATTCTCTCTCTTTCTCTTTCTTCCATAAAGTTTTGTTCTAAATTATCAGGTTGTAGTAAGAAGTACTTACTCAATTTTAAATTTTTATAATTATATTTCAATTCAAAAGTCTTTCTTTTCCTTTCTTCCATAAAGTTTGTTCCAAAATTATTAGGTTGTAAGATGTACTTACATTATTTTAAAATTTTTTACAATAAAAATTCTAAATTCCTTTTTCTTATAATTCTCCAGAATGTTCTTTTCAAAATATTAGGTTGTAAGATGTACTTACATTATTTTCGAATTTTTAAAATTAAAAATTCAAAATTCTATAACTCACAACTCATTCTTCATAATATTTCTTCATAGAAGCTTGATTGTACACTCCTTTGATCTTTCCTGAAACGATTTCCTGCAACTCATATGTATTGTTATGCTTATCATTTACCACAACATATGGGGTTATATTGTACTCTACACTGGCCCATATTATTATATTTTAATAAGTTGATCTCCACTTTTTCTTTTCTTTTATATACCCAGGAAGATGGACGATTTTCTTTATGTCACTGCATTGCTCATATTTTTATTGGTCATGTTCATTTTCTTACATAGTCTTCACTCATAAAACCCAGTTTTGTTTCTATGTTTATTCTCCATATCATTTCCTTTCAATGATATTTATTCCGTCTCCTTCGCCGTTGTTTTTCGCCGTAGTCGGTTATCATGATCCGTCCCTTTTCTTGATGTCGTGTGGTATTAGTGTCAACCAGGGTCCATCATCTCAGTTGCTCTTATAAAATTTACCCTAGGGCGCGACACTCGGTTATTATTACTGTTATTATTGTTTTTATTACTAAATTTATCATGATAATAATTTCGGTTAAGTTGGTAAGGTTTGTCACCATTATTGTTGGGATATGGATTTCTCTGACTGTATGGGACATTATTATGTTGGTATAAATTGTTTCTATTGTATGGATAGGGGTTGTTATCCCTAATGCCGTTAAAATAACTGCTAAACTGGTCATTACGCGGCGGGTTGTTAGGGCCGTCGTAATTACTGGGTTGGTTCCCTCTATCATCATATTGTATACACCAATACTTCTCTGGTCCATGTTTTGTGTTACCTGACAAATATATGTGAGGATCTTCATCTGTGTTATCACTTATTATTTGTTTATCTGAAACACCATAAGCTGGTTTACCATCACATATCCACTCTGAAGGAATATTTTTTAGTCTAACCGTACCCTGGAACTGTCCTAGATGGTACGCTAATGGAATACATTCTGGTGATTCGCCTGTGCCGTCATTACAGTCTGGTACGATATCACATTTCCATCTTTCTGAAATCCACTGTCCAGTTCTGCGCTGATATTGATCTTGTCCACATGTCGTATTCTGTTTACCTCTGGTCCTTTCCCATTGGTACACTACTGTCTTGTGGTAAATTATTTTGGAAATTACTTCGATTCTCCTCCTATAATTCCTGGAATTCATGATGTCTTTGTCATAGGTAATTGGGATGTTATTGCCATCAATTAACCCATGGTTCATCATCTCCAACTCTTCCTTCGTTTTGATTACATTTCTTGGGTAGATTCTCCTTTTCCTTTGTTGAATATCTTCTTTGTTTCCGCTAGTTTTAATTCCAGGTAATACCATTACTAGTTCCTGCATTTTATCATTTGGTACTTCTTCTGGTTCTGGTTGGCTATCATTTTTTATTTCTTCGGTCTTCTCCTTTCTTAATTCTTCTCTTTTCAATCTGTCCTCTCTCCTTTCCTTAATCCATTTTTGATGCTCCTCTTCCATTTTCTTGCTGTTTTCTTCCATCTTCTTCGTCAGGGACTGATTGTCTTCCTTCAATTCTTCTAACTTCTTCCCCATCTCTTCTTCCAACTTCTTGCTGTTTTCTTCCATCCTCTTGTTGGTATTTTCTATGTTTTTGTTTATTTCAGCCAAATCTTCTTTCAAGGATTGTTTGTCTTCCTTCCTTTCCTTACGATTTTCTTCTTTTGTTGTTTGGTTGTCCTTCTTCATTTCCATTATCACTCTCATCAATGTTTCCTGGAACTTCACATCTCCGGTTGTCGCAGTGTTCTCGGTTAGTGAGGGTTCCCCTGGTTGTTCTAACCGTTCCTTCCGGACATTGATTTCCCCTGTCTGAGTAGGCATCTCCGGTTGTTCAGTTTGTTTGGACAACACCGGTGGTAATACCTCTTCCGCCTCTACTGGCGTCGCCTCCTTGTTGTCCATGTCAACTTCTATTTCTTTCTCGGCCTCCGCCGCCCGTTTCTTAGATGTTGCACGTCGTTGCATTTTCCCTTTATATTCTCTGGCTTTGTAGCTGTTGCCTAGCTCCAACTAGTGATTGGGCAGAATGTATTGGCCTTCCAATCGCTAATTAAAGCCCCTAAAGTTGTGCGCCAATTTGTAATAAAATAAATTAAATAAGTATAGATGTGTGTTGATGATATAGCTATTATGGAGTATGTGACTCCGATGTAATCAAGTCCAATGTAATATGTTTAATTGGTGTGGCTCTCGACGTCTTACTGGCCTGAAACACTTCCTTAAGTTTCCCAGCTGGTCGAGTCCCAATGGTAGCAAGACCGGTCGAGTAGCGTAAAGTTGATGAAGAAATATATATGCTCAGCTTCACCGAAAGTTTCAAAACAAAAATTATTGTTTTGAAGAAAATTAAAAAAAAAAAAATTATGTTTATAAAAAAAATAATAAAAAAAAAAATTTTAATTTTATTAATTAATTAATTAGGATCAATTAATTAATATAGGGCTGTGAAGTTTTAAACAGTGTAATGCTCTTCTGAAAATTTTTATTAAAGTTTTAGTATAATTTAAATAATCTATCACCACTCATAAGACTGTCTGTAAACCAATCGATATTTGTTTACCTTTCTATTTTTTAGGTTATCTTCACTTACGGGTGGTAAAGTCCTTGTAGATTATCAATTAGAATTATATTATTGGTAATTAGTATTATTGAAGAAATAAAGAACTATTAAGTATTGAAAAGTATTAATGTTTTATTAAGTAACAGCAATATTGACTCTTATCGATTAGTATCGATTCTCAGGATATCGAAAAAAGTTACAAGTATATATTATAAAAATTATATAGGGTTCTTTAAACAGCCAGTTATTACCAAAGTCAGAGAAATCGGGCTTATATTTAAAAAGTATAACGTTACAATCAAATTAATAGTTATTAATAAACACAGACATTGAATAATAAATTGTAAATATAATAATTGTTTTCACCAAACAGCTGTGATGAACCAAGAAGAGGCACTGGGTTTGTCAAAGAAAGATGGCTGCCGTCAAGTCGATGAAAATGTTGCTCGTTGCTGCTGCATTCCAAATAATGTATTTTGACGCAATATTTCTGTTCTCGTGTCCGCAAATCTCTTGTTATATGTTGTGTAGTGACTGGTGTAGTGATTCTGGGTTGTATTTAGTGTATCTGTATAATTATTAGTTCAAACACTTTCTCCGATTCCGTCACTAATTTGGTTTAATGTATTATACAGTTTTCTAGTGTTTTATGGTGTTTTTCGGAGTAGATTTATATTGTTCTGTGTTATGGAGTGTTACTTGATCGTTTCTGTTATAATATGATAGTTTCAGAAGTATTTTACAAGTCACTCGCGATTTCACAATAACTCACTATACACTCGCTTTGTATGACGATTATAGGTTAGGTTATTCACGTTTTCAAAGGTATGTCATGTTGACCGTTCAACTACCAATAATTAACTAACTGTTTCCTCCAGTTTCAATTAAACTCTTAGCCCATATAATATTATCCTTAACATTGTTCAAATATTTTTCACATCCTGTATGCACTTTTACATTTTCACTATATGAATGCCTATACTTTGGTTATTTGTCAATTTTATTCACTAGATTTGATTTAAATTAATCTTTCAGTTCATTCTGGTTATTTTCAGATTAAATAATGCCATTTTATAGTGTTTTCTGTCCAAAAAAAATAGTAATTTCACTTTCAGTTTGGTATACTGTGAAGAGTCAAAACATCAAAATTTACTTCCTGTCATTATATAAATTCAGCCATTTTATCAGTTATATTTAATATTAATAATCCTATATTGTATTAAAAGGTTCCTATTCCCTTATTTTCTGGTAATTAATTGAATTAGTTGTATTCTGAAACATTATTCTGAAATATATGACTCCCATGTCTAAATTTCTGAGTTTAGTCATTTTATTTTTATTTATAATTCTGAATATAATTTATTAAAATCTCTCTAAATGGTATGTGCAATTATATGGCATGATCTCAAGTTTATTTTGTCTAAACCCCTTTTGTTTATTTGCATTTAAATGAGCAATTTCTCTGTTTTGATGAAGTTTGGTTTCCATTCTTTTGGCCTATGATTTTTTAACAATTTTTCTTACAAAATAATTTACAAACAATATATGATGTGTGATACCCTCTCTGACTTTTACAAATAGTATTATAAATTAAACATGCTTTCAAATTACACAAAAACAACTAGTATTGGCCACAATACAAACAATAGTTAAAACAAATAAAGAATTTTTTTTTTTTAAATAAATGGTTGTCTTCAAGTCAGACATTTTGCAACACAATCCTTATTTCTAAACATGGAAATATGGCTTACAAAAAAGGTTTTTTTACTAACTAACATCTTAATTACTCTCTACTATTTACAAGTGGTAACTATTTTTATAGTTCTGATGTTAGTTGTTTCAGACCCAAACAAATGGCCTTATATCTAATACATTTTTAAACATTCTTGTACTATATACATAAAAACCTTATATTTATATTCTTATTTCTAAACATTATTATAAGTAGGATTCTACAGTTTTTATACTGTCTTTTACATTGTCTTTGGGGAATTGTACCCTGTCATTAACAAATAAATAGTATTAATTGTTCAAAAGGTATTATGAACTCTGTTTTCCTTTTTTCATGTAAAACAAAATGTTATTTTAAACAGATTCATGTCTTATGAACAACATATTGTCACAGTACATATTTTAAGTCATTGAAAAATGCATATTTCATTGCATCCAATGTTTGTGATTGCCAAGAATGAAACACAAGGTTCATTTTTTATAATACCCAAAACTATCACTGGTTCACTTTCACTTATATATTATGTTAATGCTAAATGGTCGTATAGTCTTATTAACATAATAAATTGGTTAGCGTTTTTTCAATGGAGATTTGTTCCATGGGTACTATATTATTGTTTCATCTTAGTTCACAGGAAACTTTTACTTTATACACTCCTCTCTCTTAAATTTGTATACATGTGGTTTTTATTTCGTTATACTTTTATTTTTAGATATTTATTTTGGGGATATAGGGATTTGGGTGTCTTTTATAAGAGCATGACATCTTCTTCAGGATGCTGCCCTCTTCTTCTTTCTTCAGTCTTCTTTTCTCCTGCCTCCTGGGACTGGTATCTTCTCCATCTGTTCTTGATGCCATCAGGTTTCTTGGGATCTTCTCCATCTTCTTCTTTAATTCAGAAATACACAACCTGTATTGGTTGATCTTGGCTTATTTTAGGGTTTCTCTTTTATTTATTCTCCCTCGTCGTGGGTTTGGTCATATTGTGTACTGCTTTGTTATTTACTATTTTACCTTCCTGGGTTATACCTTGAAAACCTTTGGTTATGAGACTGGTTTTGGATGACTCATCACTAGTAACTCTTTTTATTTTAACTTGTATTTTCTTTATAATAATGATTTCTTTCCACAGTTGCTATGAATTAATCTATTTATATTAAACTTAATGCTTTCTTCCAAATTTAAATATTATAACTTCATTATTCTAATGATCAATTGCCATTCAATATTATGCTTATATCTGTCACGCTACAACATACATCAACAAACAAACAGAAAAAATTGCCCACAAATTCAAAAAAGCAGGATACAGAATCGCTTACAAAACTACTAACAAAACAGAACACACACTATCAAAACGCATGCCCAAAGCACAAAACAAATTCGATCTACCCGGTGTATATAAACTAAATTGTTCAAATTGCAGTAAATTCTACATAGGCCAGACAGGACGTAGCTTCAAACAGAGATACATTGAACACACAAAAGCACTCCACACCACTACAGAATCTACCTTCGCAAACCACCTCATTGAAGCAAACCACACATATAAAAACATCGACAATAACATGAACATACTACACGTACACACAAAAGGCCGAAAACTAGACACTCTAGAACAATTAGAAATATACAAACACACAAAAACAAATAAAAACGACATCCTAAACGAACAGACACAATTCAAATCGCACGCATTATTCGAACACATCTCACCACACACACACACAGCTTCAATCTTTCGAAACACTTTCTCGTCGCCAACAACATGACGAGCAGCGCTACTAACGACAGCCTCTGATGAAGCCTTCTATAGGTGAAAGCCGGTTTAGGCTGTAAGGTAAAACTTTACGTTTTTACTTATAAAAAACTTTGTGTTCCGAGTCGTCAATATTATAGTGATATTTAGTTAAGTAACGGACACGTCATGGACAACGAAATCCAAGAAAATAAAAAATTATAGCAGTTAGCAAATTCATAAAAGAAATACAAAAGCTTGTCAACCACTGCTGTAGATTGTTTACGATAACATAATTTTCATTTATTATATAAATATATATTTAATCTATAATAGTATGGCATGTTTGTTTTTACTTAAGACAGTCCTGAAGTATGGCATTAATGTGTGCATTCCATAGCATGAAAAACCCACTGAAATGAAATACAAACATTTTTGTTTCAGATTATTAGGATTGGGCTATTTTAAAATTATACATTGTGATAGCTTGTTATGTTTATTTTACAAATATAGTTACTGGAATATACATTATATGAAACTATTTTAAATAATACATTCATTCCAAATAATGTATTACTTGTTTACCAGATGCGCCTTTATGAACACTCCCAAATTTAACCAAGTTCGGGGTCATGGGAAGATTGTAAAAAAGGAATGGATAGAAGAGTGTTATAACAGACGAAAGAGGATACCATGGAGAAGGTAGTTGATAGTAGAATCGATGTGTTGGTTATGTACGTATTTATGTAAACTTAATGTTACAGTTTTATTTATCTAAACTCAGTAAAGCAGTTTGCAAGTTTACTCAATAATATTTTCTGTATCAGTTGTAATAACGTATTGATAATAGGTTTTATCTTTATTCTGTAGACGTTTTCTCATTATTTTTCTCACAATAAACTATTGAGTTTTCCGTACATATTACACTTCCAATCGGTGGCATAACTAGTTGCTGCTTCTGGAAGGGATCAGACTGGTTTGAAGCTTGGACTCCCTATTTTACTCAGGACAATGGATTCTTCCCATATAATTTTATAAATACATTTTATAAAATTTATGCAAGGTTGCAAATACATTATTTTCCAGATGTTGAGTAATTGTCGTATTAACAAACTCTTAACGTTATTTTACCAATTTGTGTGTGTGTGTTGTAATTCCTCTTATTTCTACAATTATTTATAAGCCTTATTTTAACACACACAAATAGCTTAGAAATAGATCCACGTTAAATGATAACGGAATTGTGCTGAAATTTTTGACAAGTCTCAGAGGGAGGGGGGGATAATCCCTCTTGTAGTTACACCACTGCTCCAGCTCACTTTTCCATATGAAGCACAAGTGCTTTGATGAGAGAATACAAAAATAATTCAGCTTCACCCACACTGAATATACTTTTAAACCAGTGGTTCTCAACGGGTGTGCCGCGGCACACTACTGTGCCGCGAGATTAGCTAGGTGTGCCGCGAAACTTCTGAGACTTTGTGATATTACTGGAAAAAGTAATTAAAATAATTTCACTCAATATTTATTTTTAAAAAAAGAACAAGAGAATAATATTCAAGAACTTAAACTTATTTTACAGGGGATTTATTGGCTTACGCCTTACAACAAAAGATTTGAGTTATTAATGAGAAACTTGAGCTTGTCACTTCTTACACAAAAGTTCAATTCGTGGTGGAATTGAAGACAAACACACACACATTTCCTGTTCAACTGAGAGAATTCTCTCGCGCTTCTTGTTTTTTATGTTTGTTAGTGTCGAAAAGCCCAGCTCGCACAAGTAGGTGGTTGAAAAATGTAACGGGGTATTAACTGCTTCCACTGCTATTGCTGGGTACTCTTTCTTCGCTAACATCCAAAACTTGAGAAGTGGTAGTTCACCATATTTCAGTTGAAGTGTTCGGTCTGTCTGAAGTTCTGCAAGCTGCTCTTCTTTCTCCAGAGAAAGGTCGGTGGTGGATTCTGGGGACACAGCATAAGGATTGCGCACCCAGTCATACTTGTCAACAGTGATGGAGGGAAAATATTGTGCCATGTTATTCTCAGGAGCCATGAGGTGATTTAAAATGAGTTCGGATGTTATGTCCCCATGTGGATCTACCTCGAAACATCTTAAGATTTTTCTTTTCCACATGTAATTTCCATATTCTAAGTTTTTTTAAAACCCGGTGAGTTTATCGCTTGACGTCAGCACATTTTCTTGTTTTCCTTGCATAATCTCATTTAGGGAATTTAAATGGCGAAAAATATCAGCCAAGTAGGCTACCTTTGCACACCACTCCTCATCGTTTAACTGAGCTGCAAAGTCTGGCTTTTCGACGCTAAACATACTTAATAGCTCTTTTCTCAGCTCAAAAAATCTCTCCAGGACTTTACCTTTTGACAACCAGCGGATCTCAGTATGAAGAACAAAAGTGTCATGTCGAGAACCCAATTCATGGCACATTTGTTTGAGGAGTCTTGTCTTAAGAGCCCTAGACTTAACGAAATTTACCATGTTAACGACTGAGTCTAAAATACTCTTAAGTTCTGTTGGAATAGTCTTCGTCATCAGAGCCTCACGATGTATGAAGCAATGTGTTGAACCTACACTCAGGAAATCTTCTTTCACTCTTGCAACAAATCCTTTGAATCTTCCAGTCATTGCTGGTGCACCGTCTGTGCAAACAGAAAGACAATTTTTCCAGGACAGCCCATTTTGTTCCAAGGTGCTGGATATGGAATTATACACATCTGCTCCGGTTGATGTTGAGGGCAATTCAGTACATGAAAGGAATTGTTCAATAATCGATTCCTTATCGACAAATCTGATGTAACCCAGTAATTGACATTTCTTACTTATATCAGTTGACTCATCGAGCTGTAGTGAAAATACTCGACCGTCGCTTAGCTTTTCATGTATATGGCACTGGATATCTGAAGACATATCATCAATCCGCCGAGAAATAGTATCGTTTGACAATGGAACCAAGGATATTTCCTTCTCGGCACCGTCACCTAACATGGATTTCACTATTTCCTTGCAGGCAGGTAAAATTACGTCCTCTGCGATAGTGTGAGGCTGCATTGTTTTCGTTACTATTTCGGCAACTTTATAACTGGCCACTTGTGCTTTTTCAGAAATAGTTGCTCTCCGTACCATAACATAGCTTTTGCTTGCTTTTCTTCTGATGACAACAATTGGCTAAAATAGTTCTTATCTTTCCCAGATAAGTGACTATGTTTGGTATTCAAATGTCTTTTCAATTTACTAGGGACCATGGATTCATTGCTTAGTTTTTCTCCACACATGACACATTCTGGTGCAGGATGGTTTTCAGGTCCACTGAACGTAAATCCAAAGTTTAAATAACTATCTTGGTACTTAGGACTGTACCAGTACCTACTGATGGTTCTACGCCCCCCTGTACTGCTTTCACGTCACTTACACTTGGAATCGGTTCGTTCTCACTTTTGTTACTGTTAAATGATTCTGTCACTGACTCATCTTCAACTTTTCTCCTTTTAATCAAAAACTTATCCATACTGAAGTTAGATTTAAAAAAAATCAAAATTAACACAATAATGCATATAACACGCGTGAAACTAAAAATCAATCTCAAAATATGCCAGAACACGGACAAAATAGCATTACAACTGCAAGCTTACAAACAACTGACTGGTGAAGGCAAGCTGTGCGCGCGCTAGACCGAGGCTCTCGCATTGTTGCCAACTCGTACGTTAGTGTGCCACGGAAACTCACTACATAGGATAGTGTGCCGTGAACAAAAAAAGGTTGAGAACCACTGTTTTAAACTACACTACACTTTTTGACTCATTGCTGTACCTATTTGTGAAATTAAACATCAGAACTAAACATAACTATACATCATACCTAGTTTTATCGAATACATTAGTAGTCAAGCCATACATTGAAGCGGTATGCCACAATCAGATAGGCTCAAGTTTTAGGAGCGGCGTTTCAGACTATTTGGCATCTGGATATTGTGGTGGTTAGTGCACTTGTGATCAAAGAGTTGCTTGTTCATAACAGTTGTTAATTTTGTCTTCAGTTGGTATCTTCATTACTGTGACATGAGTAATTTCTTTAAATGCTCAAACAGGTGATATCAGTTGAGAGGAGAGCTATAGGGCTTGTAAAAATTTCCTGGCTTTATTGTTGCTACATATAAACAGTTCACACTGTAGTTTGAAGTTAAGCATTATTGTCCATACAAAATCATACTCTTTTTAGAGAGTATATGTAAGAAATAATCTTTTGACCATATTCAAGAAAATTGGTAACCCAGAAGAGTTATGGTTATGATTTTTTCTGGCAGATAGTACTTGATTAAACTTCCATAAGTTTAGAGATAACGTTTCCCATCAGTGTTTACTTTGACTCACTGTTTGTTGTGTATATCCATTTCTCTTTTTCAGTGATGATATGGCCAGTCGCTGCCTTTTGATAACACAAAAAACCTGTAAGCTGAAACTAAATATGTGTATCTGTTAACGCTACTTGTAACATTGTAATGCTATGTGTAATACATGTAAGCTACTTGTGTGTATCTGTTAATGTTGTTAGCATATCACAGTTTCTGCATCTTCAGTGTTCATGCCAGTTTTGTACATTCTGAAATTGGAAGTTCGAAAATTTTGTTAAACAATTCTGAAATTTCAGAGTAACATTTCTAGAAACTTTTGTGTTCACTTTTGTGACCAAATGACCTGTGTATTGTTCTTGTAGATATTTGTTCCCATTACTTCAAGCAAACACCAGTCACTTGTACCAATGAACATCACAAAGTTACCACTAAATTTTATCACCATTCTTTTCAGATTTCAGCAGCATTGTTTTCTGCTAACAAAAACACTATTGTAGAACAAACCTTACTGTTGGCAAGATTATTTAGTGCTTTATTCACTATTACACAGGCCTGCAAAATTTAGGTTCATAAAAACTTTTTTCAAAATTTTATTAGATTTTATAGTTTTTTGTATTGCTGAATTCAAATATAACTTCAATTTTTCTCTTATTACATACTGTTTTTTAGCAATTGGCATTGCAATTTTTAGTGGAACGCATTTCCGTAGTGAAGCTATATTAGTGAAAGTACATTAAATAAAACAGCATTTTTTCAATCTATTTTTTTTAAGTAGATCTGTTTTTTCACAATAATATATTTAAAAAACTCGCGGCTTCGCCACTCCCCAGACCCCCTCGGTGGACACCCCGATCCGACGAACGTCGGGGGAGCTATGTACATATTTACAACGGCCTCCGAACGAACCTATCCCAGGAGACAATGTATTCTCGGTAATGCCTTTTATTTATTTACAATATCTGAATATTTACAATCACTTATTTTAACATGCAAACTTCAATATTACACAACTTAAACATTATTATATTACATATTTACAGGGTGGAAAGCTTATTACTGAGAATACATTATTTATAATAGTTCTTTATACACTATGTTTCTTGTGTGAGGAACGCCATCTATAACCCGGTCGGGAGGAACAAGTAAGTGAATATTTTTCGGAGATCTTACCCAGCTAAGCGCGACGTAAAGTTGCCCGTGGGTAAAAGGTTCGGACTGTAAATCTAATCCCATGAAATCTATGGTTTGCCCTTGACTTTTGTGGATCGTTATCGCGTAAAAAAGTTGGAGGGGAAACTGCTGCCTGTACATTTTGATGGGACTATTTGGGAAGATCGGAAATTTAAAAGTTATTCTTGGGATGCCAAAAAGCCCGTCAGAGCCTGTTCTTCGCCATGTGATAAGTCGACGAGTAATTGCGACGATAATTACTTTTGTGCCGTTGACTAAGCCGAGATCAAAATTTAAATTTCGCGTCACCATGCAAACCGATCCTACCTTAAGCCTGAGAACGTGTTCTGGAATTCCTTTCCCTTGAGCCTGATGTAATAGGGACTCATCAACATCTATTCCCGCTCCATCCTCCTCGGCTACACTGTCGAAACTATATAAATTTTGAATTTCCCCGTCGAGCGCCTGTAATACCAACAGTTAGCAGTATTTCCGGAAAGTCTTGGAGAAGACGACGAATATTCTTCCGCTCTGGCCATCTTAGTTTTTTACCAGCGCGTGGGTTGGCGCCCATGCTCGAGTAGTGGCGTGTGTGCACTCCCACACATGTACAGAGTTCTGCGAATTTTGAAGGGGGCAAATTCTTCGCTCGCCGCTCTACACAATAACAACTGCGTCTCACTGCTTTGTTTCACTGTTTCTCAACATCGTTCTGTTACACGGAAAATAACGTGGCACAATAATTTTCATAACTTTTTTACAAACCCGCCCAAAATGAAAGAAATAAAAAATATACATGCCCCAAACTGTTAAAAATAAAAATACCCAAAAATTGACACGCTACAATGTTAGAGTAAGTGAATTCATGTTTAATAAGGTAATTCAATTTGTTTCTTTAGGATTGTTAGTAGTAGTGAAGAGAATTAGGGATTAAGGTAAAAGATTTTCTTATTGCGATTTGTGAGGAAGTACAATTTGAGTTTAACGTAAATGAATTTTGAATATTGTAACATAACCAGATGTTACATAACCTAAACATATACTGTCAGGTTTAACAAGTACATAACGATAATATAAATAGATAAGGTAATGATAAGAATAACCAAGAAGAGAGGAATCATGGAAGAAGAAAGAAGCAGAAGTGCCACAAGAAACAGTAAACCCAAATACTGTCTGACACTACAACCAGACTATAACTGACACAAACTGATGGATAATTTAAATTTACTTTAAGCTGTCAAGCGAGTCAGTGAATAATGTAAACAGAATATGATATGTTAATAAAAAATGCTTAAATAAAAATCTGAATAATGTGATATCAGAATCAGCATTTGGCTGATAATAAATCAATCATGACAAGTAATTATTAAGGCCAAGAACTAAAATTAGCTATGGCCACAAAATGAAAATGAAGCTATATTTCAATCTCAAATATACTTATGACAAATAAACACGTTTGTAAGAGGGAATCTTATACCAATGAGCTACCTCAGCAAAATTACCGAATTGTGAACTAATAAAAGCTTTTAAGGCAGAATTCCAGTATAAACGGTATGCCTTAACAAGGCCTAGACCAAACAATCATCAATGAGGTGATTATTAGGAAGTAATATAAATGTAGGTCACCTACACTTAACAATTGTTATGCTCAAACATAGCAATAAGCATTATTAAAATGATATAATTTATAATTCAATTGTGAGTTAGTAGAATAGAGCAAATTAATGTGAAACGAAATATCATAGTATGTAGGAACAGTTCATTACAATGTATAAAGTTAAGGTTTATTCATAATGTACAGTAATTAAATATCAGTACAGACTTAATAGTGTTCTCACATAAACGTTTGATTGATAAAACGCGATGTAGAACACAAACAATATTAGTCAGAGTGTATCATCGCCGATTTCGGTAAACAGACGACAGTGCGAAATAGTGTACCTGAACATTGTTTATGTAGCAATGTCAGTAAAAGTGAAATTAACTCGGTATCAAACTATATCAAATTAAAGAGGACAAAATATTCTTTAATTTGATGGCGATACAGCCCCAATCGCAACTATATTAAGTGCGTGAAAGGCGTTAGCATCATTTACAAAATATGCTTAAGAAATTTGGTTATCAACACCAATAACATCGACAACTGTCAATCATCTCAGCGTTTGGCGGTTGGGAAACCGTTTTTGACGGCGTCACGTTCATCACACCTGTCTAAGCCAATGACAAAATTTCTTAGTAATTAACAATGTTGCCTAGAGCCGATCAAGGGGTCGAGTATAAAAAGAGCTGGAACAGATTTTCAGCAGACACTTCTTAATCTCATTTAGCGAGGAACGCACGCCGGCCATCTCATCATTTTTAATTACTGATAGCGTCATTACCATAGTACATCAAAGGAAACAGTTTGACAACAACATACAACTACTTCAAGATATTCTACAAAGAATCGTTGTGATTATGTGCAGTATTATTTCATTTAGCGCGGGAAAAAATAATGAACAGCAGAAATAATTAAATAGTATTATTTATGATCCTTTAAGTCAGAAGTGGATCGAAATTCTCTGTTCTTGTGCATGTGTAGTGAATAACGATAATCATTATAATCCGATTATCGAGGTGTTAATTGAAATTTTAATCGAAAGATTAAAACACCAGGTAACAGTGTAAACCTTTATTCATTTTACTACGAGCGCCATAACCTGTACGTTTTGATACACTGATCTGTACTGACGCAAAAACACTGAAATATTTTTCTATATTACACCATGTTTAAATTTATTTAATGAATTTGTCAATATTAGTTAAGCTGAATGTTAGTTATAAGTGTTCTCAAAATATAACGTTGTAAATCATAAACCAAGCGTGACGAACGCATAACCTATGAAATAGGTTATTTTTATTTTTATTTGTAATAGTAACATCAAAGACATTACTAGTCTATCTTATATCAGAAATTCATTAGCTATTGTGTAGGCATAAACTTTCTTTTTTGTGTCTCAAAGAACTTACACCTGAGATTTAAATAAGATTAATGTTTAAAGTAAAAAGAAATATCTGGACTTAGCCAGATTTACTGCTTATGTTCTGAGCAAGCCTTACAGGGTATGTAATAACTTATTTACAATTGTACATCATTGTATGTTTTTAATTATATTTGTTTGAATTCTCTACCAAGGGTATGAATAAAAACCCATTATTAACAGTATAACTCGACTTAATTTATTTCTAAAAAGTAACTAAATATTTCATTCAAGAAGAGTCAAAACAACCTTCAGTTGTGATTAAATATTTTGAATAGCATTGCCATAAGGTAACAAACAATTATTTAATTTTTTTTAAATCATTAATTAATTCTATTCATTGGTTTTCCACGGGATTTTCCCAAAATAAATCCGTGTGGCGCCCACTAGTAAACAAGGCAACTTAACCTTGTAGCTAAAGTGAGTTGGTTTTTTGTAAACCGTTCTGACAGCTTATTGAACTTCTAGAAAACACGACCAGGTACGTGAAAGTATATTATATTTATTCTATTGTCCAGACATTACTAGACGTAACGTACTTAGACTATTATCGACCTGGAGGAGAAGTTTCACAGCTAGTATCAACAAGACGATCATCATCATCAAGCGACCAACTATTATACTTTACTGTTAAACTTAAGCAAAGCTAGTATTTAAATAATATTAACACAACTATTTTATTTGTTTTACCTAAGGGAATTCTTTTCAGACAATTATAATGTTACAATTGTAAACACACTTTGAGTAACCTCGAATGTTACATTTTAAATCGCTTTACAAAATTAGTAACCTTCAATTTTCAACAACTACAAATTTTAATATATTTCGAAATAATATTTCAAATATAAACATAATTCTAGTTAACCATCGCAATTCGATTTATTACAAATTGACGAACCCAACCGAAGGGGCTTTAAGATTAAAATATTTTAATATTACCAAATAAAAATTAAATATAAATAAAAGTCCCATTTTCGTTATATTACAATATAAAGAGAAATGTTTTGAAAATTTTAAAGGATAATTTTGTTTAATGAGTAATTATGAGTGTGTGTACGAGCCCAGTAACTGCTAAAGGCAGCCCAGTGTGCATGGTAAGAGGGAACATATCGGTTGAGGATCTGGCAGGGAATAAGGCCAGGGGTTTGGATTTTGGGGTGATATGTTAGAAGGTTAGGTGCGCTGTGGTGCGTGTCTGTTCGATTTTATGGTGTTGGGATCTTGGATAGAGAAGTCCAGTAATCTCGTTCAGATGCGGCCATAGTCGCCGAGCCAGGGGGGTAGTTTACCCATGATGTATAAGAACAAATGGGGGGTTGTTGGCACCATATCCTCACCGATCCTCTTAGGGGTTTAGCAATGAGGTTTCTTCTGTTTCGACAGAAGATCTCTCATTGGGGAAGTATTGTAACGGGATTAAAAGGGAGGGGTGTTTTATTTTATAAAAATATTTTAAATTCATTTTCATCTGTGTGGCCAGCTACGTTGTGAGTAGAAGTTTTGTTCAAACAAAGAAATGGTATGATGTAGCTGTGTGATGGAATGCGGCAATGTGCAACCACGTAATACGATTCTTGGAATTTTAAGACTGACACACACACACACACAAGCGCACAAACACCAGCAGGTGCGCAACCGACGCCGATTTGGTAAAACAATATGGCCCGGAGACTATAATTTTCACCATGTGCTCAGAAACATGACGGAAACATAATCGTAAGCCACACCCATTTATGTGACGAAAGTACAGGCAGTGAGATTTCGTCGACGTCCAACAAGCGGAAGTTGCACGTGTTACCTGAACAACTAGTCAGACTTTAGCGGCAAAGGCTGTGAACGGCGATGAGATTTAGTATCAGGCAAGGCAGTGATGTCCGCCCGCATGTAACGGCAGTCAACTTACCGATGCGGCGTCAGCCTGACGCTCGCTAAGGTTCGTGGGCCCTAACGAAATTTAAAGTTATGTAAATCAAATTATGTAGAAGTGTTGTATGGGGTATAGAGGTGAAACGAATCGGAGGAGTGAGTCAGTGAAGTGGACGGACGGCGGAAGAGTGTATAAACTGTTTCGGACTTATTATATGGCCATGAGAAGAAGGACGCCGGTGGGGTAATCAAAAAAAAAATAAATAAATAAAATATAATTTCAATTTTTTTAAGAGGGGTTTTAAATTGAATGAATGTGTGTGCGAGCAGGCTGGGCTGTTTTGTTTAATATAAGATATATATTTTAAAATTTGTTTTTATGTTTTGTTTTAATGGTTTTAATTTGTCTTAAATGAAGTAAACCTATTTACGTCACGATATAAAATGTGTTAGTCTAGTTATTATGCCACAACCACTTCCTAGTATTCTGTGCTGATAAACTTGTCTAACGTAATCGGGGGTTTTCTGAGTTTTTTAAAATTGTAGTCAGATAGCGGGATTTTGATAAGGGCAAGAGTGTAAAGGTTTCGATATTGAACCATAAAATATCGTGGCGGCCTGGGCAGTTTCTTTTAAGGTAAGTTTAACGGGAACTATGACGGTAAGTAAAATTCTGGCAGCGGTGAGTATTATATTATGAGTGTAGTATTTTTTAAAATGGTAAAAGACAAGTATCTAATAAAAACAAAATTTATTAATATTTCTAGTTTACGGCTTCTTTGAAATCATATTAATCAAGTAATATTCAGAGGAGTTCTTAGTATATTCAAATTTACTCCATTAACATATTAAATTCATCAATATCAATCAAAACAAATGTATATATCATCAATTCTTAACTGCTACGAACTTCTATAATATTCAATATATTCAATTAATTAACTCAGTTATCATTTCTGTAATTATTATTATTTGTTTTTTACTTTACTATATCATAATTCACCAAAACATGTCATACACCATAAATTGTATGTTTAGTATCTGAACTTGTGGGTCTTTTGAGAATGAGATGAGTTAATTTTGAGATGCTAAAATTTTGTTAATTTATTGTATTATGGATCATAAATGGTATATTGTTACTTGTTGCTGGATTCCAAATAGAAGAATGACGAGTTGTAATCCTGCGTTAACCATTGCACTACACTTTAAACTGATCACGCTTGATTAAACTTTCTTGAATCACCTCACTCGCTCGCGTTATTACTAGACGTCGCGCACATATAAATAAATATACTTTATGTTGCAATCTACGCGCACAAGTTATATATCTTCTTGTCCGTACGTACTATCGCACACACATATAAATAAACTTCTTGATGACTGACACTATTGAACCGAGATAATGTTGATTTGAACTTAGAGTAATATTATTAAAATTGTTTACATCGAGTGGCACAGGTTTCCCGTGTTTTGCGTGAAATTCAAACTTAGACTTCCTCGTTGTTTGCTTCGCTTCTTTTTTTATAGTTTTTCGTGTCCTACCCTCACTACAGCTCCTGTTGATCATACTCCCATTGGCTTGACTTTGAAATATTTGCCGGTATATTTGCATCTATCCATTCCGGTGTCGTATCTTTTTCGCGCTCACTACCGACGCTATCGGTGATTGGTTCCCAGAGAGCAGGCGATAATTTTACGCGGGTGTTCGTTATACTCCCTAAAAAGTGACGCGACTTTCTAAAATAGTCATATTTACTGGCGTGGCATCTATTGTCTGTTGAAGGACACAGTACCGTTAACCTAACGGTATATGGCCGTTTTTTGCTAGTTTTACAGTACAAAACATTTTATGCTTTTATGACATGTAAGGGTGTTTTAAGTCTATTGTAACATATTTTTGTTGGCGCCAGACTGTCGCATAGCCGAGCCTCTTTTGATTCAACTTTTTCATTTATATTTTACTTACATCTACGTACATTTCAATACTTTATATTATAATATATTGTTATATTTATCATTAATATTTGATTGATTATTTTATGTATTTATATACATATTAAATTAAGATACAGTTTCACAGTAACTTTCATTTGTCCCCCGAAATGATTTCCAGAATTGTTTTATAGAATTTGTGAAATCATTTCGTTTGCCTCTACGAAACGTTTGTCAAAAGGTTTATTTACATTCTGTGTGCCTACTTTAGTACAAGCGGTCAAACTAGTTTTAGTTGTGAATTTTCACTTTCTCCCTCTCTACCCGCTACATTATACACTTGCACCCTCTACTCTAAATTAACATAACACAAACTTCACTTGTCAACAATATAGACGTACTATTTAAACAATCACTGTCCCTTTTAAATTTACGTTACTTTATATCCTTACCATATTATATTAGATTACTACCTTTTATTTTCTTGTCCATTTAATTCGACACATAAAATTTCTTTGTACGTTCTTTACATACACAATATTTAAGTTATGTTAATTACATACAAATCTTAACAAACTTTATCCATATCAAGTTAATTCTATACATATTCTTTTGTGTTACAGTAGTTATATACATACACATTTTTTTTTTATATCAAGTCAAATTAATTACATATATATTTTATGTCAAGGAATTTTAATATATTTTTTATCCTTTAAATTCCCCATTAATTATATTCCCAAATTTAAGTAACATTTCACGATTATCTGCGCATGTATCATTCTGAGCATGATTATGATCATTTCTTTCTTCCGAACTACTGTACGTAATTTTGGTCTTTTCACCCTTTCCTTTACAGATTCTTCTGGACTGTCAGTATCAATAGGCTGTATCAGTCTTACATCTCTCCACTTGATATCTTATTGCTTCCTGTTCTCTTTTGTTTCACAGACTTAGGAATGTCACATTGATTCTGGGTACAGTCTGCTCCCGTTTTCTATGACATCCTCGACCTCTCACCTTCTCCTTAAAACGTTCCTACCACAACTTTCCTTTTTCTACTTCTTGTTTTTGTTACGTATTCTGGTTCTATACCCAACATCTCATAATTCTCATTTTCAAAGCATTCATAATTACTATCCTTAAACTTATTGTTTTTGTATCTCACCTTTTCATTATCTCTCATTTCTTCTTTGTTTTCTGATAAATATCCGTCTCTTAATAAAGTCGCATGTTCGTCTAATTCTTCTTTACACATGATGTTGAACATGGTTTGTGTCTGAATGCATCTCTTTGTGTCTTGATGAGCATTCATATGTATTTTTAATCTGTACTTTGTTTTGAAGTTTTTGTTACACTTGGAACAATTCCATGGGGCTTCATCACTATGAATTGTTAAGTGCCCTTGCAGGATGCCTCTTGACGTAAAACTGTGTCCACCCCGCTCACACAAAAATGGTCTTTCTCTAAGATAACTTGTCCTTAACGGTGCTGATACCGCTGAATTACTGCTAAACCTTTTATGACGTAGATGACATGTAAAAACAATGCGTTCTTCTTTTGGCACATGAGACCTAGCATGAAGGTTCAACAAAGACTTTGTTTGAAATAATTTTTCACATTTATCACATTTTATCTGAGCTCGAGTCTGATGAAAGTCCATACAGTGTGTACACAATGCATTCCAATTCTTACAAACATAATCACACATGTGACGTTGAAAACTGAAAAGTGCAGGTACAAAATTTTTAAAATCAGACCTTTTGAGTTTCTTAGACTGTCTGTATTTTTTCTCCTTCACTGCTCGTTCTAAAGGTTTATCATTACCATCACAGTCTTTTCTTAATTGACTATAGCTTTCATTAATGCTCTCTTTACAATCATCCAATTTGATTTTCTTTCGCTTCGGTTCATTTACGTTTTCTGAAGTTTGCTCATCACTTTCTTCATTCACTATTTCGTTTGCTTACAACCTTAACTTCGTTGATATTTCTTGGTTTTCTCGTTTAATCTCTTCGATTTGTTGATCTACCTGTTCTCTGTGTTCGTTTACTTGTCGTGTTTCATATTGTTCCACTCTCTTCCTTATCTGGATATTGTTTTCTTGTATACTCTCATTAACCGCCTCAATTCTTTTTTCCAGCTTCCTGTTGCTTTCTACCAGTTGTTTTGTTTGTTTATTGTTTTCTTCTAGTTTTTGTGTTACCTGTGATATGTGTTCCCCTAATTGTTGTTTTGTACTCTCCTCCAGTCGCGTTATTTGTTGTGTTACTTTTGTATTTTCCGTTCTTGTGCTCTCCTCCAGTCGCGTTATTTGTTGTGTTACTTTTGTATTTTCCATTTTTGCGCTCTCCTCCAGTTGCGTTATTTGTTGTGTTAATTGTTGCGTTATTTGTTCCTTTACCGTTATTAATTGTTTATTATTCTCTGCTAATAGTTGTAGTATTGTGGCCATGTCTGTATTCATGTTTGTGTTTGTTGTATCGTACTTGTTGTGCTTTCTTCAGTTCATCCCCTTGCCTCTAAATGAGCCAATACGACTTCGTTCTCTGTTACTTCTTCAATTCTTTCTGTTTCCCCCATCTGATTATTAATGTCAAATTCTACTTCATCACCACTGTTTATATCGCCGTTACTTGCCATTGTAATTTCACTACTTTTACTTTTATTAAAATTCCTTAACTCTCTAGTCTTATTTCGCGTTAACATTAATTTTAAAATTTATATTATATTCCTTATTATCTAACTCATCTCATTCCGCCAAGCTTACTTAAATTTCTACTTTAAGCTCCGCGTTGTTGAGCGCCAATTATAACATATGGAGATTGTGCTCCACGTTTGGATGCGCCAAATATAACTGAATTCGACTAGCTCAATGTATTGATACGCTAAATAATTTATTCGAAACAGTATTGCATATATTTGGTAATTACAAAGATTTATTGTGTAATAAATTATATTTAGTTATATTTATTATTGAATATTTCTACTCAAATTTGTATTATTGAATATTTACTTGGGCGCCAGAGCAGAAGATCTCAGGATTGTTATGAAATAATAACACTTTGTTCAGATACTAAGATTTATATTGTTATATTCTTATCACTTAATACATCTGAGACTTAATCATTTATATCATCTTTATAATTAATAACAACAAAATTTATTAATATTTCTAGTTTACAGCTTCTTTGAAATCATATTAATCAAGTAATATTCAGAGGAGTTCTTAGTATATTCAAATTTACTCCATTAACATATTAAATTCATCACTATCAATCAAAACAAATATATATATATTGTTACAACACAAATAAGCCACCCCAGTACCAGGGATAAAAAAGAAGATAATAAATATAAAAATACTTCATATAAAATAAAATATTAAAAATAAGATAAAATATAAAGACGGTGACACGACAAACGACGACATAACCTAACCCAAGTGATTGACCAAACAAACAGGAAAACGACAAAGAAGGGAAAAACCCAAAACCAAATAAGAATAAAGACATTTAAAGGAAGTGAACGAATACATACCACCAAATAAAATAAAACCAAACGAGAAGGGGAGAACCGAATTAAAATGAAGCCAATTGAAAATGAAGGAGAAGAAGAAGAAAAATAAAGAGGAAACGAAGTGAAACCAAGGGATAAGAAACACCACAAATATAAAAGGGAGAAATGGTACACTCAAGTATAATATTGTGAATAAAACCAATAATTATCCAGTACCAGAAATAAATATTATTCTCAATGAAATAATTAATATAACTGTTTTAACCAAAACGGTAAAGTAATATTATAAAAAGAAAAAGTACACTAACCCAAAAATTAGAGTTAGATATAGTAAAAATCTATAAAAAAATAACATTAATAATACTGTGTATAATTTGTAATGAAAGAAATAGTGATAAAGTGACAAAGAGAAATAATTACAGGGATTACCCACTAAGAAACACTTAATATAAACAATTCAAAAGTATAATAGTGAAAGTGTGAAACCCCAAAATGGGTAGAAACCATAATAATGGTAATAAAACGCTGAATAATCAATAAGAAACAATAATTGATTAATAGTGAATCCAATTATAAGTAAGAGTAAGGTTTTTAGGATAATATTAGATGTAAGCATTTCATAATGTGAAATAAACACTGAAGAGTGATAAGAAAACACTGCGTGAGTAAAAGTGATACAAATTAGTAATTAGAAATATAAAGTTTTAATAAAAATAGTAAATGGAAACAATTGGTGATATGAAACGAACACTGGAAAGTGATAATAACATTGTTAATTAAGAGATTTAAGATTAGTTGTAAACAATTGTAGTTAAAAGGGGAGTATCCCATGTAAAGATAAACAGCTAGTATTAACATGGATTGAGAGTAGAGTTTAATTAGGAAATAAGCAAGTAGTAGTAAATAAATAAACACCCCAGATTGTAAGGGAAAACCAATTGTTCAAAAGGTGATGTTAGTTAACACCCAAAAAATAGTAATTAATGAATTGAGTTGTAAACAAACTTTACTTAATAAGGGTAAAATAATTGTATAGTTATATTTATGAATAGGGTATGACTGAAGAATTTGTACAGAGCATACGCCTAGATGTTATGTTTTTTAATTGAGGAAGAATAGGGAGTGGTAGCCTTATTATTAACAAAGGCAAAAAAGATGATTAAGAAGTTAAGACAATACAAATCTAATTACAATAGACATTCAATAAATGTAGAAAATAACAGAACCATTAATAAAACAAAATACATTAGAATAAAATGAGACATCATTTGTATAAATTCAGTATAAATAATCAATGGCTACTAATGCATCTGAAATGCCTAACTGTCAAAACCAATAATCACAAATTGTATAAAATCCACAAGGAAATTAACAAATCTAAGGCAAGTAACTAGCCAAAAATAATGTATAAATCATTTTAAAAGAAAAATGTTACTATAAGAGCTTAAATTAAAAGAAATATGTAATTATCAAATGTTAACATATTTAGACAAAGTTGATATCTAACAGAACATGACCTTATGAGGTATTATTTTAATCTGTGAAAGGAAATAAATACAATAGTGATAATATTTAATACTCAGGAAGGAAGACAGAAGAATAAAACCAATCAGAAAATATATAGTAAATTTGAATAAAAATTTCAAATATGATAACAATGCTTTTAATATAGGCCTTAACCAATCAAAGGGTTTTCGTTACCATAGAAATATGTTGGTTACTAATTTTCCGTTAATTTTGTTTACTCGTATAATGACGCTTGGGTAGTAGGGACGCAAGATTTTGTATGACATAAATTTTACTTTAAAAAGTTTAAAAAATATTAAAAAGTCAAAAACATGTACCAGTGAGAAGGAGATTAAGAGGATTAACGTTTAACTGATGTCCAGGAACTAAATAAATGAAAATTAAAAGCAGAAATTCCCAAGACAAATTAGAAAAGGACGCTAGCAGCCTAAGTCACTCAAATTTGATGAATTTTCCATTACCAAAGAACAACAATCTATCACGAACCTTCTGAACTGATAAGTATCATTTAATACCCTAATCCCAGGAATAAAAGCACTTTAATATTTCTCATATCAATACAAACTCTCACTATGAATTAACAAATAATTTTCTTTCAAGGATTAAATAAAACAAACTTACGTAGCAAACTTGTTAACTAAAAAATAACCTTGCATTAAATTGCGAACTTTTGTAACACCTATTACTACACTGCCGAACAATTTGTAACCACACTTTATATTATTTAAGTACGGATAAGGTACGGTAGTGTACTTTTTATTGTAACCATATTTTATGTTTTCTTTATAATCTCAAGAACTCCAGATTTTGGGCGAGTTGACGTATAATGTACAAACAGTAGCCATGATGGCGTCAGTATAGCTTGTCCAAAACCAATTTCGTCAGCTTGAGATATTGCGTTTCATGTTTTATGTCGGGGCAAATTTATTAATTACTAAATTATAATATTATTGTCATATGAATTAATTACCAAACTATCATTAAAGAAACAGTACAGAGTGTAACCATTGTTTCATTTCATAGGAAATTGTATTATATATGTGTGTGTTAGCGAAAAAACAGAGCAGACAACTAGCGCTTTCGCTATCTGTGCAATACAGTAAGCTGTACAGAGGCGGGAACCGATTCGAACGCTCCAGCCGTCACTGCTGAAAACACCATACTAACATATTAATTCATTAATTTAATTGTTTTTAATAAACAATTTGGCGCCACCCGGGATCCACAAACCCCTATGAAATTACAGGTAAGGTTTCCTCTAGGTTGTACTGATAATTGTGACAACGCTACAGACTTCGTTAGCGACAACCATTGATGTAACGACAGGTGTGAGACGAACGCACTAACAACATATACACAAAAAACTGGTGTACATTTTACAGATACGACCAGAAATATTCGTTACAGATTGGCGACCAACGTAGTGAGGCTAGAAAAGGACGACTAGCGGCGATTATGAAAAGACATCATATGGTTACTAGATTCGACATTAAGAAAGGAACAAACCAAGAAGAAATTGAAGAAATGATCGGATGATTGTTCGAACAGGATCCACAGGAGGACCAACCGGAAAATCCAAACCAACCAGAACCAGAGATAGAAGTAGTAGTTGACATCCAACCAGTCAAACCAACTGAAGAAGCGAAATTAGATAGCTTGATGAGAATGATGATGGAGCAACTCGTAGAAAGAAGACAAGACAAGGAAGAATTGAATAAAAAATTAGAATCATTGCAAGAGGGAAGGAAAGAAGACAGGGAATTCTTGAATGAAAAACTGGACCGAAACAGTGAAGAATTGAAGAAGCAAATCAAGGAGAACATGGAACTGCTAAATAATAAAATGGAGAGCAACCATGAAGCCCTGAAGAGAAATCAGGAGACGTTAGAAAAGAAGAGTGAAGAGCTGAAGAAACAGATCAAGAAAGATCTGGAGATAGTGAATAAGAAGATTGAAAATAGTAACAAAACACTCCAACGAAAATTGAAGGAAGACAGCGAAAAACCAAGGAGGAATTGAAACAACAACTGGTAGAATGTCGGGAGGAGATCAAACAAACAATAACCGAAACAAATGAAACTGTGATACAAGTCCGGGAAGAGCTAAACAATAAAATCAGCAATGTCGAGGAAGAAGGTAGAATGAGAGTGACTGAACTTTATCAAGTCACCACCGAAGAATGCCAGAGAAATAAACAGGAGGTGCTTAAGAAGCTGGAGGAGAGGCATCAGGAAATACAAATAGATGTCAATGATCGTGTAGAAAGGGTATACACCGCCATCAACAAAGTAGACGGACAGACAAAAGAGAACAAGGAGAAGATCCAGGGAATCAGCCAAAGGGAGAGGCAAATGCAGGAAGAGCTGGACGCACTGAGGGAGAAACCCTGTCACAATACCCACATTATAACCAGCGAGAACAGGGATGTGATCAACTTTCACAGTTACCGGCGGAATCCAATGGAATTCCTCAAAAGAGTAGAGGAATTAATAGAAAAGAATAGGGAAACAAGGTGGACAATCGTAAGAAGCCTCATTGATGAAATGTTTAAAGACACCCACGACAACTGGTGGACGGCAACTCGACCAGAGATAAATTGTACACAGGAATTTAAAACACAATTCCGAGAAAAATACTGGTCTGAGTCTACCCAAAACGTAGTCAGGAATGACATAAGCAATGGGAGGTATGAACCACAAGCAGGACACACCCTAACGTCTTACTTTTTAGGGAAGGTATGCTTGGCAAGGAACCTAGAACCAAAGATACCTGAGGAATCTCTAGTGATACAGCTGGGATACCACTACGAGGAAGCTATACAAAAAGCCAGGAGACAAGGGCAAATTAAGACAATCCAGGGAATGGCAAGCTTGCTAGAGGATCACGAGAACGATGGGCAATATAAGAAAAATCGACTAGTGAACCAACGATATAATAGGTGGAATGATAATAATAATACACCCAATTACAACCTGCCCTACAATAACACAAAAAACGGCAACCGAAACAATGGGAACCGGAGTAATAACAACTACCAAAGTGATCAGCCATACAACAGAAATCAACCGAATCACCCTCAAAATAACCAGCCATTTAACAGAGGCCCACCAAACAATAATCCGGGAAACCAACCAAACAACAGGAACATCCCAAACAACAGTCCAGCAAACAATAGCTACAGGGGAGCAGAACCGGACCAACGTCCAAATGGTCACCCCACCAATAATAATTATTACGGCAACCGTTACAACCCTAATTATCAGTACAACAGGGGAACCGGGGGAAACCAAAATAGAGGCGACGGCAGACGCCAAGTAAATTTCATTCATGGACGAAGACAACATAACCACAGAAGGTATTGTCCGCACTGGCAGACAAACCCATGGTATCACGAATCCAATACAAACAACAATCAGTTCTCAGAGAGTAGAACCACCAAGGAATGAAGTTAACAATCAACAAGGACCGAGCAACGAGACGAATGACCAGTCGAACAGTCTGGCCACAAATCAACAACAACCTTTAAACTAAAGAGGTCAGTGGAAAAACATACGTACCCTTCACATGACCAATCACTTGGGTTAATACGTCGTATAACGTCACAAGATAAACACAAAGTCATTACAATAATATCTAACCACTATCTCAAGAATATCCGAGAAGAACTTCTCGAAGAAGAGGCTAACCAATTACAACAAACTAACAGTGAAATTGTACATATAAAGGCTACCATAAACGGGACTATAGAAATAATCATGAGTGACACGGGATCTAATATCTCTCTAATAAACCAGCCAGAGTTAGAGCGAATTCAAGCCAACTCTCAAACACCAATCCCCACACTGCCAATAAACAATATTATAATCATTGGTGCCATGGGCAAGCAGAACAAGACAATAAGAAAGCAAGTGTCCTTAGAATTAGACAATCAAAACACAACCATCCCTATAGTATTACTTGTAGCCAATGGGCTGCCATTTAGCATGCTCATAGGATGTGACGTGTTAAGACGATATTCGGCAGTTATCAACCTGCAAAAAGGAGTTGTATTGCCAACTTCTGAACAGGGAATGTGGTCTGCAAATATCATAAACTGTAACCCAACTCCAACAGCTCTGAACCAAGACCCAGGATTGAACAGTTACTACTGTCAAATGCATGAACCGTCCATCATTATGGCCGATGAAGAGGAAAGTAGAGGATTGTGGGAACAGAAAATAGAAGAAATAAGAACTTTCCAAAGAGAACGACCCCAACAAGAAATCAGTAAACAACAGTCTGAAAACCTCATAGCCATTTATAACAAATACCAGCATGTTTTCTCGAATACTCCTGGAAAAGTTAAGGGGTACCAGTGTAAAATTAACTTCCGGGAACCTGTAGACTTCCACAGGAAATCATATCCCATAGCGTACTCCCTGAAAAATGAAGTCAGGACGGAAATTAACAGAATGATTGCGGAGGACATTATTGAGTATAGCCAATCTCAGTACACAAGCCCAATAGTAGCTATACCCAAAAAGAATGGCAAAGTACGGATTTGCTTTGACGCCCGAGAAATCAATAAAATGATTGTCAATGACCGGACCTCACCGGGAGAAATTGAGGAAATTTTAAAAAGATTTCATGGTATAAAATACATTAGTACCTGGGATACTGTATGTGGGTACTGGCAGGTGGAGCTGCACCCACACAGCAGGCAATACATGGCCTTTATATTCGATGGTAGAAATTACCAATTTAAAAGATTACCATTTGAACTCATCAATTCCGTAGCAGTGTTCGTCAAGTGCATGGACCAAGCCTTAGGTCAAGAGGCACTGGAGTTCACAACAGTGTACGTTGACGACCTGCTCATAACATCTACAGACTGGGACGAACACTGTGAAAGAGTCGAACATGTATTAAAAAAGTTGTCCAATAATAATATTACACTTAAATTGGATAAATCAAAATTTATTGCCAAGGAAGTGAAGTTCCTAGGGTTCAACTTGACCGAACAGGGAATCTCTCCATCCCAAGAGAAAGTTGAAGCCATCCAAAAATTCCCCTCACCAAAAAACAAGAAGCAATTGCAATCATTCTTGGGGATATGCAATTACTATAGAAAATTTCAAACGAACTATTCCCATCTCACAGCAAAATTTTCTAAACAACTTTCATCAAAGGAAAAATGGACTTGGGGAACTGAACAAGAGGAAGTATTAACTTTAATCAAACAAAAATTTTTCGAAACTGTCATGTTACATCACCCCAATTTCGAACAACCCTTCTACATAAATTGCGACGCTAGTGATGTCAGTCTAGGCGCAGAATTGTACCAAGAAGACAAAGAAGGAAACCACCTGGTCGTTAGCTTTGCCAGCCGAATACTAAACAGTTGCGAGCGTAACTACTGTACAATGATACAGAAAAAGAGCTGCTCAGCATAGTATTCGCATGTGGCAAGTTTAGAACCTACATCTTAGGGTATCCAATCACAGTCAGAAGCGATCATAAGTCTATATCGTTTCTCAAACAATGCAAATTGAGTCATGGTCGACTTACCCATTGGATACTTGCTCTGCAAGAGTACCATATTACGTGGGAATATATTCCAGGCCGGAAGAACGTAGTGGCAGACGTCTTATCCAGAATAAATGTAGAAGATCAAACATTTGAAGGAGAAAAGGGGAAGATCGCAAAAGTGTATTACATATTGAAAGATAGGAAGGACCTGGAAAATATCATAAGCGAAAAAGTGTTACAACAAAAGCAAGATACCAAAATATTAAACATACGAAAAAGACTTGGAATCTGAAGAAATTATAAATAAATTTTACTGTATATACAAAGACATATTATTCATAAAAACAAAAAAGAACCAAGACACATGGAAACTAGTAATCCCTCACTCATTAGAAAACCAGATAATTAAAGATTACCATGTAAGATACGGGCACATGGGAACACTCAAAATAGTAAAAGCATTAGAGGAAGATTTGTTCATTAAAAGTATCACAAGAAAGGTAAATAAAAATATAAAACCCTGCACGTTATGTCAAATGATCAAAACAAATAACGAAAGGAAGAATGGAACGATGATACCCATCACTTCAAATGCCAAACTAGAGAAGGTGTTCCTCGACATATGTGGACCATTCCCACGTAGCGGAGGAAGGCATGGATACAAGTTCATCGTAATTATACTAGACCATTACACCAAGTACACCAAACTATACGCTATAAACAGAGCCACAACAAATAAAATATTAGACATAAAAAATAAATATATTTCAGAAATTGGAAAACCATACATGATTATAACCGACCATGTGACACAATTTAAAGGGAAAAAGTGGAGAGACGAATTAATGAAATTGAACATCAAAACTATAAAACTTCCGTATACCACCCTAGTAGTAATCCAGCAGAAAGGATGTTAAGAGAGGTGGGACGTATTTTAAGAACTAATTGTCATGATAACGAAAAAGAATGGCAGAAATATTTAACTTCAACCGAAGTATTTTTAAATATCAGCTATCACCAGTTTACTGAAAATACCCCATTGTAACGAGCAAAAAATTTAAAAATTCTTAAATTTTCACCTCGATGGAGTGCGTTCACACGAGGCGGTGTCAACGACTTATAGTTGACGCAATAAATAAAGCGTAATGAGAAGATGTCAGAGTAGCGTCGCTAGCTTGACAATAGAAAGACGTTAAGCTCAAACTAACTATAGAAATTGGTGGTACAAGATGACAGGGAAAGTTTAGTTCAGAATTATTGCTATCTACTGCTGTAACAATTGGGCGAGGACATTCACACTCGTACTGAGAATCGTGGCAGATGTTCGACCATGTTACGTCAGTATACGATAAACGACAATAAGAGTGTAACTATACGTTACAATGGAACGGATGCACTGCACTTTAAGAAACAATACAAGGGCTAAGATCGGACAAAAACTCAAGTCATGTTACGCAGTTGGAGTTATCGTCTAAGTGACAGACAGAATTTACGAGTGGAAAGTTGGGGTGACTTCACCAGCCAGCAGATGTTCAAAATTATTAATAGCCACAAAAAAAGGGGTATAACATGGAACAATACGCCAGTAGAACCGAAAGTACAGATAATGGCAATCTAGAGAAACACTGAGTTTACTTCAGACAATAGGTTGATGGACAAGCTTCTAATAGCCATAGTTTCTACGAAACGGGTCAACGTTCGTCAGAGCAAAATCGGGGGATGCCTAAGAACCTATCAGAAGCCAAAGGCCAGAGAGAAAACTGGTAGAGAGGAGTGTTTCCATAGCAACAGAAACGAAAAACCTATCGGAAGAACTATGACGTACGATCTTGACATAGTGGGACAAAATATTCCAAGAAAACTCAAAACTGACCAATCACAAAATGAAGTAGGCGTGAACAGTGCCAGAGACAAAATTTTGAGTAGGGACGAGTTAATAAAACTATCTGCCCAAGACAGGAGTCGAGAGTCTTATCTCAACAGTTGACAGTTAATAAGTTTTACTCAAATCGTCAACCAGTTTACTTTAAGTACGAAGCGTGTCTTCAGACTTATATCAAATTTCAAGTAATACACTTTAAGTTCGAGAGACAGTGTTACGCAATTTTCAGACAGTTTATTCTAATTGTTCGGAAGTAAATTTCGAAGTGCGACGTAACGAACTTAGATAAGAATTATTCAAAGTGAACAATCAGATCGTTACACGAACAGATATCACCACACAAATAATATACTAAACAGTTGAACTTAATATAGTGTTACTACACCTTATTAACACCATAATGAACATGAAACATTAAACAAAGTATTAGATCACATGAACATTTGATAAAGCAGCGATAAGCGGAACTAGACATGTACATTAACGTTAAAAGAAACACACAACATACATCGTAAGATGAAGTATTTAATTGAACACTAAACATCAATTATTCACATAAATCAACGCCAACGCGAGTGATCGGAAGAGTGTGTTAAGTGATTGTGATACAACAGCATTCAACGAAATGTGTCTCCATGCCATCTCCATCACTGGAACTCGACTGCACCAACGCTTAATGGATATTTCATAAATCAAGTAACCAATATTTTAATCATTACTACTTAGTTACTTCTACTGACCTGACTCTTTCAAAGAATTCATCCCTGAGAAAATTATTAATAAATGCAATGAATAAATCAGAAATTAAAACGTAATTAATAAATATATTAACAAAAGCTTATCTGGGATTAATAAACCCATTAATAAGTAGAATATGAATTGTTATATTATTTGATTTATATATGTATGTATGTTTTCTTTGTTTCAGTATATATATAAACATGAATTTGTTATTATAAAATATGTATGTATTTCAGGTACAGCGACGTATCATATGTACGATTATAATTATTGTGAATGATAAATAAACTAGTAATTTAAGTTGATCATATATATGCGTTCATTATTATCAAATACAACCCAGATATTAACTTAAAATTTGAAGAAAATATAGAGTAGAATTATAAGAGTTTCTTTTGCTCAAATAAAGTAAATGAATTGACAACATTAATTTAGTAAATGATATCAAGTATGTGTTTATGAATAATCAGAATAGTTATACATTGTGTTAAATGGCTGCATAACGCGCGGCATGAAAGTAATCAGTTAATGCAAGTAAATACATATTATCTATTGCAAATAAATGTAATACAATATCAAAATATTTATTATGAAAATGTTGTATTGATTTGATATCATCATTATTATTATATAAAATAACGTCCAACTTCGGGGCTAGATACATGTGAGAGATCGGTAAACTTATACAGTTAAATAATTAATTGCCGCTAATATATATCATCATAGTATTATATAATATTCATTATATAAATGGCGCCCATCCGCACTGCATGATACGTAGCAGCAAAGATAGTTAAAACGTACAGCTTTGGCAAAGATCAGGCAGTAGAAGAAGTAGATAAAGTAGCGTTATAGAATTAGAAGTAAGATAAGTATTAGTGTTGTAAGTCAGTTTGAATGATTACGCGTAGGAAGGCAAAAATGGCGAGCAATTCCGATAGCGTAGAATTCGACGTTAATAACCAGTTAGGTACGGTAAATACAGAAGATAATACCACACCTAGCGAGCCAAGTAGCGTTGTAGAGAATCCAGAAGATAGGGCGCGAGGACAGACAATAAAACCAGAAGATGTAAGTCTACAAATGTTGATGGAGTTTATCCGTCAACAGAGCGAAAAACAAGAAGAGAATATTAACAAATTAATTAGCGAGAAACAAGAAGAAAGTAATAAATTAATTAGTGAAAAACTAGAGAAACAAGAAGAAAACAGTAGATTAATTAATGAAAAGCTCGACCAGCATAAGGAAGAGATTACGCAGATAAGGTCCGAGATACGTGAATACCAGCAGACCTGGGAAAGAAAGGTCGACGAACTACAGAAGAAACAAGATGATATCGTGAGAAACTTGAGAGAAGAAGCAAACAAGAAGTACGAAGAAATACAAGAAACACGAGAGAACGATCGTCAAGAATGGATGGTAGCGATACATAATACCCAAACGACCATTAAAAAGATTAATAATAAATTCGATGCTCACGTTAAGGATTCCAATAAGAAACACGAAGAACTCAAGGCCGAGATACACGACACCATACGGCAGAAACAACAGGAGCAAGACGGAACAAACAATAACATTATACAGAAGTTGGAAGAAGTTGATGGTAGACAACGTTCAACAGAACAGAAGTTGGACGAGACTACAAAAGAAAAGACGACGCGGATCGAAGAGTTAAAAGGACATCTGACTAAAGTAAGAGAAAACCAGGAGAGACTGCAGAGACAGTTAATGGAAGGTGAGTGTGGTATATTAAACCGAATTAATGGACCTAACCACAATGACCTTAAATATAATGGTACGGACAGATTCCCTATGGAATTCCTTAAGGAGTTGTCTGAAATACAAGAGTTATACTACCCCACTGACAATATCAAGTGGATAGGTAGACATTTGGAATTAGACGCAGGAATTTGGTGGCGGGTTATACGTAACCAAATATCAAATTTTGAAGAATTCAAGGAAGCGTTCTCACAGAAATATTGGGGACAAGAACGACAAGATAGTATACGGGACCATTTGGAGTATGGTAGGTTTGATTGGCGTGGACCGATTACTGCAATTCAGTATATTGAACGTATGTTGCTGGAGAGTAGGCAGTTAACACCTACTCTGACTGATAATCAACTTATATGTAAGATATCTCGTCACTTTGGGCACGAGATCCAGCTCGCTGTGGTCACGAGAGGAATTGTGACAATCCCAAATTTCGAATCTCTAATCATAGAATATACACAGATACAACCGAGAAATAATAGGGAGTCAAACTATGTGACGGCGAACGAGGGGAGGAATTCCTACAAGGAAAGTGAAAGCGGTTTGAACAAAGCAAGTGGTGCACAGAAGAAAGCCTGGGTTGACAGACCAGCTGTAAATACACAACAACATCGTACTGCGGACCGACGCGCGGTCAATACAATGGAGTTCACAAAAACAGCGGCCGGTACATCGGGCACTGAACCCAAGAGAGTCCGTCAACAAGAAGAGGAAAAAAAATCCCTTTACTCATTAACGGAGATAGCCGGTAAAACGAATGACTACCAGACCAACATAATTCTACCAGATTTACGAAGCGATTTATTATGTAATGACGACGAGGAGATTACCCAACGAATAATAAAGTGCCCAGAAATAAATATAAAGTTTAATAATAATGTTACTGTACAAGCGTTGCTTGACACTGGATCCGTTGTTGCCGGATTGTCCGAATCGTGGTTTAATCAAAACAAACATAACATAAAACCTTATGAAATATTACCGATGACTAACACTTTAATAGTTAGCGCGGTTGGTAATAAATCAAAGTTAATAAGAAAACAAATATTATGCGATATTTATATCGAAGGAATTAAATATGAATGTGTTTTTCTCATCATACCGGATTTAATAAAACCTTGTATATTAGGAATCAATTTTCTTCAAGAAACAGGATGTCTCATTGACATGGGAAGAAGGATCGTCGAGTTAAGAAGTGAGGCTGACGAAGCGGCGTGCATGGTGCCAATGATGCATATAGAAGTGGTGGACGAAGAAGAAGAAGAAGAGATCATAAGGAACATTGATAAGAAAGTAGAGAGTATTGACTGCGGAGATAAAGGGACGTTGGAAAGATTAAGGGAGATTCTGGTAAGGAATAGAAGTTTATTCAGAGAGTGCCCCGGAAGGATCGAAGGGTACGTTCACGAGTTCCAAGTCACCGACCGGACACCGTACTTCCAGAGAGGATGGCCTGTCCCATTAGCATATAAAGGGAAGGTAGATGATGAGATTAAAAGAATGTTACGGTATGGGGTCATTGAGCGATGCAACAGCGCATATATTAACCCACTTGTTACTGTAATTAAGAAGGACGGTAGAGTACGATTGTGTTTGGATGCAAGGAAGGTGAACAGCGTGACTATCCTGGACTACGAGGGTGCTCCACCGATAAACGACATTCTGGCGAGATGTTGTGAGATGAAATATTTATCTACCGTAGACTTGACTAGCAGTTTCTGGCAAGTACCACTGAAGCCAGAGTGCCGGAACTTCACCGCTTTTATGTACGAAGGCAAATGTTATCGTTTTACAGTTACGCCGTTTGGACTGAATACCAGTTCTGCTGCACTAACCAGGGGATTGGACACAGTATTGGAAGATGAAGTTAAAAAAAATACCATTATTTATGTCGACGATTGCCTATGTTATTCAGGAGATTTAGAGACGCATTTATTACATTTAGATTTATTATTATCCAACTTAAGAAAAGCGAATTTAACCATCAATTTGGAGAAGTCGCAATTCTTTAGGCAAGAAATTGCGTACCTTGGATATCGATTAACTACGCAAGGAATACGAGCAACGGACGAGAAGATTGATGCCATTATGAAGTTCCCAACACCTCGGAACCAAAAACAATTAAAAGGTTTCTTGGGTTTGACAAATTTCTACAACCGTTTTACAGATAAATACGCTGAAACCACCAAACCATTACTTGAATTATTACGGAAAGGACAGAAATTTACCTGGACACAGGAATTAAATGAATGCTTTCAACAAGTTAAAAGGTTATTCGTAGAAACAGTTATCTTGAAGTTTCCTCAAATAAACCAAAGATACTATATGCAGTGCGACGCCAGCAACTTTGCATACGGCGGGCAACTATATCAACTGGATGAGGAAGGAAGAATTGGAGTCATAGCTTTTACCAGCAAGACATTCAAGGGTGCAGAAAGAAATTATTACACCACGGAGAAGGAGCTCTTAAGTATCGTACGATGTCTTGAGAAATTCCGTATATACATATTAGGGCAACCTTTAACCATTATTACAGATAATAAGGCACTGACTTTTATGAATAAATGTCATTTAAACAACTCGCGAATTACACGCTGGATCTTATGCATCCAAGAGTACAAATTCGACATTGTCCATTGTAAGGGCAAGGACAATATTACTGCTGATCTTCTAAGCAGAAACCCAGAAGATGCCACGTTAGAAGAAATTAGCGACAATATGTCCGAATACTTAATTAATCACCTGACAATCAAGATGGATAAAAGGGTAAGCAAGATCATTATGGATATTGGAAAGTATCAATTTAAAGATACTAAGCTTAAAACTATTATAGATAAGATTAAGGAAAAGTGTTTAGATAAGGAATTAAATAAATTTTATAGATAAGTCGGTGAGAAATTATATAGATTACGTAGACGGGAATGGAAACTATACATACCGAACAGCGTATCCGGCGAAGTAATTGCTGAAATACACCGTATGTATGGACATCCTGGAGCTAATAAATGTATAAAATTATTACAGGACCATTTTACCATAGACGGTATGTTGAAAAGAGTGGAAAATTACGTACGCACCTGCGACACTTGTCAGAGGAGGAAGGACTCAGGCAACAAAAACCTGTTCGGGGGAACGAAAGCCATTATACCGTTAAGCAAGGGTGACCTAGTGAGCGCTGATTATTATGGGCCACTACCTGTTTCGTCCGCTGGAGTGAGGTATTTGTTTGTCATGATAGACAACTTCACGAAATACGTGCGACTATTTACACTTCGTAGGGCAACGACCGCAGCCACATTAAGAAGAATACGTCAATATTGTAAAGAGCTAGGATCTCCTAGAATAATTATCACAGACAACAGAACGCAATTTACCTCTAAGAAATGGTTAGACGGGTTAAACGAATTAAATATTCAACCAAGATTTACCGCGATAAGAAATCCATGTGCGAATTTGGCTGAAAGAGTCAACAGACAACTTGGAAATTTATTTAGGATCTTTGTCGGTGACCAACACACCAAGTGGTCGCGTTATGTACCAATCATAGAGAGTTGCATTAACGAGACTAGAAGTAACACCCTATGAGGCACAGCTCGGGAAAAAACCGACAAGAGTTTGGGAAAAATACCTAAACAAGGACATACTTCAAGTTAAAGGAGCTGACCATAACCAAATGTTCGTCAAAATGAAAGAAAAGAGGGGAAAACAAGCTAAGTTGTGTAATGAAACCAAGACCATTACAAAATTCAAAATTGGTGAGAAGGTATTAATCAGAACCTATTATCAATCGGACGCGATCCAGAAAAGGATTGAAAAATTTTGCGAACTGTACTGCGGACCATACAAAGTACATCGAATTCTCGGAGAAGCTACATACCTACTCGTCGATTGCGATGACGAAAGCAAAATCCGTGGGAAATTCAATGCCAGACAGATGAAAAAATATCACGAGCCAGAAAATTGAAGATGAAGGAAGAGGAGGAAATTGAAGAATATACCATAATAAGTTAGCTGATGGTGATGAGTCATCTGCGTTAGGGTAATTGACGCGCTCATCTCATTCAAGCTGGCTTAACCAAGAAAATTATGTACTCTAAATGTCAAACGTAACATAAGAGTTTACTTAGTTAATTAATCACTAATTAAATGTTAGATAATAAGGGTGATTTAACGTTTTGTGTGACATTTTATAAAATATTCTAGTGAATACAAGGGACATTTTAGTTATTATTACTTGATTCACATAGTAATAGATTATTAGGATAAAGTGAAAAAATAGGACACTTAAAATCAAATGAGTGATATTATTCAAAGAACTATATCATAAATGAACTCTGTTAAAGTGAATCTATATAATTAATAGACTAGGATTGTGAATGATGCAAGAATGATGTAGATAACTCATTAGCAAAATGTATTACGTGTATGTATAAATTATCAAAATAATTACAACTAACGTAGCGAATATGTTAATTACCAATCTAATTTTAAATAATATTTTAAGAACAAAATTTTAGTAGGACTATTAGTATTGCACAAAATGTATATGTATAGGAGATTTCTCTGATTCTATGTAAAGCGTTACGTTAAACCAATTGATTGTTTGATAATAGATTGCGAGAATAATATTTTAGAAAGTAAAAGGATTATTCAATTAATTAAATTAATTAATTGCTCATTGAATTTATGATTTGTCTTGTAATTAAGGAGATAAGGTATTTATATGTAAATACGAGAATGTGAAATGCGTTCAGCCATCCCAAATAGCTAGCAATAAATTCAGAGACCCAATTAAAACTAAAAGGGGGTGCACCAATTGTAATATAACTCTTTAAAAGTAGGTCATCATGTAATATCCTTTCATGAGGAAGGTGAACACGGTGAGGCGACGTACAGGGCGCAGAATTTGGATTTGGGTTGTTCCCTGAGGTCACATCGTCAAATCAAAATTGAGGACACTGTAACGAGCAAAAAATTTTAAAATTCTTAAATTTTCACCTCGATGGAGTGCGTTCACACGAGGCGGTGTCAACGACTTATAGTTGACGCAATAAATAAAGCGTAATGAGAAGATGTCAGAGTAGCGTCGCTAGCTTGACAATAGAAAGACGTTAAGCTCAAACTAACTATAGAAATTGGTGGTACAAGATGACAGGGAAAGTTTAGTTCAGAATTATTGCTATCTACTGCTGTAACAATTGGGCGAGGACATTCACACTCGTACTGAGAATCGTGGCAGATGTTCGACCATGTTACGTCAGTATACGATAAACGACAATAAGAGTGTAACTATACGTTACAATGGAACGGATGCACTGCACTTTAAGAAACAATACAAGGGCTAAGATCGGACAAAAACTCAAGTCATGTTACGCAGTTGGAGTTATCGTCTAAGTGACAGACAGAATTTACGAGTGGAAAGTTGGGGTGACTTCACCAGCCAGCAGATGTTCAAAATTATTAATAGCCACAAAAAAAGGGGTATAACATGGAACAATACGCCAGTAGAACCGAAAGTACAGATAATGGCAATCTAGAGAAACACTGAGTTTACTTCAGACAATAGGTTGATGGACAAGCTTCTAATAGCCATAGTTTCTACGAAACGGGTCAACGTTCGTCAGAGCAAAATCGGGGGATGCCTAAGAACCTATCAGAAGCCAAAGGCCAGAGAGAAAACTGGTAGAGAGGAGTGTTTCCATAGCAACAGAAACGAAAAACCTATCGGAAGAACTATGACATACGATCTTGACATAGTGGGACAAAATATTCCAAGAAAACTCAAAACTGACCAATCACAAAATGAAGTAGGCGTGAACAGCACCAGAGACAAAATTTTGAGTAGGGACGAGTTAATAAAACTATCTGTCCAAGACAGGAGTCGAGAGTCTTATCTCAACAGTTGACAGTTAATAAGTTTTACTCAAATCGTCAACCAGTTTACTTTAAGTACGAAGCGTGTCTTCAGACTTATATCAAATTTCAAGTAATACACTTTAAGTTCGAGAGACAGTGTTACACAATTTTCAGACAGTTTATTCTAATTGTTCGGAAGTAAATTTTGAAGTGCGACGTAACGAACTTAGATAAGAATTATTCAAAGTGAACAATCAGATCGTTACACGAACAGATATCACCACACAAATAATATACTAAACAGTTGAACTTAATATAGTGTTACTACACCTTATTAACACCATAATGAACATGAAACATTAAACAAAGTATTAGATCACATGAACATTTGATAAAGCAGCGATAAGCGGAACTAGACATGTACATTAACGTTAAAAGAAACACACAACATACATCGTAAGATGAAGTATTTAATTGAACACTAAACATCAATTATTCACATAAATCAACGCCAACGCGAGTGATCGGAAGAGTGTGTTAAGTGATTGTGATACAACAGCATTCAACGAAATGTGTCTCCATGCCATCTCCATCACTGGAACTCGACTGCACCAACGCTTAATGGATATTTCATAAATCAAGTAACCAATATTTTAATCATTACTACTTAGTTACTTCTACTGACCTGACTCTTTCAAAGAATTCATCCCTGAGAAAATTATTAATAAATGCAATGAATAAATCAGAAATTAAAACGTAATTAATAAATATATTAACAAAAGCTTATCTGGGATTAATAAACCCATTAATAAGTAGAATATGAATTGTTATATTATTTGATTTATATATGTATGTATGTTTTCTTTGTTTCAGTATATATATAAACATGAATTTGTTATTATAAAATATGTATGTATTTCAGGTACAGCGACGTATCATATGTACGATTATAATTATTGTGAATGATAAATAAACTAGTAATTTAAGTTGATCATATATATGCGTTCATTATTATCAAATACAACCCAGATATTAACTTAAAATTTGAAGAAAATATAGAGTAGAATTATAAGAGTTTCTTTTGCTCAAATAAAGTAAATGAATTGACAACATTAATTTAGTAAATGATATCAAGTATGTGTTTATGAATAATCAGAATAGTTATACATTGTGTTAAATGGCTGCATAACGCGCGGCATGAAAGTAATCAGTTAATGCAAGTAAATACATATTATCTATTGCAAATAAATGTAATACAATATCAAAATATTTATTATGAAAATGTTGTATTGATTTGATATCATCATTATTATTATATAAAATAACGTCCAACTTCGGGGCTAGATACATGTGAGAGATCGGTAAACTTATACAGTTAAATAATTAATTGCCGCTAATATATATCATCATAGTATTATATAATATTCATTATACCATATGTGTAAAATAAACAAACTACACAAACGCATCCTAAACACAAAAAGTAAAACACATAAAACCAACAACACACAACCCAGTACATACATCACACTCACATACTACAATTCCAACACACAAAATTGCAAACACATTTAGGAAACACAATTATAAAGTAGCCTACAGAACTAACAACACCATCAGGAAACACATAAATAATACTAACAAAGACACAGACACATACAGCAAAACAGGGGTGTATAAATTAAACTGCAGTGATTGTCACCAGTTCTACATCGGCCAGACGGGAAGATCTTTTTCCTCTAGATATTCTGAACATTTAAAAGCCCTCACCACAAACTACATACATTCCACATTTGCCACACATTTACAAAATGAAAACCACAGTTACACAAACATAGAGCACAACATGGAAATACTACACTACTTACCTAAAAGTAGAAAACTAAACACAGCAGAACAATTTGAAATATACAGATATCACACACTACAACCAAACAACATATTAAATGAACAATTACAGTAGAGATCACATACTTTTCGATACACTGATTCAAACACACTTTGAATCCCAGCGCCAATTCCCTCCCACCAGCAACCCCCACCACACACACCTACAACCCATAACGGTTACTATGTACAGACATTCAGTATTTCAAATCCCACTGAGGAAGACGGACACCACGTTGAAACGTATGGGAAACAAAACCAAAAAGTAAGTGTTCACAGTGAAAGTTTTATATATATATATATATATATAATATTTAAAAAAGTGAATGAAGGATGTACCAACAAGATAATTAAAACATTTTATGCTTTTATGACATGTAAGGGTGTTTTAGGTCTATTGTAACGTATTTTTGTCGGCGCCGGACTGTCGCATAGCCGAACCTCTTTTGATTCAACTTTTTCATTTATATTTTACTTACATCTACGTACATTTCAATACTTTATATTATAATATATTGTTATATTTATCATTAATATTTGATTGATTATTTTATGTATTTATATACATATTAAATTAAGATACAGTTTCACAGTAACGTTTCACCTTTTCATAGATATGCTTTGGATAGTCGTGATGAAAACCAGGATGAAAGTGAGGAGGAAGTGTTTGAGGCAAAGTCTGGTGATGCTGACAGTATTGAACATGGTGTCAGAAGAAGGATCATGCCAATTGACAGTTCTTCAGGATCAGACACTGAGGATGAAATAGAAAGGTAAAGAAGACATTGTGAACCGTTAATTATTACACATTGGCAATTATCCAGAATGTCAAGTTTAAACATTGACAGAATTTTTCAGAGATGTTACATGACAGTTTGTTCAGCAGATGACACAACCTCGTAGTAATTTGTATTAATGTTGTGTATAATGTATTTAGACAATTTTTTTAAATGTCCACATTTTATACAAAAAAAAAGTTATCAAATTTTATTGACACCTCATTAAATATGGAAACATATGGTCAAATGATCCAAAAAAAAAAGAGTACCTGCTTTCTTCCTATGAAAAGGTAATTTACTGACAAAAATAAATTTATCACAATCCAGTCACAACAATGACTGGTTTGATGTGACGTGACCAGTCTGATTGATAAAATTAGAAGCAACTGGACTTGCCTAGGTTGGTGTGAAATCCATTTTAGATGTATACTGTTTCCGTTCTTAGTGTAATCCTGTAAACAAACAGGCGTGGCACATCTGAAACGCTATTTGCTGCTTGAATTAGAGGCGTGTCACTCGGACAGGAGTACAGACAGGGTACATATAATGTTGATACTGTATAAACACAAGTAAATTGTCATAATTTGTCCTGACCAAAGTAATATTTGTGTGACTGTGTCAGGGCAACAATAACATATTTTATAAGATGGAGTGAATAAGAATGGCTTTCTTTTATTCACTGTTTGAATATTGCAAAAAAATACTAAAGTAGGCCTATACTTAAAGCAAAAATAGAAGATGTGATAATTGCCAGCGTACTGTATATTATCAGCTGCTGTCAGAGAGTAATTCAATGCCTTTCATGTCTGTGTCGGAACTTGAATCATCACTTGAATCAGCAGTGTGAATGATAAGATTGTCCACGACGGCGTCTGTAATTTGGCCCAATTCCCTTATCTTCTTCCTTAAATACATGCTCGACACAACAACTCCAATTGTCAGTCATTATTTAATTTACCGTCTTCTCTATCAGTTGTTTTACATCATGCAGCTGAACAGCGTGCCCCGATTTTTCGTCAGTATCATTTATTAAAAACTTTCTAAATTTATGTTCATTTTGCTAGCAGTGATAAAGTTCTACTGTGTATTCATAAAGATGATTAAACGTAATCAGAACCACTTGTCGCAGAATGACAACTCTCACATGACTATACAGACATTCTGCACATATGCGTAACAGATTAGTGTGTGAACAATGTCAACCCCCCTGACCAGTAGCGTTTCAGATGAGCCATGTGGGTTTGTTTACATCAGGGTTAAGCTAAGAGCAGAAACAGTATATAGTTTTAACAGGTATAACCAGCTTCCCTAGCTAGTGAATTTTTAATGTCCTTACAAAAAAGCATTATTGAACAGCTTTTTTTGGGAACATGCATTTCATAATCATATTTTCCTGAAGTGAGCTATCACCTTTGGTACCTTCAAGTGAAAAATGCTACCATCTGTGGTAGGTGATATTACTTAATTTGACCTTCATTAATACTGTGCAACAGCTGTTACTTTGTATTATTATTCGGTGAACTGAAAGGTATAGAATCGTACAAATTGGATTTGTATTCATACTGAATTGATAATTTGTCAAATATTTTTTTAGAGTAAGAGCTAGACAAGCTCGGAAGAAGGAAGATGAAGCAGCAGCATCAAGTAGTCAGAACAGTAGTGAACCAAAAATTTCAGAAACAAAGAAAGAAGAAGTCGACCCCTTTGATCAAGAAACAGATGTAGACAGTGATGCAGGTAGTCAGTCAGAGAGAAACAAAGTTGTCATTGGTCTGTCATTACCTCCATTACTCGAAATTTTTGATACCAAAACATTCTTCCTGTGTGAAGACTTGAATGAAGAAGAAGTAAAGAAATTGGAAAGATACATTACTGCATATAAAGGGTAAAGATAAATTTAAATCTCTAATAGCTTTATATTTTTCTATTGCCAGCGGGTTACATACATATTTGAAAACCCAACTAAAATGAAATTATCAAATACTTTTGTTTCAGATTACTTTGATTGGGCTTTATAAAAATTGTATAATGTGATAATGCGTGTGTGCTTTAGTCAACTACAGTGGATTAGACACCTGGGGTGCATAATTGACTATAGGCCATGTTGGACAATTCTGTTTTCCTTATTTGCATTGTCTTTCTCTAGTCTACTGTTTCATTAAAAATTGTTTTAGCTTAACATTAAATGCTGCTTTTGTGTAGTGGCTCCAAAACAAACAGATACCTTTGTACAGCTGTTTGTTAAAAACATGCCACAAAATTTTATTACACCTATAATTTACAACAGACCTAATGATCTCAACACTGACACCCACATACATTTTATATGACTGTACGTACGGTTAAAAAACCTCATACCTTTATGGTATACTCTAAGTAGTCTTGTTATTTTAGTTTTCGCTAAGAGGTGTTTTTGGTGAACATTTGCATCTTATTTTATCTTCTCTCATTGTATGTTGATCTGCTGATCTTGAGGTCCTTCCTCTTGTAGCCACTTATGTGATGTTATCTTTCTGTACTTTGAAATTATTAATGCATGATACAAAAGGAAACTACAGGGTGGGGCAGAGAAATAGGATGTTTTTGAAATAATAACAACATTATTATATATATCCACCAAAATCAGTAAATTTTTTTTTATTTTTATAAATAAGGCCTTTTCGAAATTATTATAATTTCATCATCAGTTTACACTATAAAATGTTGTTTTTCACTTCACTTCATATTGAATCTTCCACTGCCATCATTATTTGGTGAAACAATAATAATAATAATTGTTATTGTTAAAACAAACAATAATAACAACATTGTTAGTTTTGCTTGAAAAGAAAATTTGTTGGCAGAGAAACATTCGTGATTACATAGCATTTAATTATATTCATTTGTGGAAAATCACATCTTGCAAATGATGTCCATTTTCGTGTATGCATTGTTGTAAGCATGTACGGAAATTGGCCTCCACTCTTTCTAGCAGGCATTTGTCAATTTGGACGATGTTTTCACGAATACTGTCCTTCAATTTATCTAATGTACGGTGGTTTCTCTTATAGATGCGTGACTTGAGGTACCCCCTGTGACGGCAGCGGTATGCGAATATCTGCTCTCCGTTACCAGCGGCCGAGACGTGACCAACTGCGTATTCGGGGCGAGCCAATCAGCGATCCCGGTTAGATAATAAAACCCGGGCCGGCAGAAAATTTTACGCACTCTTCATCGCCACGCCATCGGACGCACTTTATCTCCTCTCCTCTCTCGGACGACATCGAGGCGGAGTCAGCCGGAAGGAACAGCCGAAGAATAGAACCGCTGCCGTTCTTGCGTCTTCGCACTCCCGTTCCGCGCCAGCGATGGATTTCGCTGGGCCGGCAGCCGACTCTACAACCGATGCTGAAAGAAGAAGAGGACTGCAGTACGCCACGATCAGCGGGCGCAGCCGCCGAACATCTCAGCCCGGCACAACCAACATCAGCCTTCTCGCCACAAGGTCCTTTTTAGGGCCACCAAAAACACTAGAGTATACGATTGGCGCCATTTGTCATGCGGCAAGCCTTTTGTCCGGTGACACCCCGTAAAAAATAATCGCATATTGATAAATCTGGGGACCAAGGGGGGCATGCAACATCACCAAATCTGGAAACGAGGCGGTTGGAAAACAGAGGGCGAAGAACACCCATTGACGCTCAGGATGTGTGAGACGTTGCCCCATGTTGCTGAAACCATACACTCCGAATAGCAATCCACCTTCTCCGTAACTCAGGCACAAAAAAGGTGTTTAGCATCTCAATGTAATGCTCAGCAGTAACAGTTACAGTGACGCATTTTGTTCAAAAAAGTAAGGACCAATGATGCAATTCTTTCTCAACGCGCACCAGACTGTAACTTTTGGGCTGTGCAGTGGTTTTTGGTGGATTTCTCGGGATTCTCGGTAGCCCAGTAGCGACAATTCTGTTTGTTGACTGCACCATTGAGATGAAAATGAGCTTCATCACTCATCAACAACATGTTTTCATTTTCCTCAAAAAGTGCCAACATTGTTCGTGCAAAGTTCAATCGTTGTGGGTAATCTGTTTCGTTCATCTGCTGCACAACCATTAACTTGTATGGGTGAAAACGTAATTCGTCATGCAAAATACACCTTACCGTGCGATTGCTGATTTGAAGTTCCGCAACATGTCTCCGAGCACAGCGGCGTGGACTTCGTAACATTGCTGTTCTAACCCTTTCAACATTTTCCGGAGTATGTACCATACGTGGGGCTCCTGATGGTTTGGTTTTCATTATTGAGCCTCCTGAACGAAGATTATTAACCCAACGTAAGATTGTGTTACGAGAGGTAACAGTCATTTCGGTGGATTTCGAATCTGCGGCGAAACTCATGATGAACCGCGGTCACTGATTCACCACTACACACAAAGCAGTCGTACGCGAAAACACGGTGTTCTAACGTTCACGGCTCCATGATGCTGACTGAAAGTGAAATGCTATGAACAAAGGAACGGAATGCCCCCACCCGCACTCATCTCCCCTTGCTACAGGCCGAGTACTAGCCATTTCAAAAACATCCTATTTCTCTGCCCCACCCTGTATATTAATTTAAAAGTTTATGTATTGCAACTTAACGTGTGGCATAAGGAGTTTTTGTAACATAATGGTTTAGTTTAATATTTTTGTAACATTTCTGAACATTTTTGAAGTAACGCTACATCCAAGTTGTCAAAAAGTATGGGGTAACTTACCAACCAGTTGTCATTGTTATATCTCTAAAACTGTGTGCACACAGTAATTTTGTAACCACATTCATAAGCAGCAAGTCCATTTCATGTACAAGTCAATACTCTGTCACAGGACAAATGGCGCCAATCGTACACTTCTTCGTTTTTTGTGACCCTTAGAAGGGCTGTGTGGCGAGAACGCTAACTGCTATGCGATGTTCTGCCCGATCCGCACTGTGATGTTCGGCTGCACCCGCTGCTGTCCTACTCAATTTCCATCGCTGGTTCTTCACAGGGCAAGAAAGCGAAGAAAGTCCATTCTTCTCTTCCTGTTCTTCCACCTGGCTCCGCGTCGTCCGATGGAGTGCCCCAAAAATTCTAGCAGTGCTCTGACAGGTTGGTGTGCCATGAGCTTATCATAGTGCTGCTGATCGCTGATTGGCTCGCTGTGAACTCGTCAGGTGTCACGTCCCCGCCGGGTGTTTTTTGGCAAGACAAGTGACCGGGTGAACATTTTTGGCAAGAGTGGAGAGAATCTAAACTAGAGACAACAGAAAGTGGTGGGGAATGTCAGTCCACACAGTCTGCAGCCAGATAATGTATAGGAGTATTGAGAATGCCTGAAAGCAGCCACTGTGAAACAAAATCCAACACATTAATCCTGTCCATACGCGGCAGTTACTTTGTGTTCACAGTGTATCAGACATTTGTAAAATGTATATATGCTGCTTTTAATACCAGAGATCTGAGTGGATGTACCAAATTACATAAATGTTTTGAATTCATACATGACTATCTCATTTCAACTCTTTGACATACAAGTTGTAGTCATATGCACCAACCTGATGGTTCAATCAGAATTTAGTTTTTAGTTAGTATATGAATCGTTAAAACCAAATATTTTCTTAAATCTTTATTTGTTGACAAGCCTAAAAGATGCATATTAATTTTGATTAACATATTTGTTTTTAAGTTAGATAAACTACAGTATGAAATTATCATTTTGTTGTTATTCTTTTTAACATATACTTTTTTTTATTTCTTTAGAAAAGTGCTTGATGATAAGTCTGCAGGAGCATCATACTTTGTGACTGATGATACAGATCTGGCAAATAAGGTAAGTATTATTGTTTACACATTTAATAAAATTGGAATATTGTAACATGACCAGGTGTTACATAACCTAGACATATGCCCTTAGATTTAATAAATACATAATGGTAATGTAAATAGATAATATAATGATAAGAGTAGCCAAGAAGAGAGGAACCATGGAAGAAGAAAGAAGAAGAAGTGCCACAAGAAGCAGTAAACCTAAACACTGCTTGACACTACAACCATACTATAACTGACACAAACTAATGGACAAATTAAATTCACTTTAAGCTGTCAAGCGAGTCAGTGAATAACTTAAATGGAATTTGACATGTTAATAACAACAATTAAATAAGAATCCGAATAATGGGATATCAGCATCAGCATTTGGCTGAGAATAAATCAACTATGACTAGTAACTATTAATGCCAAGGACTAAGATTAGCTATGGCCACAATATGAGATTGAAGCTGTATTACAGTCTCAAATGTGCTTATGACAAGTAAAAATGTTTGTAAGAGGGAACCTTATATAAATAAGCTACCTCATCAAGGTACCGAAATGTAAACTAATAAACGTTATTAAGGCATAAATCCGATACAAACGGTATGCCTCGGCAATGCCTAAAACAAACAATCATCAGTAAGGTGATTAGTAGAAAGTACTAGAAGTGTAAATCACGTACACTGAACAATCTTTGTACCAAACATGGCGATAAGCATTATTAATATGTTATACAATTAATAGTTCAATTGCTAATTAATAGCATGGAGCAAAATAATGTGAAACAAAATGTCATAGTGAGTAAGTATAGTTCATAGCAATGTATAAGTTAAGGTTTAATCATAATATTCAGTAAATAAATATCAGGACGGATATAATAGTGTTCTAACATAGACGTTTAAGTGAAAAACGCGATGTGGAACACAAACAATATTGATAAGAGAGAGTAATCGCCGGCTTTGATTAGCAGACGACAGCGCGAAGCCATATACCTGAACATTGTTTATTAAAAAATGTCAGTGAAAGTGTAAATAAACCAGTGTCAAACTATGTCAAATTGAAGAGGAAAAAATATCCTTTAATTTGATAGCGATACGACCCCGATCGCAACTATAGTAAGTGCGTGACAGGCGTTAGCATCATTTGTACATAATAAATAAGAAATCTGTTTATCAACACTAACAACAACGACGGCTGTCAATCATTCTGGCGAAAAGTCGGTTAAAAACCGTTAGTGACAGTTGGAAAGACAATACGTCACTTTCGTAACGCCTGGCTAAGCCAATCAGAAAATAGCTTAATAAGTAAAACAATTGCCTAAGACTGATCAAAACATAGGGTATATAAAGAAGAGCGGCTAATTACCGTTAGACACTTTTAACGTTCATCCGGAGCGGCAGGTACGCTCGTCTCATCAAAATTTCTACTAACTGATAGCTTCATTGTAATAGTGCATCTATTGAATTATTTCGGCAACAACAAAAAGTAACTACAAGATACTCTACATAGAATCAGTGCATCGAAGTGCAGTATTATTTTATTTAGTGCGGGAAAATAACGAACAGAAGAAATAATTAAATAGTATCATATAAGGTCCTTTTTAGTCAGAAGGGGACCAATATTCTCTGTTCAAGTGCGTGTGTAGTGAATAACAATGGTCATTACAATCCGACCATTGATGTGTTTAATTGAATTTTAATCGAAAGATTAAAAACACAAAGGTAACTGTGTGACAATTTATTCCATTACACTGAGTGCAATAACCTATATGTTTTGGTAAACAAATCTGTACTGACGCATAACACTGAAACATTTTCTGTATTACACCATGTCTGAATTTATTTAATGGATTTGTCAATCCTATTTAAGTTGGATGTTAGTCATAAGTGATCTCACCATATAACTTTGTGAATAATTAAACAAGCGTGACGAACGCCTAACCTATAAAATAGGTTTGATTTTATATTAGTAAACTAAAAGGCATTACTAGTCGATATTGTATTATAAAATAATTAGTTATTGTGTAGGCATGAGCATTCTTTTTTGTGTTTCAAAGAACTTACGCTGAGATATAAATAATATTAATGTTTAACGGAAAGTTTATCTGGACTTAACCAGAATTATTGTTTATGCTCTGAGCCAGTCATATAGGGTATGTAACAAAATATTTGCAATTGTACATCAATGTATTCTTCTAATTATATTTGTTTGAATTCACTATCAAGGGTATCAATAAAACCCAGTTATTAGCAGCATAACTTGACTTGATTTATTTCTAAAAAATAGATAAATAATTCATTCAGAATAATCAAAACAATTCTTAGTTGCAATCATATATTGTTGAATTGAATTGCCATAAGGGCAATAAACGCGATTTCAATTTTTTTAAATTATTATTTGATTCTATTAATGGGTTTTCCACGGGATTTTCCCGAAATAAACCTGTGTGGCGCCCATTATTAAACAAGGTAACCTAACCTTGTAGATAGAGTAAGCTGGTTTTGTAAACCGTCTTGGCAGCTTATTGATTTATTGAACTTCTGAACTTCCAGAAAACACGAACAGGTACGTGGAAGTGTATTTTATTAATTCTATTGTCCAGACGTTACTAGACTTTACGTACTTAGACGACTATCAACTTGGAGGAGGAGTTTCGCTGCTAGTATCAACACGACGGTCACCATCATCAAGCGACCAGCTAGTACACTTTATTTTTTTATGTAAGCAACATTATTGTTCAAATATTATTAATGCAATTATCTTATTTTTTACCTAAAGGAGTTCTTTTCAGACACTTATAATTTTGCAATTGTAAACACACTTTTAATAACATCTAATGCTACATTTTAATTACTTTATAAAATTAGTAACTTTCAATTTTCAACCACTACAACCTTTAATATTTTAAATATAAACATAAATATTTGATTAGTTACAAATTGGCGACCAGCAACGTGAGGCTGAAAAATATTAAACGAAAATATTTTTTATATTTTAATCAGCCCGGCAAACACAAAAGAACAAACATGCCACACACACATCAGTACGACACAAGATACAAGGACAGCCGAGTAGGAGAGGTACAACCAAATACAGAAACATATGAGGCACAACCAACACCCGAAATGGAAGTCATTACAATTAATAACATAGAAACTCGACCGGAAGAAACACCCCATGTAGAACCGGAAGTAGAAGTGAGGGTCGACAACCAACCCAGACAAGCTGAGGGAGTCACGCAATCAGGAAAAACAGCCTTCCAAGAATGGATGAGGAGAATGATGGAATCATTAAAGGAGGACAACCGAACTTTAAAGGAAGATAGTCGAACTTTGAAGGAAGATAGTCTCAAGAATAACAAAAAGATGGAAGATAACCAGAAGAAGATGGAAGAAACCTTGAACAGAAATAATGACTCATTAAATAAAAATATAGAATCTATTAGTAAAAATATGGAGTCGCTGAAAGAAGACTTGAATAAAAAGATAGACAATACCAATAGAGCCATGGACACGTTAAACAGTAAAATAGATGACAGCAGTAGAGCCTTAAGAGAAGAGTTGAACACCACATTAAACGAAATTAGCCGGAAGATGGAGGAAGGTAACGAAAAAATTAATACCAGAGTAGACCTAGAGATAGCGGTCGTGAGAGAAGAAACTATAGAAGTGAACAAAAGATGTGAACAGCATGACCAGGATTTAAAACGAACGAGAGAAGAGGTCGACGGGAGGATCGACAACATAGAGGAGGTGACTGAAGCCCGGATAGAATCCTTGAAAAGAATGAGTCAAGATGAAATCAAGTGGGTGAGAACCGACGTAGGTGAGCGATGTGAGGAGATAAGTGCATCAGTAGACACGGTAAGAACTTTAACCGTCGCTAACCGGGAAAAAATTGAAGAATTAAGACAACAAGAAATCGTACAAATGCGGGAGGAGATTGAAGTCATTCGCAACCGCCCTATACAAGGTCAGTATATACAACCGACTGACAACCGTGACGCTATTAATATCAAAAACTACCGGAAAAACCCGATTGAATTTTTAGCACGCGTCAATGAAAACTTGGCAAGAATCCGAGAAACCAGGTGGAATATAATAAGAAGCCTGATTGATGAATATTTCAAGGAGATTTATGATAATTGGTGGACTGCCACGCGCCATGAAGTCAACAATTATGATGAATTCAAAACCCAATTCCGCGCGAAATATTGGTCAGAGGCCACACAAAATATAGTGCGTGATCACGTATGCCACGGTAAATATGATGCAGGTAGAGGAGGTACAATGACATCCTATTTCTTAGGTCAGGTGTGTTTAGCACGCAACTTAGAACCAGAAATACCAGAGGAGTGCCTCGTTACTAAGCTTTCGTACCACTTCGAGGAGGGTGTCGCCAAAGCACGCCAGTGGGGAAAAATTAAAACCATACAAGCTATGTCAGCATTACTCGAAAATCAAGAACACGAAGGGTATTACAGAAGAAGTCGCCGGAGGAATGACAATTTCCATGATAGGGGCGGTAACCTAAATAATAATAATCCTAATTTCAGAGGTTACAGAAGTAATTTTAATAATAATAATAACCACCCAAATCAAAATTACAATAACAACAATAATAATGACAATAACAGTAGGCCTAACAACCAAGTTAATAACCATAATAATAATAATGGTAACTATAATAATAATAATAATAACAATAGGCGACAAAGTTACAATAATAACCCAAACCGACCACAAAACCAAGGCGGGAATAATCCACCACAACAATATCGTAGAGCCAATTATGTGCAGGCTAACTACGACCCCGGTAGAAGGCGGTACTACCAGCGACGAAACAGTTTTAGTGGAGATAGAGGAAATGTAAGAGGAGGACGGTGGAGGAGTAACAGCGTTGAGGGCGACAGCCGCAACAGCAACTACCGGCCACAAGTGCACTTCGTTCCTGACCATGAACCAAACCATCATGGAGGACGGCCGACAACTGACGATAGAAATCAGGTAGATACTCAGGACAGGCGCCATGAAGAGAACACCAGCTCTTTAAACGCCTCGCGGCAGTGAGAAACTATAACAACATAGACCCCTCGCTGATCCACTCTATTGGGTATGATTACGGCACAAGTCCAAATAAAATTACAATATTATACAACCACTACCTTAAAAATATAAGACAAGAATTATTAGAAGAGGAAGTAACTAATCACCGTCGGTGCACCCACGATATCGTGTACGTGACGGCACAAATTAATGAAGTAACCGCCACCTTAATGATCGACACAGGAGCTAATGTTTCCCTAATGGATAGCACCGAGCTAAACCGTATTCAGGAGGAAAGCAGAGCTGTCATACCAACTTTGCCGGTTACCAACATTATCCTGATAGGAGGTACGGGACGCCAAAATAAATCGGTGAAGAAACAGGTTAGTCTAGAAGTAACCAGTCTAGGAGTTAAGATACCAATGATATTTTTAATAGCAACGGGATTGCCATTTCGCAGTTTAATCGGCTGCGACATTTTACGAAGGTACTCAGCTATAATTGATCTAAGTATAGACAAGTTAACTTTAAAAATGTCTGGCACAGAGTGGACGGCAGATATTGTTGGAAACATGGAATTTCCCCCAGAACGAACTGTTTACCACCTCCAAAGAATGACCAACCCTAGATACCATACATCCAGGCATGAACTGGAATACACTAACAACAACGACAACTTATGGGAAGAGAAGATCAGGGAGATAAGACAGTTCCAGTCAACCAACAGAACACACTCACCAAGTCCAGACCAACTTGAAAGGTTAATAAACATATATGACAAGTATAGACACGTATTTTCAGATCTCCCGGGAAGGGTAAGAATTACCAATGTGTATTAAATTTCAAAGAACCGGTCAACTTCAACCGCAAGTCTTACCCCATCGCATACTCTCTTAAAGAGGCGGTTCGCACCGAAATCAACCAGTTGTTAAAGGACGATATCATAGAGTACAGCCAATCACCCTATACCAGCCCTATTGTTGCAATTAAAAAGAAAAATGGAAAGGTGAGACTCTGTTTGGATGCGAGAGAAATAAACAAACATCTAGTTAATAACCGGACATCTCCGGGTGAAATCGAGGAGATTTTGAAAAAGTTCCATGGGGTACAATTCATAACCTCATGGGATACGCTCTGCGGATACTGGCAAGTGGAGCTGCACCCCAACAGCCGGAAATACGTCGCATTTATATTCGAGGGACGCAACTATCACTTCAAACGGTTGCCCTTCGGGTTAATAAATTCGGTGGCAATATTTATACAATGTATGGACCAAGTATTAGGTCAGGAAGCACTTAAGTTCACTACCGTCTACGTGGACGACCTGTTAATTACATCTACAAACTGGGAGGAGCATTGTCAGAGGGTAGAGCATGTACTAAACAAACTGTCAGAAAACCATATCACCTTAAATCTAGAAAAATCCCAACTTATTGCTAAAGAGGTGCAATTTTTAGGATTCCAACTGACCGAATTGGGAATAACTCCATCCACAGAAAAAATTGAAGCCATACAAAGGTTCCCCACACCCAGAAATAAGAAACAACTACAATCATTTTTAGGGTTATGCAATTATTACCGTAAGTTTCAAAACAATTATTCGGAGCTAACAACCAGATTGTCTCCACAGTTGTCCTCAAAAGATAAATGGACATGGGGGCCAGCTCAGGAAGTTATATTCCAACAAATCAAAACCAAATTTTTAGAGACAGTGATATTACATCACCCAGACTTCGATAAACCTTTCTACCTTAATTGTGACGCAAGCGACATTAGTCTAGGTTCTACCCTATACCAGGAAGACGAAGATGGAAACCATCTTGTTGTAAGCTTCGCGAGCCGAACTCTGAATAAGTGCGAAAGAAATTACAATGTAACGGAAAAGGAGCTCTTAAGCGTAGTATTTGCATGCGGAAAATTCCGAACCTACATACTGGGATATTCTGTTACTGTTCGGACGGATCACAAGTCCATATCCTTTTTAAAGAACTGCAAGCTGAGTCATGGTCGTTTAGCAAGGTGGACCTTAGTCTTACAGGAGTACAACATCAGTTGGGAGTACGTCCCAGGAAAAAAGAACATAGCAGCCGACATACTGTCACGGGTGAATATCACCAACCAAACTTATGAAGGTGAGAAAGAAACAATAGCCAAGGTTTACAACATCTTGAAGAGCCGTACAGAGTTAGAAGGTGTTATCAAGGAGGTAGAACTACACCAAAAACAAGACCATAAATTAGCACAAATTTTCCAAAGGTTGGATAGTCTAGATGAAAGAATAACCCCTTATTACTGTGTATTTAATGGTGTATTATTTGTTAAAACGAAATGTCACTATAATATCTGGAAATTAGTAATACCTAAAACACTAGAGGAGGAAATCATAACTGACTACCATATTCGTTATGGGCACATGGGTGCTGTTAAAGTGATAAAAGCATTGGAGGAGCACATGCACATCAAGGACATAAACAGAAGGGTGAGAAGGTATATTAAAACTTGTCAGATATGCCAGATGGTGAAATGCACCAACGAAAGGAAGGAGGGGCAGATGATTCCCATAACCTCTTCGGCCAAACTAGAGAAAGTTTTTGTGGACATCTGTGGTCCATTTCCCAGAAGTGGAGGTCGACGACAGTACAAATATTTGTTAATCATTTTCGACCATTATACTAAGCATGTAAAACTGTATCCAATGAATCGCGCAACCACCAACAAGATACTCAACATAATAACGCTGAATTACATACCTGAAGTGGGCTGTCCGAAGACCATAATAACGGACCATGGTACCCAGTTCAAAGGACGGAGATGTAGAGACACACTGCTGGAACATGGGGTAAAAACGTATAAGACTTCAGTGTACCATCCCAGCAGTAATCCCTCAGAAAGAGTGTTAAGAGAGGTTGGACGGATTCTTAGGACCTATTGTTCCAGTCAACAAAGAAAATGGAGTGAATACATCCCAGCTACGGAAGATTTTATTAATTTAGCACACCACCAGTCAATTGACACCACTCCTTATAATGCAATGTTCGAGAAGCCTCCACCCAGAGAGATTAGTGACATAATTAAGTTTCCTCAGAGTCCAGAGTATCAGTTTAACAAGATCCAATACCACGACAAGATCATGGAGAAATTGGAACAACGTAAAAGAAAATATAAACAACAAGTGCCAACCCGAGTAATAAAGTATAACGTAGGAGATCAGGTGCTACTGAAGAATAGGGAGTTGCCCAGCACAATGGAGGGCATCACAAAAAAACTACTAGTACTATACATCGGCCCGTATACTATAACAAAGGACCATAAAAATAATACCTATGAACTTACTGACATAATGAATAAAAAGGTCAAAGGAACCTACAACCAAACATCATTGAAGAAGTACTATAAGTAAGGAAATTTATTATGAGAGGTTATTACAGGGTGCCAAATACCACAAACATGTAGTACTAGAGACAGCTATGAAAAAGGGTACCTGTGAAACGTAATTGTCCCAAACAATGAACCCAATAGAGTGGAAAAGCCCAATATAACCCCAAATATGTAGACCATAAATGTGAGTATTGGTAAAAACAGATAAATTATAGTGGTATGTAACAATTACCACCGGAATATTTAGTGTATAAAAAATTTTAAAAATAACTACCATAAACGGATTCATTTAGTGATCAGGAGGATCATGTATTATGCCCAAGGTATTGAAAGTGACTAATTGCCTATAGCAAACCTATTTGCCATATTGTGTTATAAAAAGTGTGTAGTATTAGTGTATAGGCCAAACTATTCGTTACCTATTAAATAAGAGCCAGATTTATCATATTAAATGGTAGAAAAAGGTGTATAGTAAACCCAATAATTTAATGAGAAGAAAGATATCTATTATATCATATGTAACAGTACAGAATTAACAGTACCAGAATAATGGTATGTAGGGATATATTTTATTGTAAATTTTATTGTGATCATCAAGTTGAATCAGACAAGGTTAGTTTTGACCCAAGTCCCAGTAATATGTGAATTCACCGGTGGAGAGTCGATCCAAGGTCAGCGGCGTACGAGCAAATTGAAACGACGAAAATGGCAGTGCTAGGCGCTAAAAATTGACAATACTGACTTTCGATTGGTCCATTGTAACAAATCGTCATCAAAAACACAATGACGATATAAAACCATTACGTATTAACCAAAACAGTGGGTAGAGAACAATAGACAATGACGTCAGATGCACGACCACTTACATAACCATTACGTCTAACCCGGTCTCAGTCGTCAAAAGTAAATCAGGGAGCATACACGCTCTAACAGTAGTGGGCAGTTTTCTGCCAGAAAATGTAACATTTTATTGCTAAAAAATGATCTACATGATCTCACAGTAAACACTAACAGTTATATAGCATCAGTGAACTTGCAAAAAATGTATTCAAATTAGAGTCAGTGAAAATGGCCAACAGCAAACTGGACAAACACCTGCCCACCGCATGGAGCCGCTAAGGAAGGAACTACGCCACTTCTATTCAGGAAAGCCCTGCATTGCATTACTAAATTTCAAAAAATAGATAAAGATGAGCTCAATTTCTATAAAATTTGTCTAAATTCAGGTGAGAGAGGGAGAGAGTGCAAGCGAGAGTGTAACCGGTGTTGATCAACCCAATATTAAAATGAGTCGTTGGTTTGTGATCATGTTTAGTCAGTATTAAGAGTAAAGTATTAAAGAAATCAAAACTATAATTCTGTTCAATGATGAGAATTACATACATAAAAGAAGTCAGTTATATAGCATCATAAAATGTGCACAATTAACCTTGAATAAAGTCAAGGGCGGAATAGTCTAGCCGCCATTTTGGAATTTTGAATCATGAACCATTGTTATGCTTATATTAATTTACAAAGTATTTACGGAAAATAAAACCAAAATTCGTTATCGTTATTTAATGTGTCACGTTATTTCTATACCCAACGACTTCTGCCGCTGTCTGCTTAACGCAATTTTGGACCAAAAGCCTAATGCAAGTAAATGAGCAAAACACGTGTTACTCCGGTGATAAGATTTATTATTCAAATTACACAAATATTAATTATCATTGTATAATTAATATATATAAATGTGTAAGTTAACACATATAGGACCAAAGGTAGCATATAACAAAAATATACCTAGGATAATGACATAAAATTACTCTAATACTCCTGTTAGATTAATTTAAAGAGGAAATACTACTATTTTATAACTAAAATTACTATGCTATATTTAAGAGGAAAAGAGAAAAGTACTAACTACTAATGTGTTATAATTGTATCGTTATATTGTATTTAAATGTCAAATATTGTATACCTCTCACAAAACTAAGATATTATATAAAATCATCCAGAATAAGTGTAAATTATCAGACACTTGAAGGAGTAGAGAGGCAGAATACCAAAGAGAGTTGATTATAAAGATGGCTATTATTATTGTGGAATGAAGAGAAAGAAAAATGTTACTTAATTACCAAATATTGTATGTAACAAGATATGTCAGAGAACATCTAACAAAAACATTTAGTATATGAATACTGTAAACCCTGATAATTCAGGATAAGTGTAAATTATTGACGAGAGAAAAACTAGTAAACTATTGTAAGAATGAAATATTGTAGACTCTATATGTAAGAAACAACTGCATAATTATATAAGGATCATTGTAAGTGTGTAATTTTAAGAATACTCAAATAAACCAAAACAAATTGTCAACTAGTATAAAAAGGTAACAATACGGCTAATAAAAAGCATGGCCGAGAATGTCAAGTCTGAAAAGAAATGATTACCTGTGAAAAGGAAGTATGTTAGAAAGTATAAAAGAAGGAAATGTGATACAAATGAAACCTCTAATACCTTGAATATTATATTGAATATGTTATATTATTGAAAAATGAATGATATGTTGTATTTGATGTGTTGTGATAGTGCAACTATTGCTATGTGCAATTTTTATTTTGTCTCAGACAGAGATGAGGATGCCTCTGATTCTGAGTATGTGTAATGAGGAACGGCGGAGAATGTATGCCACAGTGAGCCACTCTGATTCCGAACCCACTACAAATGTTAGGGAATTATATAGTAATGTATCAAGGACTATTAATAGAGAATCTGTGAGGTAAAAAAAAAAAAAAAAATGAAAGAACCATTGAGATTATCACAAAAATAAAGATATGTAATGAGAAAGAAAAATGTATTATTGTAAGACAGGAAATTGTTAATTTAAGAAGTGAAACCTATTGTAATTAAATAACTTAAAATGTGAGAAACTTGAAAAAATACTAGTAAGCTAAGAATTATATCACTAGCCAAGAACTCAACCTAGTGTAACACACTAATAGTATGTTAAAGGTCAATGTAAAGAGTACAAGACAAAAAACAGTAGTAATATACTAAAAACTGAAATGAAATGATAATTTTATCAAAAAATCAAATTTTCTCTCAAATTATCAATTTTGAGAGGGGAGTATATGTAACATGACCAGGTGTTACATAACCTAGACATATGCCCTTAGATTTAATAAATACATAATGGTAATGTAAATAGATAATATAATGATAAGAGTAGCCAAGAAGAGAGGAACCATGGAAGAAGAAAGAAGAAGAAGTGCCACAAGAAGCAGTAAACCTAAACACTGCTTGACACTACAACCATACTATAACTGACACAAACTAATGGACAAATTAAATTCACTTTAAGCTGTCAAGCGAGTCAGTGAATAACTTAAATGGAATTTGACATGTTAATAACAACAATTAAATAAGAATCCGAATAATGGGATATCAGCATCAGCATTTGGCTGAGAATAAATCAACTATGACTAGTAACTATTAATGCCAAGGACTAAGATTAGCTATGGCCACAATATGAGATTGAAGCTGTATTACAGTCTCAAATGTGCTTATGACAAGTAAAAATGTTTGTAAGAGGGAACCTTATATAAATAAGCTACCTCATCAAGGTACCGAAATGTAAACTAATAAACGTTATTAAGGCATAAATCCGATACAAACGGTATGCCTCGGCAATGCCTAAAACAAACAATCATCAGTAAGGTGATTAGTAGAAAGTACTAGAAGTGTAAATCACGTACACTGAACAATCTTTGTACCAAACATGGCGATAAGCATTATTAATATGTTATACAATTAATAGTTCAATTGCTAATTAATAGCATGGAGCAAAATAATGTGAAACAAAATGTCATAGTGAGTAAGTATAGTTCATAGCAATGTATAAGTTAAGGTTTAATCATAATATTCAGTAAATAAATATCAGGACGGATATAATAGTGTTCTAACATAGACGTTTAAGTGAAAAACGCGATGTGGAACACAAACAATATTGATAAGAGAGAGTAATCGCCGGCTTTGATTAGCAGACGACAGCGCGAAGCCATATACCTGAACATTGTTTATTAAAAAATGTCAGTGAAAGTGTAAATAAACCAGTGTCAAACTATATCAAATTGAAGAGGAAAAAATATCCTTTAATTTGATAGCGATACGACCCCGATCGCAACTATAGTAAGTGCGTGACAGGCGTTAGCATCATTTGTACATAATAAATAAGAAATCTGTTTATCAACACTAACAACAACGACGGCTGTCAATCATTCTGGCGAAAAGTCGGTTAAAAACCGTTAGTGACAGTTGGAAAGACAATACGTCACTTTCGTAACGCCTGGCTAAGCCAATCAGAAAATAGCTTAATAAGTAAAACAATTGCCTAAGACTGATCAAAACATAGGGTATATAAAGAAGAGCGGCTAATTACCGTTAGACACTTTTAACGTTCATCCGGAGCGGCAGGTACGCTCGTCTCATCAAAATTTCTACTAACTGATAGCTTCATTGTAATAGTGCATCTATTGAATTATTTCGGCAACAACAAAAAGTAACTACAAGATACTCTACATAGAATCAGTGCATCGAAGTGCAGTATTATTTTATTTAGTGCGGGAAAATAACGAACAGAAGAAATAATTAAATAGTATTGTTACGACGGTCTACTCGATCGTCGTAGGTACAGTGGAAACAAAAATAAGTACAAGACACCAATTAAGTCACTAATCACACCTTTAATTGTTATAGTAAAACAGTTCGTAATTAACAACACAGTGTCTACAACAAATCAAATGAAAATTGTTCATACGCAATAAAATGTCCACTAATATTAAACTCAACTGTATTACAATTATACCGTCCGAATATAAAACGCAACACTTCACTAATAATTACTTGAACGTACACCGTAATAACTCGAACCGCTCTGTAAATATATCACACTAATACTCCCGAACCGCACAGTCCAAAATCTCGCATTGAACTGAAAACTAAGGCCGCAACGCGATGTATTTATAGTTACGCTCACACACCAGAAGCTTCCAAACTGCGTCTTATCTCTCGTGAACTACGTAATTGCTGCGGCCTTGACACAGTCCGAGCGCCCGAGCGAAGGCTGCCAAAGTCGAGAAAATTCTCGCAACATGTGTTTAGTAGCACGTACACCACACGCTTACGTCGAGATCTTTCTGGCACATTCGATAAACGCCTAGATTGTTCTATGCTGTCGTAGCACTGCCCCCTCCTTAAGCCTGTTCGTCCCGAACTGGCAAAGCGTCTCTAAATTTGTATTTAGCCAGGCGATCTAGGTGGACGACCTTGAACTTTCGCTGTCCTTCCTGTTGAATCCAATAAACAACATCGTTAATCCTTTTTTTTACAGTGTAGGGTCCTTCCCAGTTAGACTGAAGCTTAGGTGAGCGACCACGACGGCGCTTTGGATTGAACAACCAGACCTGATCTCCTTCTTGGAAACCCACACTATTGCTGCGAATGTCATACCGAGTTTTCATTTTATCACTGGCAATCTTGAGCCGTCCTCTTACCAAGCGATTCATTTCTCGCAGTTGGTTTTCTAATTGCGAGGAATAGTTCTTTGGCTCTTGGGACTGAGTCTCAGGTGATCCAAACATCAAGTCCCCAGGAAGACGAATCTCCCGCCCAAACACCAATTTTGCTGGAGTCATGCCGGTTGTGTCATGTACTGATGACCTATACGCCATAAGGAATAGTGGTATACGTTGGTCCCAGTCTGTTTGGTTCTCGTCAACAACTTTCGAAAGATGCTGCTCAAGTGTCCTGTTGAATCTCTCAACCATCCCGTCCGACTGAGGATGCAGAGGCGTTGTCCTGGTCTTTCGAATTCCCAGTAGACGGCATAATTCTTTGAACACTCCTGATTCGAAATTTCTCCCTTGATCCGTATGGATTTCCATAGGGGCTCCATAACGGCAACAGAAGTTGTGAACTAACTGCTTTGCCACAGTGGTAACCTCCTGATTTGGAATTGCGTATGCTTCCACCCACTTAGTAAAGTAGTCACCTACAACCATGATGTACCGGCTTCCATCGCCAGTAACTGCGAATGGTCCAGCAATGTCTATGGCAATTCTCTCGAAAGGTTGTCCAACGTTATACTGTCTCATTTTCCCCTGCTTCTGGTTTGTGGACCCTTGCTTGCAGCACATATTTCACACGTCCGAACCCATTCCTCTATGTCGTGGCGAAGATGAAGCCAATAGAATCGCTTCCGTATTTTGTCAAGGGTTTTGTTAACGCCAAGATGGCCTCCAGATGTTCCATCATGCATCTCCTTCAAAACAGACTGCACTTTACTTCGGGGAACTATCAACTGCATGACCACGTCTCGTCCATCTGCACTTTCCCAAGCCCTTTTCAGCAATCCGTTTTCTAAGGTGAGAGATTCCCATTGTGCCCAGTAGCCCTTCAGCACTTCGGAACCATGGCAGATATCTTGCCAATCCGGGCGGCGACCATCCTCTTTTGCTGTCAAGATCGGTCCAATGTCTTCATCAGTCATCTGTTCTTGTTGACAGTCTTGTGTTGTCCAGCCATCAGCCAGGAAATCTACAGTGATGGCTTGAACATGTTCGCTTGAGTTTTGTTCTTCCTTTCTGTGGCAATGTCGGCAGTCTTCCGGGCACAGTCTTCGTGATAAGCCATCTGCATTACCGTGCAGGCGCCCCCGCCGATGTTGTACCTTGAAGTTGTACTCTTGCAGACGTTCGAGCCACCTTGCCAACTGTCCTTCCGGATTTTTAAATCTCAAGAGCCATGCAAGTGCAGCATGGTCGGTACGTAGTGAAAACTCTCTCCCATAGAGGTATTTATGGAAGTGCTCCAAAGCTCTGACAATTGCCAACAACTCTCTTCTTGTAACACAATAATTTCTCTCTGGTTTAGAAAGCGTCTTGCTGTAATACGCTATTACTCGTTCTTCACCGTTCTGCACTTGAGACAAAACTGCTCCTAGACCAGTATTGCTTGCGTCTGTGTCTACAATGTACTTCCCTTCGGAAGCTGGAAAAGCGAGAATTGGCTGCGAACATAATGCAATCTTCAACGTTCTAAATGCTTGTTCACACTCTCTCGACCATTGGAAGTTTCGTTTATTTTCCGTTAGCTCATGTAGTGGTTTAGCAATAGTAGCGAAGCCTTTCACAAAACGTCGGTAATATGAGCATAACCCCAGGAAACTCCGAACTTCGTGTTTATTCTTCGGAACTGGCCAGTCTCTTACGGTGTCTACTTTATTAGGATCCATGCTAACGCCCGCTGCCGAAACCAGATGGCCCAAATACTGTACTTCCTTCTGGAATAGAGAACACTTCTTCGGGCTCAGCTTCAGTTGTGCACCATGAATTCTAGTTAGAACTTCCTTAAGGTTTTCCAAGTGATCTTCGAAAGTCTTCCCGATCACTATGACATCGTCTAAGTAAACAAGGCAAGTTTTCCACGTCAGGCCTCGGAGTATCAGGTCCATCAATCTCTCAAATGTTGCCGGTGCATTACAGAGTCCAAATGGCATGACGTTAAATTGGAATAAGCCACTTGGGGTCGAGAAAGCGGTCTTTTCCTTGTCTTCTTGATGAAGACCCACTTGCCAATATCCACTCTTCAGGTCCAGTGTGGAAAACCACTGTGCTCCGGACAACGTGTCGAGTGTATCGTCAACACGAGGTAATGGATAGCAGTCTTTCTTTGTAACGTCATTTAACCTCCGGTAGTCTACGCAGAAACACAATCCACCATCCTTCTTCGCTACCAGCACTACAGGGGAAGACCAAGCACTTGACGAAGGTTCAATTACTCCCTCTGTCAACATGTCCTGTACTAACCGAGACATCTCCTCTTGTTTAGATAATGGAGGCCTTCGAGGAGGTTGGCGTATCGGTGTTGTGTCCCCGGTATTGATGCGATGTTGCACAAGAGAGGTTCTTCCCAGTGACTGTCCCCGAACTGCAAAACAATCTTTGAATTCGTGTAAAAACTGTCCGAGTTCTTTTACCTCACCACTTGAGAGGTCGTTAGAAGATCTGTTCAATAATTCTTGCAGTTCCTCTGGTAATTTAGAAGTATCCGACGAACTGGGTCTTCGTTGCGTTATTCCGGCTACCCAGGCCGCAGGAGTCAAATTGCCTAGGAGCGTATTGCTTTGTAAAGTGATAGCTTGATCCAAAATATTCGCCACTCTAATAGGTACATTTCCGGTTTCGTCAGGTTTTACTAAACTTCTGGCAATTAGTATGCCCGGTGTGCTGACTACCTGAGGTTCGAATATAGAGCACTGATTGCCCCTAGTATCTACCGCAGTTCTAACCATGATGATCTTTTCGGAGTTTGGCGGAACAGTTACGGCCACTTGGTTTATGACGTCCATCGATTTTTCTGCTGTCGTCATTGTTGATAGCATTACCTCTTCGCCTCCGATTCTCAAGACATTGTTTTTGAAGTCGACTATAAATCCGTATGCGTTCATAACATCCACACCAAGAATTGCTTCATCCACAATGTCTGCAACAAGTACTTGATGATTAAACTCAAGTCTACCGAGGCGTAGGTGTATCTCCACTTTTCCATACACTTTTACAGGCCGTCCAGTAGCTGTTCGCAAGCTGCAAGAGCACCAGATTGGCTTGAGATCTTTCACCACGTCGGGGCGCACAATAGAAACTGTTGCGCGTGTGTCAACAAATCCGGTAACTACCAAGCTCCCGGTGTTTTTCTGAAGCGTAGAAATTGCGTATTCTCTAGGGGCTTCGTTCCTCCAGTTAGTCAGCACACGCCCCGTTGCACCGACTATTGCTCGTTTCCCTGCTGCTGAATTCTAACACGACAATCTCGTTGTAGATGTCCAGGTTTCCCACATCGATAACACTTCGGTATTCCATCCTTTCTTATTTTATTCTGTGGCGCCGACCGTCGAGTCTCTGTTCCTTGTTCTTCTTCCTCATCGTCTGTGCCGTCGCGATCTTTTAGCGCGCACTTTATGACTTGTCCAACCAGACGCTGATTTGGCGGCCTCAAATTGCAAAGCATGTACCAGGGCGTCCGCACTGTTCTGGTGTCTTGCCATTCGTAACACTTGCTGTAGTTCGTTATCTCGGACACCGGCAGTAAATGTCTGCATCGCAAAACGCGTTCGAAAATCTTCTGGCGCTTCAGGATAGGCCAGTCTAATTAGTCTGTCGATACTTGCTTCAAACTCGTGAAGACTTTCCCCGGAATGCTGTCGCCTTGCTCTCAACTGGGTGCAGTACACATCTCGCAAATGTTTATCACCATACCGTAATTCCAGAGCTTTTATCAATTCGGCATAGGTGTTCTGGCTGTCAGGTGGCACTTTCTGTAGTAGTTCTGCCGCGGGTCCTTTTAATGCAAGAACAAGTGAAACAGCCTTGTCTTTTTCTGTCCAATTATTTGCGCATGCAGCAGCTTCAAATTGGCGGAGGTACGTTGCCCAGTGAGTGCTTCCGTCAAAGGTTGGAGCTTTGACATGAACTGTCCCTACTGCAGGCAAAGTGACTTTCTCTGTTAACTTATTTTCTGTGTATTTTTCTGTCTTGATCACTGGTACAGTCTGTTCAGAAATTTGTTTTGGTTGAATCTTCATGCACTGTTCAACTTCAATTTTAATTTGTTCTCTTATGTTTGCCATTGAGTTTTCTACTGCAGATATTTTATTTGAAACAGATTCTTCTATAACAGATATTTTTGTAGACATCGATTCTTCAACAGTCAAGACAGATTTTTCTACTTTAGCTATTTTATTTGACATGGATTCTTCTACGTCAGATATTCTGGTAATCTGATTGTTGAACTCACCTCGTAATTCACCTACGTCACCACGTAGGAGACCCAATTCTGCGGTAGTGTGTTCTTGCAAGTGTTTCTGCATAACTTCAAAGAGAGCTTCCGTTTTATCTGCTTCTTGCTTACGTTTTTCATCCTGTCTTTCTTCTGTTTCTAGCATTAGTGCTTTCTGACGTTCCTCAGCTTCTTCTCTTTCTTGTCTTCGTTCTTCTTTTTGTCGTCTTTCTGCTTCTTCCGCCTCCTGTCGTCGTCGTTCTTCTGTCTGCAACAACAGCACCTGGAAATTTTCCATCATCTGACTGGCATCCATTGTTTTTCGATTAATTACGAATTACACTCGTCTTGTACAAAGTATCCACTGTTTCCACTGTTAACCGTTCTATCCCAGTTCTGACACCACTGTTACGACGGTCTACTCGATCGTCGTAGGTACAGTGGAAACAAAAATAAGTACAAGACACCAATTAAGTCACTAATCACACCTTTAATTGTTATAGTAAAACAGTTCGTAATTAACAACACAGTGTCTACAACAAATCAAATGAAAATTGTTCGTACGCAATAAAATGTCCACTAATATTAAACTCAACTGTATTACAATTATACCGTCCGAATATAAAACGCAACACTTCACTAATAATTACTTGAACGTACACCGTAATAACTCGAACCGCTCTGTAAATATATCGCACTAATACTCCCGAACCGCACAGTCCAAAATCTCGCATTGAACTGAAAACTAAGGCCGCGACGCGATGTATTTATAGTTACGCTCACACACCAGAAGCTTCCAAACTGTGTCTTATCTCTCGCGAACTACGTAATTGCTGCGGCCTTGACACAGTCCGAGCGCCCGAGCGAAGGCTGGCAAAGTCGAGAAAATTCTCGCAACATGCGTTTAGTAGCACGTACACCACACGCTTACGTCGAGATCTTTCTGGCACATTCGATAAACGCCTAGATTGTTCTATGCTGTCGTAGCAGTATCATATAAGGTCCTTTTTAGTCAGAAGCGGACCAATATTCTCTGTTCAAGTGCGTGTGTAGTGAATAACAATGGTCATTACAATCCGACCATTGATGTGTTTAATTGAATTTTAATCGAAAGATTAAAAACACAAAGGTAACTGTGTGACAATTTATTCCATTACACTGAGTGCAATAACCTAAATGTTTTGGTAAACAAATCTGTACTGACGCATAACACTGAAACATTTTCTGTATTACACCATGTCTGAATTTATTTAATGGATTTGTCAATCCTATTTAAGTTGGATGTTAGTCATAAGTGATCTCACTATATAACTTTGTGAATAATTAAACAAGCGTGACGAACGCCTAACCTATAAAATAGGTTCGATTTTATATTAGTAAACTAAAAGGCATTACTAGTCGATATTGTATTATAAAATAATTAGTTATTGTGTAGGCATGAGCATTCTTTTTTGTGTTTCAAAGAACTTACGCCTGAGATATAAATAATATTAATGTTTAACGGAAAGTTTATCTGGACTTAACCAGAATTATTGTTTATGCTCTGAGCCAGTCATATAGGGTATGTAACAAAATATTTGCAATTGTACATCAATGTATTCTTCTAATTATATTTGTTTGAATTCGCTATCAAGGGTATCAATAAAACCCAGTTATTAGCAGCATAACTTGACTTGATTTATTTCTAAAAAATAGATAAATAATTCATTCAGAATAATCAAAACAATTCTTAGTTCCAATCATATATTGTTGAATTGAATTGCCATAAGGGCAATAAACACGATTTCAATTTTTTAAAATTATTATTTGATTCTATTAATGGGTTTTCCACGGGATTTTCCCGAAATAAACCTGTGTGGCGCCCATTATTAAACAAGGTAACCTAACCTTGTAGATAGAGTAAGCTGGTTTTGTAAACCGTCTTGGCAGCTTATTGATTTATTGAACTTCTGAACTTCCAGAAAACACGAACAGGTACGTGGAAGTGTATTTTATTAATTCTATTGTCCAGACGTTACTAGACTTTACGTACTTAGACGACTATCAACTTGGAGGAGGAGTTTCGCTGCTAGTATCAACACGACGGTCACCATCATCAAGCGACCAGCTAGTACACTTTATTTTTTTATGTAAGCAACATTATTGTTCAAATATTATTAATGCAATTATCTTATTTTTTATCTAAAGGAGTTCTTTTCAGACACTTATAATTTTGCAATTGTAAACACACTTTTAATAACATCTAATGCTACATTTTAATTACTTTATAAAATTAGTAACTTTCAATTTTCAACCACTACAACCTTTAATATTTTAAATATAAACATAAATATTTGATTAGTTACAATATTAAAATTTTAACTTTATAAATTGGTGAAACTATGTTGAAACTTGACATTAACTTGTATTCCGTAACTAATTACTTGTTGTGTATAAGACTTAACACTTCAAATGCCAACCCCATAATCCGTAATACATGACAGCTTGTGAAAACCAGGGGTTTTTAAGTCTGTATTTAACTCTGGATAATGATTTATTAAAATTTATTACTAAAGAAATAATACATCATAGTTTTTCCCATTCTTTTCAGTTCCGAATGAACACAGTATCACTTTTTTAAATTACAAATAAGGCTAAACTAATTTATATACTTTTCAGTAATTCTGGAAAATCATTATACTGTTCCCTCTATCATGTCTGTTAGTGTGGGCTAGTCTTGGGAAACAAGTGGTAGTCTTATTCCACTTAAAGCGGTAAATATATAATCAACAATTTTATAAAGAAATTGCTGGGAAAAAAGTTGACTTCAGAGCCTTAAAGCTCTATAAGTTTTTATTATTGTTAACAATCTGGTAGTTTTAGATCTTAAGCTTTTTTCAACTAATCAATTTATTTTTATTGGTTTGTTGGTTGTTCAACTGAAGTATGTAATTAAGTTAAAAAATTATCAATATATTATGTAATTTTCATTTGCACTTTAGGATATGTTTAGTAAAAAAGCATTTATCTTTACATAGTATGAAATTTTCCTATAAGCATCTGTTTGTTTATACTAATCTCAATAACCACTAAGTGGGTTTTGATAGTTTCACCCTTCTGTAGAACATTTGTTGACAGAAATTTAGTTGCATGAAATTGGTAATCTGATAAAACAGAGCCAAGAGTATTCAGTGTTAGTGAAGCAAGTCCAAACAAAAACAGAAGAGATGAAAACCGTCCAGATCTTGGTCATCTTAAAGATCTTGTAAGTGGCTAAGCGTTCCACCATTAATTCAAAATTGCTTCTTAAAGACAGGATGGGTCATTACTTTTAACTAAAGCAAACACATGTGTAATAGTTTAGAAAGTTTTTTTGACATTTTAAGTATTGCTTTTCTTTAGATTTTGTTTGATATTCAAGTTTACAAAAATTAGAAGGTAGATCACATGTTAGTATAAAATAAAAGTTAAATGTGAGCTGTGTAGAACTTTCATATATGTACTATACTTAGAACTTGTAATGGTACAATTATGGTACAATTGTTTGTAAATATGGTATAAAAAACCAGAAATATTGTATTCCTATATTTGGTCAAAATTAAACAAACATTTAATAACCTTTATGAATATACCGTGAGTGGACTATATAATATTTGCCAGGATTCGGACGGTTTCGGAGCAAAAAACGTGAAGCCTCACAAAAAACTGTATGTCAAATAATGCGATAAAAGCGACGATCCTTGATGACGTCAGCGGCCAGGAATTTGTTTTTGTAAACAACACGATGCTGTCAACAAACAGACAATAGGCGAGTGACGTAGATTCACCCCACCTCGGAAATATGGAACAAAGACTCTGTGTCATTGCAACAGAGAACGTGATCGCAGCCGGCCGGCAAATCTTTCACAAAGTGTGAATTTTAACTTTAATACCACTAGAAGTGGTTAATAAACGATATAAAATATCGAAAATGTGGTGACGGACGTTAATAGATTGTCATCGCGTAGGTGTCATCGGCCGATGGATCGTCATCGAAAATCCAGCGTATAGAATCGGTCCGAGGTGTTTTCGTGGGTCGACACGACGGTGGGACCGTAAAGCGGAGTAAAACATTACCGATTGTGCGGATGGTGACGACCCTAGATGTGCGAGGAGACCTATACGATAATTTGGTGAGAACGTTCCAGCATCATATATATTTTTTATTTCAAATCAAACTTAATTTCAAAGAAATGACCAAAAGAACAATTTCAAAGTAAATTCAAGTCTTTAAAATTTTAATCAAATGAGCTCATTAAAAAAGAATTGTACCAGAATGAGAGAGAGAGAGAGTGAGAGGGCGAGTGTATAATTCCTAAGTGCTGGGTTGTGCATACACATATATCTTAAAGTTGTTTTCTTTGTTTTACTATATGTTTATTATATGCTAAGATTTTCAGGGTTCAATTTTAAATATGTTTGTTTATTTCATGATACACAGAATTACGCCCCGAGGCGTGTTTGGCGTATGGTCAAGTCAAATATATATGTAAAACTTCTGTTAATAATAAGTTTATAACCATTTCAGAGTATTTATTTCAGATAACACTTCCCGTTCTACAACCTCGTTCGCTTAACACGAAACCTGGCCCGTAAAGTAAATGAAATATCAGCTGTTGGGAGTTCCCAACATGGCGCCCGTTATTAAACACAATAATTATGTTAAAGACTGTTATCATGTATTCGTAATATACAATTACATAAGTGTATAATTTGAAAGATAACAAACTTTGAAATTTATGTACTTATTTCTGTATTGGTACTATAATGAATGTAAAAACAAGAACTATAATACATGAGAAATGTTCTGCATATATTTTGTGGCACATTGTTGTTTTACAAAACATTTAAATGCATTGAAAAGAGTGGTAATGAGTGGTATAATATTGTGTTTGTGTCAAAATACGATGTCCTCCCTTGGCATAGGGTTAAAAAGTGTTAGTAACTCAGCGTGTTGTATCTAACATGACTGACTACAATAACCTGGAAACCTCAATACCTGCATCAAAGCGTTTCTTATTAGTATCTTGTAGTCATCACTATAACCTTACCTCAACCATTAGGTGCATGGCATGTTGTGCCATCTAGTGTGCTCCAGCTCACGCTACTGTCAGGGAGGATCAGTCTATTTAATCATCTGCAGTAACAGGCTTTATCTTGTTCACTACACAGCACTGCCCATCCTTTGATACCAATACTTAGCAGTTAACACTGTAACGGTACAAATAGGTCCGTATAGGGATTTTGGGTAAATAGCAGAGATAAATTTTATTGTAAATTAAATTTTCATAATCCTTGAGTGTAAAGTTTTCTAATGAGTGGAACGACGCAGTAATCCGTGAAGGGGTTGCGTCAAGGTCAGTGGCGTACGTGCAAAACTACAGCTTTTCTGCCAAAACAAACGACCAATCCTATGTAAACGTCATCTAAAGAATGTCAGACGTAATTGCTGCACCTTAAAAAACAAAGACATCATCACCAAACACAATAGAATTGATGACGCGACAACCCTCTCTACTTCGGAAATAAGCACCATGTTGTCGTTCTCAGTCAACTCGTATCTTCCATACGAATTGCACGCTACAAAATTTGCTGGCCAGCAAGCTTAAAAAGTGACCTCAACGATGTAACAAAATCTAAAATCAAAAAGTGTAAAATGTAGAGACAGTGAGTGCAGTTACAAAAGGAAAATCATATAGTTCAGCAGAATACCAGCGGAAACATGAGTGACGCCTGACTCGATCTTCACTATAACGAAGCAGGGAAGTAGACATTTCACCCAATTTAACTACCAGTCTTTATAAATCTTTTGAGCTCAAGTAATACAGAAAATGTACCGTTTTATTAGTATGTGTGAGGGTGTGAGTGAGTGTGTACCGGTAGCAAGATAAAATCACAAAGCATTGGTTCACGTTATGTGATTCATATAACTTAAAAAACTTGAATTATTAAAACTGCAGTAATGGTCTAGATTTACTTAAATATGTAACCAGAATATTTGAAGTCAAAAGATATATTACGTAAATGTATCACGCATAAAGGCTGATATAGCGCAGCCATTTTGTTTGGACTTTGTAAAAGGAGAAAGTCTCCATTTTGTTTTAGTTGTAAAAATATAAAATTTCCGATGATCAATAAACACAAGTTTTAACTAATGCAATCCGAGTATATTATTTCTCAACAAACATTGTGTTTTCTGCGCTCGTCTAGAGAACCCTGGAGCCCGTAAGTAAAATATATTATGTTGGCAACAACATGGCGGCTGAACTGGCCAGGGTAAATACAGAAACCAGAGTATTCAAATGTTAACAATTTAAAAGTGAAAAACGTTGTTTGTTAACAAATGACTACCCGAACAGGGACAATTTCAAAAAACGTGTTAACAACACTAACTGAAAGAATTTTCATGACATCATCCTTTCTAAACATGATCGAGGTCTGACAACCTGATTTTGTACCACAAATTTTGAAGGTGAATACGTATTGTGATGAAACCCCTTCCAACAGTTTCAGACGATTTCACCACTACTTTAGTTCTCAGTTACACTTTATTTTTGTAATTCTGCATGAAGACAGAAATTTAAAAAAACACTGCCTATTATTCAGAAAATGTTGACATCATGTACAAATCATTGAAGTTCTTTTTGTTCAAACTGTATAAATTAATTTGCTGGAAATGTTCCTATAGTATTATTAATGTATTTAGCATTGTTATTATTGTTATCATAGTCATCATTATCAGTATTGTTATTAAGATTTCATTTTTTAAATTTTGTTCTATTACGTCAGCTGCGAGCGTGTACAAATACGTCATTAGCGTGTGTTATTTGCCTTAATTCCCTGCAATACCTATGAAATTTAAAATTTAATGTTAGTAACAGTTGAAAAAAAAAACGTAATTACAGCTTGTATTCGTATTTATTTTTTTGATATAATTCTTTGTCAGTTTTAATTTTTTCATGTTAATCAAATAAACGCTAATAAAAATGAGACTTGACATTCATAGAAGTATAAGATACATTGTTTTCAATTCCAGTGGATTACATTTCATTTTTGGTAAGGTACAAAATTCGAAAACAGTTTGAAGATTATCTGCTACAAAGCTTATATAATTTTTTAATTTTTTTTTCTATGCATTAATTTTCGAGTTATTTGAAAAATATGAAAGATAGGAAAAATGAGGTTTAGCTTGGCTAAGCCATATTTAAAAAGCAATAACGCCTTTTTTGACATTTCCTTGGGGTTTTTTTTATTGCCATACTGACCAGGTTTCGCCAAGGCTATACAGTTATTTTGCCTATCTTTTTCGAATTATATAAAATTTAAATAAAAAATTAATACAAAATAAAAAATGAAATAAAAAGTACGTGCCTCGTATTTTTTCATATATTTTTCATTAAATCAAAAAACCGGGCGGTTAAAAAAATAAATGTTGTCCATTGAACTTAAAATAGTTTGAAAGTGAATTTAATGATTCAGAACTTCTGTGTAAACGATGTTTTTTGTAAAAACTCTTTCATCATTTGCTAAATGCCCTTGGCCATTATATTCGGAAATATAAAATCTCAAACCATCGAATGATCGAACTCTACTTGCTGCGACGTACAATTGGCCATGTGTAAAAACTGGCTGCCTCAATAAAATTCCAATTTTTTCGAATGTTTGTCCTTGAGACTTATTTATTGTCATCGCAAATGCAGGTATAATTGGAAATTGAGTTCTTTGAAAGTTAAATGGTAAAACAGTACCGGAATATGTTAAATTTATACGTGGAATCAAAATTCTCTTATTGCGTGCGGTTCCAGTTAAAACTTCGCAGTCAATAGCATTACGATGCATACACTTGATGCGCATTCTTGTTCCATTGACTAATGCTTCCTTTGTATTTAAGTTTCTGATCAGTTAAACGATGCAATTAACTTTCAATACTAACTTATGTGGTGGCAAACCACTAATAGTCAAAGAATTCAAAAACTCTACTGGATAGTTATTGATTTCATTGTCATCATCACAAATTATTTTATCGTAGCTATGATATGTTTTCTGTTCACCTGGTATTCAATTAAGTATATCAGTATTAATAAAAGTACAATCATCATTTTTAGGTGCTAAAATAACTGACTTCAATATGTTATCTGAGAGTATGTTTTCGGAAATATTTCCATACACCTCATTAATAATATTATTTTCATCTCCTATTAATTGCTGAGGTATTTCAATAATATTTTCACCTAACTGAGGGAATTGTGGAGCTTCATCATTACCAATTTTTTTCAAGAATTCGACAAATTCTATTTCACTTGGTAAGGCTCTCATATTTTGAGTAAACGTTACTTTATGAAAATAAACAAATTTATGCCAACTCGTGACACAATTTTCAATTAAAGTTGCACGTGATCCATGTGGGACAACTGGTAAGATTTGCCGAAAATCACCGCACAGAAGTATCGTTTTCCCTCCAAATGGTTTATGTTTATCATTTTCATCGCATAGATCCTGCAATAATCTATCTATGATTTTCAACACTTGCAGTGGGCACATAGAAATTTCATCAATAATTATCAATGATGATGAATTTATGTAACGTCCATAGCTATTTGCGGTAATATTCGCTACAGAATTTTCCAAAATGGGTATAGGCAATTTAAACACATTGTGTAAAGTTCTACCTCCAAGTAATAGAGTTGAAGCTATGCCACTGAACACTGTTGCAATGCAACTAAGATTAAGCGAATTTAATTTGTGAATGATTGCTGTTTGTGTGAATGTTTTTCCACAACCTGCATGAGCGGTTAAACAAAAAACATTAGATCCAGTATCATGGTGCAAAACTTCACGAATCACACGATCAATTAGATTACGCTGTTCAATATTTGCAGTTTCATAATGCTCACAAAACAGAAACTCTTGTTCTGTTGGATCAATAGCATTTGCTTCATCTGTTCTCTGCGAATACGTGGGAACTGGTAAACCAAGTTCTTGACATGATAAATTATGAACATTCAAAATATCTTCAATTTCTAATAGAGCTGTGTTAAAGGATACTTCTTCGTTGTAATCTCTCAAAAAATCTTCACTAAGATATCCTTTAAATTCATTCCATAACGCCAATGCATTGGCTGGCACATTTAATGCACAAATGTAACCAAATAAATTTCGCATTTGTTTTGGTGAATGTAATTCTTTTGCTTCATTTAAACATTCGCGCCATTCATTATCATTTGAAGCAATGCCGCGAGCATGGCACGCTTCAACAAAAGAAGTGTGTATAATTCCATTGTATGTTCTAACATCCTCAAATGATTTTGGACCACAGACATGTAATAAAAGCAATCGTAAATGGAAAAGTTCGATGGTGATACTACATATATGCGTGTAATGATTTTATCGCCTCCACGCCTTCTCTTCTTCCATTTTTTTCGGGAATCTTCCCACACATAATGCAAAGGAATTTCAATATACTTATATTCATGCGCTGATGGATCTGATCGATTCAATTCAAAAAATGCTAATAATTTTGTTTGTCTTGCATTTTCAATTGCTTGACGTTCTTGCCCTTCTCGAAAGTAAACATTCTGTCTACGCGGTAAATGAATGTCAAGTCTAACGATGACATGTGATTGAAAATGCATTGGTAATTCATAGATGCGCCATACAGCTTCAGTTGATCCGACATAACAGCCATTTAAAAAATTTTTAACTTCATCAATTTGTATTTCTTGACCTGGTTCATTTCTCTCTGAACCTAATTCAACAGATGCACTGTCATAGCCTTTATACACGTATTTATAAATGTATTTAACACTTTTAACTGTAGTGCATACTTCAACATTTATATGGCAATTAAATTTGGCAAGTAAATACGGATTGTATGGTACAACATAACGATTGTCGAGGCAACTACCGCGAACTTCAGCATTAATACCATTATCACGCCTTCTGTATAATGGATATCCATTTAATAATTCACATGTAAATTCATTAAATCGTTTTGGATAATCTTTTGTGCATTTTCCATCTCTCATACATACAGAATTTGGATTAAGTACACCGCATGGACCATGCATCATGTGTTTTACAACATATTCATGTAATGTAGGATGTGTTTGAATGTTAGGAATCTCCGCAGATACAACTTTATCAATATCGGTAGCATTAACAATTTTATCTTGCTCATTTAAAGAGAGTAAAATGTGAGCATGAGGCAATCCTCTCTTTTGAAACTCAATTGTATAAATGAGTGCTTCAACTTTACTGAAGATTTTTTTTAGTGTAAGGCCCTCAATTAATGCTTTCAGTTTTGACTTGAATACACGCACAACAATATCAGGTCGAAAATTAGCTGACTCACCTACACCAATATTGCTAACTATTTCAGGCCAACTTGGATTGCAAGTCATTGTAATAAACAAAGAAGGCTTTCCGAAATGTTGTACAATTGACATTGCATCTAAATAATTATGATACATATTTCTTGGAGATCCATTGAATGAAGATGGTAAAATTACTCTACGGCCAACATTATTGGCATTGGGGTTCAATTCTAAATAATCTGTTAAATTGTTGTAAACTTCAGACCTAAGACTTGTTTGATTTTGTCGAATGAAATGTAACCTTGTGCCCTCTATTCTCACATACATATCAACTATCCACTGCAGAAATAATTTTTGTGAATGGTGCAACATGCTAAAATCTTCTCTAATTGCAAGTCGATAGGCTGCATACTGAAGCATGGTTAATTTATTTCTGGGCGCTCTTGAATTAGATGTAGTTGGTACATTATGAGAAATATTGATATGCCACCCAGTATCACCATTTGGAGAAAGTAATGGATACGCTTAAGGGTCCAATGATGAATCCAAAACAGAGATATTTTTAATGGTACCATTAACTTTTGAAAACGAAACCATATTTCGTTCAAAGGGTGGCTCACCATCAACTATACTAAATATTACTGCTACATCAGTTTGAACTGCATCATTATAACGGTGTAGATCTAAATCACGATTTACTTTAATGAGCATACAAATTTCTTTATTTTGATTTTCAACTATCTGACAATAATCTTTCATTGCAATGAGTGACCGAACGAAAGGATTAATGCGTTCCAATTCAAGAGAGATTTCATGCATTATATTGTTATTGCATGTTTGATTATAGTGTTCACGTAATCTATAATTGACAGCAGTGTCAACATCATAAAAATATAATTGCGCATAACATGGTGAGCGACCATATCCAGCAGTCATTGGACCTGATCTGTGATAAAAAACATCATGTATTTTAAAATGATACACTCCACGCGTAACTGTATCCGAAATTTTAGCTTCTGAGCTAACCATAGCAAATGATGAATTGTATTTACGAATGTTTTCAAAATAATTTTTTGACACAGACTATTGAAAAAGGAACATTTGAAATCACACAAAATTCACAGCTCATTCAGTATTAAGCAAGCTGTATTTCACTTTCAACTGCACATTAATATATAAAACACAGATATCTAATATACAAAATATAAAATAAACGCTTTTTTGCCTTGACATACACTCCACAGACTATTGTTGCCTGGCAACAAAATTATTTTATTTTTAACAATTACCATTGTTTGAAAAAGTTTAAATGAATTTTCAAGTGCAAATGAATGTTTTATTTTATTTTATTTAATATATTTGTAACACATATTATATATAAATTTTAGCTTTCTGCACTCCTCCATATAAACTTTAACTATGCCAAATCTCACACTCCTCCGTGCGCGCAATATGCTTAAAAAGGGGTACAAAGTTTTCTCTTCACATATTAATATATAGATACAGTAATATGAACATGCTATAACATTTTTCACTAACTACTGATTGTAGTTTTCTACTCCTTAATTTTGAACTGCATACAAAAAAAAATCAGCAACAGAATTTAAAGTTGGTTGTACGATCCTTCAAGATTGTGGCATCATTATAAACAATTTCTTGTGTAGTGGTAATATAATTGATCTACAAGACCTCATGCCCTGGCTTCTGTGTCGTGACACCACTACTTTCTGTTGACTAGCATAGGCTTCTTTGATGATATAGGCTAGTTCTATGTTGCATTCATGTGCAACTGGCCCAATAGAGTTAACCAGCTGTCAAGTCTAACCTCAGTGCTTTCTTATAATGTATAGTAATATGCAACATAAAAACATTAATTTCAAAACAAAAAGAATTTGGTAGGTTAAGGAAAACCACAAGTCAGTGAGGAATAATTTGTAAAGTATCAGTTGTAAGGAGTAAGTGATACATGTAAATTATTGCATTATTCACAAGTTATTAAATATTAATATCTATTTACATAAAAAGTAGTAAAGAAACTTGGGATCATTTTTTTTTAAATCACTACAATTTTTTTAAGTTATGTTATCATTTGAAACATTGTATGTAAACATATTAAAAAATGTATTTATTATTATTTTTTGTTTGTAGATAAAGACTCAAAATTGTGGTGTTGTCATTAGGCCAGATTGGATATGGGAATGCAGTGAAACTGAACGCCTTTTGGCCACTGAAGATTACGAATTTTAAGTACAAAGTTTATGTTTTGTATTGTATGTATGACTTGTTATAGACGTAAGAGTCTCTTTTTAATATTAAAATACATTTTTTGTGTACATTTTTATTCCTCATTATTCTGTTCTTGCAATAGAGTGTAAACCCTCATAAGTCCAGTGGAAAAAATAGTTGACAGGGCAACTTCTCAGCTCATCGTCAGATCGGAAAAGCTTGAAGCTTGAGCTGAGAAGCTTGAAAGCGCTAATCAGAATAATTTTTCTATAGTGGTGTGCAACAGTGATAATTCTGTTTGTGATTGTAACCACTAACACAACTTTCTTCATTAAACTTCTGATATGATGTACAATCGATGACAGGTAATGGACAACAATAATGAGGTAATAAACGACAACAATAAGGTAAGTAAAGTCTTTAAATAAAGTTAAAATTAAAAATAAGAACGTGGTAGCTAAAAAAGTAAAAGAACAAAGCGAGAAGTTGTGGATAAATTAGAAATAAGGTCACTCTATGGCTTAATTAATAAATATAATAGGGAATTATATGACAGACATATAGAATTGTTAAGAATGTACTCGTATTTAGAGATAGACGAGATATTATATAATTTTGGTTTGGGGTACGTAGAAAAGAAATTGGAAAAGAAAAAGATGGTAGATAAGTAAAATAAATTAATAAGAAAGAACGAAATAAAAAAAGGAACAACTCTCTAAAAACAACTATGAAAAAAGAGTAATAAACCTTACAGAGGTAACTTTCAATACAGAAGAAAAAGAAATGTTGCCAAAAGGCTTAAAATACGCGCCGCCACTAGAATTAAATCAAGAAAAAACCATTATTGAATGCGAAAGCATAATACAAAAACTAGGATATGAAAATGATAAAAAACAAATAAGGTGGGAAGTAGGTAATGTAGTAGATAAAATATTTAAGAAAAATTTATATAACTCAAAAAATGAACAAAAAATCAGATCAACTGTAACTAAACTAAAAAATAAAATAAAAAAGAATGATATTATAGTTACGAAGGCAGACAAAGGAAATACAATGGTGCTACTGAAAAAGGATGAATACATAAATAAAACAGAAGAATTTATAAGTGAAGGACCATATGAAGAAATAAAATATGATTATACAAGTAAGTACCAGTCAAGGATAAAACAAATGATGAAACAAGTAACATTTATAGAAGAAAATAAGAAAAAGTATTTATTGAAAAGTAATCCAACAGCACCAACTTTTAAAAGTCAAGTTAAGATACATAAAGACGGAAAACCAATTTGACCGATTGATTCTTTTATTAATAATAAAAGAATATTGAAGGAGAATACGAATTTGGGACAAAATAGAACATAGAAAATAATGTAAAATATTAGAAAAATACTAGAATTAATGAGAAAACAAAATTGATATCACGGTGTTAAGGACATGTTTACCAATATTACAGTAAATAAAGTTATTAAGTTAATAAACAATAATATGGGAGAATATAGGTATAAAAAACAATTGATTAAAGTAGTTAAAGAATGTGTAAATCAAAACTATTTTAGGTTTCAATACAAGTTTTATATACAGAATAAAGGATTACCTATGGGATCTTCATTATCCCCTATTCTTGCAGAAATATACATGAATGATTTTGAAAAGCAATTAATAAATTCCACTAAGTATAAAGACTATAAAATTATGGACTAGATACGTTGATGATGTATTAGTAATTTGGGAAGGAAGCATAGAAGAAGTGAATGCGTTTATAAATGAGGTAAATAATAAGGATAAAAACTTGCAGTTTAAAGAAGAGATAGGAGGTAAGAAAATAAATTACTTAGATTTAAACATAGAAATTAAAAATAATGAAAAACTACAGTTTGGGATATTTAGGAAAGAATCATATTCTGATATAATTATACCAAGAGAGTCTTACCACCCTTATAGATATAAAATGGCGGCAATCAATTCATTTTGTTATAGAGCTCAGAAATGTTTAAAAGAGACAGCATCAAAAGATAGGGAGTTAAAAACGATAAAGGGAATTGTAAGGAATAGTAATTATAACACCAACATAGTGGATAAAGTTATGAAAAGGGTTAACATACAAAAAGCTAAAATAGAGCCAGAACAAAAGAATTATGCAGGGTCATTAACATACATAGGACACATACTAGAAAAATTATAAAATGTTTTAATAAATACGGAGTAGATATAGCTATTAAAAAATGTGAAACGGTATTTGATAAGATAAGGAATAAAAATATAGAAAAAATTCCAGTATTATAGAGAAGCGGAGTTTATAAATTAAAATGTAAAGACTGCAAAAAAGTGTACCTAGGTGAGACTGGACGGAAATTTGTATGCAGGTTGTCTGACCACAAACGTGGAGAAGGTAATAGAACAACGAATTCGTTATATGCAAGACATTTTATAGAAGAGAACCATAAGTTTGTTTATCCTTTGGAAGACTATGAAATTGTATCCATTCAGTGCTTTCAGAGATATCGTGATCAGTGAGTCAGTCAGTGGTATTTGGCTTATATCTATATCTAGCCGATTTACCCAGCGTTGCTCGGGTTCATAATTTATTCATAGGCTCCTAGGCACCTATTCTTGTTCTAACGTTATATTACTTGTATATTGTATATTCTTCCTTATATTGTTACGTTCGCATTCTCACTGGAGGAATACTCTGTAGCGCACCTGTTTAAGAACATGTCATAAACTGTATTCTTATATCTGGAGAAGAATTCTGTTGCGCGTGATGCTCCTGCTCGATTTCTAACTCTGGGAGAGGGCGAACAGCTAAATTAGTTTTCAATAAAATGTCTACAGTACTTGCACACGCTGCGTATTTACTGTCTTTTATAATTCATTGTGTTAATGTTGAAATAAGGCATTTGTTAAATTAGTGTCTCCTAAACTTATTCTAACAATACAATACCTCTATAGATTTCAGCTTATCAATTTTTAAATTCAAACTGAAGCAAGTGCATTTATATTGTCTGAACACTATGATCTGAATACATTTGCTATCAAAACTTTTTTTTTATACTCGCTTATAACTTACTTTGATCTTAACTTATCCACTTTTAAATTCAAACTGAAACAACTCTGAATTCACACACTATTAAGAAGTTTCTTAAGATGCATACACCACCTTTGATATCACAACCTATATCTTTATTTATAAGAACCGTGGACTATGGCCCCGCCGTCTTTCGCGGGATCCGACCTAAGACTCCCCGAGTTCCGTGGATGAACTCCGGAGAAGGCCCGTCGGACGACTCCCGCACTATTTCCTACGCGGGAGACTTCCACCGATGCTATGGTAACCAGAATCTATTCTATTGGATTGCCATAGTAACCAGATCTAATAGTTTTTAAGACCCAAAGGACCCCCCAAACGATCGTATCGAAAAAACACTTGTCCTATGTTGGTTCTCCCGTTGCGTAAAATATTTGTGCCAAGTTTGGTTGAAATCAGTCCAGAGGTGTAGGAGGAGATGTGGAAGACCCCAAAGAACCCCCCGAAGGATCGTATCGGAAAAAACCTACCCTAAGATTGGTTCTCCCGTTGAGTAAAATATTTGTGCCAAGTTTGGTTGAAATCGGTCCAGTGGTTTAGGAGGAGATGTGGAAGACCCCAAAGGACCCCATCGAAAAAAACACCTATCCTATGTTGGTTCTCCCGTCGCGTAAAATATTTGTGCCAAGTTTGGTTGAAATCGGTCCAGTGGTTTAGGAGGAGATGTGGAAGACCCCAAAGGACCCCATCGAAAAAACACCTATCCTATGTTGGTTCTCCCGTTGCGTACAATTTTGTGCCAAGTTTGGTTGAAATCGGTCCAGTGGTTTAGGAGGAGATGTGGAAGACCCCAAAATAACTCCCCAAAGGACCCCATAGAAAAAACACCTATCCTATGTTTTTCTCCCGTCGCGTAAAATATTTGTGCCAAGTTTGGTTGAAATCGGTCCAGTGGTTTAGGGAGGAGATGTGGAACATACATACAATGGGGGGGGGTTGCCCCTTATGAGTGAAAGTTTTTAAAACCGTTTCTTAGTGAGCACCTAAGACCTATGATGAAGCTATGTTCAAAGTTTCATTGATATCCATTCAGTAGTTTTTGCTCTACGTTGATTCTATGTCAGTCAGTCAGGCAAACTTCCCCCCCTTTTTCCCTCTTTAAAGGTCGAATTTCCAAAAATCCCTTCTTAGCGGATGCCTACATCACATAAGGAACCTACATGCCAAATTTCAAGTTTCTAGGTGTTATAGTTTCGGAGATTTCGTGATGAATCAGTCAGTGAGTCAGTGGTATTTCTCTTTTATATATATAGACTAGCAAAATACCCGTGCTTCGCTACGGAGTTTCACGTTGTACGTAATTGTACAATTATTGCTCGCTTAATAGTATAGGAATAGATAGATTGTACAAATTCTCAACTCTTAGTTTGTTTATTTACATTCAGAGCAACAGCTATTTATTATTTATTTCGAGAAAATCGTTAGAGCCGTTTCCGAGAAAAAAAGGACATACATTTATTAATTAATTGAACTTCGAACTTTTCTTGACTACAAGAACCTGCAAACAATGAAGTTTTCTTCAATTTAAAACAATGATTAAAAACTCAGGACTAAATGTATTCGGGGTTTCCAGTAAACTCAACCACTTCATTTACCAAGTATGCAATTCCTGCGATAAATTTCAGTATTTGGTTTTTTGCCCCTTTGGAGTGAAAGTTTTTAAAACCGTTTCTTAGTGAGCATCTAAGACCTATGATGAAGCTACGTTCAAAGTTTCATTGATATCCACTCAGTGGTTTCAGAGATATCGTGATCAGTGAGTCAGTCAGTGGTATTTGGCTTATATAGATATCTATATCTAGCCGATTTACCAAGTGCTGCTCTGGTTCATAATTTATTCATAGGCTCATAGGCACCTATTCTTGTTCTAACGTTATATTACTTGTATATTGTATAATCTTCCTTATATTGTTACGTTCGCATTCTCACTGGAGGAATACTCTGTAGCGCACCTGTTTAAGAACATGTCATAAACTGTATTCTTATATCTGGAAAAGAATTCTGTTGCGCGTGATGCTCCTGCTCGATTTCTAACTCTGGGAGAGGGCGAACAGCTAAATTAGTTTTCAATAAAATGTCTACAGTACTTGCACACGCTGCGTATTTACTGTCTTTTATAATTCATTGTGTTAATGTTGAAATAAGGCATTTGTTAAATTAGTGTCTCCTAAACTTATTCTAACAATACAATACCTCTATAGAATTCAGGTTATCAATTTTTAAATTCAAACTGAAGCAAGTGCATTTATATTGTCTGAACACTATGATCTGAATACATTCGCTATCAAAACTTTGTTTTTTATACTCGCTTATAACTTACTTCGATCTTAACTTATCCACTTTTAAATTCAAACTGAAACAACTCTGAATTCACACACTATTAAGAAGTTTCGTAAGATGCATACACCACCTTTGATATCACAACCTATATCTTTATTTATAAGAACTGTGGACTATGGCCCCGCCGTCTTTCGCGGGATCCGACCTAAGACTCCCCGAGTTCCGTGGATGAACTCCGGAGAAGGCCCGTCGGACGACTCCCGCGCTATTTCCTACGCGGGAGACTTCCACCGATGCTATGGTAACCAGAATCTATTCTATTGGGTTGCCATAGTAAGCAGATCTAATAGTTTTTAAGACCCAAAGGACCCCCCAAAGGATCGTATCGAAAAAACACTTGTCCTATGTTGGTTCTCCCGTTGCGTAAAATATTTGTGCCAAGTTTGGTAGAAATCGGTCCAGAGGTTTAGGAGGAGATGTGGAAGACCCCAAAGGACCCCCCGAAGGATCGTATCGGAAAAAACCTACCCTAAGATTGGTTCTCCCGTTGAGTAAAATATTTGTGCCAAGTTTGGTTGAAATCGGTCCAGTGGTTTAGGAGGAGATGTGGAAGACCCCAAAGGACCCCATCGAAAAAAAACACCTATCCTATGTTGGTTCTCCCGTCGCGTAAAATATTTGTGCCAAGTTTGGTTGAAATCGGTCCAGTGGTTTAGGAGGAGATGTGGAAGACCCCAAAGGACCCCATCGAAAAAACACCTATCCTATGTTGGTTCTCCCGTTGCGTAAAATATTTGTGCCAAGTTTGGTTGAAATCGGTCCAGTGGTTTAGGAGGAGATGTGGAAGACCCCAAAATAACTCCCCAAAGGACCCCATAGAAAAAACACCTATCCTATGTTGGTTCTCCCGTCGCGTAAAATATTTGTGCCAAGTTTGGTTGAAATCGGCCCAGTGGTTTAGGGAGGAGATGTGGAACATACATACAATGGGGGGGGGTTGCCCCTTATGAGTGAAAGTTTTTAAAACCGTTTCTTAGTGAGCACCTAAGACCTATGATGAAGCTATGTTCAAAGTTTCATTGATATCCATTCAGTAGTTTTTGCTCTACGTTGATTCTATGTCAGTCAGTCAGGCAAACTTCCGCCCCTTTTTCCCTCTTTAAAGGTCGAATTTCCAAAAATCCCTTCTTAGCGGATACCTACATCACATAAGGAACCTACATGCCAAATTTCAAGTTTCTAGGTGTTATAGTTTCGGAGATTTCGTGATGAATCAGTCAGTGGTATTTCTCTTTTATATATATAGACTAGCAAAATACCCGTGCTTCGCTACGGAGTTTCACGTTGTACGTAATTGTACAATTATTGCTCGCTTAATAGTATAGGAATAGATAGATTGTACAAATTCTCAACTCTGTTTGTTTATTTACATTCAGAGCAACAGCTATTTATTATTTATTTCGAGAAAATCGTTAGAGCCGTTTCCGAGAAAAAAAGGACATACATTTATTAATTAATTGAACTTCGAACTTTTCTTGACTACAAGAACCTGCAAACAATGAAGTTTTCTTCAATTTAAAACAATGATTAAAAACTCAGGACTAAATGTATTCGGGGTTTCCAGTAAACTCAACCACTTCATTTACCAAGTATGCAATTCCTGCGATAAATTTCAGTATTTGGTTTTTTGCCCCTTTGGAGTGAAAGTTTTTAAAACCGTTTCTTAGTGAGCATCTAAGACCTATGATGAAGCTACGTTCAAAGTTTCATTGATATCCACTCAGTGGTTTCAGAGATATCGTGATCAGTGAGTCAGTCAGTGGTATTTGGCTTATATAGATATCTATATCTAGCCGATTTACCAAGTGCTGCTCTGGTTCATAATTTATTCATAGGCTCATAGGCACCTATTCTTGTTCTAACGTTATATTACTTGTATATTGTATAATCTTCCTTATATTGTTACGTTCGCATTCTCACTGGAGGAATACTCTGTAGCGCACCTGTTTAAGAACATGTCATAAACTGTATTCTTATATCTGGAAAAGAATTCTGTTGCGCGTGATGCTCCTGCTCGATTTCTAACTCTGGGAGAGGGCGAACAGCTAAATTAGTTTTCAATAAAATGTCTACAGTACTTGCACACGCTGCGTATTTACTGTCTTTTATAATTCATTGTGTTAATGTTGAAATAAGGCATTTGTTAAATTAGTGTCTCCTAAACTTATTCTAACAATACAATACCTCTATAGAATTCAGGTTATCAATTTTTAAATTCAAACTGAAGCAAGTGCATTTATATTGTCTGAACACTATGATCTGAATACATTCGCTATCAAAACTTTGTTTTTTATACTCGCTTATAACTTACTTCGATCTTAACTTATCCACTTTTAAATTCAAACTGAAACAACTCTGAATTCACACACTATTAAGAAGTTTCGTAAGATGCATACACCACCTTTGATATCACAACCTATATCTTTATTTATAAGAACTGTGGACTATGGCCCCGCCGTCTTTCGCGGGATCCGACCTAAGACTCCCCGAGTTCCGTGGATGAACTCCGGAGAAGGCCCGTCGGACGACTCCCGCGCTATTTCCTACGCGGGAGACTTCCACCGATGCTATGGTAACCAGAATCTATTCTATTGGGTTGCCATAGTAAGCAGATCTAATAGTTTTTAAGACCCAAAGGACCCCCCAAAGGATCGTATCGAAAAAACACTTGTCCTATGTTGGTTCTCCCGTTGCGTAAAATATTTGTGCCAAGTTTGGTAGAAATCGGTCCAGAGGTTTAGGAGGAGATGTGGAAGACCCCAAAGGACCCCCCGAAGGATCGTATCGGAAAAAACCTACCCTAAGATTGGTTCTCCCGTTGAGTAAAATATTTGTGCCAAGTTTGGTTGAAATCGGTCCAGTGGTTTAGGAGGAGATGTGGAAGACCCCAAAGGACCCCATCGAAAAAAAACACCTATCCTATGTTGGTTCTCCCGTCGCGTAAAATATTTGTGCCAAGTTTGGTTGAAATCGGTCCAGTGGTTTAGGAGGAGATGTGGAAGACCCCAAAGGACCCCATCGAAAAAACACCTATCCTATGTTGGTTCTCCCGTTGCGTAAAATATTTGTGCCAAGTTTGGTTGAAATCGGTCCAGTGGTTTAGGAGGAGATGTGGAAGACCCCAAAATAACTCCCCAAAGGACCCCATAGAAAAAACACCTATCCTATGTTGGTTCTCCCGTCGCGTAAAATATTTGTGCCAAGTTTGGTTGAAATCGGCCCAGTGGTTTAGGGAGGAGATGTGGAACATACATACAATGGGGGGGGGTTGCCCCTTATGAGTGAAAGTTTTTAAAACCGTTTCTTAGTGAGCACCTAAGACCTATGATGAAGCTATGTTCAAAGTTTCATTGATATCCATTCAGTAGTTTTTGCTCTACGTTGATTCTATGTCAGTCAGTCAGGCAAACTTCCGCCCCTTTTTCCCTCTTTAAAGGTCGAATTTCCAAAAATCCCTTCTTAGCGGATACCTACATCACATAAGGAACCTACATGCCAAATTTCAAGTTTCTAGGTGTTATAGTTTCGGAGATTTCGTGATGAATCAGTCAGTGGTATTTCTCTTTTATATATATAGACTAGCAAAATACCCGTGCTTCGCTACGGAGTTTCACGTTGTACGTAATTGTACAATTATTGCTCGCTTAATAGTATAGGAATAGATAGATTGTACAAATTCTCAACTCTGTTTGTTTATTTACATTCAGAGCAACAGCTATTTATTATTTATTTCGAGAAAATCGTTAGAGCCGTTTCCGAGAAAAAAAAGGACATACATTTATTAATTAATTGAACTTCGAAATTTTCTCGACTGTAAGAACCTGCAAACAACAAAGTTTTTCAATTTAAAACGATGATTAAAAACTCAGAACTAAATGTATTCGGGGCTTCCAATAAACTGAGATGTCAACCACTTCATTTACAAAGTATGCAATTCCCGCGATAAATTTCATTATTTGGTTTTTTGCCCCTTTGGAGTGAAAGTTTTTAAAACCGTTTCTTAGTGAGCATCTAAGACCTATGATGAAGCTACGTTCAAAGTTTCATTGATATCCACTCAGTGGTTTCAGAGATATCGTGATCAGTGAGTCAGTCAGTGGTATTTGGCTTATATAGATATCTATATCTAGCCGATTTACCAAGTGCTGCTCTGGTTCATAATTTATTCATAGGCTCATAGGCACCTATTCTTGTTCTAACGTTATATTACTTGTATATTGTATAATCTTCCTTATATTGTTACGTTCGCATTCTCACTGGAGGAATACTCTGTAGCGCACCTGTTTAAGAACATGTCATAAACTGTATTCTTATATCTGGAAAAGAATTCTGTTGCGCGTGATGCTCCTGCTCGATTTCTAACTCTGGGAGAGGGCGAACAGCTAAATTAGTTTTCAATAAAATGTCTACAGTACTTGCACACGCTGCGTATTTACTGTCTTTTATAATTCATTGTGTTAATGTTGAAATAAGGCATTTGTTAAATTAGTGTCTCCTAAACTTATTCTAACAATACAATACCTCTATAGATTTCAGCTTATCAATTTTTAAATTCAAACTGAAGCAAGTGCATTTATATTGTCTGAACACTATGATCTGAATACATTTGCTATCAAAACTTTGTTTTTTATACTCGCTTATAACTTACTTCGATCTTAACTTATCCACTTTTAAATTCAAACTGAAACAACTCTGAATTCACACACTATTAAGAAGTTTCTTAAGATGCATACACCACCTTTGATATCACAACCTATATCTTTATTTATAAGAACCGTGGACTATGGCCCCGCCGTCTTTCGCGGGATCCGACCTAAGACTCCCCGAGTTCCGTGGATGAACTCCGGAGAAGGCCCGTCGGACGACTCCCGCACTATTTCCTACGCGGGAGACTTCCACCGATGCTATGGTAACCAGAATCTATTCTATTGGATTGCCATAGTAACCAGATCTAATAGTTTTTAAGACCCAAAGGACCCCCCAAACGATCGTATCGAAAAAACACTTGTCCTATGTTGGTTCTCCCGTTGCGTAAAATGTTTGTGCCAAGTTTGGTTGAAATCAGTCCAGAGGTTTAGGAGGAGATGTGGAAGACCCCAAAGAACCCCCCGAAGGATCGTATCGGAAAAAACCTACCCTAAGATTGGTTCTCCCGTTGAGTAAAATATTTGTGCCAAGTTTGGTTGAAATCGGTCCAGTGGTTTAGGAGGAGATGTGGAAGACCCCAAAGGACCCCATCGAAAAAAAACACCTATCCTATGTTGGTTCTCCCGTCGCGTAAAATATTTGTGCCAAGTTTGGTTGAAATCGGTCCAGTGGTTTAGGAGGAGATGTGGAAGACCCCAAAGGACCCCATCGAAAAAACACCTATCCTATGTTGGTTCTCCCGTTGCGTAAAATATTTGTGCCAAGTTTGGTTGAAATCGGTCCAGTGGTTTAGGAGGAGATGTGGAAGACCCCAAAATAACTCCCCAAAGGACCCCATAGAAAAAACACCTATCCTATGTTGGTTCTCCCGTCGCGTAAAATATTTGTGCCAAGTTTGGTTGAAATCGGCCCAGTGGTTTAGGGAGGAGATGTGGAACATACATACAATGGGGGGGGGGTTGCCCCTTATGAGTGAAAGTTTTTAAAACCGTTTCTTAGTGAGCACCTAAGACCTATGATGAAGCTATGTTCAAAGTTTCATTGATATCCATTCAGTAGTTTTTGCTCTACGTTGATTCTATGTCAGTCAGTCAGGCAAACTTCCGCCCCTTTTTCCCTCTTTAAAGGTCGAATTTCCAAAAATCCCTTCTTAGCGGATACCTACATCACATAAGGAACCTACATGCCAAATTTCAAGTTTCTAGGTGTTATAGTTTCGGAGATTTCGTGATGAATCAGTCAGTGAGTCAGTGGTATTTCTCTTTTATATATATAGACTAGCAAAATACCCGTGCTTCGCTACGGAGTTTCACGTTGTACGTAATTGTACAATTATTGCTCGCTTAATAGTATAGGAATAGATAGATTGTACAAATTCTCAACTCTTAGTTTGTTTATTTACATTCAGAGCAACAGCTATTTATTATTTATTTCGAGAAAATCGTTAGAGCCGTTTCCGAGAAAAAAAGGACATACATTTAATTGAACTTCGAAATTTTCTTGACTACAAGAACCTGCAAACAATGAAGTTTTCTTCAATTTAAAACAATGATTAAAAACTCAGGACTAAATGTATTCGGGGTTTCCAGTAAACTCAACCACTTCATTTACCAAGTATGCAATTCCTGCGATAAATTTCAGTATTTGGTTTTTTGCCCCTTTGGAGTGAAAGTTTTTAAAACCGTTTCTTAGTGAGCATCTAAGACCTATGATGAAGCTACGTTCAAAGTTTCATTGATATCCACTCAGTGGTTTCAGAGATATCGTGATCAGTGAGTCAGTCAGTGGTATTTGGCTTATATAGATATCTATATCTAGCCGATTTACCAAGTGCTGCTCTGGTTCATAATTTATTCATAGGCTCATAGGCACCTATTCTTGTTCTAACGTTATATTACTTGTATATTGTATAATCTTCCTTATATTGTTACGTTCGCATTCTCACTGGAGGAATACTCTGTAGCGCACCTGTTTAAGAACATGTCATAAACTGTATTCTTATATCTGGAAAAGAATTCTGTTGCGCGTGATGCTCCTGCTCGATTTCTAACTCTGGGAGAGGGCGAACAGCTAAATTAGTTTTCAATAAAATGTCTACAGTACTTGCACACGCTGCGTATTTACTGTCTTTTATAATTCATTGTGTTAATGTTGAAATAAGGCATTTGTTAAATTAGTGTCTCCTAAACTTATTCTAACAATACAATACCTCTATAGAATTCAGGTTATCAATTTTTAAATTCAAACTGAAGCAAGTGCATTTATATTGTCTGAACACTATGATCTGAATACATTCGCTATCAAAACTTTGTTTTTTATACTCGCTTATAACTTACTTCGATCTTAACTTATCCACTTTTAAATTCAAACTGAAACAACTCTGAATTCACACACTATTAAGAAGTTTCGTAAGATGCATACACCACCTTTGATATCACAACCTATATCTTTATTTATAAGAACTGTGGACTATGGCCCCGCCGTCTTTCGCGGGATCCGACCTAAGACTCCCCGAGTTCCGTGGATGAACTCCGGAGAAGGCCCGTCGGACGACTCCCGCGCTATTTCCTACGCGGGAGACTTCCACCGATGCTATGGTAACCAGAATCTATTCTATTGGGTTGCCATAGTAAGCAGATCTAATAGTTTTTAAGACCCAAAGGACCCCCCAAAGGATCGTATCGAAAAAACACTTGTCCTATGTTGGTTCTCCCGTTGCGTAAAATATTTGTGCCAAGTTTGGTAGAAATCGGTCCAGAGGTTTAGGAGGAGATGTGGAAGACCCCAAAGGACCCCCCGAAGGATCGTATCGGAAAAAACCTACCCTAAGATTGGTTCTCCCGTTGAGTAAAATATTTGTGCCAAGTTTGGTTGAAATCGGTCCAGTGGTTTAGGAGGAGATGTGGAAGACCCCAAAGGACCCCATCGAAAAAAAACACCTATCCTATGTTGGTTCTCCCGTCGCGTAAAATATTTGTGCCAAGTTTGGTTGAAATCGGTCCAGTGGTTTAGGAGGAGATGTGGAAGACCCCAAAGGACCCCATCGAAAAAACACCTATCCTATGTTGGTTCTCCCGTTGCGTAAAATATTTGTGCCAAGTTTGGTTGAAATCGGTCCAGTGGTTTAGGAGGAGATGTGGAAGACCCCAAAATAACTCCCCAAAGGACCCCATAGAAAAAACACCTATCCTATGTTGGTTCTCCCGTCGCGTAAAATATTTGTGCCAAGTTTGGTTGAAATCGGCCCAGTGGTTTAGGGAGGAGATGTGGAACATACATACAATGGGGGGGGGTTGCCCCTTATGAGTGAAAGTTTTTAAAACCGTTTCTTAGTGAGCACCTAAGACCTATGATGAAGCTATGTTCAAAGTTTCATTGATATCCATTCAGTAGTTTTTGCTCTACGTTGATTCTATGTCAGTCAGTCAGGCAAACTTCCGCCCCTTTTTCCCTCTTTAAAGGTCGAATTTCCAAAAATCCCTTCTTAGCGGATACCTACATCACATAAGGAACCTACATGCCAAATTTCAAGTTTCTAGGTGTTATAGTTTCGGAGATTTCGTGATGAATCAGTCAGTGGTATTTCTCTTTTATATATATAGACTAGCAAAATACCCGTGCTTCGCTACGGAGTTTCACGTTGTACGTAATTGTACAATTATTGCTCGCTTAATAGTATAGGAATAGATAGATTGTACAAATTCTCAACTCTGTTTGTTTATTTACATTCAGAGCAACAGCTATTTATTATTTATTTCGAGAAAATCGTTAGAGCCGTTTCCGAGAAAAAAAGGACATACATTTATTAATTAATTGAACTTCGAACTTTTCTTGACTACAAGAACCTGCAAACAATGAAGTTTTCTTCAATTTAAAACAATGATTAAAAACTCAGGACTAAATGTATTCGGGGTTTCCAGTAAACTCAACCACTTCATTTACCAAGTATGCAATTCCTGCGATAAATTTCAGTATTTGGTTTTTTGCCCCTTTGGAGTGAAAGTTTTTAAAACCGTTTCTTAGTGAGCATCTAAGACCTATGATGAAGCTACGTTCAAAGTTTCATTGATATCCACTCAGTGGTTTCAGAGATATCGTGATCAGTGAGTCAGTCAGTGGTATTTGGCTTATATAGATATCTATATCTAGCCGATTTACCAAGTGCTGCTCTGGTTCATAATTTATTCATAGGCTCATAGGCACCTATTCTTGTTCTAACGTTATATTACTTGTATATTGTATAATCTTCCTTATATTGTTACGTTCGCATTCTCACTGGAGGAATACTCTGTAGCGCACCTGTTTAAGAACATGTCATAAACTGTATTCTTATATCTGGAAAAGAATTCTGTTGCGCGTGATGCTCCTGCTCGATTTCTAACTCTGGGAGAGGGCGAACAGCTAAATTAGTTTTCAATAAAATGTCTACAGTACTTGCACACGCTGCGTATTTACTGTCTTTTATAATTCATTGTGTTAATGTTGAAATAAGGCATTTGTTAAATTAGTGTCTCCTAAACTTATTCTAACAATACAATACCTCTATAGAATTCAGGTTATCAATTTTTAAATTCAAACTGAAGCAAGTGCATTTATATTGTCTGAACACTATGATCTGAATACATTCGCTATCAAAACTTTGTTTTTTATACTCGCTTATAACTTACTTCGATCTTAACTTATCCACTTTTAAATTCAAACTGAAACAACTCTGAATTCACACACTATTAAGAAGTTTCGTAAGATGCATACACCACCTTTGATATCACAACCTATATCTTTATTTATAAGAACTGTGGACTATGGCCCCGCCGTCTTTCGCGGGATCCGACCTAAGACTCCCCGAGTTCCGTGGATGAACTCCGGAGAAGGCCCGTCGGACGACTCCCGCGCTATTTCCTACGCGGGAGACTTCCACTGATGCTATGGTAACCAGAATCTATTCTATTGGGTTGCCATAGTAACCAGATCTAATAGTTTTTAAGACCCAAAGTATCGTATCGAAAAAACACTTGTCCTATGTTGGTTCTCCCGTTGCGTAAAATATTTCTGCCAAGTTTGGTTGAAATCGGTCCAGAGGTTTAGGAGGAGATGTGGAACATACATACAATGGGGGGGGGTTTGCCCCTTATGAGTGAAAGTTTTTAAAACCGTTTCTTAGTGAGCACCTAAGACCTATGATGAAGCTATGTTCAAAGTTTCATTGATATCCATTCAGTAGTTTTTGCTCTACGTTGATTCTATGTCAGTCAGTCAGGCAAACGTCCCCCCCTTTTTCCCTCTTTAAAGGTCGAATTTCCAAAAATCCCTTCTTAGCGGATACCTACATCACATAAGGAACCTACATGCCAAATTTCAAGTTTCTAGGTGTTATAGTTTCGGAGAGTTCGTGATGAATCAGTCAGTGAGTCAGTGGTATTTCTCTTTTATATATATAGACTAGCAAAATACCCGTGCTTCGCTACGGAGTTTCACGTTGTACGTAATTGTACAATTATTGCTCGCTTAATAGTATAGGAATAGATAGATTGTACAAATTCTCAACTCTTAGTTTGTTTATTTACATTCAGAGCAACAGCTATTTATTATTTATTTCGAGAAAATCGTTAGAGCCATTTTGCGAGAAAAAAAGGACATACATTTATTAATTAATTGAACTTCGAACTTTTCTCGACTGTAAGAACCTGCAAACAACAAAGTTTTCTTCAATTTAAAACGATGATTAAAAACTCAGAACTGAATGTATTCGGGGTTTCCAATAAACTGAGATGTCAACCACTTCATTTACAAAGTATGCAATTCCCGCGATAAATTTCATTATTTGGTTTTTTGCCCCTTTGGAGTGAAAGTTTTTAAAACTGTTTCTTAGTGAGCACCTAAGACCTATGATGAAGCTACGTTCAAAGTTTCATTGATATCCATTCAGTGCTTTCAGAGATATCGTGATCAGTGAGTCAGTCAGTGGTATTTGGCTTATATCTATATCTAGCCGATTTACCCAGCGTTGCTCGGGTTCATAATTTATTCATAGGCTCCTAGGCACCTATTCTTGTTCTAACGTTATATTACTTGTATATTGTATATTCTTCCTTATATTGTTACATTCGCATTCTCACTGGAGGAATATTCTGTAGCGCACCTGTTTAAGAACATGTCATAAACTGTATTCTTATATCTGGAGAAGAATTCTGTTGCGCGGGATGCTCCTGCTCGATTTCTAACTCTGGGAGAGGGCGAACAGCTAAATTAGTTTTCAATAAAATGTCTACAGTACTTGCACACGCTGCGTATTTACTGTCTTTTATAATTCATTGTGTTAATGTTGAAATAAGGCATTTGTGAAATTAGTGTCTCCTAAACTTATTCTAACAATACAATACCTCTATAGATTTCAGCTTATCAATTTTTAAATTCAAACTGAAGCAAGTGCATTTATATTGTCTGAACACTATGATCTGAATACATTTGCTATCAAAACTTTGTTTTTTATACTCGCTTATAACTTACTTCGATCTTAACTTATCCACTTTTAAATTCAAACTGAAACAACTCTGAATTCACACACTATTAAGAAGTTTCTTAAGATGCATACACCACCTTTGATATCACAACCTATATCTTTATTTATAAGAACCGTGGACTATGGCCCCGCCGTCTTTCGCGGGATTCGACCTAAGTCTCCCCGAGTTCCGTGGATGAACTCCGGAGAAGGCCCGTCGGACGACTCCTGCGCTATTTCCTACACGGGAGACTTCCACCGATGCTATGGTAACCAGAATCTATTCTATTGGGTTGCCATAGTAACCAGATCTAATAGTTTTTAAGACCCAAAGGACTCCCCAAAGGATCGTATCGAAAAAACACTTGTCCTATGTTGGTTCTCCCGTTGCGTAAAATATTTGTGCCAAGTTTGGTTGAAATCGGTCCAGAGGTTAAGAGGAGATGTGGAAGACCCCAAAGGACCCCCCGAAGGATCGTATCGGAAAAAACCTACCCTAAGATTGGTTCTCCCGTTGAGTAAAATATTTGTGCCAAGTTTGGTTGAAATCGGTCCAGTGGTTTAGGAGGATGTGGAAGACCCCAAAGGACCCCATCGAAAAAAAAACACCTATCCTATGTTGGTTCTCCCGTCGCGTAAAATATTTGTGCCAAGTTTGGTTGAAATCGGTCCAGTGGTTTAGGAGGAGATGTGGAAGACCCCAAAGGACCCCATCGAAAAAACACCTATCCTATGTTGGTTCTCCCGTTGCGTACAATATTTGTGCCAAGTTTGGTTGAAATCGGTCCAGTGGTTTAGGAGGAGATGTGGAAGACCCCAAAATAACTCCCCAAAGGACCCCATAGAAAAACACCTATCCTATGTTGGTTCTCCCATCGCGTAAAATATTTGTGCCAAGTTTGGTTGAAATCGGTCCAGTGGTTTAGGGAGGAGATGTGGAACATACATACAATGGGGGGGGGTTTGCCCCTTATGAGTGAAAGTTTTTAAAACCGTTTCTTAGTGAGCACCTAAGACCTATGATGAAGCTATGTTCAAAGTTTCATTGATATCCATTCAGTAGTTTTTGCTCTACGTTGATTCTATGTCAGTCAGTCAGGCAAACTTCCCCCCCTTTTTCCCTCTTTAAAGGTCGAATTTCCAAAAATCCCTTCTTAGCGGATGCCGACATCACATAAGGAACCTACATGCCAAATTTCAAGTTTCTAGGTGTTATATTTTCGGAGATTTCGTGATGAATCAGTCAGTGAGTCAGTGGTATTTCTCTTTTATATATATAGACTAGCAAAATACCCGTGCTTCGCTACGGAGTTTCACGTTGTACGTAATTGTACAATTATTGCTCGCTTAATAGTATAGGATTAGATAGATTGTACAAATTCTCAACTCTTAGTTTGTTTATTTATATTCATAGCAACAGCTATTTATTATTTATTTCGAGAAAATCGTTAGAGCCGTTTCCGAGAAAAAAAGGACATACATTTATTAATTAATTGAACTTCGAAATTTTCTCGACTGTAAGAACCTGCAAACAACAAAGTTTTTCAATTTAAAACGATGATTAAAAACTCAGAACTAAATGTATTCGGGGTTTCCAATAATCTGAGATGTCAACCACTTCATTTACAAAGTATGCAATTCCCGCGATAAATTTCATTATTTGGTTTTTTGCCCCTTAGGAGTGAAAGTTTTTAAAACTGTTTCTTAGTGAGCACCTAAGACCTTTGATGAAGCTACGTTCAAAGTTTCATTGATATTCATTCAGTGCTTTCAGAGATATCGTGATCAGTGAGTCAGTCAGTGGTATTTGGCTTATATCTATATCTAGCCGATTTACCCAGCGTTGCTCGGGTTCATAATTTATTCATAGGCTCCTAGGCACCTATTCTTGTTCTAACGTTAAGTTACTTGTATATTGTATATTCTTCCTTATATTGTTACGTTCGCATTCTCACTGGAGGAATACTCTGTAGCGCACCTGTTTAAGAACATGTCATAAACTGTATTCTTATATCTGGAGAAGAATTCTGTTGCGCGGGATGCTCCTGCTCGATTTCTAACTCTGGGAGAGGGCGAACAGCTAAATTAGTTTTCAATAAAATGTCTACAGTACTTGCACACGCTGCGTATTTACTGTCTTTTATAATTCATTGTGTTAATGTTGAAATAAGGCATTTGTGAAATTAGTGTCTCCTAAACTTATTCTAACAATACAATACCTCTATAGATTTCAGCTTATCAATTTTCAAATTCAAACTGAAGCAAGTGCATTTATATTGTCTGAACACTATGATCTGAATACATTTGCTATCAAAACTTTGTTTTTTATACTCGCTTATAACTTACTTCGATCTTAATTTATCCACTTTTAAATTCAAACTGAAACAACTCTGAATTCACACACTATTAAGAAGTTTCTTAAGATGCATACACCACCTTTGATATCACAACCTATATCTTTATTTATAAGAACCGTGGACTATGGCCCCGCCGTCTTTCGCGGGATCCGACCTAAGACTCCCCGAGTTCCGTGGCTGAACTCCGGAGAAGGCCCGTCGGACGACTCCCGCGCTATTTCCTACGCGGGAGACTTCCACCGATGCTATGGTAACCAGAATCTATTCTATTGGGTTGCCATAGTAACCAGATCTAATAGTTTTTAAGACCCAAAGGATCGTATCGAAAAAACACTTGTCCTATGTTGGTTCTCCCGTTGCGTAAAATATTTGTGCCAAGTTTGGTTGAAATCGGTCCAGAGGTTAAGAGGAGATGTGGAAGACACCAAAGGACCCCCCGAAGGATCGTATCGGAAAAACCCTACCCTAAGATTGGTTCTCCCGTTGAGTAAAATATTTGTGCCAAGTTTGGTTGAAATCGGTCCAGTGGTTTAGGAGGAGATGTGGAAGACCCCAAAGGACCCCATCGAAAAAAAAACACCTATCCTATGTTGGTTCTCCCGTCGCGTAAAATATTTGTGCCAAGTTTGGTTGAAATCGGTCCAGTGGTTTAGGAGGAGATGTGGAAGACCCCAAAGGACCCCATCGAAAAAACACCTATCCTATGTTGGTTCTCCCGTTGCGTAAAATATTTGTGCCAAGTTTGGTTGAAATCGGTCCAGTGGTTTAGGAGGAGATGTGGAAGACCCCAAAATAACTCCCCAAAGGACCCCATAGAAAAAACACCTATCCTATGTTGGTTCTCCCGTCGCGTAAAATTTTGTGCCAAGTTTGGTTGAAATCGGTCCAGTGGTTTAGGGAGGAGATGTGGAACATACATACAATGGGGGGGGGGGGGGGTTGCCCCTTATGAGTGAAAGTTTTTAAAACCGTTTCTTAGTGAGCACCTAAGACCTATGATGAAGCTATGTTCAAAGTTTCATTGATATCCATTCATTAGTTTTTACTCTACGTTGATTCTATGTCAGTCAGTCAGGCAAACTTCCCCCCCTTTTTCCCTCTTTAAAGGTCGAATTTCCAAAAATCCCTACTTAGCGGATGCCTACATCACATAAGGAACCTACATGCCAAATTTCAAGTTTCTAGGTGTTATATTTTCGGAGATTTCGTGATGAATCAGTCAGTGAGTCAGTGGTATTTCTCTTTTATATATATAGACTAGCAAAATACCCGTGCTTCGCTACGGAGTTTCACGTTGTACGTAATTGTACAATTATTGCTCGCTTAATAGTATAGGAATAGATAGATTGTACAAATTCTCAACTCTTAGTTTGTTTATTTACATTCAGAGCAACAGCTATTTATTATTTATTTCGAGAAAATCGTTAGAGCCGTTTCCGAGAAAAAAAGGACATACATTTATTAATTAATTGAACTTCAAAATTTTCTTGACTACAAGAACCTGCAAACAATGAAGTTTTCTTCAATTTAAAACAATGATTAAAAACTCAGGACTAAATGTATTCGGGGTTTCCAGTAAACTCAACCACTTCATTTACCAAGTATGCAATTCCTGCGATAAATTTCAGTATTTGGTTTTTTGCCCCTTTGGAGTGAAAGTTTTTAAAACCATTTCTTAGTGAGCATCTAAGACCTATGATGAAGCTACGTTCAAAGTTTCATTGATATCCACACAGTGGTTTCAGAGATATCGTGATCAGTGAGTCAGTCAGTGGTATTTGGCTTATATAGATATCTATATCTAGCCGATTTACCAAGTGCTGCTCTGGTTCATAATTTATTCATAGGCTCATAGGCACCTATTCTTGTTCTAACGTTATATTACTTGTATATTGTATAATCTTCCTTATATTGTTACGTTCGCATTCTCACTGGAGGAATACTCTGTAGCGCACCTGTTTAAGAACATGTCATAAACTGTATTCTTATATCTGGAAAAGAATTCTGTTGCGCGTGATGCTCCTGCTCGATTTCTACCTCTGGGAGAGGGCGAACAGCTAAATTAGTTTTCAATAAAATGTCTACAGTACTTGCACGCGCTGCGTATTTACTGTCTTTTATAATTCATTGTGTTAATGTTGAAATAAGGCATTTGTTAAATTAGTGTCTCCTAAACTTATTCTAACAATACAATACCTCTATAGATTTCAGCTTATCAATTTTTAAATTCAAACTGCAAGTGCATTTATATTGTCTGAACACTATGATCTGAATACATTCGCTATCAAAACTTTGTTTTTTATACTTGCTTATAACTTACTTCGATCTTAGCTTATCCACTTTTAAATTCAAACTGAAACAACTCTGAATTCACACACTATTAAGAAGTTTCTTAAGATGCATACACCACCTTTGATATCATAACCTATATCTTTATTTACAAGAACCGTGGATTCTGGCCCCGCCGTCTTTCGCGGGATCCGACCTAAGACTCCCCGGGTTCCGTGGATGAACTCCGGGGAAGGCTCGTCAGACGACTCCCGCGCTATTTCCTACGCGGGACACTTCCACCGATGCTATGGTAACCAGAATCTGTTCTATTGAGTTGCCATAGTAACCAGACCTAATAGTTTTTTTTTACCCAAAGGACCCCCCAGAGAATCGTATCGAAAAAACACCTGTCCTATGTTGGTTCTCCCGTTGCGTAAAATATTTGTGCCAAGTTTGGTTGAAATCGGTCCAGTGGTTTAGGGAGGAGATGTGGAACATACATACAATGGCGGGGGGGTTTGCCCCTTAGGAGTGCAATTTTTTAAAACCGTTTCTTAGTGAGCACCTAAGTCCTATGATGAAGCTATGTTCAAAGTTTCATTGATATCCATTCAGTAGTTTTTGCTCTACATTGATTCTATGTCAGTCAGTCAGGCAAACTTCTCCCCCCTTTTTCCCTCTTTAAAGGTCGAATTTCCAAAACCTACATGCCAAATTTCAAGTTTCTAGGTGTTATATTTTCGGAGATTTCGTGATGAATCAGTCAGTGAGTCAGTGGTATTTCTCTTTTATATATATAGCCTAGCAAAATACCCGTGCTTCGCTACGGAGTTTCACGTTGTACGTAATTGTACAATTATTGCTCGCTTAATAGTATAGGAATAGATAGATTGTACAAATTCTCAACTCTTAGTTTGTTTATTTACATTCAGAGCAACAGCTATTTATTATTTATTTCGAGAAAATCGTTAGAGCCATTTTGCGAGAAAAAAAGGACATACATTTATTAATTAATTGAACTTCGAACTTTTCTCGACTGTAAGAACCAGCAAACAACAAAGTTTTCTTCAATTTAAAACGATGATTAAAAACTCAGAACTGAATGTATTCGGGGTTTCCAATAAACTGAGATGTCAACCACTTCATTTACAAAGTATGCAATTCCCGCGATAAATTTCATTATTTGGTTTTTTGCCCCTTTGGAGTGAAAGTTTTTAAAACTGTTTCTTAGTGAGCACCTAAGACCTATGATGAAGCTACGTTCAAAGTTTCATTGATATCCATTCAGTGCTTTCAGAGATATCGTGATCAGTGAGTCAGTCAGTGGTATTTGGCTTATATCTATATCTAGCCGATTTACCCAGCGTTGCTCGGGTTCATAATTTATTCATAGGCTCCTAGGCACCTATTCTTGTTCTAACGTTATATTACTTGTATATTGTATATTCTTCCTTATATTGTTACGTTCGCATTCTCACTGGAGGAATACTCTGTAGCGCACCTGTTTAAGAACATGTCATAAACTGTATTCTTATATCTGGAGAAGAATTCTGTTGCGCGGGATGCTCCTGCTCGATTTCTAACTCTGGGAGAGGGCGAACAGCTAAATTAGTTTTCAATAAAATGTCTACAGTACTTGCACACACTGCGTATTTACTGTCTTTTATAATTCATTGTGTTAATGTTGAAATAAGGCATTTGTGAAATTAGTGTCTCCTAAACTTATTCTAACAATACAATACCTCTATAGATTTCAGCTTATCAATTTTTAAATTCAAACTGAAGCAAGTGCATTTATATTGTCTGAACACTATGATCTGAATACATTTGCTATCAAAACTTTGTTTTTTATACTCGCTTATAACTTACTTCGATCTTAACTTATCCACTTTTAAATTCAAACTGAAACAACTCTGAATTCACACACTATTAAGAAGTTTCTTAAGATGCATACACCACCTTTGATATCACAACCTATATCTTTATTTATAAGAACCGTGGACTATGGCCCCGCCCTCTTTCGCGGGATTCGACCTAAGACTCCCCGAGTTCCGTGGATGAACTCCGGAGAAGGCCCGTCGGACGACTCCCGCGCTATTTCCTACGCGGGAGACTTCCACCGATGCTATGGTAACCAGAATCTATTCTATTGGGTTGCCATAGTAACCAGATCTAATAGTTTTTAAGACCCAAAGGACTCCCCAAAGGATCGTATCGAAAAAACACTTGTCCTATGTTGGTTCTCCCGTTGCGTAAAATATTTGTGCCAAGTTTGGTTGAAATCGGTCCAGAGGTTAAGAGGAGATGTGGAAGACAACAAAGGACCCCCCGAAGGATCGTATCGGAAAAAACCTACCCTAAGATTGGTTCTCCCGTTGAGTAAAATATTTGTGCCAAGTTTGGTTGAAATCGGTCCAGTGGTTTAGGAGGAGATGTGGAAGACCCCAAAGGACCCCATCGAAAAAAAAACACCTATCCTATGTTGGTTCTCCCGTCGCGTAAAATATTTGTGCGAAGTTTGGTTGAAATCGGTCCAGTGGTTTAGGAGGAGATGTGGAAGACCCCAAAGGACCCCATCGAAAAAACACCTATCCTATGTTGGTTCTCCCGTTGCGTACAATATTTGTGCCAAGTTTGGTTGAAATCGGTCCAGTGGTTTAGGAGGAGATGTGGAAGACCCCAAAATAACTCCCCAAAGGACCCCATAGAAAAACACCTATCCTATGTTGGTTCTCCCGTCGCGTAAAATATTTGTGCCAAGTTTGGTTGAAATCGGTCCAGTGGTTTAGGGAGGAGATGTGGAACATACATACAATGGCGGGGGGGTTTGCCCCTTATGAGTGAAAGTTTTTAAAACCGTTTCTTAGTGAGCACCTAAGACCTATGATGAAGCTATGTTCAAAGTTTCATTGATATCCATTCAGTAGTTTTTGCTCTACGTTGATTCTATGTCAGTCAGTCAGGCAAACTTCCCCCCCTTTTTCCCTCTTTAAAGGTCGAATTTCCAAAAATCCCTTCTTAGCGGATGCCTACATCACATAAGGAACCTACATGCCAAATTTCAAGTTTCTAGGTGTTATAGTTTCGGAGATTTCGTGATGAATCAGTCAGTGAGTCAGTGGTATTTCTCTTTTATATATATAGACTAGCAAAATACCCGTGCTTCGCTACGGAGTTTCACGTTGTACGTAATTGTACAATTATTGCTCGCTTAATAGTATAGGAATAGATAGATTGTACAAATTCTCAACTCTTAGTTTGTTTATTTACATTCAGAGCAACAGCTATTTATTATTTATTTCGAGAAAATCGTTAGAGCCGTTTCCGAGAAAAAAAGGACATACATTTATTAATTAATTGAACTTCAAAATTTTCTCGACTGTAAGAACCTGCAAACAACAAAGTTTTCTTCAATTTAAAACAATGATTAAAAACTCAGGACTAAATGTATTCGGGGTTTCCAGTAAACTCAACCACTTCATTTACCAAGTATGCAATTCCTGTGATAAATTTCAGTATTTGGTTTTTTGCCCCTTTGGAGTGAAAGTTTTTAAAACCGTTTCTTAGTGAGCATCTAAGACCTATGATGAAGCTACGTTCAAAGTTTCATTGATATCCACTCAGTCGTTTCAGAGATATCGTGATCAGTGAGTCAGTCAGTGGTATTTGGCTTATATAGATATCTATATCTAGCCGATTTATCAAGTGCTGCTCTGGTTCATAATTTATTCATAGGCTCATAGGCACCTATTCTTGTTCTAACGTTATATTACTTGTATATTGTATAATCTTCCTTATATTGTTACGTTCGCATTCTCACTGGAGGAATACTCTGTAGCGCACCTGTTTAAGAACATGTCATAAACTGTATTCTTATATCTGGAAAAGAATTCTGTTGCGCGTGATGCTCCTGCTCGATTTCTAACTCTGGGAGAGGGCGAACAGCTAAATTAGTTTTCAATAAAATGTCTACAGTACTTGCACGCGCTGCGTATTTACTGTCTTTTATAATTCATTGTGTTAATGTTGAAATAAGGCATTTGTTAAATTAGTGTCTCCTAAACTTATTCTAACAATACAATACCTCTATAGATTTCAGCTTATCAATTTTTAAATTCAAACTGAAGCAAGTGCATTTATATTGTCTGAACACTATGATCTGAATACATTCGCTATCAAAACTTTGTTCTTTATACTTGCTTATAACTTACTTCGATCTTAACTTATCCACTTTTAAATTCAAACTGAAACAAAAAAACTCTGAATTCACTCACTATTAAGAAGTTTCTTAAGATGCATACACCACCTTTGATATCATAACCTATATCTTTATTTACAAGAACCATGGATTCTGGCCCCGCCGTCTTTCACGGGATCCGACCTAAGACTCCCCGGGTTCCGTGGATGAACTCCGGGGAAGGCTCGTCAGACGACTCCCGCGCTATTTCCTACACGGGACACTTCCACCGATGCTATGGTAACCAGAATCTGTTCTATTGAGTTGCCATAGTAACCAGACCTAATAGTTTTTTTTTGACCCAGAGGATTGTATCGAAAAAACACCTGTCCTATGTTGGTTCTCCCGTTGCGTAAAATATTTGTGCCAAGTTTGGTTGAAATCGGTCCAGTGGTTTGGGGAGGAGATGTGGAACATACATACAATGGGGGGGGGGTTTGCCCCTTATGAGTGAAAGTTTTTAAAACCGTTTCTTAGTGAGCACCTAAGACCTATGATGAAGCTATGTTCAAAGTTTCATTGATATCCATTCAGTAGTTTTTGCTCTACGTTGATTCTATGTCAGTCAGTCAGGCAAACTTCCCCCCCTTTTTCCCTCTTTAAAGGTCGAATTTCCAAAAATCCCTTCTTAGCGGATACCTACATCACATAAGGAACCTACATGCCAAATTTCAAGTTTCTAGGTGTTATAGTTCGGAGATTTCGTGATGAATCAGTCAGTGAGTCAGTGGTATTTCTCTTTTATATATATAGACTAGCAAAATACCCGCGCTTCGCTACGGAGTTTCACGTTGTACGTAATTGTACAATTATTGCTCGCTTAATAGTATAGGATTAGATAGATTGTACAAATTCTCAACTCTTAGTTTGTTTATTTATATTCATAGCAACAGCTATTTATTATTTATTTCGAGAAAATCGTTAGAGCCGTTTCCGAGAAAAAAAAGGACATACATTTATTAATTAATTGAACTTCGAAATTTTCTCGACTGTAAGAACCTGCAAACAACAAAGTTTTTCCATTTAAAACGATGATTAAAAACTCAGAAATAAATGTATTCGGGGTTTCCAATAAACTGAGATGTCAACCACTTCATTTACAAAGTATGCAATTCCCGCGATAAATTTCATTATTTGGTTTTTTGCCCCTTAGGAGTGAAAGTTTTTAAAACTGTTTCTTAGTGAGCACCTAAGACCTATGATGAAGCTACGTTAAAAGTTTCATTGATATCCATTCAGTGCTTTCAGAGATATCATGATCAGTGTGTCAGTCAGTGGTATTTGGCTTATATCTATATCTAGCCGATTTACCCAGCGTTGCTCGGGTTCATAATTTATTCATAGGCTCCTAGGCACCTATTCTTGTTCTAACGTTATATTACTTGTATATTGTATATTCTTCCTTATATTGTTACGTTCGCATTCTCACTGGAGGAATACTCTGTAGCGCACCTGTTTAAGAACATGTCATAAACTGTATTCTTATATCTGGAGAAGAATTCTGTTGCGCGGGATGCTCCTGCTCGATTTCTAACTCTGGGAGAGGGCGAACAGCTAAATTAGTTTTCAATAAAATGTCTACAGTACTTGCACACGCTGCGTATTTACTGTCTTTTATAATTCATTGTGTTAATGTTGAAATAAGGCATTTGTGAAATTAGTGTCTTCTAAACTTATTCTAACAATACAATACCTCTATAGATTTCAGCTTATCAATTTTTAAATTCAAACTGAAGCAAGTGCATTTATATTGTCTGAACACTATGATCTGAATACATTTGCTATCAAAACTTTGTTTTTTATACTCGCTTATAACTTACTTCGATCTTAACTTATCCACTTTTAAATTCAAACTGAAACAACTCTGAATTCACACACTATTAAGAAGTTTCTTAAGATGCATACACCACCTTTGATATCACAACCTATATCTTTATTTATAAGAACCGTGGACTATGGCCCCGCCGTCTTTCGCGGGATTCGACCTAAGACTCCCCGAGTTCCGTGGATGAACTCCGGAGAAGGCCCGTCGGACGACTCCCACGCTATTTCCTACGCGGGAGACTTCCACCGATGCTATGGTAACCAGAATCTATTCTATTGGGTTGCCATAGTAACCAGATCTAATAGTTTTTAAGACCCAAAGGACTCCCCAAAGGATCGTATCGAAAAAACACTTGTCCTATGTTGGTTCTCCCGTTGCGTAAAACATTTGTGCCAAGTTTGGTTGAAATCGGTCCAGAGGTTAAGAGGAGATGTGGAAGACCCCAAAGGACCCCCCGAAGGATCGTATCGGAAAAAACCTACCCTAAGATTGGTTCTCCCGTTGAGTAAAATATTTGTGCCAAGTTTGGTTGAAATCGGTCCAGTGGTTTAGGAGGAGATGTGGAAGACCCCAAAGGACCCCATCGAAAAAAAAACACCTATCCTATGTTGGTTCTCCCGTCGCGTAAAATATTTGTGCCAAGTTTGGTTGAAATCGGTCCAGTGGTTTAGGAGGAGATGTGGAAGACCCCAAAGGACCCCATCGAAAAAACACCTATCCTATGTTGGTTCTCCCGTTGCGTACAATATTTGTGCCAAGTTTGGTTGAAATCGGTCCAGTGGTTTAGGAGGAGATGTGGAAGACCCCAAAATAACTCCCCAAAGGACCCCATAGAAAAACACCTATCCTATGTTGGTTCTCCCATCGCTTAAAATATTTGTGCCAAGTTTGGTTGAAATCGGTCCAGTGGTTTAGGGAGGAGATGTGGAACATACATACAATGGGGGGGGGGGTTTGCCCCTTATGAGTGAAAGTTTTTAAAACCGTTTCTTAGTGAGCACCTAAGACCTATGATGAAGCTATGTTCAAAGTTTCATTGATATCCATTCAGTAGTTTTTGCTCTACGTTGATTCTATGTCAGTCAGTCAGGCAAACTTCCCCCCCTTTTTCCCTCTTTAAAGGTCGAATTTCCAAAAATCCCTTCTTAGCGGATGCCTACATCACATAAGGAACCTACATGCCAAATTTCAAGTTTCTAGGTGTTATAGTTTCGGAGATTTCGTGATGTATCAGTCAGTGAGTCAGTGGTATTTCTCTCTTATATATATAGACTAGCAAAATACCCGTGCTTCGCTACGGAGTTTCACGTTGTACGTAATTGTACAATTATTGCTCGCTTAATAGTATAGGAATAGATAGATTGTACAAATTCTCAACTCTTAGTTTGTTTATTTACATTCAGAGCAACAGCTATTTATTATTTATTTCGAGAAAATCGTTAGAGCCGTTTCCGAGAAAAAAAGGACATACATTTATTAATTAATTGAACTTCGAAATTTTCTCGACTGTAAGAACCTGCAAACAACAAAGTTTTCTTCAATTTAAAACAATGATTAAAAACTCAGGACTAAATGTATTCGGGGTTTCCAGTAAACTCAACCACTTCATTTACCAAGTATGCAATTCCTGCGATAAATTTCAGTATTTGGTTTTTTGCCCCTTTGGAGTGAAAGTTTTTAAAACCGTTTCTTAGTGAGCATCTAAGACCTATGATGAAGCTACGTTCAAAGTTTCATTGATATCCACTCAGTCGTTTCAGAGATATCGTGATCAGTGAGTCAGTCAGTGGTATTTGGCTTATATAGATATCTATATCTAGCTGATTTATCAAGTGCTGCTCTGGTTCATAATTTATTCATAGGCTCATAGGCACCTATTCTTGTTCTAACGTTATATTACTTGTATATTGTATAATCTTCCTTATATTGTTACGTTCGCATTCTCACTGGAGGAATACTCTGTAGCGCACCTGTTTAAGAACATGTCATAAACTGTATTCTTATATCTGGAAAAGAATTCTGTTGCGCGTGATGCTCCTGCTCGATTTCTAACTCTGGGAGAGGGCGAACAGCTAAATTAGTTTTCAATAAAATGTCTACAGTACTTGCACGCGCTGCGTATTTACTGTCTTTTATAATTCATTGTGTTAATGTTGAAATAAGGCATTTGTTAAATTAGTGTCTCCTAAACTTATTCTAACAATACAATACCTCTATAGATTTCAGCTTATCAATTTTTAAATTCAAACTGAAGCAAGTGCATTTATATTGTCTGAACACTATGATCTGAATACATTCGCTATCAAAACTTTGTTTTTTATACTTGCTTATAACTTACTTCGATCTTAACTTATCCACTTTTAAATTCAAACTGAAACAAAAAAACTCTGAATTCACTCACTATTAAGAAGTTTCTTAAGATGCATAAACCACCTTTGATATCATAACCTATATCTTTATTTACAAGAACCATGGATTCTGGCCCCGCCGTCTTTCGCGGGATCCGACCTAAGACTCCCCGGGTTCCGTGGATGAACTCTGGGGAAGGCTCGTCAGACGACTCCCGCGCTATTTCCTACGCGGGACACTTCCACCGATGCTATGGTAACCAGAATCTGTTCTATTGAGTTGCCATAGTAACCAGACCTAATAGTTTTTTTTTGACCCAGAGGATCGTATCGAAAAAACACCTGTCCTATGTTGGTTCTCCCGTTGCGTAAAATATTTGTGCCAAGTTAGGTTGAAATCGGTCCAGTGGTTTGGGGAGGAGATGTGGAACGTACATACAATGGCGGGGGGGTTTGCCCCTTAGGAGTGAAAGTTTTTAAAACCGTTTCTTAGTGAGCACCTAAGACCTATGATGAAGCTATGTTCAAAGTTTCATTGATATCCATTCAGTAGTTTTTGCTCTACGTTGATTCTATGTCAGTCAGTCAGGCAAACTTCCCCCCCTTTTTCCCTCTTTAAAGGTCGAATTTCCAAAAATCCCTTCTTAGCGGATACCTACATCACATAAGGAACCTACATGCCAAATTTCAAGTTTCTAGGTGTTATAGTTTCGGAGATTTCGTGATGAATCAGTCAGTGAGTCAGTGGTATTTCTCTTTTATATATATAGACTAGCAAAATACCCGTGCTTCGCTACGGAGTTTCACGTTGTACGTAATTGTACAATTATTGCTCGCTTAATAGTATAGGATTAGATAGATTGTACAAATTCTCAACTCTTAGTTTGTTTATTTATATTCATAGCAACAGCTATTTATTATTTATTTCGAGAAAATCGTTAGAGCCGTTTCCGAGAAAAAAAAGGACATACATTTATTAATTAATTGAACTTCGAAATTTTCTCGACTGTAAGAACCTGCAAACAACAAAGTTTTTCAATTTAAAACGATGATTAAAAACTCAGAAATAAATGTATTCGGGGTTTCCAATAAACTGAGATGTCAACCACTTCATTTACAAAGTATGCAATTCCCGCGATAAATTTCATTATTTGGTTTTTAGCCCCTTAGGAGTGAAAGTTTTTAAAACTGTTTCTTAGTGAGCACCTAAGACCTATGATGAAGCTACGTTAAAAGTTTCATTGATATCCATTCAGTGCTTTCAGAGATATCATGATCAGTGAGTCAGTCAGTGGTATTTGGCTTATATCTATATCTAGCCGATTTACCCAGCGTTGCTCGGGTTCATAATTTATTCATAGGCTCCTAGGCACCTATTCTTGTTCTAACGTTATATTACTTGTATATTGTATATTCTTCCTTATATTGTTACGTTCGCATTCTCACTGGAGGAATACTCTGTAGCGCACCTGTTTAAGAACATGTCATAAACTGTATTCTTATATCTGGAGAAGAATTCTGTTGTGCGGGATGCTCCTGCTCGATTTCTAACTCTGGGAGAGGGCGAACAGCTAAATTAGTTTTCAATAAAATGTCTACAGTACTTGCACACGCTGCGTATTTACTGTCTTTTATAATTCATTGTGTTAATGTTGAAATAAGGCATTTGTGAAATTAGTGTCTCCTAAACTTATTCTAACAATACAATACCTCTATAGATTTCAGCTTATCAATTTTTAAATTCAAACTGAAGCAAGTGCATTTATATTGTCTGAACACTATGATCTGAATACATTTGCTATCAAAACTTTGTTTTTTATACTCGCTTATAACTTACTTCGATCTTAACTTATCCACTTTTAAATTCAAACTGAAACAACTCTGAATTCACACACTATTAAGAAGTTTCTTAAGATGCATACACCACCTTTGATATCACAACCTATATCTTTATTTATAAGAACCGTGGACTATGGCCCCGCCGTCTTTCGCGGGATCCGACCTAAGACTCCCCGAGTTCCGTGGATGAACTCCGGAGAAGGCCCGTCGGACGACTCCCGCACTATTTCCTACGCGGTAGACTTCCACCGATGCTATGGCAACCAGAATCTATTCTATTGGGTTGCCATAGTAACCAGATCTAATAGTTTTTAAGACCCAAAGGACCCCGCAAAGGATCGTATCGAAAAAACACTTGTCCTATGTTGGTTCTCCCGTTGCGTTAAATATTTGTGCCAAGTTTGGTTGAAATCGGTCCAGAGGTTAAGAGGAGATGTGGAAGACACCAAAGGACCCCCCGAAGGATCGTATCGGAAAAACCCTACCCTAAGATTGGTTCTCCCGTTGAGTAAAATATTTGTGCCAAGTTTGGTTGAAATCGGTCCAGTGGTTTAGGAGGAGATGTGGAAGACCCCAAAATAACTCCCCAAAGGACCCCATAGAAAAAACACCTATCCTATGTTGGTTCTCCCGTCGCGTAAAATATTTGTGCCAAGTTTGGTTGAAATCGGTCCAGTGGTTTACGGAGGAGATGTGGAACATACATACAATGGGGGGGGGGTTGCCCCTTATGAGTGAAAGTTTTTAAAACCGTTTCTTAGTGAGCACCTAAGACCTATGATGAAGCTATGTTCAAAGTTTCATTGATATCCATTCAGTAGTTTTTGCTCTACGTTGATTCTATGTCAGTCAGTCAGGCAAACTTCCCCCCCTTTTTCCCTCTTTAAAGGTCGAATTTCCAAAAATCCCTTCTTAGCGGATGCCTACATCACATAAGGAACCTACATGCCAAATTTCAAGTTACTAGGTGTTATAGTTTCGGAGATTTCGTGATGAATCAGTCAGTGAGTCAGTGGTATTTCTCTTTTATATATATAGACTAGCAAAATACCCGTGCTTCGCTACGGAGTTTCACGTTGTACGTAATTGTACAATTATTGCTCGCTTAATAGTATAGGAATAGATAGATTGTACAAATTCTCAACTCTTAGTTTGTTTATTTACATTCAGAGCAACAGCTATTTATTATTTATTTCGAGAAAATCGTTAGAGCCGTTTCCGAGAAAAAAAGGACATACATTTATTAATTAATTGAACTTCAAAATTTTCTTGACTACAAGAACCTGCAAACAATGAAGTTTTCTTCAATTTAAAACAATGATTAAAAACTCAGGACTAAATGTATTCGGAGTTTCCAGTAAACTCAACCACTTCATTTACCAAGTATGCAATTCCTGCGATAAATTTCAGTATTTGGTTTTTTGCCCCTTTGGAGTGAAAGTTTTTAAAACCGTTTCTTAGTGAGCATCTAAGACCTATGATGAAGCTACGTTCAAAGTTTCATTGATATCCACTCAGTGGTTTCAGAGATATCGTGATCAGTGAGTCAGTCAGTGGTATTTGGCTTATATAGATATCTATATCTAGCCGATTTACCAAGTGCTGCTCTGGTTCATAATTTATTCATAGGCACCTATTCTTGTTCTAACGTTATATTACTTGTATATTGTATAATCTTCCTTATATTGTTACGTTCGCATTCTCACTGGAGGAATACTCTGTAGCGCACCTGTTTAAGAACATGTCATAAACTGTATTCTTATATCTGGAAAAGAATTCTGTTGCGCGTGATGCTCCTGCTCGATTTCTACCTCTGGGAGAGGGCGAACAGCTAAATTAGTTTTCAATAAAATGTCTACAGTACTTGCACGCGCTGCGTATTTACTGTCTTTTATAATTCATTGTGTTAATGTTGAAATAAGGCATTTGTTAAATTAGTGTCTCCTAAACTTATTCTAACAATACAATACCTCTATAGATTTCAGCTAATCAATTTTTAAATTCAAACTGAAGCAAGTGCATTTATATTGTCTGAACACTATGATCTGAATACATTCGCTATCAAAACTTTGTTTTTTATACTTGCTTATAACTTAATTCGATCTTAGCTTATCCACTTTTAAATTCAAACTGAAACAACTCTGAATTCACACACTATTAAGAAGTTTCTTAAGATGCATACACTACCTTTGATATCATAACCTATATCTTTATTTACAAGAACCGTGGATTCTGGCCCCGCCGTCTTTCGTGTGATCCGACCTAAGACTCCCCGGGTTCCGTGGATGAACTCCGGGGAAGGCTCGTCAGACGACTCCCGCGCTATTTCCTACGCGGGACACTTCCACCGATGCTATGGTAACCAGAATCTGTTCTATTGAGTTGCCATAGTAACCAGACCTAATAGTTTTTTTTTTACCCAAAGGACCCCCCAGAGGATCGTATCGAAAAAACACCTGTCCTATGTTGGTTCTCCCGTTGCGTAAAATATTTGTGCCAAGTTTGGTTGAAATCGGTCCAGTGGTTTAGGGAGGAGATGTGGAACATACATACAATGGCGGGGGGGGTTTGCCCCTTAGGAGTGCAAGTTTTTAAAACCGTTTCTTAGTGAGCACCTAAGTCCTATGATGAAGCTATGTTCAAAGTTTCATTGATATCCATTCAGTAGTTTTTGCTATACGTTGATTCTATGTCAGTCAGTCAGGCAAACTTCTCCTCCCTTTTTCCCTCTTTAAAGGTCGAATTTCCAAAACCTACATGCCAAATTTCAAGTTTCTAGGTGTTATATTTTCGGAGATTTCGTGATGAATCAGTCAGTGAGTCAGTGGTATTTCTCTTTTATATATATAGACTAGCAAAATACCCGTGCTTCGCTACGGAGTTTCACGTTGTACGTAATTGTACAATTATTGCTCGCTTAATAGTATAGGATTAGATAGATTGTACAAATTCTCAACTCTTAGTTTGTTTATTTATATTCATAGCAACAGCTATTTATTATTTATTTCGAGAAAATCGTTAGAGCCGTTTCCGAGAAAAAAAGGACATACATTTATTAATTAATTGAACTTCGAAATTTTCTCGACTGTAAGAACCTGCAAACAACAAAGTTTTTCAATTTAAAACGATGATTAAAAACTCAGAACTAAATGTATTCGGGGTTTCCAATAATCTGAGATGTCAACCACTTCATTTACAAAGTATGCAATTCCCGCGATAAATTTCATTATTTGGTTTTTTGCCCCTTAGGAGTGAAAGTTTTTAAAACTGTTTCTTAGTGAGCACCTAAGACCTTTGATGAAGCTACGTTCAAAGTTTCATTGATATCCATTCAGTGCTTTCAGAGATATCGTGATCAGTGAGTCAGTCAGTGGTATTTGGCTTATATCTATATCTAGCCGATTTACCCAGCGTTGCTCGGGTTCATAATTTATTCATAGGCTCCTAGGCACCTATTCTTGTTCTAACGTTAAGTTACTTGTATATTGTATATTCTTCCTTATATTGTTACGTTCGCATTCTCACTGGAGGAATACTCTGTAGCGCACCTGTTACATGTCATAAACTGTATTCTTATATCTGGAGAAGAATTCTGTTGCGCGTGATGCTCCTGCTCGATTTCTAACTCTGGGAGAGGGCGAACAGCTAAATTAGTTTTCAATAAAATGTCTACAGTACTTGCACACGCTGCGTATTTACTGTCTTTTATAATTCATTGTGTTAATGTTGAAATAAGGCATTTGTTAAATTAGTGTCTCCTAAACTTATTCTAACAATACAATACCTCTATAGATTTCAGCTTATCAATTTTTAAATTCAAACTGAAGCAAGTGCATTTATATTGTCTGAACACTATGGTCTGAATACATTTGCTATCAAAACTTTGTTTTTTATACTCGCTTATAACTTACTTCGATCTTAATTTATCCACTTTTAAATTCAAACTGAAACAACTCTGAATTCACACACTATTAAGAAGTTTCTTAAGATGCATACACCACCTTTGATATCACAACCTATATCTTTATTTATAAGAACCGTGGACTATGGCCCCGCCGTCTTTCGCGGGATCCGACCTAAGACTCCCCGAGTTCCGTGGATGAACTCCGGAGAAGGCCCGTTGGACGACTCCCGCGCTATTTCCTACGCGGGAGACTTCCACCGATGCTATGGTAACCAGAATCTATTCTATTGGGTTGCCATAGTAACCAGATCTAATAGTTTTTAAGACCCAAAGGATCGTATCGAAAAAACACTTGTCCTATGTTGGTTCTCCCGTTGCGTAAAATATTTGTGCCAAGTTTGGTTGAAATCGGTCCAGAGGTTAAGAGGAGATGTGGAAGACACCAAAGGACCCCCCGAAGGATCGTATCGGAAAAACCCTACCCTAAGATTGGTTCTCCCGTTGAGTAAAATATTTGTGCCAAGTTTGGTTGAAATCGGTCCAGTGGTTTAGGAGGAGATGTGGAAGACCCCAAAGGACCCCATCGAAAAAAAACACCTATCCTATGTTGGTTCTCCCGTCGCGTAAAATATTTGTGCCAAGTTTGGTTGAAATCGGTCCAGTGGTTTAGGAGGAGATGTGGAAGACCCCAAAGGACCCCATCGAAAAAACACCTATCCTATGTTGGTTCTCCCGTTGCGTAAAATATTTGTGCCAAGTTTGGTTGAAATCGGTCCAGTGGTTTAGGAGGAGATGTGGAAGACCCCAAAATAACTCCCCAAAGGACCCCATAGAAAAAACACCTATCCTATGTTGGTTCTCCCGTCGCGTAAAATTTTGTGCCAAGTTTGGTTGAAATCGGTCCAGTGGTTTAGGGAGGAGATGTGGAACATACATACAATGGGGGGGGGTTGCCCCTTATGAGTGAAAGTTTTGAAAACCGTTTCTTAGTGAGCACCTAAGACCTATGATGAAGCTATGTTCAAAGTTTCATTGATATCCATTCATTAGTTTTTACTCTACGTTGATTCTATGTCAGTCAGTCAGGCAAACTTCCCCCCCTTTTTCCCTCTTTAAAGGTCGAATTTCCAAAAATCCCTTCTTAGCGGATGCCTACATCACATAAGGAACCTACATGCCAAATTTCAAGTTTCTAGGTGTTATAGTTTCGGAGATTTCGTGATGAATCAGTCAGTGAGTCAGTGGTATTTCTCTTTTATATATATAGACTAGCAAAATACCCGTGCTTCGCTACGGAGTTTCACGTTGTACGTAATTGTACAATTATTGCTCGCTTAATAGTATAGGAATAGATAGATTGTACAAATTCTCAACTCTTAGTTTGTTTATTTACATTCAGAGCAACAGCTGTTTATTATTTATTTCGAGAAAATCGTTAGAGCCGTTTCCGAGAAAAAAAGGACATACATTTATTAATTAATTGAACTTCAAAATTTTCTTGACTACAAGAACCTGCAAACAATGAAGTTTTCTTCAATTTAAAACAATGATTAAAAACTCAGGACTAAATGTATTCGGGGTTTCCAGTAAACTCAACCACTTCATTTACCAAGTATGCAATTCCTGCGATAAATTTCAGTATTTGGTTTTTTGCCCCTTTGGAGTGAAAGTTTTTAAAACCATTTCTTAGTGAGCATCTAAGACCTATGATGAAGCTACGTTCAAAGTTTCATTGATATCCACACAGTGGTTTCAGAGATATCGTGATCAGTGAGTCAGTCAGTGGTATTTGGCTTATATAGATATCTATATCTAGCCGATTTACCAAGTGCTGCTCTGGTTCATAATTTATTCATAGGCTCATAGGCACCTATTCTTGTTCTAACGTTATATTACTTGTATATTGTATAATCTTCCTTATATTGTTACGTTCGCATTCTCACTGGAGGAATACTCTGTAGCGCACCTGTTTAAGAACATGTCATAAACTGTATTCTTATATCTGGAAAAGAATTCTGTTGCGCGTGATGCTCCTGCTCGATTTCTACCTCTGGGAGAGGGCGAACAGCTAAATTAGTTTTCAATAAAATGTCTACAGTACTTGCACGCGCTGCGTATTTACTGTCTTTTATAATTCATTGTGTTAATGTTGAAATAAGGCATTTGTTAAATTAGTGTCTCCTAAACTTATTCTAACAATACAATACCTCTATAGATTTCAGCTTATCAATTTTTAAATTCAAACTGAAGCAAGTGCATTTATATTGTCTGAACACTATGATCTGAATACATTCGCTATCAAAACTTTGTTTTTTATACTTGCTTATAACTTACTTCGATCTTAGCTTATCCACTTTTAAATTCAAACTGAAACAACTCTGAATTCACACACTATTAAGAAGTTTCTTAAGATGCATACACCACCTTTGATATCATAACCTATATCTTTATTTACAAGAACCGTGGATTCTGGCCCCGCCGTCTTTCGCAGGATCCGACCTAAGACTCCCCGGGTTCCGTGGATGAACTCCGGGGAAGGCTCGTCAGACGACTCCCGCGCTATTTCCTACGCGGGACACTTCCACCGATGCTATGGTAACCAGAATCTGTTCTATTGAGTTGCCATAGTAACCAGACCTAATAGTTTTTTTTTACCCAAAGGACCCCCCAGAGGATCGTATCGAAAAAACACCTGTCCTATGTTGGTTCTCCCGTTGCGTAAAATATTTGTGCCAAGTTTGGTTGAAATCGGTCCAGTGGTTTAGGGAGGAGATGTGGAACATACATACAATGGCGGGGGGGTTTGCCCCTTAGGAGTGCAAGTTTTTAAAACCGTTTCTTAGTGAGCACCTAAGTCCTATGATGAAGCTATGTTCAAAGTTTCATTGATATCCATTCAGTAGTTTTTGCTCTACGTTGATTCTATGTCAGTCAGTCAGGCAAACTTCTCCCCCCTTTTTCCCTCTTTAAAGGTCGAATTTCCAAAACCTACATGCCAAATTTCAAGTTTCTAGGTGTTATATTTTTGGAGATTTCGTGATGAATCAGTCAGTGAGTCAGTGGTATTTCTCTTTTATATATATAGACTAGCAAAATACCCGTGCTTCGCTACGGAGTTTCACGTTGTACTTAAATTGTACAATTATTCCTCGCTTAATACTATAGGATTAGATAGATTGTACAAATTCTCAACTCTTAGTTTGTTTATTTATATTCATAGCAACAGCTATTTATTATTTATTTCGAGAAAATCGTTAGAGCCGTTTCCGAGAAAAAAAGGACGTACATTTATTAATTAATTGAACTTCGAAATTTTCTCGACTGTAAGAACCTGCAAACAACAAAGTTTTTCAATTTAAAACGATGATTAAGAACTCAGAACTAAATGTATTCGGGGTTTCCAATAATCTGAGATGTCAACCACTTCATTTACAAAGTATGCAATTCCCGCGATAAATTTCATTATTTGGTTTTTTGCCCCTTAGGAGTGAAAGTTTTTAAAACTGTTTCTTAGTGAGCACCTAAGACCTTTGATGAAGCTACGTTCAAAGTTTCATTGATATCCATTCAGTGCTTTCAGAGATATCGTGATCAGTGAGTCAGTCAGTGGTATTTGGCTTATATCTATATCTAGCCGATTTACCCAGCGTTGCTCGGGTTCATAATTTATTCATAGGCTCCTAGGCACCTATTCTTGTTCTAACGTTAAGTTACTTGTATATTGTATATTCTTCCTTATATTGTTACGTTCGCATTCTCACTGGAGGAATACTCTGTAGCGCACCTGTTACATGTCATAAACTGTATTCTTATATCTGGAGAAGAATTCTGTTGCGCGTGATGCTCCTGCTCGATTTCTAACTCTGGGAGAGGGCGAACAGCTAAATTAGTTTTCAATAAAATGTCTACAGTACTTGCACACGCTGCGTATTTACTGTCTTTTATAATTCATTGTGTTAATGTTGAAATAAGGCATTTGTTAAATTAGTGTCTCCTAAACTTATTCTAACAATACAATACCTCTATAGATTTCAGCTTATCAATTTTTAAATTCAAACTGAAGCAAGTGCATTTATATTGTCTGAACACTATGGTCTGAATACATTTGCTATCAAAACTTTGTTTTTTATACTCGCTTATAACTTACTTCGATCTTAATTTATCCACTTTTAAATTCAAACTGAAACAACTCTGAATTCACACACTATTAAGAAGTTTCTTAAGATGCATACACCACCTTTGATATCACAACCTATATCTTTATTTATAAGAACCGTGGACTATGGCCCCGCCGTCTTTCGCGGGATCCGACCTAAGACTCCCCGAGTTCCGTGGATGAACTCCGGAGAAGGCCCGTCGGACGACTCCCGCGCTATTTCCTACGCGGGAGACTTCCACCGATGCTATGGTAACCAGAATCTATTCTATTGGGTTGCCATAGTAACCAGATCTAATAGTTTTTAAGACCCAAAGGATCGTATCGAAAAAACACTTGTCCTATGTTGGTTCTCCCGTTGCGTAAAATATTTGTGCCAAGTTTGGTTGAAATCGGTCCAGAGGTTAAGAGGAGATGTGGAAGACACCAAAGGACCCCCCGAAGGATCGTATCGGAAAAACCCTACCCTAAGATTGGTTCTCCCGTTGAGTAAAATATTTGTGCCAAGTTTGGTTGAAATCGGTCCAGTGGTTTAGGAGGAGATGTGGAAGACCCCAAAGGACCCCATCGAAAAAAAACACCTATCCTATGTTGGTTCTCCCGTCGCGTAAAATATTTGTGCCAAGTTTGGTTGAAATCGGTCCAGTGGTTTAGGAGGAGATGTGGAAGACCCCAAAGGACCCCATCGAAAAAACACCTATCCTATGTTGGTTCTCCCGTTGCGTAAAATATTTGTGCCAAGTTTGGTTGAAATCGGTCCAGTGGTTTAGGAGGTGATGTGGAAGACCCCAAAATAACTCCCCAAAGGACCCCATAGAAAAAACACCTATCCTATGTTGGTTCTCCCGTCGCGTAAAATTTTGTGCCAAGTTTGGTTGAAATCGGTCCAGTGGTTTAGGGAGGAGATGTGGAACATACATACAATGGGGGGGGGGTTGCCCCTTATGAGTGAAAGTTTTGAAAACCGTTTCTTAGTGAGCACCTAAGACCTATGATGAAGCTATGTTCAAAGTTTCATTGATATCCATTCATTAGTTTTTACTCTACGTTGATTCTATGTCAGTCAGTCAGGCAAACTTCCCCCCCTTTTTCCCTCTTTAAAGGTCGAATTTCCAAAAATCCCTTCTTAGCGGATGCCTACATCACATAAGGAACCTACATGCCAAATTTCAAGTTTCTAGGTGTTATAGTTTCGGAGATTTCGTGATGAATCAGTCAGTGAGTCAGTGGTATTTCTCTTTTATATATATAGACTAGCAAAATACCCGTGCTTCGCTACGGAGTTTCACGTTGTACGTAATTGTACAATTATTGCTCGCTTAATAGTATAGGAATAGATAGATTGTACAAATTCTCAACTCTGTTTGTTTATTACATTCAGCTATTTATTATTTATTTCGAGAAAATCGTTAGAGCCGTTTCCGAGAAAAAAAGGACATACATTTATTAATTAATTGAACTTCAAAATTTTCTTGACTACAAGAACCTGCAAACAATGAAGTTTTCTTCAATTTAAAACAATGATTAAAAACTCAGGACTAAATGTATTCGGGGTTTCCAGTAAACTCAACCACTTCATTTACCAAGTATGCAATTCCTGCAATAAATTTCAGTATTTGGTTTTTTGCCCCTTTGGAGTGAAAGTTTTTAAAACCGTTTCTTAGTGAGCATCTAAGACCTATGATGAAGCTACGTTCAAAGTTTCATTGATATCCACTCAGTGGTTTCAGAGATATCGTGATCAGTGAGTCAGTCAGTGGTATTTGGCTTATATAGATATCTATATCTAGCCGATTTACCAAGTGCTGCTCTGGTTCATAATTTATTCATAGGCTCATAGGCACCTATTCTTGTTCTAACGTTATATTACTTGTATATTGTATAATCTTCCTTATATTGTTACGTTCGCATTCTCACTGGAGGAATACTCTGTAGCGCACCTGTTTAAGAACATGTCATAAACTGTATTCTTATATCTGGAAAAGAATTCTGTTGCGCGTGATGCTCCTGCTCGATTTCTAACTCTGGGAGAGGGCGAACAGCTAAATTAGTTTTCAATAAAATGTCTACAGTACTTGCACGCGCTGCGTATTTACTGTCTTTTATAATTCATTGTGTTAATGTTGAAATAAGGCATTTGTTAAATTAGTGTCTCCTAAACTTATTCTAACAATACAATACCTCTATAGATTTCAGCTTATCAATTTTTAAATTCAAACTGAAGCAAGTGCATTTATATTGTCTGAACACTATGATCTGAATACATTCGCTATCAAAACTTTGTTTTTTATACTTGCTTATAACTTACTTCGATATTAGCTTATCCACTTTTAAATTCAAACTGAAACAACTCTGAATTCACACACTATTAAGAAGTTTCTTAAGATGCATACACCACCTTTGATATCATAACCTATATCTTTATTTACAAGAACCGTGGATTCTGGCCCCGCCGTCTTTCGCGGGATCCGACCTAAGACTCCCCGGGTTCCGTGGATGAACTCCGGGGAAGGCTCGTCAGACGACTCCCGCGCTATTTCCTACGCGGGACACTTCCACCGATGCTATGGTAACCAGAATCTGTTCTATTGAGTTGCCATAGTAACCAGACCTAATAGTTTTTTTTTTTACCCAAAGGACCCCCCAGAGGATCGTATCGAAAAAACACCTGTCCTATGTTGGTTCTCCCGTTGCGTAAAATATTTGTGCCAAGTTTGGTTGAAATCGGTCCAGTGGTTTAGGGAGGAGATGTGGAACATACATACAATGGCGGGGGGGTTTGCCCCTTAGGAGTGCAAGTTTTTAAAACCGTTTCTTAGTGAGCACCTAAGTCCTATGATGAAGCTATGTTCAAAGTTTCATTGATATCCATTCAGTAGTTTTTGCTCTACGTTGATTCTATGTCAGTCAGTCAGGCAAACTTCTCCCCCCTTTTTCCCTCTTTAAAGGTCGAATTTCCAAAACCTACATGCCAAATTTCAAGTTTCTAGGTGTTATATTTTCGGAGATTTCGTGATGAATCAGTCAGTGAGTCAGTGGTATTTCTCTTTTATATATATAGACTAGCAAAATACCCGTGCTTCGCTACGGAGTTTCACGTTGTACTTAAATTGTACAATTATTGCTCGCATAATACTATAGGATTAGATAGATTGTACAAATTCTCAACTCTTAGTTTGTTTATTTATATTCATAGCAACAGCTATTTATTATTTATTTCGAGAAAATCGTTAGAGCCGTTTCCGAGAAAAAAAGGACATACATTTATTAATTAATTGAACTTCGAAATTTTCTCGACTGTAAGAACCTGCAAACAACAAAGTTTTTCAATTTAAAACGATAATTAAAAACTCAGAACTAAATGTATTCTGGGTTTCCAATAATCTGAGATGTCAACCACTTCATTTACAAAGTATGCAATTCCCGCGATAAATTTCATTATTTGGTTTTGTGCCCCTTAGGAGTGAAAGTTTTTAAAACTGTTTCTTAGTGAGCACCTAAGACCTTTGATGAAGCTACGTTCAAAGTTTCATTGATATCCATTCAGTGCTTTCAGAGATATCGTGATCAGTGAGTCAGTCAGTGGTATTTGGCTTATATCTATATCTAGCCGATTTACCCAGCATTGCTCGGGTTCATAATTTATTCATAGGCTCCTAGGCACCTATTCTTGTTCTAACGTTAAGTTACTTGTATATTGTATATTCTTCCTTATATTGTTACGTTCGCATTCTCACTGGAGGAATACTCTGTAGCGCACCTGTTACATGTCATAAACTGTATTCTTATATCTGGAGAAGAATTCTGTTGCGCGTGATGCTCCTGCTCGATTTCTAACTCTGGGAGAGGGCGAACAGCTAAATTAGTTTTCAATAAAATGTCTACAGTACTTGCACACGCTGCGTATTTACTGTCTTTTATAATTCATTGTGTTAATGTTGAAATAAGGCATTTGTTAAATTAGTGTCTCCTAAACTTATTCTAACAATACAATACCTCTATAGATTTCAGCTTATCAATTTTTAAATTCAAACTGAAGCAAGTGCATTTATATTGTCTGAACACTATGATCTGAATACATTCGCTATCAAAACTTTGTTTTTTATACTTGCTTATAACTTAATTCGATCTTAGCTTATCCACTTTTAAATTCAAACTGAAACAACTCTGAATTCACACACTATTAAGAAGTTTCTTAAGATGCATACACCACCTTTGATATCACAACCTATATCTTTATTTATAAGAACCGTGGACTATGGCCCCGCCGTCTTTCGCGGGATCCGACCTAAGACTCCCCGAGTTCCGTGGATGAACTCCGGAGAAGGCCCGTCGGACGACTCCCGCGCTATTTCCTACGCGGGAGACTTCCACCGATGCTATGGTAACCAGAATCTATTCTATTGGGTTGCCATAGTAACCAGATCTAATAGTTTTTAAGACCCAAAGGATCGTATCGAAAAAACACTTGTCCTATGTTGGTTCTCCCGTTGCGTAAAATATTTGTGCCAAGTTTGGTTGAAATCGGTCCAGAGGTTAAGAGGAGATGTGGAAGACCCCAAAGGACCCCCCGAAGGATCGTATCGGAAAAAACCTACCCTAAGATTGGTTCTCCCGTTGAGTAAAATATTTGTGCCAAGTTTGGTTGAAATCGGTCCAGTGGTTTAGGAGGAGATGTGGAAGACCCCAAAGGACCCCATCGAAAAAAACACCTATCCTATGTTGGTTCTCCCGTCGCGTAAAATATTTGTGCCAAGTTTGGTTGAAATCGGTCCAGTGGTTTAGGAGGAGATGTGGAAGACCCCAAAGGACCCCATCGAAAAAACACCTATCCTATGTTGGTTCTCCCGTTGCGTAAAATATTTGTGCCAAGTTTGGTTGAAATCGGTCCAGTGGTTTAGGAGGAGATGTGGAAGACCCCAAAATAACTCCCCAAAGGACCCCATAGAAAAAACACCTATCCTATGTTGGTTCTCCCGTCGCGTAAAATATTTGTGCCAAGTTTGGTTGAAATCGGTCCAGTGGTTTAGGGAGGAGATGTGGAACATACATACAATGGGGGGGGGTTGCCCCTTATGAGTGAAAGTTTTTAAAACCGTTTCTTAGTGAGCACCTAAGACCTATGATGAAGCTATGTTCAAAGTTTCATTGATATCCATTCAGTAGTTTTTGCTCTACGTTGATTCTATGTCAGTCAGTCAGGCAAACTTCCCCCCTTTTTCCCTCTTTAAAGGTCGAATTTCCAAAAATCCCTTCTTAGCGGATGCCTACATCACATAAGGAACCTACATGCCAAATTTCAAGTTTCTAGGTGTTATAGTTTCGGAGATTTCGTGATGAATCAGTCAGTGGTATTTCTCTTTTATATATATAGACTAACAAAATACCCGTGCTTCGCTACGGAGTTTCACGTTGTACGTAATTGTACAATTATTGCTCGCTTAATAGTATAGGAATAGATAGATTGTACAAATTCTCAACTCTGTTTGTTTATTTACATTCAGAGCAACAGCTATTTATTATTTATTTCGAGAAAATCGTTAGAGCCGTTTCCGAGAAAAAAAGGACATACATTTATTAATTAATTGAACTTCAAAATTTTCTTGACTACAAGAACCTGCAAACAATGAAGTTTTCTTCAATTTAAAACAATGATTAAAAACTCAGGACTAAATGTATTCGGGGTTTCCAGTAAACTCAACCACTTCATTTACCAAGTATGCAATTCCTGCGATAAATTTCAGTATTTGGTTTTTTGCCCCTTTGGAGTGAAAGTTTTTAAAACCGTTTCTTAGTGAGCATCTAAGACCTATGATGAAGCTACGTTCAAAGTTTCATTGATATCCACTCAGTGGTTTCAGAGATATCGTGATCAGTGAGCCAGTCAGTGGTATTTGGCTTATATAGATATCTATATCTAGCCGATTTACCAAGTGCTGCTCTGGTTCATAATTTATTCATAGGCTCATAGGCACCTATTCTTGTTCTAACGTTATATTACTTGTATATTGTATAATCTTCCTTATATTGTTACGTTCGCATTCTCACTGGAGGAATACTCTGTAGCGCACCTGTTTAAGAACATGTCATAAACTGTATTCTTATATCTGGAAAAGAATTCTGTTGCGCGTGATGCTCCTGCTCGATTTCTAACTCTGGGAGAGGGCGAACAGCTAAATTAGTTTTCAATAAAATGTCTACAGTACTTGCACGCGCTGCGTATTTACTGTCTTTTATAATTCATTGTGTTAATGTTGAAATAAGGCATTTGTTAAATTAGTGTCTCCTAAACTTATTCTAACAATACAATACCTCTATAGATTTCAGCTTATCAATTTTTAAATTCAAACTGAAGCAAGTGCATTTATATTGTCTGAACACTATGATCTGAATACATTCGCTATCAAAACTTTGTTTTTTATACTTGCTTATAACTTACTTCGATCTTAGCTTATCCACTTTTAAATTCAAACTGAAACAACTCTGAATTCACACACTATTAAGAAGTTTCTTAAGATGCATACACCACCTTTGATATCATAACCTATATCTTTATTTACAAGAACCGTGGATTCTGGCCCCGCCGTCTTTCGCGGGATCCGACCTAAGACTCCCCGGGTTCCGTGGATGAACTCCGGGGAAGGCTCGTCAGACGACTCCCGCGCTATTTCCTACGCGGGACACTTCCACCGATGCTATGGTAACCAGAATCTGTTCTATTGAGTTGCCATAGTAACCAGACCTAATAGTTTTTTTTTTACCCAAAGGACCCCCCAGAGGATCGTATCGAAAAAACACCTCTCCTATGTTGGTTCTCCCGTTGCGTAAAATATTTGTGCCAAGTTTGGTTGAAATCGGTCCAGTGGTTTAGGGAGGAGATGTGGAACATACATACAATGGCGGGGGGGTTTGCCCCTTAGGAGTGCAAGTTTTTAAAACCGTTTCTTAGTGAGCACCTAAGTCCTATGATGAAGCTATGTTCAAAGTTTCATTGATATCCATTCAGTAGTTTTTGCTCTACGTTGATTCTATGTCAGTCAGTCAGGCAAACTTCTCCCCCCTTTTTCCCTCTTTAAAGGTCGAATTTCCAAAAATCCCTTCTTAGCGGATACCTACATCACATAAGGAACCTACATGCCAAATTTCAAGTTTCTAGGTGTTATATTTTCGGAGATTTCGTGATGAATCAGTCAGTGAGTCAGTGGTATTTCTCTTTTATATATATAGACTAGCAAAATACCCGTGCTTCGCTACGGAGTTTCACGTTGTACGTAATTGTACAATTATTGCTCGCTTAATAGTATAGGATTAGATAGATTGTACAAATTCTCAACTCTTAGTTTGTTTATTTATATTCATAGCAACAGCTATTTATTATTTATTTCGAGAAAATCGTTAGAGCCGTTTCCGAGAAAAAAAGGACATACATTTATTAATTAATTGAACTTCGAAATTTTCTCGACTGTAAGAACCTGCAAACAAAGTTTTTCAATTTAAAACGATGATTAAAAACTCAGAACTAAATGTATTCGGGGTTTCCAATAATCTGAGATGTCAACCACTTCATTTACAAAGTATGCAATTCCCGCGATAAATTTCATTATTTGGTTTTTTGCCCCTTAGGAGTGAAAGTTTTTAAAACTGTTTCTTAGTGAGCACCTAAGACCTATGATGAAGCTACGTTAAAAGTTTCATTGATATCCATTCAGTGCTTTCAGAGATATCATGATCAGTGAGTCAGTCAGTGGTATTTGGCTTATATCTATATCTAGCCGATTTACCCAGCGTTGCTCGGGTTCATAATTTATTCATAGGCTCCTAGGCACCTATTCTTGTTCTAACGTTAAGATCCTTGTATATTGTATATTCTTCCTTATATTGTTACGTTCGCATTCTCACTGGAGGAATACTCTGTAGCGCACCTGTTACATGTCATAAACTGTATTCTTATATCTGGAGAAGAATTCTGTTGCGCGTGATGCTCCTGCTCGATTTCTAACTCTGGGAGAGGGCGAACAGCTAAATTAGTTTTCAATAAAATGTCTACAGTACTTGCACACGCTGCGTATTTACTGTCTTTTATAATTCATTGTGTTAATGTTGAAATAAGGCATTTGTTAAATTAGTGTCTCCTAAACTTATTCTAACAATACAATACCTCTATAGATTTCAGCTTATCAATTTTTAAATTCAAACTGAAGCAAGTGCATTTATATTGTCTGAACACTATGATCTGAATACATTTGCTATCAAAACTTTGTTTTTTATACTCGCTTATAACTTACTTCGATCTTAATTTATCCACTTTTAAATTCAAACTGAAACAACTCTGAATTCACACACTATTAAGAAGTTTCTTAAGATGCATACACCACCTTTGATATCACAACCTATATCTTTATTTATAAGAACTGTGGACTATGGCCCCGCCGTCTTTCGCGGGATCCGACCTAAGACTCCCCGAGTTCCGTGGATGAACTCCGGAGAAGGCCCGTCGGACGACTCCCGCGCTATTTCCTACGCGGGAGACTTCCACCGATGCTATGGTAACCAGAATCTATTCTATTGGGTTGCCATAGTAACCAGATCTAATAGTTTTTAAGACCCAAAGGATCGTATCGAAAAAACACTTGTCCTATGTTGGTTCTCCCGTTGCGTAAAATATTTGTGCCAAGTTTGGTTGAAATCGGTCCAGTGGTTTAGGAGGAGATGTGGAAGGTCCCAAAGGACCCCATCGAAAAAACACCTATCCTATGTTGGTTCTCCCGTTGCGTAAAATATTTGTGCCAAGTTTGGTTGAAATCGGTCCAGTGGTTTAGGAGGAGATGTGGAAGACCCAAAATAACTCCCCAAAGGACCCCATAGAAAAAACACCTATCCTATGTTGGTTCTCCCGTCGCGTAAAATATTTGTGCCAAGTTTGGTTGAAATCGGTCCAGTGGTTTAGGGAGGAGATGTGGAACATACATACAATGGGGGGGGGTTGCCCCTTATGAGTGAAAGTTTTTAAAACCGTTTCTTAGTGAGCACCTAAGACCTATGATGAAGCTATGTTCAAAGTTTCATTGATATCCATTCAGTAGTTTTTGCTCTACGTTGATTCTATGTCAGTCAGTCAGGCAAACTTCCCCCCCCTTTTTCCCTCTTTAAAGGTCGAATTTCCAAAAATCCCTTCTTAGCGGATGCCGACATCACATAAGGAACCTACATGCCAAATTTCAAGTTTCTAGGTGTTATAGTTTTGGAGATTTCGTGATGAATCAGTCAGTGAGTAAGTGGTATTTCTCTTTTATATATATAGACTAGCAAAATACCCGTGCTTCGCTACGGAGTTTCACGTTGTACGTAATTGTACAATTATTGCTGGCTTAATAGTATAGGAATAGATAGATTGTACAAATTCTCAACTCTTAGTTTGTTTATTTACATTCAGAGCAACAGCTATTTATTATTTATTTCGAGAAAATCGTTAGAGCCGTTTCCGAGAAAAAAAGGACATACATTTATTAATTAATTGAACTCCGAAATTTTCTAGACTACAAGAACCTGCAAACAATGAAGTTTTCTTCAATTTAAAACAATGATTAAAAACTCAGGACTAAATGTATTCGGGGTTTCCAGTAAACTCAACCACTTCATTTACCAAGTATGCAATTCCTGCGATAAATTTCAGTATTTGGTTTTTTGCCCCTTTGGAGTGAAAGTTTTTAAAACCGTTTCTTAGTGAGCATCTAAGACCTATGATGAAGCTACGTTCAAAGTTTCATTGATATCCACTCAGTGGTTTCAGAGATATCGTGATCAGTGAGTCAGTAAGTGGTATTTGGCTTATATAGATATCTATATCTAGCCGATTTACCAAGTGCTGCTCTGGTTCATAATTTATTCATAGGCTCATAGGCACCTATTCTTGTTCTAACGTTATAATACTTGTATATTGTATAATCTTCCTTATATTGTTACGTTCGCATTCTCACTGGAGGAATACTCTGTAGCGCACCTGTTTAAGAACATGTCATAAACTGTATTCTTATATCTGGAAAAGAATTCTGTTGCGCGTGATGTTCCTGCTCGATTTCTAACTCTGGGAGAGGGCGAACAGCTAAATTAGTTTTCAATAAAATGTCTACAGTACTTGCACGCGCTGTGTATTTACTGTCTTTTATAATTCATTGTGTTAATGTTGAAATAAGGCATTTCTTAAATTAGTGTCTCCTAAACTTATTCTAACAATACAATACCTCTATAGATTTCAGCTTATCAATTTTTAAATTCAAACTGAAGCAAGTGCATTTACATTGTCTGAACACTATGATCTGAATACATTTGCTATCAAAACTTTGTTTTTTATACTCGCTTATAACTTACTTCGATCTTAACTTATCAACTTTTAAATACAAACTGAAACAACTCTGAATTCACACACTATTAAGAAGTTTCTTAAGATGCATACACCACCTTTGATATCACAACCTATATCTTTATTTATAAGAACCGTGGACTATGGCCCCGCCGTCTTTCGCGGGATCCGACCTAAGACTCCCCGAGTTCCGTGGATGAACTCCGGAGAAGGCCCGTCGGACGACTCCCGCGCAATTTCCTACGCGGGAGACTTCCACCGACGCTATGGTAACCAGAATCTATTCTATTGGGTTGTCATAGTAACCAGATCTAATAGTTTTTAAGACCCAAAGGACCCCCCAAAGGATTGTATCGAAAAAACACTTGTCCTATGTTGGTTCTCCCGTTGCGTAAAATATTTGTGCCAAGTTTGGTTGAAATCGGTCCAGAGGTTTAGGAGGAGATGTGGAAGACCCCGAAGGATCGTATCGGAAAAACCTACCCTACGATTGGTTCTCTCGTTGAGTAAAATATGTGTGCCAAGTTTGGTTGAAATCGGTCCAGTGGTATAGGAGGAGATGTGGAAGACCCCAAAGGACCCCATCAAAGAAAACACCTATCCTATGTTGGTTCTCCCGTTGCGTAAAATATTTGTGCCAAGTTTGGTTGAAATCGGTCCAGTGGTTTAGGAGGAGATGTGGAAGACCCCAAAATAACTCCCCAAAGGACCCCATAGAAAAAACACCTATCCTATGTTGGTTCTCCCGTCGCGTAAAATATTTGTGCCAAGTTTGGTTGAAATCGGTCCAGTGGTTTACGGAGGAGATGTGGAACATACATACAATGGGGGGGGGGTTTGCCCCTTATGAGTGAAAGTTTTCAAAACCGTTTCTTAGTGAGCACCTAAGACCTATGATGAAGCTATGTTCAAAGTTTCATTGATATCCATTCAGTAGTTTTTGCTCTACGTTGATTCTATGTCAGTCAGTCAGGCAAACTTCCCCCCCCTTTTTCCCTCTTTAAAGGTCGAATTTCCAAAAATCCCTTCTTAGCGGATACCTACATCACATAAGGAACCTACATGCCAAATTTCAAGTTTCTAGGTGTTATAGTTTCGGAGATTTCGTGATGAATCAGTCAGTGAGTCAGTGGTATTTCTCTTTTATATATATAGGCTAGCAAAATACCCGTGCTTCGCTACGGAGTTTCACGTTGTACGTAATTGTACAATTATTGCTCGCTTAATAGTATAGGATTAGATAGATTGTACAAATTCTCAACTCTTAGTTTGTTTATTTACATTCAGAGCAACAGCTATTTATTTATTTCGAGAAAATCGTTAGAGCCGTTTCCGAGAAAAAAAGGACATACATTTATTAATTAATTGAACTTCAAAATATTCTCGACTACAAGAACCTGCAAACAATGAAGTTTTCTTCAATTTAAAACAATGATTAAAAACTCAGGACTAAATGTATTCGGGGTTTCCAGTAAACTCAACCACTTCATTTACCAAGTATGCAATTCCTGCGATAAATTTCAGTATTTGGTTTTTTGCCCCTTTGGAGTGAAAGTTTTTAAAACCGTTTCTTAGTGAGCACCTAAGACCTATGATGAAGCTACGTTCAAAGTTTCATTGATATCCACTCAGTGGTTTCAGAGATATCGTGATCAGTGAGTCAGTCAGTGGTATTTGGCTTATATAGATATCTATATCTAGCCGATTTACCAAGCGCTGCTCTGGTTCATAATTTATTCATACGCTCATACGCACCTACTCTCGTTCTAACGTTATATTACTTGTATATTGTATAATCTTCCTTATATTGTTACGTTCGCATTCTCACTGGAGGAATACTCTGTAGCGCACCTGTTTAAGAACATGTCATAAACTGTATTCTTATATCTGGAAAATAATTCTGTTTCGCGTGATGCTCCTGCTCGATTTCTAACTCTGGGAGAGGGCGAACAGCTAAATTAGTTTTCAATAAAATGTCTGCAGTACTTGCACGCGCTGCGTATTTAACTGTTGTTTTATAATTCATTGTGTTAATGTTGAAATAAGGCATTTGTTAAATTAGTGTCTCCTAAACTTATTCTAACAATACAATGCCTGTATAGATTTCAGCTTATCAATTTTTAAATAAGCTGATCTGAATACATTCGCTATCAAAACTTTGTTTTTTATACTTGCTTATAACTTACTTCGATCTTAACTTATCCACTTTTAAATTCAAACTGAAACAAAAAAACTCTGAATTCACACACTATTAAGAAGTTTCTTAAGATGCATACACCACCTTTGATATCATAACCTATATCTTTATTTACAAGAACCGTGGATTCTGGCCCCGCCGTCTTTCGCGGGATCCGACCTAAGACTCCCCGGGTTCCGTGGATGAACTCCGGGGAAGGCTCGTCAGACGACTCCCGCGCTATTTCGTATGCGGGAGACTTCCACCGATGCTATGGTAACCAGAATCTGTTCTATTGAGTTGCCATAGTAACCAGATCTAATAGTTTTTTTAAGACCCAAAGGACCCCCCAGAGGATCGTATCGAAGAAAACACCTGTCCTATGTTGGTTCTCCCGTTGCGTAAAATATTTGTGCCATGTTTGGTTGAAATCGGTCCAGTGGTTTAGGAGGAGATATGGAAGACCCCAAAGGATCCCCCGAAGGACCCCATCAAAGAAAACACCTATTCTATGTTGGTTCTCACGTTGCGTAAAATATTTGTGCCAAGTTTGGTTGAAATCGGTCCAGTGGTTTAGGAGGAGATGTGGAAGACCCGAAAGAACCCCCCAAAGGACCCCATCGAAAAAACACCTATCCTGTGTTGATTCTCCCGTCGCGTAAAATATTTGTGCCAAGTTTGGTTGAAATCGGTCCAGTGGTTTAGGAGGTGATGTGGAACATACATACATAGATACATACATACAATGGGTGGGGGGGTTTGCCCCTTAGGAGTGAAAGTTTTTAAAACCGTTTCTTAGTGAGCACCTAAGACCTATGATGAAGCTATGTTCAAAGTTTCATTGATATCCATTCAGTAGTTTTTGCTCTACGTTGATTCTATGTCAGTCAGTCAGGCAAACTCCCCCCCCTTTTCCCCCTTTAAAGGTCGAATTTCCAAAAATCCCTTCTTAGCGGATACCTACATCACATAAGGAACCTACATGCCAAATTTCAAGTTTCTAGGTGTTATAGTTTCGGAGATTTCGTGATGAATCAGTGAGTCTGTGGTATTTCTCTTTTATATATATAGATTAACAAAAAGCAAAACGAGAAACTGTAGAGACAAACAAAAACTTTGACGCGTTAACAAATAAATTTAACGATAAATTTAAAAAACAAAATGACAAAATTGACAGTAATGTTCAAGATGTAATTGATGAGTGTGAGCAAATTAAAAAAGCAAATAAGATACAAGAGAATATTAATAATGAATTCAAAAGTAACTTTGAACAAATTGACTCAATTAAAACTAGTGTAACTAATTTGAAAAGTAAGCACACAGAATATGAACAAGAAATAATTAAAGTTAGAGAAGATCTAAGCCTAGCGATTAATCAAAAACTAACCAATATGTGTGAGAGAGTGAATGTTGATGTTGAATTAGGTTATTTCAGTAATGAGGGTAAGGGAGTGAACCCAACACAATTTTTAAATTCTATAAAGAGTTTTAATAAGTATAACAAAGAAAGCCGGGAAATAAAATTAGTACGAATTTTGAAATATTTTAAAGGGGATGCTAAAATTTGGGCGTACGCTCATAATGATAATTGGGCAGATTTTGATGAGTTTGAACGAGCATTTAAAAATAAATATTGGTCAGAGGAAAAACAAGAGGGTTTATGCAGCACAATAATGGGATGGGGTAGTTTCAATATTAAACATATGAGTATTACGTTGTATGTGACACGACTATATAGCCAGGTTAAATATTTAGAACCACCAATGCCTCTTTCATCTTTTATAAGGTGTTAGTAAACATTTACCTAAAGACATACGATCCACAATTAGAACCCGGGAGTTTACTGATGTAGCTGAATTAGAGAAAATCTTAGAAGCTTACCAGAGTATGAAAGAAGAAGAAGACTAAATATCACTGTAGTATTGACGACTCGGAACACTAAGTTTTTTATAAGTAAAAACGTAAAGTTTTACCTTACAGCCTAAACCGGCTTTCACCTTTAGAAGGCTTCATCAGAGGCTGCCATAGGTAGCGTTGTCCGTCTTCTTGTTGGCGACGGGATAGTTTTTCGAAAGATCGAAGCTGTGTGTGTGTGGTGAGATGTGTTCGAATAATGCGTGCGATTTGAATTGTGTCTGTTCGTTTAGGATGTCGTTTTTATTTGTTTTTGTGTGTTTGTATATTTCTAATTGTTCTAGAGTGTCTAGTTTTCGGCCTTTTGTGTGTACGTGTAGAATGTTCATGTTATTGTCGATGTTTTTATATGTGTGGTTTGCTTCAATGAGGTGGTTTGCAAAGGTAGATTCTGTAGTGGTGTGGAGTGCTTTTGTGTGTTCAATGTATCTCTGTTTGAAGCTACGTCCTGTCTGGCCTATGTAGAATTTATTGCAATTTGAGCAATTTAGCTTGTATACACCAGGTAGATCGAATTTTTGTTTTGTGCTTTGGGTAAGCGTTTTGATAGTGTGTGTTCTGTTTTGTTAGTAGTTTTGTAAGCGATTCTGTATCCTGCTTTTTTGAATTTGTGGGCAATTTTTTCAGTTTGTTTGTTGATGTATGTTAATGTTATGAATTTGTTGTTTTCTGTCTTTGTCTGTTGTTTGTTTTGTGTAGGAGTTTACTGACTATTGTTCTGTCATAACCGTTAGATTCTGCTAGATATTTTATCGTGTTTAGTTCGTCTTTGTAGTCTATTTCATCTAAGGGATGTTGTTAAGTCTATGTATCATGGTTCTAAAAGCAGCTAGTTTGTGTTGTATTGGGTGATTGGAGGTGTTGTGTATTAGAGTGTCAGTTGTAGTTGGTTTTCTGTATATACTGAATTTGTGCCTGTGTTCTAGTTTTGTGATGGAGAGGTCTAAGAAGTTTATGGTATTGTTGTGTTCGTATTTGGCAGTGAAGGTTATGTTTTTATGTATTTTGTTTATGTGCGTTAATAACTGTTCACATTGTCTTTTGTTTCCCCTGTATAGTATTAGAATGTCATCAATACGTATATAGTATAATATGTCATCACGACCCCACCGACAGATACCGAAACTCAGTAAAACAAATAGTCAACAAAGCCAAACACATTATGACACATAAACAAAAGCCCTACATGAAACAAATCCGACCATCAGCACCTACACTCCAAGCGCTTCCCAAAATCCATAAAGAAGACATTCCGATCCGCCCCATTATCAACTACCGTAATGCCCCTGCACACAAACTGGCAAAATATCTAGACATAATTATTAGACAACAACATTGCAGTAAAAAACAACACTGACCTAGTAACAAAAATAAAAGACATACACATCCCCCATAATGCCACATTAGCCTCCTTTGACATTAAAAACCTGTACACAAACATCCCAATCTCTGAAACAATCACCATCCTACAAAACAAACTCAAACAGAACAACACACCAGACGAACTTATCAATGAAATAACAGGAACTCTGAACATTATCACAAAACAAAACTACTTTACTTATAACAATAAATACTACACACAGAACGATGGCCTACCCATGGGCTCCCCCATATCCAGCATTCTAGCAGAAATCTTCCTCCAACACTTAGAAAAAACAAAAATACTCACAAACAATAACACACACTCACATAAAATACTAAATTGGCACAGATACGTTGATGACATTCTAATACTATACAGGGGAAACAAAAGACAATGTGAACAGTTACTAACGCACATAAACAAAATACATAAAAACATAACCTTCACTGCCGAATACGAACACAACAATACCATAAACTTCTTAGACCTCTCCATCACAAAACTAGAACACAGGCACAAATTCAGTATATACAGAAAACCAACTACAACTGACACACTAATACACAACACCTCCAATCACCCAATACAACACAAACTAGCTGCTTTTAGAACCATGATACATAGACTTAACAACATCCCCTTAGATGAAATAGACTACAAAGATGATCTAAACACGATAAAATATCTAGCAGAATCTAACGGTTATGACAGAACAATAGTCAGTAAACTCCTACACAAAACAAACAACAGACAAAGACAGAAAACAACAAATTCATAACACTAACATACATCAACAAACAAACTGAAAAAATTGCCCACAAATTCAAAAAAGCAGGATACAGAATCGCTTACAAAACTACTAACAAAACTGAGCACACACTATCAAAACGCTTACCCAAAGCACAAAACAAATTCGATCTACCTGGTGTATACAAGCTAAATTGCTCAAATTGCAATAAATTCTACATAGGCCAGACTGTTTGAAGCTTCGAAAAACTATCCCGTCGCCAACAACAAGACGGACAATGCTACCTATGGCAGCCTCTGATGAAGCCTTCTAAAGGTGAAAGCCGGTTTAGGCTGTAAGGTAAAACTTTACGTTTTTACTTATAAAAAACTTAGTGTTCCGAGTCGTCAATACTATAGTGATATTTAGTTAAGTAATGGACACATCATGGACAACGAAATCCAAGAAGAAGAAGACAAATATCAATCAATAAATATTAGAGATAGAGAATCGAGATCAATAAATACCGAAATAAGACAACCAGACCATTTTATTAGACACGACAATAATATGGGTAGATCAGAGGAGGGTGCGTGGTTATGTCCACACCCTAATTGTAGAGCTAGCAATTATAATAGTTCTCGAAATCAGTGTTATAGGTGTCGGGGTCCTAGGGGTGGTGCTCAAGGGAGAGTAGATAATTATAATAGGAGTTTTGATAATAGTGAGTTTAGAGGGAGAGGTTTTGCCAGTAATAGGGGAATGCCGGGAGGTTTGAACCACAGAGGGAGAGGGGGATATGTTGGTAACCTAAATGACACTAGGGGCGTTGAAGCACCTTCTAATAATCAAAACAGTAGAGGGGATCATAGGGAGGTTTACAGCGAACCACCACTTCCAGTACAGTTAAACTAATAAGGGCGGTTGAAAAAGAAAGTCCCAGCCGTCTAGAAATCACATAACAATAGGGTCACTTATTACCAGTATACATAATGAATTATCCGATGAAGAAGTAGGGGAGAGTAGCAGTAATTTTAGCATGGCAGAATTCGAAGCCGAAGTGTTTAATTCCAAATACACTTTTCTAGTAGATTCAGGGAGTGAACTGACCGCTATAGATGATAAAGTTTTTGAAAAAAAAAATCAAACCACTGAGACAATTCCACAACTACCAGTATTGGGAATTAGTGTTATAGGTGTAACAGGTGTTCGCAGTAAAAAAGTAACTAAGCAAATACTGTTACAGCTAAAAATAAATAAACACATAATAAATGTACCTTTTTTAGTCATTCCAGGTTTGAATATGGGAGCAATAATAGGTAATGATTTTTTAAATAATTTTAAAGCTGAGTTAAACTATTATATACAGACTATGAAATTAAAAAATGAAAATAATATAATTGAAATACCATTTATACGAAAAAGAACTGTAGAAATGGAAGCATTAAAAATAATTAGTAAGCGAATTTTAATTTCTGATAACGTCATAAATGAATGCAGACCCTTGATGATTAATTATTGTAATTTAAGGGTAAATAGTCATGAATTATTTGAAACTGAAGATAGTTGGGTTGAAAAAATGAATAAAATCCTATATCAAAATGGGGAGTTTAGTTACCAAGATAGGGAGAAAATAGTACAAGTAATAGACAAAAATAAATTAGTTTTTTCAGACAAACCAGGTTTAGTAAAAGGTTTTAAGGGTAGATTAATCGTTAAAGAAAAAACACCTTTTGCACCTAAAGCATATCCGGTACCATACTCTAAAAGGGGGCTAGTACAAGAGGAAATAAACAAGATGTTAGCAGAAGGGATAATAGAAAAATCCACCTTTAGTAGTGGTTACAGAGAAAGACTTATCGATAAGACTATGCTTAGACGCGAGACAGGTAAACAAAATAATTGTTCCAGACAGGGAGTCACCAGAACCGGTGAGGGAATTCCTACAACGTTTCAATGGGACAAAATATATTACGACATTGGATTTAACGGCTGGATATTGGCAAATAGAACTGGAGGAAGAATCTCGCCAGTATGTGGCATTCCTATATAATGGAAGGAACTATCAATTTTGTAGGTTGCCTTTTGGACTAAACGTAAGTGTTTCAATTTTTATTAAATGTTTAGGCTACGTACTAGGGAGAGAGATTTTAGAATTTACAACTGTTTATGTGGACGACATAGTAATAACTTCACCAGATATTAATACACATTGTGAAAGGTTAGATAGAGTATTAAGTAAATTGCATGAGTATGGCATAACTGTCAAGTTTAAGAAGTCAGAATTTTTAAAAGAACCGGTTAATTTTTTAGGCCACATAATTTCAGCCAAGGGTATCAGTACAGACCCTAAGAAGGTAGAGATAATACAAAATTTTCCAGTACCTAAAAATGTGAAACAATTGCAAAGCTTTTCAGGGTTGTGTAATTATTATAGGCAATTTGTAAATATTCTTACTTAATGGTACAATTGGGGCATTTGTTAAATAAAGGTAATCGATGGCAATGGAGTTTGAAAGAACAAACTGTATTTGAGCTAATAAAAAATAAATTTTTAAAACGCAGTCATATTAGCTCATCCTAATTTTATAGAACCATTTTATATACATACCGACACATCGGACATAGCTTTGGGGGTAGAACTATTTCAGTTAGATGGGGATGGTAACCATAAAGTGATAGCTTTTGCTAGTAGATCCTTAGTAACTAGTGAGAAGAACTATACAATAACGGAAAAGGAGGCGCTATCAATAGTTTTTGCCTGCAGAAAATTCAGAACATGTTAGGAAACAAAGTAATAATAAGATCAGACCATCAAGCCTTAACATTCTTGAAAAACTATAAACTAACGCATGGTAGGTTAGTGCGTTGGATGTTAATACTACAAGAGTATGATTTAACCATCGATTTATTTTAATGTAATAAAGAGTAATATGAAGATACTTAACGATTGTTAAGTAAGTAATTTGTTCTAATGTAGTTGATTTAATGTGTTTTGCTCTATATAAGGAGTTTGTTAATTTTGAAACGTGAATGAAATAATTATAATGGAAGGGATTTATACGTTGTAATGAAAATGTTTATTTAAATTTTAATGGGAATCAGAACGATCATGTTGAATTTTGGGGTAAGAGTTAACTAGAGAAGGTTATACAGAATGTTGATAGGTAATTCTTATAATGTATTATACTTAGGACTAAGTATTCATCAAAAAAAAAAAAAAAAACCTACTTAACGCAAACCAACACAGCTAAGGGGAACCAGATCAGTTAGGGATATGTTATTATACCAGGCCACTATTTGATTTCATGTTTCAGTGTCTAGTGATGCTGTGGGAGCGGTCCTGTGCTGGTTCGGCATAAATCCTCTCATTGGGGGTTATTGTAATGGGTCTAAATTTATATAAATATTATTGTGTAATTTCATAAATTCTATAACATGTAAAGATGAGGCCCCTTTGAGGTGACACGAGAGCCAGTAAATTTCCACAGCCTTATATGGTTATGTGGTTATAACGAAAATCTATTTATAGCCAGTGACCAACACATTAAGTATTTGTTGATGAAAAACAACTCACAGCGAGGTTGAAGACATGAAACTCAACCCAACGGAGTGTTATAATAATGACGGCGAGATGTACAGCGGGGAGCGGGGTGAAGCAGTTTTGAGACACCCCAAATGGAAAATTTGTAATACTGAAAGTCAGTCGACATTCATCTTTCGCTGTCTGCAGCAGCAATTGCGGGCGCCCGCATAAACAGCAGAAAACGTAATTTAAACATTGTGAAATTCTAACTAATATTATAAATCAGCATAATAATAATCAGTGAACAGTAGAAAATTTGCAGTAAATTGACAGTTCGGCCATAAAATGTGAAAGTGAGAACTATAAAAAAGTAAAACAACGCATGCCATGTGGTGAAATTCTACGCAGCATAATCAAGGGAAGTAGACATTTCAACAATAAATACCATTTCAAAATTATTTAAAATACTGGCATTTTTAAATTGAGCTCAATAAAAAAAGAAATGTAGAAGTGTGAAAGTGTGCGTGATTGAGTGAATGACAAAAATATAGGCCTAACAAGAAGTGTTGAGTTGTGTAATTTTGATATACGTAGTAGTATTTTGATGTCGTAGTTTTACGCTTTAAGGCGGAATAAGTGTGTTCATGATCTTTTCTATGTTCTCAAAGAAAAATAAATAATGTTATATTACTTGATTTGCATTGTCGTGTTTCATACTATTTAATTAATTACAAAATGATCTTAAACTCCCACTTACCTTCTATTTGTCACTCTCTGGCCAGATCGTCTAGTGGTGTAACCCTATTTCGTATAGCGAATTTACCAGCACAGAAAATGAAATTAGGTACTTGAAATGATTATTCTAACACATAGATATCAAATGAAATAATGTAATGGATTTATTTTTTAATACATTTCTTTATATTCTCTCTTTTCAAATTTCTTACTCTTTATCTTTTCTTTGAACAAATACTGATACTAATGTTACATCGGAAATTTAACATAGCTTTCCTGCTCTAGTTAGCTTAAATATTTCTTCCTTATATCTATAGATAAGACAGCCCAGTATTTGCACATACATCATCTCTCATTCACCCACATACCATATTTAATTAAGCGCTTTTTTTTTATTTAAATTTTCATAAGTAATTTGTTTGATATACGGTTTCGTGTTATCGGCGTCCCTGCAGGTCACTTGTTGATCTCCACAAATTTTGTTCACTTTTGTCCGAATATTTCTCACTGTTAATTTTTAATACTAACGATTTATTACAGTTTCACTATTGTATCACATTATTTCTCCAACCTTTTATTTTTTTGCGTCACCAAATTGTAATTGTTTGTACCTCCAATTCATTTTAGGTTATAGTTAAACGGAACTCACACGTTTTGTATAACTCCGTTTTTGTTCTTCAATCACATTATAAAATTTTGAAAGTATAAAATAAAGTTTATACTGACGAGTCTATGTGTTTACGCCCGGCCGGGGTTAGGTCTTTCAATAGACTGCCTTAACTATTTTACCATTTTTTATAGGCGAACGAGGTAAAACTTTTCCCGACCGGCTATGCACACCACTACTGGCGTCGGCTGCCTTCAGATGTTATTCGTCGACTGCCTTTGTTTTCCGCGCGCCGGGCCAGAAAGAATGTACCAGTTCGTGCCGTTAGCGTGAGAAACTTGGCCGACTGTGTGCGCGGTTGAAAGCGCGGGCGCGCCCTCCACATACCAATGCCAATACACACCCGTCTCGACGCTACAGTCTCTTCACCACACGTATTTGGTTGCAAATAATATTGAAAAGATTTAATTTCCAAAGCCCTATAGGTCTGTACCGTTACAATACCCCCCCCCCCAATGAGAGATCTTCTGCCGAAACAGAAGAACTCTCATTGCTTAACCCCTAAGAAGATCGGAGAGGATATGGTGCCAACAACCCCCTTTAACACTTTACGCATTATGGGTAAACTACCCCCCTAGCTTGGCGACTATGGCTGCACCTGAACGAGATTACTGGACTTCTCTATTCGAGATCCTAACACCATAAAATCGGACCGATACTCACCATAGTACACCCAACCTTCCAACATTCCGCCCATAAAATCAAAACCTTGGCCTTATACCATACCAGATCCTCAACCGATATGTCCCCTCTGGGTTGCCTTTAGCAAATACTGGGTGTATACACATACTCATTATTATATTATACCTAAATTCCATATTCAAAACTCATAAAATGTTTTATCTCTTAAATTTCATTTCTTTTTTCAATTTACTTGACTGGACGGTACAGTTTCAAATCCAAAATAAATTACACAAATCAAACTGAAATCATTTAAATTTCGTTCGCCTAGAGAAATTACTCTAAGTCCATTACCAAAGATCTATTAATTTGATCATTTCATTACATTTACTTTCAAACATTTTTAAATCTTTTGATTGAATTCGTAACTCTTCTTAATTACCTACTAACAAACATAATGAACCAATAAAAATACATAACTTCCTTCTACTATAAAGTCAAAATTCAAAATAAAAGCACTTGTATACAAAAGAGAACATAAAAGGCATATTATAAATCAGCTGACACCTTCCCTACTTATAAGGAACATCACAATTTCCAATAACGTTCTTTAATACAAAAATAGAAAATTTACCCTTTTTTTCCCCCCAAATAAAATTTTAATTTCTCAAAATTTTTCTTTTATCAATATCAAGAAAAGATAAAATTATTTAATTTAATTAAGTAGCAAAAAATTCATGAGTTAATCCCTAGAAACCTATCCTGGCTCTAACATCAACCATCAGCTTATCTCTCTGGGTCAGATGATTGACCTTACCCTATATACACCATACAAAACTATACCAGGAAAAAATACACAACATATGTTCATAACTCTTACACTCTAACATAATAAAAATAATGGCACAATAAAACATAATAAACAAAATCTGATAAACATCTTCTACACTTGAAATAGTCTCTATACAGAGTATAAAGATATAGACATAAGATAAAGACAATAGTATCTACATTAAATATATTTTACAATACAAACATAATTAATTTCACTATAAATTTATTTACAAATTCTTATCATTATCTTTCTGTTTACCACACTTCATTTTCTAAGTTAGCAAGGTCATCACCATAAATTAAAATATTTAAAATGTTCATTTATTGAGTTTATATTCAGCCTCCATCATCATGTATGAGTCTTACTTTTATATAATAATTATCGTCCTTATGTGACAGTACAATAATCTCGATGTCAGAATTATGGTATGAGTGGTAACCAATTATCGGATTTTATTGTATCTCACACACACACACACATGCATGGAGAGAACAATTTCCTTTGTGAAGAGACAACTACGCATATTCGAATAGATCACAACGATTCCAAGGTCAGGAGCCGACGTGCAGAGATGAACGTACAAAATGGCCATCCAAGTGGAAACCGATCATAAATAGGCACTCTCATTGGTCCAGAAGACGGGACGTCATTAAAATAAGTGATGACCTAACAAACAATGACATGACAACAGGGCGTGAGCCAATTTTGAACAATAGACAATGATGTGGATGCGCTAACACATACTCAAAATATGTGCTTTGCATCTCCCCAGTCCTTTACAACTCATCAAGATGTCTACACGCTAAATTTGTGGCTGGCACAGTTTCGCCAGTAAAAAGTGTTCTTTTACCAATCTAAAATGTAATTAACAGTACAAGTAATGTAGCACAGTTAACTGCTACCTAAGATGTAATTAGATTCAGTGTAACAAGGGAACAAAACGAGATTATGAGAGACGCCGAACACCTGGCCAAAACGGAGAGCATCGGAAGGGAGACCGCAACTACCAATCAGGAAAGTGCAAATTAATTAACTGTTATTCTTTGGTGAAAATGAGCTCTAAATATAAATCCAAAATTTACAAAAGGTACCGATCATATAACATGGGGGAAAGAGTGTGTGTGTGTGTGTAAGAATATGTTTGTACTCATAAATTATTAATCAGCAAATTGAGGCATTGGTTTCTGTCATTTATAAAAAAGAAATAATAACGAGAGAACTGCAGTCTCTTGGAGAGGTATGGTAATAAACCAGTCATACAATCAAATAATGAAATTAGTGTACTCAGTATTGATAGAGGAATAGAAATCACGTAGCTAGTGATGGTAAGATGCCATTTTTACTTCCATATTCCTTAAGGAATGGAAGTATGGTGATGGAAAAAAAAATCGTGTTCGAGATTATTGCAGATTCTGATTGTACTACACTCAAAACATGAAAAAAAGTCGTTTTCCGAAAAGTGTCTGTGTGTGTGTCTGTCTGTCTATCTGTGTGTAGATTTTTTTTATGGCAAACGATAACAGCCGCAAATTCAAACAGAATCAAATAATGTTTCGCATACAGCCCTGAATTGTAGAGTTCTCAAGACCTATTGTTTTTGGTGAAGATCGGTTAAGGGAAAGGGGTAGTTTACCTGTAACGTTTTATGTTTTAACAAGGGTATTTCCTATGGCAAACGATAACAGCCGCAAATTCAAGCAGAATCAAAAGATTATTTGCATACAGCCCTAAATTATAGAGTTCTCAAGACCTATTGTTTTTGGTGAAGATCGGTTGAGGGAAAGGGGTAGTTTACCTACAACGTTTTTTTAACAAGGGTATTTTGTATGGCAAACGATAACAGCCGCGAATTCAAACAGAATCAAATAATGTTTTGCATACAGCCCTGATTTGTAGAGTACTCAAGACCTATTGTTTTTGGTGAAGATCGGTTAAGGGGAAGGGGTAGTTTACCTGCAACGTTTTTTTATCAAGCGTATTTTCTATGGCAAACGATAACAGCCGCAAATTCAAACAGAATCAAATAATGTTTTGCATACGTCCCTGAATTGTAGAGGTCTCAATGACTTTCGATTTTGGTGAAGATCGGTTAAGGGGAAGGGGTAGTTTACCTGCAACCTTTTACGTTTTAACAAGAGTAAAGTACTTGAAAATTTATTTAAACTTTTTGAAACAATGGTAATTGTTAAATATCGGTATGGAGAACCATACATGACTTCCATATTCTAAGATTTATATTTAAAATCATTTTCAGCCAAACAGCCAGACTGTGTCTTACCTGCCTTTTTATTGCTGTATTAAATAAAAAATATTATATTACATTAAAATGAAAAAATTATAATTTTATTGCCTGGCAACATAATTATTTTATTTTTAACAATTACCATTGTTTCAAAAAGTTTAAATAAATTTTCAAGTACTTTACTCTTGTTAAAACGTAAAAGGTTGCAGGTAAACTACCCCTTCCCCTTAACCGATCTTCACCAAAATCGAAAGTCGTTGAGACCTCTACAATTCAGGGACGTATGCAAAAAATTATTTGATTCTGTTTGAATTTGCGGCTGTTATCGTTTGCCATAGAAAATACGCTTGATAAAAAAACGTTGTAGGTAAACTACCCCTTTCCCTCAACCGATCTTCACCAAAAACAATAGGTCTTGAGAACTCTACAATTTAGGGCTGTATGCAAATAATCTTTTGATTCTGTTTGAATTTGCGGCTGTTATCGTTTGCCATAGGAAATACCCTTGTTAAAACATAAAACGTTACAGGTAAACTACCCCTTACCCTTAACCGATCTTCACCAAAAACAATAGGTCTTGAGAACTCTACAATTCAGGGCTGTATGCGAAACATTATTTGATTCTGTTTGAATTTGCGGCTGTTATCGTTTGCCAAAAAAAAAAATTTCCCTTGATAAAAAAAACCGTTGCAGGTAAACTACCCCTTTCCCTCAACCGATCTTCACCAAAAACAATAGGTCGTGAGTACTCTACAAATCAGGGCTGTATGCAAAAAATTATTTGATTCTGTTTGAATTTGCGGCAGTTATCGTTTGGCATAGAAAAAAAATCTACACATAGACAGACAGACACACACACAGACACTTTTCGGAAAACGACTTTTTTTCATGTTTTGAGTGTAGTACAATCAAAATCTGCAATAATCTCCAACACGATTTTTTTTGCCATCACCATACTTCCATTCCTTAAGGAATATGGAAGTAAAAATAAAGATATCGGTATGGAGAACCATACATGACTTCCATATTCTAAGATTTATATTTAAAATCATTTTCAGCCAAACAGCCAGGCTGTGTCTTACCTGCCTTTTTATTGCTGTATTAAATGAAAAATATTATATTACATTAAAATGAAAAAATTATAATTTTATTGCCTGGCAACAAAATTATTTTATTTTTAACAATTACCATTGTTTCAAAAAGTTTAAATAAATTTTCAAGTACTTTACTCTTGTTAAAACGTAAAAGGTTGCAGGTAAACTACCCCTTCCCCTTAACCGATCTTCACCAAAATCGAAAGTCATTGAGACCTCTACAATTCAGAGACGTATGCAAAAAATTATTTGATTCTGTTTCAATTTGCGGCTGTTATCGTTTGCCATAGAAAATACGCTTGATAAAAAAACGTTGCAGGTAAACTACCCCTTCCCCTCAACCGATCTTCACCAAAAACAATAGGTCTTGAGTACTCTACAAATCAGGGCTGTATGCAAAACATTATTTGATTCTGTTTGAATTTACGGCTGTTATCGTTTGCCATACAAAATACCCTTGTTAAAAAAACGTTGCAGGTAAACTACCCCTTTCCCTCAACCGATCTTCACCAAAAACAATAGGTCTTGAGAACTCTACAATTTAGGGCTGTATGCAAATAATCGTTTGATTCTGTTTGAATTTGCGGCTGTTATCGTTTGCCATAGGAAATACCCTTGTTAAAACATAAAACGTTACAGGTAAACTACCCCTTTCCCTTAACCGATCTTCACCAAAAACAATAGGTCTTGAGAACTCTACAATTCAGGACTGTATGCGAAACATTATTTGATTCTGTTTGAATTTGCGGCTGTTATCGTTTGCCAAAAAAAAAAAATTTCCATTGATAAAAAAAAACCGTTGCAGGTAAACTACCCCTTTCCCTCAACCGATCTTCACCAAAAACAATAGGTCTTGAGTACTCTACAAATCAGGGCTGTATGCAAAAAATTATTTGATTCTGTTTGAATTTGCGGCAGTTATCGTTTGCCATAGAAAAAAAATCTACAGACAGACACACACACAGACACTTTTCGGAAAACGACTTTTTTTCATGTTTTGAGTGTAGTAGAATCAGAATCTGCAATAATCTCGAACACGATTTTTTTTGCCATCACCATACTTCCATTCCTTAAGGAATATGGAAGTAATAATTTTGTTTGCCAGGCAATAAAATTATAATTTTTTTTCATTTTCATGTAATATAATATTTTTCATTTAATACAGCAATAAAAAGGCAGGTAAGACACAGCCTGGCTGTTTGGCTGAAAATGATTTTAAATATAAATCTTAGAATATGGAAGTATGGTTCTCCATACCGATATTTGTTGTATTGTAATATGTAACTAAGAAAAGGTATGATATTAAATCCAGTATATGTCCACACTAAAGTTGTTCAAATCACTGTTTCGTATACCTCTCTTGTTTCTAAATCTCGCTGCGACGAAACCCTGGACCCTAGAAAAGAAATTCAATTGGAATCTAAACCATGTACTAAAACCGAGAAATTTATGGTAAGTAGATGTTTTCTTGTTTTATTGTATGTTATTACCATAAAATATAAGAATAAAATATGTGAAAAGTCGGATTGACGACAATTGGCCCCGAACAGTGGACTTTATATAAAATTACTTTATATAAATAAGCCAGATTCAGAGACATAGAGAGTGACGAAATAATCCAGAACCTAATACGAGAGGTTATGGAGGTTATGTTGACAAAACATATTAAGTAGTAATTGTGTAACTACAGTAGAACCTCGTTAACCCGGACGTCCGTATAACCCGGACCAGTTTTGGAAAAAAAAATTACATGTATGTTGTTCAGCGTAGTAAATGAAGACTTGTTTTACAGACAATAAATCGGTATTCTCAGTAGGTACATTACTCGAATTCACTTGCCAGCGGGCGAGTTCATTGCACTCACCGCACCTGCTGTTGCTACGCAGCAAACTGGTGACTCAACCCTCTCCTTCCCCTCCCCGTGCCTCGCACTTGACATTGACCTAGAAACAACATTCCTCAGTTGCGCTGCAATCTCGGTAGTGTTCGCGTGTTGTCCTAGTGTCACTGTCGAGGTACAGTATCGTTGTGCTGTTTCGTTAGCGTGTTGTTCGCGACGAAACGTAAAAACATTGTTGTGACTATGAAAAAAAGGATGGAAGCATTGACAAGAATTGATAAGGGAGAATCGTTGAAGAACATTGCTGCTGAGTTTGGAGTAGGAACATCGACCGTATCTGATTGGAAAAAGAACAGAAAACGCATTGAAGACTTTTGTTTCAAAATGATTTCTAAGGACAGTTTGGATAATCGGTGTAAAGCAAAAACTGCTAAACTAGAAACTCTGGATGAAGCATTGTTTGTCTGGTTTTGTGCTGAAAGAGAACGTGGTTTGCCGATTTCTGGACCCATCATCCAACAGAAAGCATTGAGTTTGAACAAACAGTTGCCCCATGGAGACCCGAGTTTTACAGCTAGCCAGGGGTGGTTGGACAGATGGAAAAAACGGCATGGAGTGCGCCAACTTACAATCACTGGAGAAAGCTTGTCAGGTGATGTTGAAGCGGCAGAAAAATTTAAAAAAGAGTTTGAAGACTTTATTAAAAAGGAAGAACTGACTGCAGATCAAGTTTACAATGCCGATGAATCCGGTTTATTTTACCGGATGTTGCCGAGTAAAACGCTAGCCTCAAAATTAGGAGATTCAGCGAAAGGGTATAAAAAAGGGAAAGACCGCCTCACCATAATGGCTTGCAGTAATGCGTCAGGAAAGCACAAAATTCCTCTCCTTATAATAGGGAAGTCTAAAAACCCCCCGTGCATTGAAAAATGTGAAACGAGGCTCATTGCCTGTCGTTTACAGCTCACAAAAAAGTGCTTGGATGGTTAGTGACATTTTCAAACAATGGTTTTTCGAGAATTTTGTGCCGTCAGTAAAAAAATATTTGAAGAACTGTGGCCTTCCCAACAAGACAGTTTTGCTGATTGACAATGCGCCTTCACATCCGTCTGTCAATGAACTAGTCAAAGATGACATTTCAGTGAAGTTTTTACCACCTAATGTAACTTCTCTCGTTCAACCGATGGACCAAGGAGTTCTAGAAAAAATTAAAAAAAGTGTACAAAAGGCAAATGCTAAGTCAACTGGTAGAGGACGAAGGAGAGCATGGTGTGGTAGAGGTGCTGAAATCTTTTAATGTAAAGACTGTTATTTATATGATTGCGGAAGCTTGGGACCAGGTTGGAAGAGACACTTTGATAAAGTCATGGAAAAAGTTGTGGCCTGGTGTGTGTGACTTGCCAGAAAACAATACAATTGAAGAAGAAGAAAAAATAAGTGTGGAAGACGATTTTATAGACATTTTTAAAAATATCGATGGCTGTTCCGATGTTGATGAAGAAGACATTGACAATTGGTTGCAAATTGACAATGACGGAGGTTATAAAGCGATCACAGAGGAAGAAATTATTGCATCATGCAGTGTTACAGAAAATGAAAATGAAGAGGATTCAGACAGTGTTGATGAACCAGCTGTGGTTATGACCCATGCAGAAGCAGTAGGAAACATAGATAAATTGATGGTTTATTTCGAGAGTCAAGCCGAAACATCGCCAAACGAACTTCTAATGCTAAAGCGGATGCGAGATCGTGCTGCTCGTAAGGGATACACAAAACTGAGGCAGCAAAAGCTCACTGCCTTTTTTACTACCGACTAGTTTGTACCTATATTGTGTACAGTGTAAATACATATTATGTGTTTTTAGGTGAAAGTGTGCCGATAATAATTTTTAAACTCCATTAAAAATATTTTTGGTAAGTACATGTTCTTTTTTATCGTTTTTCCCTCATTCTCTGGATAACCCGGATTTTCGTTTAACTCGGATCAGCCCCGGCCCCAGTTGATCCGGGTTAACGAGGTTCTACTGTAATTACAAGTGTAACTAAATAGTCATTCCAATAGTCAAATTACCAAAATGGCAGAAAGTAATAAAGCTTAGAAATGGATAATACAGCTACAGAGTACTTTTATTAGACGGAATAAATGCTAACTCGACACCTAAAACAATTGAAAAAAAAATATCATTGGAAGATTTATTTACATTAATTAATGACAAATTTAACCAGATGAATAGTACATTTAATGTAAAGTTAGACAGTTTCGAGAACGAACTAAAGAAACAAAATAACGTGAAAAATGTAAAATTGAATCAATTAGAGGAGAAATTAGACAAGAGAATTAATGAGATAGAGTTAGAAAATAAGAGTAGAGAAATAGACAAGTTAGAGATAAACAAAGATGACAAGGTAAGTAGGGGAGAGAATTGTAACAGTATAAATAAAAGTATGACATTAGAAAATGATTATGTAAACAGGAGTAGTGATAAGGAAATTTTATGGGGAATAGAATATAATAATAATGGAATGATAGTGTGTGTTGAAGGGTTAAAGAGAGTGTGTAGAGAGAGTATAATTGCAGGGGTTAGATTTTTCCCTTAATGGTGTATTTGGGGGTGATGTATATGTTTTTAGGAAGGACAAGAGTGCCTTCGATGTAGATTTGGGAGACAAAAGGTCTGAAAATAGTTGTCCCTGGATTTTTTGTGCACCTGATAGGTGGTGCGAGAATAAAGTTGTAGTGTCCCCTGCATATATTGAGAGAGAGAATGTGATTTGGGGTTATGATGGGAGTTATTGTGAAAGAGAGTTGTGTGATAATTGGGAGATGGAGTTATATAGAGTAAATAGAAATTATGAAGAGTTTATGGAAAGGTTAGGTGGAGAGAGAAGTGATAAATATAATAAAAACTTACCTTGTATTGAAACTGAGGTAGTAGGAGGTGATGTTGATAACAATGATGATATAAATTACCGAAGTATGACTGATTATACAGGAGGTGACAGGACAATGACCAATCATGACAGGTTAAATGAGTTTGAGGATAATGATGAACATTTGAATTGTATATGTATTTATGATGTTAGTATAAGATATCTAATAATAAACAATGTATATAGTTTTAAGATTCGGCTATTATTTGACGATGGAGGGTAAACATTTTATTGTGGTTATAAACATTTAATTATGTGAACAGTGTTTTTTAAGATGGACTGCTTATGGACTGATTTATGGTAAACGATTAATTGGTAATTTGGATTGTATATTTTTTGTGTATATTAATGTCCATGTATTTGTGTATTTTTGCTGTTGTGTATTTTATGTATTTTTTGTGTAAACTATGTACTGTAGAATTTTAAATAATTGAAGGAAGTTTAATAATGATTTTAAATGATATTATGGAATTTAGATTCTAATGGTTAATAAATGAAGCAGGTAATATATTTGGATATTGAGAGGTATTGTTGTTAGTAGTTAAGTGATGAATTTTCTAGTGGTATATTAAGGTGAAATATTGTAAAGAGGTTTAGGAATAGTGTAATGATTTATCATTCATGTGTCGTTGTTTATTTAGAATCTTATTAAAAGGTTGTAGTCGTTGAAAGTTACTAATTTGATAAAGCAATTTAAAATGTAACATTCGAGGTTACTGAAAGTGTATCCTGAATTGTGAAAAATATCCGGGCTGTTTGGCCGTGGTCCATGGTTAAAAACAAAACCAAACGTTTCGGCAGCACCACTGGCTGCCATCATCAGTGGAATAAGATTTCTGCACTAAAGGTGTCTACGTGCAGGCCCACAGTACTGTGGTATAGACTAAAGCTGTCCTGCCATGCTACCTGTACATATAAATTCGGCAAAGTCCCACGTACAGGTAAAAATGACACCATCAACCAATCACAACAGAGATGGTATATGATTGGCTCGCACCAAGATACGCCATTATGTGACTCACTTGTTTTCCAAGAAATACTGTGGGGAAGGCTGCTTCCAAGGGATCAGCAGCCTTCCCCATTGTATTTCTTGGAAAACAAGTGAGTCACATAATGGCGTATCTTGGTGCGAGCCAATCATATACCATCTCTGTTGTGATTGGTTGATGGTGTCATTTTTACCTGTACGTGGGACTTTGCCGAATTTATATGTACAGGTAGCATGGCAGGACAGCTTTAGTCTATACCACAGTACTGTGGGCCTGCACGTAGACACCTTAAGTGCAGAAATCTTATTCCACTGATGATGGCAGCCAGTGGTGCTGCCGAAACGATTGGTTTTGTTTTTAACCATGGACCACGGCCAAACAGCCCGGATATTTTTCACAATTCAAGTGACATCGGCCGTGAAAGCCTAAGGAATAATTTACTAAAAGTGTGTTTACAATTGTAGAATTATAATTATCTGAAAAGAATTCCCTTAGATAAAAATAAAAAAATCATTGTGTTAATATTATTTAAATACTAGCGTTGCTTAAGTTTAAAAGTAAAGTATACTAGTTGGTCGCTTGATGGTGGTGACCGTCTTGTTGATACTAGCTGCGAAACTCCTCCTCCAGGTCGATAATCGTCTAAGTACGTTATGTCTAGTAATGTCTGGACAATAGAATAAATATAATACACTTTCACGTACCTGTTCGTGTTTTCTGGAAGTTCAATAAGCTGCCAAGACGGTTTACAAAACCAACTCACTTTATTCACAAGGTTAACTCACCTTGTTTAATAATGGTCGCCACACGGATTTATTTTGGGAAAATCCCGTGGAAAACCCATTAATAAAATCAAATAATAATTTTAAAAAGTTATTATCATTGTTTATTGCCCTTATGGCAATGCAATTCAAAAATATTTAATCACAACTGAAGGTTGTTTTGAGTTTTTTCTGAATGAAATATTTAACTATTTTTAGAAATAAATTAAGTCGAGTTATGCTGTTAATAATGGGGTTTTATTCATACCCTTGATAGAGAATTCAAACAAATATCATTAAAAGAATACAATGCTGTACAATTGCAAATATGTTGTTACATGCCCTATAAAGCTGGCTCAGAGCATAAGCAGTAAATCTGGCTAAGTCCAGATACTCTTGACTTTGAACATTAATATTATTTTAATCTCAGATGTAAGTTCTTTGAGACACAAAAAAGAAAGCTCATGCCTGCACAATAACTAATGATTTTCTGATATAATATAGACTAGTAATGCCTTGAGGTTACTATTATAAAATAAAAATAAAAATAACCTATTTTATAGGTTATGCGTTCGTCACGCTTGGTTCATGATTTACAAAGTTTATATTTTGAGAACACTTATAACTAACATTCAACTTAACTGGTATTGACAAATTCATTAAATAAATTTAGACATGGCGTAGTACAGAAAAATGTTTCAGTGTTATGCGTCAGTACAGATTTGTTTATCAAAATATACAGGTTATGGCGCTCGGAGTAAAATGAATAAATTGATACACTGTTACCTTGTGTTTTAATCTTTCGATTAAAATTTCAATTAACACTTCAATGATCGGATTATAATGATCATCGGTATTCACTACACACGCACAAGAACAGAGAATTTCGATCCACTTCTGACTTAAAGGATCATAAATAATACTATTTAATTCTTTCTTCTGTTCATTATTTTTTCCCGCACTAAATGAAATAATACTGCACATAAACACAATGGTTCTTTGTAGAATATCTTGAAGTTGTCGTTAGTTGTTGTCGAACTGTTTCCATTGAAGTCCTATTGTGATGACGCTATCAGTTATTAAAATGTTGATGAGACCAGCATTTTATGTCATGCCGAATGAAATTAAGAAGTGTCTGATGAAAATCTGCTGCCGCCCTTTATATACCCGACCATTTGATCGGCTTTAGGCGATAGTGTTAATTACTAAGCTACCTTGTCATTGGCTTAGCCAGGTGTGATGAACGTGACGTATTTTTTCCCAACCGTCAAAAACGGTTTTCTAACCGCCAAACGCCGAGATGATTGACAGTTGCCGTTGTTATTGGTGTTGATAACCAAATTTCTTAAGCATATTTTGTAAATGATGCTAACGCCTTTCACGCACTTAATATAGTTGCGATTGGGGTTGTATCGCTATCAAATTAAAGAATATTTTGTCCTCTTTAATTTGATATAGTTTGATACCGGGTTAATTACACATTTACTGACATTGCTATATAAACAATGTTCAGGTACACTACTTCGCACTGTCGACTGTTTACCGAAATCGGCGATTACACACTCTGACTAATATTGTTTGTGTCCTACACCGCGTTTTATCACTCAAACGTTTATGTGAGAACACTATTAAATCTGTACTGATATTTAATTACTGAACATTATGAATAAACCTTAACTTTATACATTGTAATGAACTGTCCCTACATACTATGATATTTCGTTTCACATTAATTTGCTCTATTCTATTAACTAACAATTGAATTATAATTTATATCATTTTAATAATGCTTATTGCTATGTTTGAGCATAACAATTGTTCTGTGTAGGTGATCTACACTTATATTACTCCCTAATAATCACCTCATTGATGATTGTTTGGTCTAGGCCTTGTTATTAAGGCATAATGTTTATACTGGAATTCTGCCTTAAAAGCTTTTATTAGTTCACAATTCGGTACTTTGCTGAGGTAGCTTATTTGTATAAGGTTCCCTCTTACAAATGTGTTTTCTTGTCATAATTATATTTGAGATTGAAATATAGCTTCATTTTCATTTTGTGGCCATCGCTAATTTTAGTTTTTGGCATTAATAATTACTTGTCATGATTGATTTATTATCAGCCAAATGCTGATTCTGATCTCGCATTATTCAGATTCTTATTTACTCATTTTTATTAACATATCATATTCCATTTAAGTTATTCACTGACTCGCTTGACAGCTTAAAGTGAATTTAATTTGTCCATTAGTTTGGGTCAGTTATAGTCTGGTTGTAGTGTCAAACAGTACTTGGGTTTACTGCTTCTTGTGGCCCTTCTGCTTCTTTCTTCTCCCATGGTTCCTCTCTTCTTGGTTACTCTTATCATTACATTATCTATTTACATCATCGTTATGTACTTATTAAATCTGATAGTATATGTCTAGGTTATGTAACATCTGGTTATGTTACATATACTCCCCCCTCAAAATTGATAATTTGAGAGAAAATTTGATCTTTTGATAAAATTATCATTTCATGTCAGTTTTTTAGTATACTACTACTGTTGTTTGTTTTGTACTCTTTACATTGATCTTTAATATACTATTAGTGTGCTACACTCGTTTGATTTCTTGTCTAGCGATATAATTCTTAACTTACTAGTGTTTTTTCAAGTTTCTCACATTTTAAGTCATTTAATTACAATAAATTTCACTTCTTAAATTAACAATTTCCTGTCTTATCATATTACATTTTTCTTTCTTATTACATATCTTTACCTTTGTGATAATCTCAATGGTTCTTACATTTTATACCTCACAGATTTTTTCCATAATAGTCCTTGATACATTACAATATAACTCCCTAACTTTTGTAGTGGGTTCGGAATCAGAGTGGCTCACTGTGGCATACATTCTCTGCCGTTCCTCAATACACATACTCAGATTCAGAGGCATACTCTTCTCTGTCTGATAAAAAAATAAAAATTGCACCTGGCAATAGTTGCACTATCACAACACATAAAATATAACACATATCATTCCTTTTCAATAATATAATATATTCAATATAATATTCAAGGTATGAGAGGTTTTCATTTCTATCACATTTCCTTCTTTTATACTTTCTAACATACTTTCTTTTCACAGGTAATTATTTCTTTTCAGACTTGACATTCTCGGCTATGCTTTTTTATTAGCCGTATTGTTACTTTTTATACGAGTTGACAATTTGTTTTGGTTTACTTAAGTAGTCTTAACATCACACACTTACATTGATCATTATACAATTATGCAGTTGTTTCTTGCATATAGAGTTTACAATATTTTATTCTCACAATAGTTTACAAGTTTTTCTCTCATTAATAATTTATACTTATCCTGAATTATCAGGGTTTATTGTATTCATATACTAAATGTTCTTTGTTAGATGTTCTCTGACACATCTTGTCACACACAATATTTGGTAATTAATTAACACATCTTTCTCTTCATCATTCCACAATAATAATAGCCATCTTTATAATTAACTCTCTTTGTTATTCTGCCTCTCTACTCCTTCAAGTTATGGTGGTTTTCACTTATTCTGGACTGTTTTACATAATATTTTAGTTTTATGAGAGGTATACAATAATCATTTGATAAACATTTTGTTATTATTTTTTTTTTTCTTGAAATATAGCATAGTAATTTTAGTTGTAAGATATTAGTATTTCTTCCTTAAATTAATCTAACATAGGAGTATTAGAGTAACTTTATGTCATTATCCTAGGTATATTTCCGTTATATGCCACTTTTGGCTCTCTATTACATGATAGGTATCTTTTTTCTCATCAAATTATTTGGTTTACAATACACATTTCTCTACCATCTAGTATGATAGATCTGGTTCTTATTTACCAGGTAACAAATAGTTTGACCTATATCTTAATCCTACACACTTTTTGTAACACAATATGGCAAATAGGTTCGCTATAGGTAATTAGTCACTTTCAATACCTTGTGTATAATACGTGATCCTTCTAATCACTAAATGAATCCATTTATAGTAGTTATTTTTAAAACATTTTTATACACTAAATATTCCGGTGGTAAATGTCGTCTACCACTATAACTAATCTGCTCTTAACAATAATTACTTTTATGGTCTACATATTTGGGGTTACTTTGTGCTTTTCCACTCTATTGGGTTTTTTGCTGGGGACAATTACGTTATTATGGGTATTCTTTTTCATCTTCCACTTTGCGGCTACCAGATAGTCATTGGCTTCCCGTTTTCTTGCCTTCTTCTTCTCATCATTTTTAGTATCCACGTGTCCAGTGTACTCCTGGTCTTTGTTATTACTGACTTCCAGTATCTCTTCTAACTCTGGTTGATCATCATTAGTTTCCTGGTTGGATTTTTCCATTGATTGGTCCCTCTCCTTCCGCAATTCCTTGATTCTTTGGGCATACCCTTCAATGATCCGGTCCAGTTGTTCCTGGTAACCTTTCCTTTTCTTGGAATGCCTTATTCTCCCTTTGGAAATATTTGCTTTAAGTATGTTATTGGTTATAGTTTTCCTCGTGGTAGTACATTTCTTCTCTTCGTTCATTCCCATGAAGCTCCTTCGATACTCCTTCCTATAGACTCCTTCTTCACGGTTGGTGATTGGGAAATAAATCATATTAATTAGACCACTTCGAGTCATTTCGATTAATTCTTTTGTTACCCTAGTCTTCTTTGGGCGTATTATTCTTCTTATCTTCGCCTCCTTTTCTTCCGTTTTCTTAATAATTTTGTTCCCTTCTTCATGAATTTTAATTTTCAAATTCACTTGTTCGGTGTTTTTACTTCCGGGTAATTCCTTTGCCTCCACTTGATCATCACACATGGGCAGATTATTTTGTTCTAAGTCTTCATTCTCGGCTACTAACTCTTCCGCTTCTTTAATTACCTGAGTCCCTCCTTTATACCTTCGGCATCAATCTCCTTATATTGAATATCTTCCTGGTTTCTGTCAAACTCATTTTCAAATAATAATGTATTTGAGTCCCCTTCATTCTCAGTTTGTTCGACCTCGTCTTCAGGTTGCAATTCTTCTCTGGTCTCATCATTGGGTACTTCTTCAGTCTCTGGTTTGTCATCGTCCTTTCTTTCTTCATTATCCTCAGGCTCTGGACTCATTTGTTCCATGTTTTTGTCTTCGGATACCTTCCGTTCTTCTCTCCACTTCCGGTTATTCATTTCATCCATTTTCTGGCTAATCTTATTTAATGTGGTGTTCAACTCTTCTCTTAAGGCCCTGCCGCTGTCATCTATTTTACTGTTTAACGTGTCCATGGCTCTGTGGGTACTGTCAATCTTTTTATTCAAGTCTTCTTTCAGTGACTCCATATTTTTACTAATAGACTCAATATTTTTATTGATTGATTCTATGTCCCTTTTTGAATTTTCATTAATTTTCGTGAAATTATTATTGACCTGTCCGAATTGTTCCATCATCATTCTCATCATGTTATCCCATCTTGCCTCTTCGGTCGGTTTGTCTGGTCGGTCGCCGACTATTACTCCCACTTCTGGTTCTACATGGGGTGTTTCTTCAGGTCGAGTTTCTATATTATTAATGGTGATGACTTCCATCTCGTGTGTGGGTTGTGTCTCATATGTTTCTGTATCTAGTTGTATTTCTCCTACCCGACTGTCCTTATATCTTGTATCATATTGATGTGTGTGTGGCATGTTTGTTCTTTTTGTGTCTACCGGGCTGATTTAAAATATAAAAAATATTTTTATTTAATATTTTTTCCAGCCACACTAGTTGGTGCGCCAATTTGTAACGATCTATCATTCATGTGTCGTTGTTTATTTAGAATCTTATTAAAAGGTTGTAGTCGTTGAAAGTTACTAATTTGATAAAGCAATTTAAAATGTAACATTCGAGGTTACTAAAAGTGTGTTTACAATTGTAGAATTATAATTATCTGAAAAGAATTCCCTTAGATAAAAATAAAAAATCATTGTGTTAATATTATTTAAATACTAGCGTTGCTTAAGTTTAAAAGTAAAGTATACTAGTTGGTCGCTTGATGGTGGTGACCGTCTTGTTGATACTAGCTGCGAAACTCCTCCCCCAGGTCGATAATCGTCTAAGTACGTTATATCTAGTAATGTCTGGACAATAGAATAAATATAATACACTTTCACGTACCTGTTCGTGTTTTCTGGAAGTTCAATAAGCTGCCAAGACAGTTTACAAAACCAACTCACTTTATTCACAAGGTTAACTCACCTTGTTTAATAATGGTCGCCACACGGATTTATTTTGGGAAAATCCCGTGGAAAACCCATTAATAAAATCAAATAATAATTTTAAAAAGTTATTATAATTGTTTATTGCCCTTATGGCAATGCAATTCAAATATATTTAATCACAACTGAAGGTTGTTTTGAGTTTTTTCTGAATGAAATATTTAACTATTTTTAGAAATAAATTAAGTCGAGTTATGCTGTTAATAATGGGGTTTTATTCATACCCTTGATAGAGAATTCAAACAAATATCATTAAAAGAATACAATGATGTACAAATGCATATATGTTGTTACATGCCCTATAACGCTGGCTCAGAGCATAAGCAGTAAATCTGGCTAAGTCCAGATACTCTTGACTTTGAACATTAATATTATTTTAATCTCAGATGTAAGTTCTTTGAGACACAAAAAAGAAAGCTCATGCCTGCACAATAACTAATGATTTTCTGATATAATATAGACTAGTAATGCCTTGAGGTTACTATTATAAAATAAAAATAAAAATAACCTATTTTATAGGTTATGCGTTCGTCACGCTTGGTTCATGATTTACAAAGTTTATATTTTGAGAACACTTATAACTAACATTCAACTTAACTGGTATTGACAAATTCATTAAATAAATTTAGACATGGCGTAGTACAGAAAAATGTTTCAGTGTTATGCGTCAGTACAGATTTGTTTATCAAAATATACAGGTTATGGCGCTCGGAGTAAAATGAATAAATTGATACACTGTTACCTTGTGTTTTAATCTTTCGATTAAAATTTCAATTAACACTTCAATGATCGGATTATAATGATCATCGGTATTCACTACACACGCACAAGAACAGAGAATTTCGATCCACTTCTGACTTAAAGGATCATAAATAATACTATTTAATTCTTTCTTCTGTTCATTATTTTTTCCCGCACTAAATGAAATAATACTGCACATAAACACAATGGTTCTTTGTAGAATATCTTGAAGTTGTCGTTAGTTGTTGTCGAACTGTTTCCATTGAAGTCCTATTGTGATGACGCTATCAGTTATTAAAATGTTGATGAGACCAGCGTACCTGTCATGCCGAATGAAATTAAGAAGTGTCTGATGAAAATCTGCTGCCGCCCTTTATATACCCGACCATTTGATCGGCTTTAGGCGATAGTGTTAATTACTAAGCTACCTTGTCATTGGCTTAGCCAGGTGTGATGAACGTGACGTATTTTTTCCCAACCGTCAAAAACGGTTTTCTAACCGCCAAACGCCGAGATGATTGACAGTTGCCGTTGTTATTGGTGTTGATAACCAAATTTCTTAAGCATATTTTGTAAATGATGCTAACGCCTTTCACGCACTTAATATAGTTGCGATTGGGGTTGTATCGCTATCAAATTAAAGAATATTTTGTCCTCTTTAATTTGATATAGTTTGATACCGGGTTAATTACACATTTACTGACATTGCTATATAAACAATGTTCAGGTACACTACTTCGCACTGTCGACTGTTTACCGAAATCGGCGATTACACACTCTGACTAATATTGTTTGTGTCCTACACCGCGTTTTATCACTCAAACGTTTATGTGAGAACACTATTAAATCTGTACTGATATTTAATTACTGAACATTATGAATAAACCTTAACTTTATACATTGTAATGAACTGTCCCTACATACTATGATATTTCGTTTCACATTAATTTGCTCTATTCTATTAACTAACAATTGAATTATAATTTATATCATTTTAATAATGCTTATTGCTATGTTTGAGCATAACAATTGTTCTGTGTAGGTGATCTACACTTATATTACTCCCTAATAATCACCTCATTGATGATTGTTTGGTCTAGGCCTTGTTATTAAGGCATAATGTTTATACTGGAATTCTGCCTTAAAAGCTTTTATTAGTTCACAATTCGGTACTTTGCTGAGGTAGCTTATTTGTATAAGGTTCCCTCTTACAAATGTGTTTTCTTGTCATAATTATATTTGAGATTGAAATATAGCTTCATTTTCATTTTGTGGCCATCGCTAATTTTAGTTTTTGGCATTAATAATTACTTGTCATGATTGATTTATTATCAGCCAAATGCTGATTCTGATCTCGCATTATTCAGATTCTTATTTACTCATTTTTATTAACATATCATATTCCATTTAAGTTATTCACTGACTCGCTTGACAGCTTAAAGTGAATTTAATTTGTCCATTAGTTTGGGTCAGTTATAGTCTGGTTGTAGTGTCAAACAGTACTTGGGTTTACTGCTTCTTGTGGCCCTTCTGCTTCTTTCTTCTCCCATGGTTCCTCTCTTCTTGGTTACTCTTATCATTACATTATCTATTTACATCATCGTTATGTACTTATTAAATCTGATAGTATATGTCTAGGTTATGTAACATCTGGTTATGTTACATATACTCCCCCCTCAAAATTGATAATTTGAGAGAAAATTTGATCTTTTGATAAAATTATCATTTCATGTCAGTTTTTTAGTATACTACTACTGTTGTTTGTTTTGTACTCTTTACATTGATCTTTAATATACTATTAGTGTGCTACACTCGTTTGATTTCTTGTCTAGCGATATAATTCTTAACTTACTAGTGTTTTTTCAAGTTTCTCACATTTTAAGTCATTTAATTACAATAAATTTCACTTCTTAAATTAACAATTTCCTGTCTTATCATATTACATTTTTCTTTCTTATTACATATCTTTACCTTTGTGATAATCTCAATGGTTCTTACATTTTATACCTCACAGATTTTTTCCATAATAGTCCTTGATACATTACAATATAACTCCCTAACTTTTGTAGTGGGTTCGGAATCAGAGTGGCTCACTGTGGCATACATTCTCTGCCGTTCCCCAATACACATACTCAGATTCAGAGGCATATTCTTCTCTGTCTGATAAAAAAATAAAAATTGCACCTGGCAATAGTTGCACTATCACAACACATAAAATATAACACATATCATTCCTTTTCAATAATATAATATATTCAATATAATATTCAAGGTATGAGAGGTTTTCATTTGTATCACATTTCCTTCTTTTATACTTTCTAACATACTTTCTTTTCACAGGTAATTATTTCTTTTCAGACTTGACATTCTCGGCTATGCTTTTTTATTAGCCGTATTGTTACTTTTTATACGAGTTGACAATTTGTTTTGGTTTACTTAAGTAGTCTTAACATCACACACTTACATTGATCATTATACAATTATGCAGTTGTTTCTTGCATATAGAGTTTACAATATTTTATTCTCACAATAGTTTACAAGTTTTTCTCTCATTAATAATTTATACTTATCCTGAATTATCAGGGTTTATTGTATTCATATACTAAATGTTCTTTGTTAGATGTTCTCTGACACATCTTGTCACACACAATATTTGGTAATTAATTAACACATCTTTCTCTTCATCATTCCACAATAATAATAGCCATCTTTATAATTAACTCTCTTTGTTATTCTGCCTCTCTACTCCTTCAAGTTATGGTGGTTTTCACTTATTCTGCACTGTTTTACATAATATTTTAGTTTTATGAGAGGTATACAATAATCATTTGATAAACATTTTGTTATTATTTTTTTTTTCTTGAAATATAGCATAGTAATTTTAGTTGTAAGATATTAGTATTTCTTCCTTAAATTAATCTAACATAGGAGTATTAGAGTAACTTTATGTCATTATCCTAGGTATATTTCCGTTATATGCCACTTTTGGCTCTCTATTACATGATAGGTATCTTTTTTCTCATCAAATTATTTGGTTTACAATACACATTTCTCTACCATCTAGTATGATAGATCTGGTTCTTATTTACCAGGTAACAAATAGTTTGACCTATATCTTAATCCTACACACTTTTTGTAACACAATATGGCAAATAGGTTCGCTATAGGTAATTAGTCACTTTCAATACCTTGTGTATAATACGTGATCCTTCTAATCACTAAATGAATCCATTTATAGTAGTTATTTTTAAAACATTTTTATACACTAAATATTCCGGTGGTAAATGTCGTCTACCACTATAACTAATCTGCTCTTAACAATAATTACTTTTATGGTCTACATATTTGGGGTTACTTTGTGCTTTTCCACTCTATTGGGTTTTTTGCTGGGGACAATTACGTTATTATGGGTATTCTTTTTCATCTTCCACTTTGCGGCTACCAGATAGTCATTGGCTTCCCGTTTTCTTGCCTTCTTCTTCTCATCATTTTTAGTATCCACGTGTCCAGTGTACTCCTGGTCTTTGTTATTACTGACTTCCAGTATCTCTTCTAACTCTGGTTGATCATCATTAGTTTCCTGGTTGGATTTTTCCATTGATTGGTCCCTCTCCTTCCGCAATTCCTTGATTCTTTGGGCATACCCTTCAATGATCCGGTCCAGTTGTTCCTGGTAACCTTTCCTTTTCTTGGAATGCCTTATTCTCCCTTTGGAAATATTTGCTTTAAGTATGTTATTGGTTATAGTTTTCCTCGTGGTAGTACATTTCTTCTCTTCGTTCATTCCCATGAAGCTCCTTCGATACTCCTTCCTATAGACTCCTTCTTCACGGTTGGTGATTGGGAAATAAATCATATTAATTAGACCACTTCGAGTCATTTCGATTAATTCTTTTGTTACCCTAGTCTTCTTTGGGCGTATTATTCTTCTTATCTTCGCCTCCTTTTCTTCCGTTTTCTTAATAATTTTGTTCCCTTCTTCATGAATTTTAATTTTCAAATTCACTTGTTCGGTGTTTTTACTTCCGGGTAATTCCTTTGCCTCCACTTGATCATCACACATGGGCAGATTATTTTGTTCTAAGTCTTCATTCTCGGCTACTAACTCTTCCGCTTCTTTAATTACCTGAGTCTCCTTTATACCTTCGGCATCAATCTCCTTATATTGAATATCTTCCTGGTTTCTGTCAAACTCATTTTCAAATAATAATGTATTTGAGTCCCCTTCATTCTCAGTTTGTTCGACCTCGTCTTCAGGTTGCAATTCTTCTCTGGTCTCATCATTGGGTACTTCTTCAGTCTCTGGTTTGTCATCGTCCTTTCTTTCTTCATTATCCTCAGGCTCTGGACTCATTTGTTCCATGTTTTTGTCTTCGGATACCTTCCGTTCTTCTCTCCACTTCCGGTTATTCATTTCATCCATTTTCTGGCTAATCTTATTTAATGTGGTGTTCAACTCTTCTCTTAAGGCCCTGCCGCTGTCATCTATTTTACTGTTTAACGTGTCCATGGCTCTGTGGGTACTGTCAATCTTTTTATTCAAGTCTTCTTTCAGTGACTCCATATTTTTACTAATAGACTCAATATTTTTATTGATTGATTCTATGTCCCTTTTTGAATTTTCATTAATTTTCGTGAAATTATTATTGACCTGTCCGAATTGTTCCATCATCATTCTCATCATGTTATCCCATCTTGCCTCTTCGGTCGGTTTGTCTGGTCGGTCGCCGACTATTACTCCCACTTCTGGTTCTACATGGGGTGTTTCTTCAGGTCGAGTTTCTATATTATTAATGGTGATGACTTCCATCTCGTGTGTGGGTTGTGTCTCATATGTTTCTGTATCTAGTTGTATTTCTCCTACCCGACTGTCCTTATATCTTGTATCATATTGATGTGTGTGTGGCATGTTTGTTCTTTTTGTGTCTACCGGGCTGATTTAAAATATAAAAAATATTTTTATTTAATATTTTTTCCAGCCACACTAGTTGGTGCGCCAATTTGTAACGATCTATCATTCATGTGTCGTTGTTTATTTAGAATCTTATTAAAAGGTTGTAGTCGTTGAAAGTTACTAATTTGATAAAGCAATTTAAAATGTAACATTCGAGGTTACTAAAAGTGTGTTTACAATTGTAGAATTATAATTATCTGAAAAGAACTCCCTTAGATAAAAATAAAAAATCATTGTGTTAATATTATTTAAATACTAGCGTTGCTTAAGTTTAAAAGTAAAGTATACTAGTTGGTCGCTTGATGGTGGTGACCGTCTTGTTGATACTAGCTGCGAAACTCCTCCTCCAGGTCGATAATCGTCTAAGTATGTTATATCTAGTAATGTCTGGACAATAGAATAAATATAATACACTTTCACGTACCTGTTCGTGTTTTCTGGAAGTTCAATAAGCTGCCAAGACGGTTTACAAAACCAACTCACTTTATTCACAAGGTTAACTCACCTTGTTTAATAATGGTCGCCACACGGATTTATTTTGGGAAAATCTCGTGGAAAACCCATTAATAAAATCAAATAATAATTTTAAAAAGTTATTATAATTGTTTATTGCCCTTATGGCAATGCAATTCAAAAATATTTAATCACAACTGAAGGTTGTTTTGAGTTTTTTCTGAATGAAATATTTAACTATTTTTAGAAATAAATTAAGTCGAGTTATGCTGTTAATAATGGGGTTTTATTCATACCCTTGATAGAGAATTCAAACAAATATCATTAAAAGAATACAATGATGTACAATTGCAAATATGTTGTTACATGCCCTATAAAGCTGGCTCAGAGCATAAGCAGTAAATCTGGCTAAGTCCAGATACTCTTGACTTTGAACATTAATATTATTTTAATCTCAGATGTAAGTTCTTTGAGACACAAAAAAGAAAGCTCATGCCTGCACAATAACTAATGATTTTCTGATATAATATAGACTAGTAATGCCTTGAGGTTACTATTATAAAATAAAAATAAAAATAACCTATTTTATAGGTTATGCGTTCGTCACGCTTGGTTCATGATTTACAAAGTTTATATTTTGAGAACACTTATAACTAACATTCAACTTAACTGGTATTGACAAATTCATTAAATAAATTTAGACATGGCGTAGTACAGAAAAATGTTTCAGTGTTATGCGTCAGTACAGATTTGTTTATCAAAATATACAGGTTATGGCGCTCGGAGTAAAATGAATAAATTGATACACTGTTACCTTGTGTTTTAATCTTTCGATTAAAATTTCAATTAACACTTCAATGATCGGATTATAATGATCATCGGTATTCACTACACACGCACAAGAACAGAGAATTTCGATCCACTTCTGACTTAAAGGATCATAAATAATACTATTTAATTCTTTCTTCTGTTCATTATTTTTTCCCGCACTAAATGAAATAATACTGCACATAAACACAATGGTTCTTTGTAGAATATCTTGAAGTTGTCGTTAGTTGTTGTCGAACTGTTTCCATTGAAGTCCTATTGTGATGACGCTATCAGTTATTAAAATGTTGATGAGACCAGCGTACCTGTCATGCCGAATGAAATTAAGAAGTGTCTGATGAAAATCTGCTGCCGCCCTTTATATACCCGACCATTTGATCGGCTTTAGGCGATAGTGTTAATTACTAAGCTACCTTGTCATTGGCTTAGCCAGGTGTGATGAACGTGACGTATTTTTTCCCAACCGTCAAAAACGGTTTTCTAACCGCCAAACGCCGAGATGATTGACAGTTGCCGTTGTTATTGGTGTTGATAACCAAATTTCTTAAGCATATTTTGTAAATGATGCTAACGCCTTTCACGCACTTAATATAGTTGCGATTGGGGTTGTATCGCTATCAAATTAAAGAATATTTTGTCCTCTTTAATTTGATATAGTTTGATACCGGGTTAATTACACATTTACTGACATTGCTATATAAACAATGTTCAGGTACACTACTTCGCACTGTCGACTGTTTACCGAAATCGGCGATTACACACTCTGACTAATATTGTTTGTGTCCTACACCGCGTTTTATCACTCAAACGTTTATGTGAGAACACTATTAAATCTGTACTGATATTTAATTACTGAACATTATGAATAAACCTTAACTTTATACATTGTAATGAACTGTCCCTACATACTATGATATTTCGTTTCACATTAATTTGCTCTATTCTATTAACTAACAATTGAATTATAATTTATATCATTTTAATAATGCTTATTGCTATGTTTGAGCATAACAATTGTTCTGTGTAGGTGATCTACACTTATATTACTCCCTAATAATCACCTCATTGATGATTGTTTGGTCTAGGCCTTGTTATTAAGGCATAATGTTTATACTGGAATTCTGCCTTAAAAGCTTTTATTAGTTCACAATTCGGTACTTTGCTGAGGTAGCTTATTTGTATAAGGTTCCCTCTTACAAATGTGTTTTCTTGTCATAATTATATTTGAGATTGAAATATAGCTTCATTTTCATTTTGTGGCCATCGCTAATTTTAGTTTTTGGCATTAATAATTACTTGTCATGATTGATTTATTATCAGCCAAATGCTGATTCTGATCTCGCATTATTCAGATTCTTATTTACTCATTTTTATTAACATATCATATTCCATTTAAGTTATTCACTGACTCGCTTGACAGCTTAAAGTGAATTTAATTTGTCCATTAGTTTGGGTCAGTTATAGTCTGGTTGTAGTGTCAAACAGTACTTGGGTTTACTGCTTCTTGTGGCCCTTCTGCTTCTTTCTTCTCCCATGGTTCCTCTCTTCTTGGTTACTCTTATCATTACATTATCTATTTACATCATCGTTATGTACTTATTAAATCTGATAGTATATGTCTAGGTTATGTAACATCTGGTTATGTTACATATACTCCCCCCTCAAAATTGATAATTTGAGAGAAAATTTGATCTTTTGATAAAATTATCATTTCATGTCAGTTTTTTAGTATACTACTACTGTTGTTTGTTTTGTACTCTTTACATTGATCTTTAATATACTATTAGTGTGCTACACTCGTTTGATTTCTTGTCTAGCGATATAATTCTTAACTTACTAGTGTTTTTTCAAGTTTCTCACATTTTAAGTCATTTAATTACAATAAATTTCACTTCTTAAATTAACAATTTCCTGTCTTATCATATTACATTTTTCTTTCTTATTACATATCTTTACCTTTGTGATAATCTCAATGGTTCTTACATTTTATACCTCACAGATTTTTTCCATAATAGTCCTTGATACATTACAATATAACTCCCTAACTTTTGTAGTGGGTTCGGAATCAGAGTGGCTCACTGTGGCATACATTCTCTGCCGTTCCTCAATACACATACTCAGATTCAGAGGCATACTCTTCTCTGTCTGATAAAAAAATAAAAATTGCACCTGGCAATAGTTGCACTATCACAACACATAAAATATAACACATATCATTCCTTTTCAATAATATAATATATTCAATATAATATTCAAGGTATGAGAGGTTTTCATTTCTATCACATTTCCTTCTTTTATACTTTCTAACATACTTTCTTTTCACAGGTAATTATTTCTTTTCAGACTTGACATTCTCGGCTATGCTTTTTTATTAGCCGTATTGTTACTTTTTATACGAGTTGACAATTTGTTTTGGTTTACTTAAGTAGTCTTAACATCACACACTTACATTGATCATTATACAATTATGCAGTTGTTTCTTGCATATAGAGTTTACAATATTTTATTCTCACAATAGTTTACAAGTTTTTCTCTCATTAATAATTTATACTTATCCTGAATTATCAGGGTTTATTGTATTCATATACTAAATGTTCTTTGTTAGATGTTCTCTGACACATCTTGTCACACACAATATTTGGTAATTAATTAACACATCTTTCTCTTCATCATTCCACAATAATAATAGCCATCTTTATAATTAACTCTCTTTGTTATTCTGCCTCTCTACTCCTTCAAGTTATGGTGGTTTTCACTTATTCTGGACTGTTTTACATAATATTTTAGTTTTATGAGAGGTATACAATAATCATTTGATAAACATTTTGTTATTATTTTTTTTTTCTTGAAATATAGCATAGTAATTTTAGTTGTAAGATATTAGTATTTCTTCCTTAAATTAATCTAACATAGGAGTATTAGAGTAACTTTATGTCATTATCCTAGGTATATTTCCGTTATATGCCACTTTTGGCTCTCTATTACATGATAGGTATCTTTTTTCTCATCAAATTATTTGGTTTACAATACACATTTCTCTACCATCTAGTATGATAGATCTGGTTCTTATTTACCAGGTAACAAATAGTTTGACCTATATCTTAATCCTACACACTTTTTGTAACACAATATGGCAAATAGGTTCGCTATAGGTAATTAGTCACTTTCAATACCTTGTGTATAATACGTGATCCTTCTAATCACTAAATGAATCCATTTATAGTAGTTATTTTTAAAACATTTTTATACACTAAATATTCCGGTGGTAAATGTCGTCTACCACTATAACTAATCTGCTCTTAACAATAATTACTTTTATGGTCTACATATTTGGGGTTACTTTGTGCTTTTCCACTCTATTGGGTTTTTTGCTGGGGACAATTACGTTATTATGGGTATTCTTTTTCATCTTCCACTTTGCGGCTACCAGATAGTCATTGGCTTCCCGTTTTCTTGCCTTCTTCTTCTCATCATTTTTAGTATCCACGTGTCCAGTGTACTCCTGGTCTTTGTTATTACTGACTTCCAGTATCTCTTCTAACTCTGGTTGATCATCATTAGTTTCCTGGTTGGATTTTTCCATTGATTGGTCCCTCTCCTTCCGCAATTCCTTGATTCTTTGGGCATACCCTTCAATGATCCGGTCCAGTTGTTCCTGGTAACCTTTCCTTTTCTTGGAATGCCTTATTCTCCCTTTCGAAATATTTGCTTTAAGTATGTTATTGGTTATAGTTTTCCTCGTGGTAGTACATTTCTTCTCTTCGTTCATTCCCATGAAGCTCCTTCGATACTCCTTCCTATAGACTCCTTCTTCACGGTTGGTGATTGGGAAATAAATCATATTAATTAGACCACTTCGAGTCATTTCGATTAATTCTTTTGTTACCCTAGTCTTCTTTGGGCGTATTATTCTTCTTATCTTCGCCTCCTTTTCTTCCGTTTTCTTAATAATTTTGTTCCCTTCTTCATGAATTTTAATTTTCAAATTCACTTGTTCGGTGTTTTTACTTCCGGGTAATTCCTTTGCCTCCACTTGATCATCACACATGGGCAGATTATTTTGTTCTAAGTCTTCATTCTCGGCTACTAACTCTTCCGCTTCTTTAATTACCTGAGTCTCCTTTATACCTTCGGCATCAATCTCCTTATATTGAATATCTTCCTGGTTTCTGTCAAACTCATTTTCAAATAATAATGTATTTGAGTCCCCTTCATTCTCAGTTTGTTCGACCTCGTCTTCAGGTTGCAATTCTTCTCTGGTCTCATCATTGGGTACTTCTTCAGTCTCTGGTTTGTCATCGTCCTTTCTTTCTTCATTATCCTCAGGCTCTGGACTCATTTGTTCCATGTTTTTGTCTTTGGATACCTTCCGTTCTTCTCTCCACTTCCGGTTATTCATTTCATCCATTTTCTGGCTAATCTTATTTAATGTGGTGTTCAACTCTTCTCTTAAGGCCCTGCCGCTGTCATCTATTTTACTGTTTAACGTGTCCATGGCTCTGTGGGTACTGTCAATCTTTTTATTCAAGTCTTCTTTCAGTGACTCCATATTTTTACTAATAGACTCAATATTTTTATTGATTGATTCTATGTCCCTTTTTGAATTTTCATTAATTTTCGTGAAATTATTATTGACCTGTCCGAATTGTTCCATCATCATTCTCATCATGTTATCCCATCTTGCCTCTTCGGTCGGTTTGTCTGGTCGGTCGCCGACTATTACTCCCACTTCTGGTTCTACATGGGGTGTTTCTTCAGGTCGAGTTTCTATATTATTAATGGTGATGACTTCCATCTCGTGTGTGGGTTGTGTCTCATATGTTTCTGTATCTAGTTGTATTTCTCCTACCCGACTGTCCTTATATCTTGTATCATATTGATGTGTGTGTGGCATGTTTGTTCTTTTTGTGTCTACCGGGCTGATTTAAAATATAAAAAATATTTTTATTTAATATTTTTTCCAGCCACACTAGTTGGTGCGCCAATTTGTAACGATCTATCATTCATGTGTCGTTGTTTATTTAGAATCTTATTAAAAGGTTGTAGTCGTTGAAAGTTACTAATTTGATAAAGCAATTTAAAATGTAACATTCGAGGTTACTAAAAGTGTGTTTACAATTGTAGAATTATAATTATCTGAAAAGAACTCCCTTAGATAAAAATAAAAAATCATTGTGTTAATATTATTTAAATACTAGCGTTGCTTAAGTTTAAAAGTAAAGTATACTAGTTGGTCGCTTGATGGTGGTGACCGTCTTGTTGATACTAGCTGCGAAACTCCTCCTCCAGGTCGATAATCGTCTAAGTATGTTATATCTAGTAATGTCTGGACAATAGAATAAATATAATACACTTTCACGTACCTGTTCGTGTTTTCTGGAAGTTCAATAAGCTGCCAAGACGGTTTACAAAACCAACTCACTTTATTCACAAGGTTAACTCACCTTGTTTAATAATGGTCGCCACACGGATTTATTTTGGGAAAATCTCGTGGAAAACCCATTAATAAAATCAAATAATAATTTTAAAAAGTTATTATAATTGTTTATTGCCCTTATGGCAATGCAATTCAAAAATATTTAATCACAACTGAAGGTTGTTTTGAGTTTTTTCTGAATGAAATATTTAACTATTTTTAGAAATAAATTAAGTCGAGTTATGCTGTTAATAATGGGGTTTTATTCATACCCTTGATAGAGAATTCAAACAAATATCATTAAAAGAATACAATGATGTACAATTGCAAATATGTTGTTACATGCCCTATAAAGCTGGCTCAGAGCATAAGCAGTAAATCTGGCTAAGTCCAGATACTCTTGACTTTGAACATTAATATTATTTTAATCTCAGATGTAAGTTCTTTGAGACACAAAAAAGAAAGCTCATGCCTGCACAATAACTAATGATTTTCTGATATAATATAGACTAGTAATGCCTTGAGGTTACTATTATAAAATAAAAATAAAAATAACCTATTTTATAGGTTATGCGTTCGTCACGCTTGGTTCATGATTTACAAAGTTTATATTTTGAGAACACTTATAACTAACATTCAACTTAACTGGTATTGACAAATTCATTAAATAAATTTAGACATGGCGTAGTACAGAAAAATGTTTCAGTGTTATGCGTCAGTACAGATTTGTTTATCAAAATATACAGGTTATGGCGCTCGGAGTAAAATGAATAAATTGATGCACTGTTACCTTGTGTTTTAATCTTTCGATTAAAATTTCAATTAACACTTCAATGATCGGATTATAATGATCATCGGTATTCACTACACACGCACAAGAACAGAGAATTTCGATCCACTTCTGACTTAAAGGATCATAAATAATACTATTTAATTCTTTCTTCTGTTCATTATTTTTTCCCGCACTAAATGAAATAATACTGCACATAAACACAATGGTTCTTTGTAGAATATCTTGAAGTTGTCGTTAGTTGTTGTCGAACTGTTTCCATTGAAGTCCTATTGTGATGACGCTATCAGTTATTAAAATGTTGATGAGACCAGCATTTTATGTCATGCCGAATGAAATTAAGAAGTGTCTGATGAAAATCTGCTGCCGCCCTTTATATACCCGACCATTTGATCGGCTTTAGGCGATAGTGTTAATTACTAAGCTACCTTGTCATTGGCTTAGCCAGGTGTGATGAACGTGACGTATTTTTTCCCAACCGTCAAAAACGGTTTTCTAACCGCCAAACGCCGAGATGATTGACAGTTGCCGTTGTTATTGGTGTTTATAACCAAATTTCTTAAGCATATTTTGTAAATGATGCTAACGCCTTTCACGCACTTAATATAGTTGCGATTGGGGTTGTATCGCTATCAAATTAAAGAATATTTTGTCCTCTTTAATTTGATATAGTTTGATACCGGGTTAATTACACATTTACTGACATTGCTATATAAACAATGTTCAGGTACACTACTTCGCACTGTCGACTGTTTACCGAAATCGGCGATTACACACTCTGACTAATATTGTTTGTGTCCTACACCGCGTTTTATCACTCAAACGTTTATGTGAGAACACTATTAAATCTGTACTGATATTTAATTACTGAACATTATGAATAAACCTTAACTTTATACATTGTAATGAACTGTCCCTACATACTATGATATTTCGTTTCACATTAATTTGCTCTATTCTATTAACTAACAATTGAATTATAATTTATATCATTTTAATAATGCTTATTGCTATGTTTGAGCATAACAATTGTTCTGTGTAGGTGATCTACACTTATATTACTCCCTAATAATCACCTCATTGATGATTGTTTGGTCTAGGCCTTGTTATTAAGGCATAACGTTTATACTGGAATTCTGCCTTAAAAGCTTTTATTAGTTCACAATTCGGTACTTTGCTGAGGTAGCTTATTTGTATAAGGTTCCCTCTTACAAATGTGTTTTCTTGTCATAATTATATTTGAGATTGAAATATAGCTTCATTTTCATTTTGTGGCCATCGCTAATTTTAGTTTTTGGCATTAATAATTACTTGTCATGATTGATTTATTATCAGCCAAATGCTGATTCTGATCTCGCATTATTCAGATTCTTATTTACTCATTTTTATTAACATATCATATTCCATTTAAGTTATTCACTGACTCGCTTGACAGCTTAAAGTGAATTTAATTTGTCCATTAGTTTGGGTCAGTTATAGTCTGGTTGTAGTGTCAAACAGTACTTGGGTTTACTGCTTCTTGTGGCCCTTCTGCTTCTTTCTTCTCCCATGGTTCCTCTCTTCTTGGTTACTCTTATCATTACATTATCTATTTACATCATCGTTATGTACTTATTAAATCTGATAGTATATGTCTAGGTTATGTAACATCTGGTTATGTTACAATAGTGATAAATAAGGGCATTGGAGTTAGTTAAATAGAGTTAATGGGAGTTAGTGAAAATAAATGTTGAGATACTGATAATACATAAAGAGGTGTTAGATATTTTAGGGACACAGTAGTTAGTGATTATAGGTAGAGTTGAGTAATGTGAATGGTAATTATATTTGTTGATGGTTATATTTTGTAGTAAGGAGTGATCAACGTGTGGCGTTGTGGCAGTTCCCGTAATTAGAGAAGGGTAAGAGTGTTTGCCGATATTTGGTGGAGGGCAAAAGGTTATGAACGCGTATATTGCCAGGTAGGGTACACACATACTAGTACAAAAATGAGCGGTGCCAGAGGTTTTAAATGGGATTAGTGAAGGGGGTTATTATAGAGATATTGGTGTCATAATAAGTTAATGGTTAGAAGCGGTTGTTAGTAGAAAAAAGAGGTGAGTAAGGTTAGATTGACAAATGCTAAAATAAGATATAGAGAGAATAGTGAATAATAGAGAGTTACCCAAACTAATAAGGATAAAAAGGTTAGAAAAAGAAAATTCATGGTAGGAAGGTAATTGTAACTGAAAGGTAATGATAAGTTTGAAATTGTTGTATAGAATCTGATATAATGAATGTTAAACAATAAAAGTTAATAGCAAGTTGAAGCTATAATGATGTGATAAAGTTTTGGTACAAGTCGTGTAAATGTAAATTGTTTAATGTAAATGTAACAATGTTAATGTGTAATGTACAATGTTTTATTATGTTGATGGCAATAGTGTGTGTGGTTAGGAGGTAGCTACAGGGGTAACGACGGTAACAAATGTTAGAAGATAGTAGAGTTTGGATGAAAAAAGTATAAAGTTAACAATGGTGTTGAGCAAAATATAGTATGATATCAGTTGCAAAAGATATAAATGATTATAAGTTGAGTAATAAAATTTGAATAATAAACTTGTCTGCCATAGTAGTTGTAGGTTGAATTTGATAGTAATAGATAGGTGATGGTGTTTTGGGGAATATCAAAGAATTGTTTATGTATTGTGTTATTTGTAGGAATATATATTTTCTCTAAGAGAGTAGATTGATTTTAGTGTGGATAAAAAATCAGTTTTGAATTCTTGTTGTTTTGGAGAGATTAGTTGAACAAGCCAATGCCTCAGACACAAACCAATGCATCTAAAAGGAAACATATCAGTTGTAGGTATGGAAGTATATTAGACCACTATTGTAAAATTTTGTATTCCATGTTTCAGAGTTTCGTGGTGTTGTGACCGCGGTCCTGAGCTAGCCGGAGCGTCAGAACAGGAGCGTTGAGTGCCTTATGGTGTAGGGATCTCTCCGGAGAAGTCCAGTAAGGTCAGAGGGTGCGATCAGCATCATCAGACCAAGGGTAAGTGATTGTACTTCTTTTATATAAATGTTAAGGGGGTTGTGGCGACATATCTAACCTGATCCTTTTAGAAAAGTGTGAATGAGTCAATGAAAGTTTTTATGTTTCGACATAAAATCTTTCATTGAGGGGGTTTTGTGACAGTACAATAATCTCGATGTCAGAATTATGGTATGAGTGGTAACCAATTATCGGATTTTATTGTATCACACACACACATGCATGGAGAGAACAATTTCCTTTGTGAAGAGACAACTACGCATATTCGAATAGATCACAACGATTCCAAGGTCAGGAGCCGACGTGCAGAGATGAACGTACAAAATGGCCATCCAAGTGGAAACCGATCGTAAATAGGCACTCTCATTGATCCAGAAGACGGGACGTCATTAAAATAAGTGATGACCTAACAAACAATGACATGACAACAGGGCGTGAGCCAATTTTGAACAATAGACAATGACGTGGATGCGCTAACACATACACAAAATATGTGCTTTGCATCTCCCCAGTCCTTTACAACTCATCAAGATGTCTACACGCTAAATTTGTGGCTGGCACAGTTTCGCCAGTAAAAAGTGTTCTTTTACCAATCTAAAATGTAATTAACAGTACAAGTAATGTAGCACAGTTAACTGCTACCTAAGATGTAATTAGATTCAGTGTAACAAGGGAACAAAACGAGATTATGAGAGACGCCGAACACCTGGCCAAAACGGAGAGCATCGGAAGGGAGACCGCAACTATCAATCAGGAAAGTGCAAATTAATTAACTGTTATTCTTTGGTGAAAATGAGCTCTAAATATAAATCCAAAATTTACAAAAGGTACCGATCATATAACATGGGGGAAAGAGAGAGAGAGAGAGAGAGAGAGAGAGAGAGAGAGAGAGAGAGAGAGAGAGAGAGAGAGAGAGAGTGTATGTCTGTGTGTGTGTGTGTGTGTGTGTGTGTGTGTGTGTGTGTGTGTGTGTGTGTGTGTGTGTGTGTGTGTGTGTGTGCGTGCGTGCGTGCGTGCGTGCGTGCGTGCGTGCGTGTGCGTGTGTGTGTGTGTGTGTGTGTGTGTGTGTGTGTGTGTGTGTGTGTGTGTGTGTGTGTGTGTGTGTGTGTGTGTGTGTGTGTGTGTGTGTGTGTGTGTGTGTAAGAATATGTTTGTACTCATAAATTATTAATCAGCAAATTGAGGCACTGGTTTCTGTCATTTATAAAAAAGAAATAACGAGAGAACTGCAGTCTCTTGGAGAGGTATGGTAGTAAACCAGTCATACAATCAAATAATGAAATTAGTGTACTCAGTATTGATAGAGGAATAGAAATCACGTAGCTAGTGATGGTAAGACGCCATTTTTGTTGTATTGTAATATGTAACTAAGAAAAGGTATGATATTAAATCCAGTATATGTCCACACTAAAGTTGTTCAAATCATTGTTTCGTATACCTCTCTTGTTTCTAAATCTCGCTGCGACGAAACCCTGGACCCTAGAAAAGAAATTCAATTGGAATCTAAACCATGCACTAAAACCGAGAAATTTATGGTAAGTAGATGTTTTCTTGTTTTATTGTATGTTATTACCATAAAATATAAGAATAAAATATGTGAAAAGTCGGATTGACGACACTTACTCACACTCAATTCATTATTATTATTTATATAATAGTTCTCTAATATTTCAAATTGTTCCGTAAAACCCACATAATAATTTACTGGATTATCCCACATTATTATCAAATCATAAAACCTGTCTACATCATTGATTTTGGTCTTGTCACCGTCTGTATTATTACCTATCACCCTTGAGTATTTTAATCTCTCAATTTCAAAATCATTTACTACTAATACTCCGCGTCTAAGCACAGGTAAGCATTCAATATAATTATCAACGTTATTATTATTTATTTCTGCACTATCTTCATAACAAGGTAAGTCAACAATATTACTAACTCTCTCTCTCTTTATTTTCTCTAGTAGCTCTTCATAACTTCTAACAACATCAAATAATATTATCTCTCTTTCTCTAAATGTGACCAATTCTACCACTCTCTCACAAAACCACTCATCCTGACACCATCTCACTTTGTTTCTGTCACTCCACACAAAAGGCACCATAACATTCTCATAACCCATCCTGATTCTTTCAGGGAACTCATGATACATAAAAGGGGACTTACTTCGAGACACCTTGTCTCTCACATAATTACTGGAGGAAACTCTTTGTCCTCATAACTCATTATTGGAGTTTTTTCTCCATTTAAATCACGGGAAAATTTGCCCTTTGTAAACCCAACCTCTCTTTAACCACTATCTTATTACTACTCTCTAATTCCACTAAAACTCCATCTCCACTATTATCATTCACTTTACTTTCTAACACATTTTTAATTACCTCGTTGTTATCACTTGTTATCTTATTATTATAATTATCGGTACTCGCCTTGTTCTCAGTTACTTCATTAATTACATTCCCACTACACTTACCGGTATTTCTTGTAACATTATCATCATCTTTTATTCGTTTTATAGCTGTCTGGAAATGTTCATCAATACGTTTACAGAGTACATTACTCAGATCATCAAACTTTACACTTATACTCTGCTCAAACTTAATATTTTGTTCTTTAAGTTCTTTAAAATTGATATCATTTTTAATATTCTGTTGTTCACATTTTATTTTCTGTTCTTTAATGTCATTACTTAAAATCTCAAATTTTTCGTCATTTGCATCAAAACGTTTATTTAATTCATTGAATTTGTTATTCTGTTCATTAAATTTAATGTCATTACTATCAAATCGTTTACTGAGGAGGTTAAATAATTCATTCATTGACATCTCTTTTTCTTTTACTTTTGTCACTACAGGAGTAGATTGTGCTCCTGCATTATCGATTTTAATTGACTCGGTTAGGTCAGCGTTAGTTGCTGATTGAACGCTCAAATCAGCTGTTGGCATTGACTGACTTAATTCGCCCACACTTGGTGACGGGTCCATTGACCCAAGGCCACTCTCACTCATAACTGAATCTATCAAATTGTTCTCTTTTTCATTGTTAGACATTTTATACTGTTCTATTAAATTTTACTTCTACTCTAACATGCACAATTTCTCAACACCTCGTAAATTTATTTTGCGTATGTTATGTAAATTTTACGTAAGTTATTTTCGGCTTCCGCCAACCCTATTCCATTCTCTGTGCTTTAAAATAGGCCAATTTGGAATAAATACATAATTTATTCCAAATCCTGGTCACGGCACCATTTGTCGTGTTTCATACGATTTAATTAATTACAAAATGATCTTAAACTCCCACTTACCTTCTATTTGTCACTCTCTGGCCAGATCGTCTAGTGGTATAACCCTATTTCGTATAGCGAATTTACCAGCACAGAAAATGAAATTAGGTACTTGAAATGATTATTCTAACACATAGATATCAAGTGAAATAATGTAATGGATTTATTCTTTTTAATACATTTCTTTATATTCTCTCTTTTCAAATTTCTTACTCTTTATCTTTTCTTTGAACAAATACTGATACTAATGTTATATCGGAAATTTAACATAGCTTTCCTGCTCTAGTTAGCTTAAATATTTCTTCCTTATATCTATAGATAAGACAGCCCAGTATTTGCACATACATACATCTCTCATTCACCCACATACCATATTTAATTAAGCGCTTTTTTTTTATTTTAAGTTTTCATAAGTAAATTGTTTGATATACGGTTACGTGTTATCGGCGTCCCTGCAGGTCACTTGTTGATCTCCACAAATTTTGTTCACTTTTGTCCGAATATTTCTCACTGTTAATTTTGAATACTAACGATTTATTACAGTTTCACTATTGTATCACATTATTTCTCCAACCTTTTATTTTTTGCGTCACCAAATTGTAATTGTTCATACCTCTAATTCATTTTAGGTTATAGTTAAACGGAACTCACACGTTTTGTATAACTCCGTTTTTGTTCTTCAATCACATTATAAAATTTTGAAAGTATAAAATAAAGTTTATACTGACGAGCCTATGTGTTTACGCCCGGCCGGGGTTAGGTCTTTCAATAGACTGCCTTAACTATTTTACCATTTTTTATAGGCGAACGAGGTAAAACTTTTCCTGGCCGGCTATGCACACCACTACTGGCGTCCGCTGCCTTCAGATGTTATTCGTTGACTGCCTTTGTTTTCCGCGCGCCGGGCCAGAAAGAATGTACCAGTTCGTCCCGTTAGCGTGAGAAACTTGGCCGACTGTGTGCGCGGTTGAAAGCGCGGGCGCGCCCTCCACATACCAATGCCAATACACACCCGTCTCGACGCTACAGTCTCTTCACCACACGTATTTGGTTGCAAATAATATTGAAAAGATTTAATTTCCAAAGCCCTATAGGTCTGTACCGTTACAATACCCCCCCCAATGAGAGATCTTCTGCCGAAACAGAAGAACTCTCATTGCTTAACCCCTAAGAGGATCGGAGAGGATATGGTGCCAACAACCCCCTTTAACACTTTACGCATTATGGGTAAACTACCCCCCTAGCTTGGCGACTATGGCTGCACCTGAACGAGATTACTGGACTTCTCTATTCGAGATCCTAACACCATAAAATCGGACCGATACTCACCATAGTACACCCAACCTTCGAACATTCCGCCCATAAAATCAAAACCTTGGCCTTATACCATACCAGATCCTCAACCGATATGTCCCCTCTGGGTTGCCTTTAGCAAATACTGGGTGTATACACATACTCATTATTATATTATACCTAAATTCCATATTCAAAACTCATAAAATGTTTTATCTCTTAAATTTCATTTCTTTTTTCAATTTACTTGACTGGACGGTACAGTTTCAAATCCAAAATAAATTACACAAATCAAACTGAAATCATTTAAATTTCGTTCGCCTAGAGAAATTACTCTAAGTCCATTACCAAAGATCTATTAATTTGATCATTTCATTACATTTACTTTCAAACATTTTTAAATCTTTTGATTGAATTCGTAACTCTTCTTAATTACCTACTAACAAACATAATGAACCAATAAAAATACATAACTTCCTTCTACTATAAAGTCAAAATTCAAAATAAATGCACTTGTATACAAAAGAGAACATAAAAGGCATATTATAAATCAGCTGACACCTTCCCTACTTATAACGAACATCACAATTTCCAATAATGTTCTTTAATACAAAAATAGAAAATTTACCCTTTTTTTCCCCCCAAATAAAATTTTAATTTCTCAAAATTTTTCTTTTATCAATATCAAGAAAAGATAAAATTATTTAATTTAATTAAGTAGCAAAAAATTCATGAGTTAATCCCTAGAAACCTATCCTGGCTCTAACATCAACCATCAGCTGATCTCTCTGGGTCAGATGAATGACCTTACCCTATATACACCATACAAAACTATACCAGGAAAAAATACACAACATATGTTCATAACTCTTACACTCTAACATAATAAAAATAATGGCACAATAAAACATAATAAACAAAATCTGATAAACATCTTCTACACTTGAAATAGTCTTTATACAGAGTATAAAGATATAGACATAATATAAAGACAATAGTATCTACATTAAATATATTTTACAATACAAACATAATTAATTTCACTATAAATTTATTTACAAATTCTTATCATTATCTTTCTGTTTACCACACTTCATTTTCTAAGTTAGCAAGGTCATCACCATAAATTAAAATGTTCATTTATTGAGTTTATATTCAGCCTCCATCATCATGTATGAGTCTTACTTTTATATAATAATTATCGTCCTTACTCACACTCAATTCATTATTATTATTTATATAATAGTTCTCTAATATTTCAAATTGTTCCGTAAAACCCACATAATAATTTACTGGATTATCCCACATTATTATCAAATCATAAAACCTGTCTACATCATTGATTTTGGTCTTGTCACCGTTTGTATTATTACCTATCACCCTTGAGTATTTTAATCTCTCAATTTCAAAATCATTTACTACTAATACTCCGCGTCTAAGCACAGGTAAGCATTCAATATAATTATCAACGTTATTATTATTTATTTCTGCACTATCTTCATAACAAGGTAAGTCAACAATATTACTAACTCTCTCTCTCTTTATTTTCTCTAGTAGCTCTTCATAACTTCTAACAACATCAAATAATATTATCTCTCTTTCTCTAAATGTGACCAATTCTACCACTCTCTCACAAAACCACTCATCCTGACACCATCTCACTTTGTTTCTGTCACTCCACACAAAAGGCAACATAACATTATCATAACCCATCCTGATTCTTTCAGGGAACTCATGATACATAAAAGGGGACTTACTTCGAGACACCTTGTCTCTCACATAATTACTGGAGGAAACTCTGTCCTCATAACTCATTATTGGAGTTTTTTCTCCATTTAAATCACGGGAAAAATTTGCCCTTTGTAAACCCAACCTCTCTTTAATCACTATCTTATTACTACTCTCTAATTCCACTAAAACTCCATCTCCACTATTATCATTCACTTTACTTTCTAACACATTTTTAATTACCTCATTGTTATCACTTGTTATCTTATTATTATAATTATCGGTACTCACCTTGTTCTCAGTTACTTCGTTAATTACATTCCCACTACGCTTACCGGTATTTCTTGTAACATTATCATCATCTTTTATTCGTTTTATAGCTGTCTGGAAACGTTCATCAATACGTTTACAGAGTACATTACTCAGATCATCAAACTTTACACTTATACTCTGCTCAAACTTAATATTTTGTTCTTTAAGTTCTTTAAAATTGATATCATTTTTAATATTCTGTTGTTCACATTTTATTTTCTGTTCTTTAATGTCATTACTTAAAATCTCAAATTTTTCGTCATTTGCATCAAAACGTTGTAACGGTACATAACCCGGTCCCAATAAATGATAACTCTTGTAATACCATAAAGGTCAGAGATGGGTAAACTATAACTGGCTAAAAATTAAGTTGTATCACTAAACATTATAAACAATATGGAAGTGATATACAGTGACAAGTGAGTTATAGTGCACCCAATGAGGTAATAAGTGAAGGTGAAGGGAACTTTTTACAGAATTGTGCTGTAGATGTGAGCATTATAGACTATAATAGTAGACTATAATGTTACCAACTAATTATGTATTTTGTTTAGTTATTGTAGGATTTATATTGTGTAGTACCTATGTTAATTTTATATTTTATAAAATAATTGTTTTATTGTATAAGATAACCCAGGGTTTTTAAAAAATAAAAGATTTAAATATCAGATGATAATAAAAATTAAAATAATACTGTATGAGGGAAATGGCAGAAGAAAATAGTTCAGTGTAAGAATACTATAAGAGATTAATAAATAATATATAAATTCATTTAAAGTTAATAAAAATATTAAATACTTACAGTATATCCAAAGTTATAAGAAAATAAACAGAAAACTATTATGTAAATCAAATTGGGAAAGAAACCAAAATTAAAAAGAATTATTTTTCTGTAAATCAAAAATAAATTTATAATAATTACAAACTGCCTATATACTAAAAAGTAAATAGCAGCACCAATAAAAAATGACATAAAAATTATGGGTTACTAAGAGTAACAAAATAACAAGTATTGTTTAATCGAATTGGAAATTGAACCTGTCCGGTTGACAAAATGATGAGACAAAATTTTATTAAAATATCCTTTAGAAATCTTTGAACAGCACCAAACTGTTACCAAATTAAAATAACAGTATGAACATTATGTACTACTACCTTAGTTATCAAAGTTAACTTGCTATACTCCATAATAAAAGTGAAAAAAAAAACATTTTTGGACGATCAGGCCTAGCTTCGCTGTGTTTCGAGTTTTGACGAGATAGTATTTGACGGACGGGTATGAAATTACAAACAACTACGAACACCACCTGAGAAACAACTTCACCCAAGTAAGAACTTCGAGAAGAGAGGTAATATAAACATTTCTTTTAATATTTAACGAAGAAAACTCAAACTGAATGGTCGTGCAGTACAGAAACGATTAAAGTGTAATCCCATGTTTTAATAAAAACAAACGCAATCTGCTCTCTTACGGACGAATCCGGAACTACGTACTAAGCGAAATAAACAAATTTTTGAAGTTTTTTTTTCTATATTTGTAAAGCGTAGTATAATTATCCATTTCTGACCATCTCATAACAAAAAGGACTTACCCTTAACCCTGGGGAAATAACTAAAAGAATTATATGTTGATTGATGTTTAAATAAAAGATAAAATTGTAAAATCGCTCAAAATTGTATATTTTTTATGACAATTCCATGTTACTCAATGAAGTCGATATCATGTACTAGTTAATGAAAATATCGATTGTAATATTTGTATTTTGGCGGAAGGGAAAAAACCAATAATATAAACAATAAATATTATTGAGAAAATGATATTCAATAATAAAATGTGTTTCCTTTATTGTAGTGGGTAGTTGTAGTAGGTTTCAGAAAGATTAAGAAGAGGACGATCAACCAGGTCGTATTCAGCAACAGTGTAGTTTGGTTAACCCATATTTGGAGACTAATGTCAAAATCAGCTGATTCAATTCACGGCAGATATTTGAAAATTTAGAAATCGTCTAATCCGAGGGTAAACCAACGGTACTTGCTCTCTCTTCAAAAGAAGGCTAAACAACTTCCCTACTTGACCCAAATCACACACACTCGATTTCGGCTTTGTTTGGGTAACATTACCACCAATTTTATCTAAACTTCAGACTTTATAGTTCATAAGTGGCGATTGCTAAGAGGTGTTCTGACCGATCCGAGACTGTAAAAAAAAAAAAAAAAAAAAAAAAACAACAACGGACGTCACACTCACACCTAAAATAGGCAGTACATTACAGAATTGGCGCTTACAACAGTGCGTCTTAATTAAATAAGACGAGCACTCAATAGGCCGCATACAAAAACATCTCGGAAGGTACATACTCTAAAACCCGCTACGTTACAACGTTTATTTAATTCATTGAATTTGTTATTCTGTTCATTAAATTTAATGTCATTACTATCAAATCGTTTACTGAGGAGGTTAAATAATTCATTCATTGACATCTCTTTTTCTTTTACTTTTGTCACTACAGGAGTAGATTGTGCTCCTGCATTATCGATTTTAATTGACTCGGTTAGGTCAGCGTTAGTTGCTGATTGAACGCTCAAATCAGCTGTTGGCATTGACTGACTTAATTCGCCCACATTTGGTGACGGGTCCATTGACCCAAGGCCACTCTCACTCATAACTGAATCTATCAAATTGTTCTCTTTTTCATTGTCAGACATTTTATACTGTTCTATTAAATACTTATTAAATTTTACTTGTACTCTAACATGCACAATTTCTCAACACCTCGTAATTTTATTTTTCATATGTTACGTAAGTTATTTTCGGCTTCCGCCAACCCTATTCCATTCTCTGTGCTTTAAAATATGCCAATTTGGAATAAATACATCATTTATTCCAAATCCTGGTCACGGCACCATTTGTCGTGTTTCATACGATTTAATTAATTACAAAATGATCTTAAACTCCCACTTACCTTCTATTTGTCACTCTCTGGCCAGATCGTCTAGTGGTGTAACCCTATTTCGTATAGCGAATTTACCAGCACAGAAAATGAAATTAGGTACTTGAAATGATTATTCTAACACATAGATATCAAGTGAAATAATGTAATGGATTTATTCTTTTTAATACATTTCTTTATATTCGCTCTTTTCAAATTTCTTACTCTTTATCTTTGAACAAATACTGATACTAATGTTACATCGGAAATTTAACATAGCTTTCCTGCTCTAGTTAGCTTAAATATTTCTTCCTTATATCTATAGATAAGACAGCCCAGTATTTGCACATACATTGTAAAGGTATCGTGTGTCCTCTTACCGTTTTACTCTGTAAAATGTGAATAATGTACAATTTGTGTGTAATGGGTGTAACGTGTCTTCTCTATCCGTCATTCAAATGCATGCAACGTCCGCAGATTCGTCCGTTGCGAACGTACGAATAACCAGGTCTCGATGTTCTTACCTGTTGTTCACTAGGGGTGTGAAAATCCCGGTGGCGCCAAATTGTTTTCTTAAAACAATTAAAATAAAATTCAAATGTGTATGACCAGCGCAGCTCAGGCGGTTTGAATAATTCAAATATTTCCGCCAGCCTCGGCCGTCTGTAGCGAACAGTAGTTCGTTGCGTGGGTTACGCGATCGTTAGACGTCAACACTACTTGTCTGCTAAAATGTACATAAATTATTGTCCACCTCCTAATGAAATTATAACACCGTGGTTACACTCAATACTTATATATTTTTTATTAATGATTACTATTCATTTAATACAAATTATATTTCCCTTTTTACTACAAATGCTCCGGTTATATATGAGACAACTCTACAGGGTTTGACAAATCGATATCTGAACTGATAAACAGACTTTCAGTAATGGCGTCTGTTGGAAATTATACACAAAATGATTAGTGTTCGTTTGTCACAGGTTCTTGAGATTACGTTAAAAGGATTACAAATGTTTAAAACAATAAAAATACACACCCTTACATCAGTTAAACTTAAATAATATATTGTGTAGGTATAATTTGTTTAGTGTAGTGTAGTAAAAGTGTTTACAAGTTATTGGTAATTAACAACAGGTTATCTTTGCCAGTTTATAAAATTTTCAGTGACTTAGTTTTCTTTTTAATCTTTGAAAGTAATTATGTTCAGTTTAGTGAGATTTCGACCTTTAGTGAGAAATAATTAACGTGAGTTTATTCAGAAATTTGGGTAATTTAATAGGTACTTATCACTTCAGTAGACAGGACGAGCTCATTCGATCTGGTATTAATGGGTTATGCTGCAATCATCTTTAATTTGCATTGGTTCGGGACTTCGGGCACCTTTTCCAAGTTAATCGGCAGGATTTTATTTTCTTTTTTCTTTAATTCGGCCTCGACATTAGTTATATTGTTCCAGTCATCATCTTCCTTCTTGGGATTCACTTGCTAGTAACTTCTTTTGAGATTTTTGATGTTTGAATTGACAATTTTGGTCATTCTAAAACTAGCGTCCATTCAACGAAAGCGTCATATAACGAGTAAAGAAATCTAACGGTAATTAGACACCAAACGACTGTTGTCATAGTAACCAATTAATCCCGATTGGTTAATTCTGAAGTAGTCTATTGTTATCAAATTTTGAATTTTTATTCAAAATAACTGCATATCTTCTTATTGATTATATTCTTCTGTCCTCTTCCCTACATATTAAATATTATCACCACTGTTATTTTTTCCTTTCAAAGATTAATTTGGTATCACATAATGTATGGTTTTATGAAATATCAATGTTTGTACAAATCTGTTAATATTTGGTATTTACATTTCTCTTTTAAACTAAGTTCTTATTCTAATATTTTTTCTTTAAACTGATTTATAAATTATTCTCGGCTATTTACTTGCCTTGAATTTCTTAATCCCCTGGTTGTTTTTATACAGTTTGCAATTATTTGTCATTGACAGTTATACATTTCCTAGGCCTTAGCAGCCATTGATTATTTCTATTTAAATTATTCCAATTATATTTCATCTCATTACAAATCCCGAGTCGTCAATATTATAGTGATATTTAGTTAAGTAACGGACACGTCATGGACAACGAAATCCAAGAACAAAGTTTTTGTTGTGTTGTTATAATTGATTTGTTTAGTGGTTGTTGTGTCTTGAGTTTGTTTTTGTTCTGATCATATGTCCAGATTATTTTCTATGTCTTAATACTTAAAATATAACACTTAGGCCTATGGACTGTAAGTTCCCTCCAGCCATATCCTCTTCATAATTGAAACAAACAATTCTTTACAAGTTATTATTAACTGTTGTTTTTAACATTAATTTCCTTCTTTGCTACTACTCTGAGTAATAAACATCATTACTTCTTGTAAACTTATTTAACTTAATTTCCCTCATAACATAGGGTATTTACCAACTATATATTTAATTACTTAAGTCTTTACTACTACTTTTCTACATCCCATGTTAACACAAACAGTTTATTTTACCTGGGCTTTCTCCCCTGAATAACATTGTATTCTTTATCTATTTCTAATCTAAACACTATCTCTAATTACCCTTAACTATATAATTTTTTACAATTCCACTCTTAAATCTTTCATTGGTCCATCATTGATTCATTGGTGTTTACTTATCTATCACTATCTTTTTAATCATATTATTGTTTACAATATTCTTTTTCACACATCACTTTCACTGTTATCACTTTTTATTTTACACGTTTATTGGTGGGTAAACCCTATTATTATTTCTCTTTGTCACTTAATTATTTTCATTATATTTCTCACTATCTCACTATCTTTACAAATTTTATTTGTATCTAATGAGTTCATGTCTCTTTCTAGATTTCTTACTTACATATACTACTAATTTGTGGGTTAGTGTATTTTTATTTAATGGGTTTTTATTAATTATGAGTCATATTTGTCACATAGATAATATTAACATTTCTTTTTTATATTGGTTATTCACCGGTTCCATTTCCTTTATGATATTTGATGGTATCATCTCCCCCTTCCCTCTTCTACATTATTTGTCTGTGTTTTATCACCTTGGTTCATTTTATTTTCTTTGTAGTTGGTTTGTTCCATTATTTAAATTCATTTTTCTTCTCCTTCACTTCCATCTTGTCTCGCTTTATTTTGGTTAATATCTGGCCAATCTCTGGGGTTGGGTCAATGTCATTTGTCTGTCAGTCTAGTTTGTATTTCTTATTTAATAATCACCTTTGGTTTACTATTCTTCCTCCTTCACTCTTAATTATATTTACTACTTTCGTTCTCGTTATTATTTATTTATTAAAATATATTATTTCTTGGCATTTTTTACATACTTATTGATATCAAATATGATCAGGGTTTGGCAATGTTATATAATGCCCTTCCACCAAAATTGATCATTTTATAAAACGTGATTCTAAGTTTGATGAAATTATCAATTGTATCGTATCATCATTTTTTTTTCTTCAAATTCTCCTGCTTCTCATTCATTTTTTATGATTAATTCTGTATCTTTTATTTCCATTCTTCTTAGTCTTTTCTTCATTATTTTCTCATATTGCGAACTGGCTTATTGATTTTTTATTATAAATTATTCCCTATAGATCTTAATTTCCCTAATTATCTCTACCTTGTAGTTGCAATCGATTCGGATAGGCTCTATTGGCTTAACTAACTCCGTCGTTCAAAACTACTCTTATCCTGAGATCAGGGGAACATCATCCCTGCTCAGTAAAATGATTGCTGGACTCATTCAACAGACAATCTCAATTAATAATTGTTCGATATTTCGGATCGAACCGGTCATTCTTTTCATTTTCCGAGGTTGGCACTATGGCTTTGTAGAGCTCATACATGCACGTGAACTTTTAGCTTCTGTCGTACGCCAACCATCTCAGTGTCAACGTCCACGAGTCGGGCCCTTCTCGGCAGGTAGAAATCCATGCATTTCACCCATCCTTATCCCAACCAGTCTATCCTGCCTTGAGTGTCAGGATCAACCCAGTCGTGAGATACGGTAAGTCATTTTTATATTATTTATGTCTGATTAGCAATTCTGCATGCTGCTGCTTTGAGCTCACCAGAGGCTATTAAATTATCATGTAAGAAAGCCGTCTTACTTTCAATCTTTTAAAATATTATCTTACATCTATTTACTACCAGAGGGTTCATGAGGTTGCTAGGTTTTCAATTAAATATTTTGCCGTCACGACTGGGAGCACGTGCTTCGTAATTTTGTGCATGATGCTGCTGGTGGGTTGAGTTTCAGTAATTGAGTTGTAAGTCAGTTTTGGCTGCATGATTTTTATTTTAATTACCAACGTGCCGTGCCGTTTCGTTTTTTTGTGCCTGCTCGTGGGTGTTTTGCATGCGGTTAATTTTTTAAATTTTATGAATGTTTGTCATTTGCATGCTTGCATGGAAGCACGTTGGTATAATACGTAGACATGTGAACTACGAGTTTGCGTTTATGGCTATTGCTTGTGGTCAGCAGTGTCGTCGTGTGTGCATCGCCAGGTGGGCAAATTTTGTGTAAAAATTTTGCACCTTGTTTTTTGGGGTAGTCGTTTAATTACTGGGTCAAGTCTGGTGAAGTTTGTTTCCGTCCTGTTACGGTTTGCGTCCCACGTGAAATTGTGCGCTACGTGTTTGTGACTGTAAGGCGTAAAGGGAACAGTTTTAGGTTATCCGGATTTCGGAGTAGCCTGCCTTTGTATTTAATTTAATTTTTTGGCTTGACTATAAGCCATACCTTGGTAATATACCTTTAGGTGCGATTTATATTTTGCATATGCGATATCCTGTCCATACACGACGCGTTGACCATCAATTTTGGCATTTATTGGGTCCCAGTTATTGTGTTTGGTTCGGTAACTGGTGAATTGTTGTACATTGTACTTTGCTGTGTTTTGTGTGTATTTATTCTATTTGGTATTATACATGTTTGTTTTTGGGTGCACTTTTGTGTACCATTGTTTTGCACCGTATGTGCTGTAATCTTGTGTTTTGTTGTCGTGCTTTTGCGCTGTGTAAATCAATTTGTTGCGTGTTTAATTTATTGTATCACTATAATATTGACGACTCAGAACACAAAGTTTTTTATAAGTAAAAACGTAAAGTTTTACCTTACAGCCTAAACCGGCTTTCACCTATAGAAGGCTTCATCAGAGGCTGTCGTTAGTAGCGCTGCTCGTCTTGTTGTTGGCGACGAGAAAGTGTTTCGAAAGATTGAAGCTGTGTGTGTGTGGTGAGATGTGTTCGAATAATGCGTGCGATTTGAATTGTGTCTGTTCGTTTAGGATGTCGTTTTTATTTGTTTTTGTGTGTTTGTATATTTCTAATTGTTCTAGAGTGTCTAGTTTTCGGCCTTTTGTGTGTACGTGTAGTATGTTCATGTTATTGTCGATGTTTTTATATGTGTGGTTTGCTTCAATGAGGTGGTTTGCGAAGGTAGATTCTGTAGTGGTGTGGAGTGCTTTTGTGTGTTCAATGTATCTCTGTTTGAAGCTACGTCCTGTCTGGCCTATGTAGAATTTACTGCAATTTGAACAATTTAGTTTATATACACCGGGTAGATCGAATTTGTTTTGTGCTTTGGGCATGCGTTTTGATAGTGTGTGTTCTGTTTTGTTAGTAGTTTTGTAAGCGATTCTGTATCCTGCTTTTTTGAATTTGTGGGCAATTTTTTCTGTTTGTTTGTTGATGTATGTTAGTGTTATGAATTTGTTGTTTTCTGTCTTTGTCTGTTGTTTGTTTTGTGTTTTGTGTAGGAGTTTACTGACTATTGTTCTGTCATAACCGTTAGATTCTGCTAGATATTTTATCGTCTTTAGTTTGTCTTTGTAGTCTATTTCATCTAAGGGGATGTTGTTAAGTCTATGTATCATGGTTCTAAAAGCAGCTAGTTTGTGTTGTATTGGGTGATTGGAGGTGTTGTGTATTAGTGTGTCAGTTGTAGTTGGTTTTCTGTATATACTGAATTTGTGCCTGTGTTCTAGTTTTGTGATGGAGAGGTCTAAGAAGTTTATGGTATTGTTGTGTTCGTATTCGGCAGTGAAGGTTATGTTTTTATGTATTTTGTTTATGTGCGTTAGTAACTGTTCACATTGTCTTTTGTTTCCCCTGTATAGTATTAGAATGTCATCAACGTATCTGTGCCAATATAGTATTTTATGTGAGTGTCTGTCATTGTTTGTGAGTATTTTTGTTTTTTCTAAGTGTTGGAGGAAGACTTCTGCTAGAATGCTGGATATGGGGGAGCCCATGGGTAGGCCATCGTTCTGTGTGTAGTATTTATTGTTATAAGTAAAGTAGTTTTGTTTTGTGATAATGTTCAGAGTTTCTGTTATTTCATTGATAATTTCGTCTGGTGTGTTGTTCTGTTTGAGTTTGTTTTGTAGGATGGTGATTGTTTCAGAGATGGGAATGTTTGTGTACAGGTTTTTAATGTCAAAGGAGGCTAATGTGGCGTTATGGGGGATGTGTATGTCTTTTATTTTTGTTACTAGGTCAGTGTTGTTTTTTACTGCAATGTTGTTGTCTATTTGTGTGTGTTGTCTAATAATTTTGTCTAGATATTTTGCCAGTTTGTGTGCAGGGGCATTACGGTAGTTGATAATGGGGCGGATCGGAATGTCTTCTTTATGGATTTTGGGAAGCGCTTGGAGTGTAGGTGCTGATGGTCGGATTTGTTTCATGTAGGGCTTTTGTTTATGTGTCATAATGTGTTTGGCTTTGTTGACTATTTGTTTTACTGAGTTTTGGTATCTGTCGGTGGGGTCGTGTTTTAGTTCTGTGATGTTGTTCTGTTCTATGAAGTCTTGTACTTTTTTGTGTAGGTTGTCTGTGGGGATAATTACAGTCGTGTTGCCTTTGTCAGCTTTTACAAATGTGATGTTGTGTTTGTGTGCCTTTTCCCTCAGTTTGATGGCTGTGTGTATTTCTGAGTTGTGGTTGTTGTTGTCTGGTGTCTTTTGTACTCCTATTGTGTTGTTTATATTATGTCTTAATGTGTCTTGATGTTCTGGTGCTGTGTTTTGTATATTTGTTTCTGTGTCAATTATGAGCTTTGTTAGTGTTTGGTTGTTATGTTTGTAATGTATGTTGTGTTTTAGGCCTTTATCAAGGAGTGTTTGTTCGTTTTTTGTGAGTGTGACGTTCGTGAGGTTTACTGTACGTGGGTAGAATTTGTGCGAGGGAATTATATCTGTTTTGATTGGTGTCAGGTTTTTTATTTTTCTGTCGTGTTTTGTCTGTATGATATGTATTTGTTTTTTTGTCCATTCATTTGTGTGATGTATTAGTTCAGTCATGTAATTGTGTCCGTATGTGTTGGCGATATGTAGGTGTAGTGTTAATGCTTTGCGGTTAAGAGCGTCTTTTTTCTTATATAGTTGTTTAATTGATTCTTTTATGTATGTTCTTTGTGCGATGTTTTGTGTTATTCGGGCGGCCTGGTTGTTATGTTTAATTTTGATTTGGGCATATTTAGGTGTTAGTGAATTGTTTATGCATGTTTTGTTGAAATTTATGTGAGCTACAATCTTTCTAACCTTCAAAGTTGTGAACTTGTACGCTTGGACGTTGGCTCGTCTTGCTGAGTTAAATTCTTGGATTTCGTTGTCCATGACGTGTCCGTTACTTAACTAAATATCACTATAATATTGACGACTCGGAACACAAAGTTTTTTATAAGTAAAAACGTAAAGTTTTACCTTACAGCCTAAACCGGCTTTCACCTATAGAAGGCTTCATCAGAGGCTGTCGTTAGTAGCGCTGCTCGTCTTGTTGTTGGCGACGAGAAAGTGTTTCGAAAGATTGAAGCTGTGTGTGTGTGCTTCCCAAAATCCATAAAGAAGACATTCCGATCCGCCCCATTATCAACTACCGTAATGCCCCTGCACACAAACTGGCAAAATATCTAGACAAAATTATTAGACAACACACACAAATAGACAACAACATTGCAGTAAAAAACAACACTGACCTAGTAACAAAAATAAAAGACATACACATCCCCCATAACGCCACATTAGCCTCCTTTGACATTAAAAACCTGTACACAAACATTCCCATCTCTGAAACAATCACCATCCTACAAAACAAACTCAAACAGAACAACACACCAGACGAAATTATCAATGAAATAACAGAAACTCTGAACATTATCACAAAACAAAACTACTTTACTTATAACAATAAATACTACACACAGAACGATGGCCTACCCATGGGCTCCCCCATATCCAGCATTCTAGCAGAAGTCTTCCTCCAACACTTAGAAAAAACAAAAATACTCACAAACAATGACAGACACTCACATAAAATACTATATTGGCACAGATACGTTGATGACATTCTAATACTATACAGGGGAAACAAAAGACAATGTGAACAGTTACTAACGCACATAAACAAAATACATAAAAACATAACCTTCACTGCCGAATACGAACACAACAATACCATAAACTTCTTAGACCTCTCCATCACAAAACTAGAACACAGGCACAAATTCAGTATATACAGAAAACCAACTACAACTGACACACTAATACACAACACCTCCAATCACCCAATACAACACAAACTAGCTGCTTTTAGAACCATGATACATAGACTTAACAACATCCCCTTAGATGAAATAGACTACAAAGACGAACTAAACACGATAAAATATCTAGCAGAATCTAACGGTTATGACAGAACAATAGTCAGTAAACTCCTACACAAAACACAAAACAAACAACAGACAAAGACAGAAAACAAGAAATTCATAACACTAACATACATCAACAAACAAACAGAAAAAATTGCCCACAAATTCAAAAAAGCAGGATACAGAATCGCTTACAAAACTACTAACAAAACAGAACACACACTATCAAAACGCATGCCCAAAGCACAAAACAAATTCGATCTACCCGGTGTATATAAACTAAATTGTTCAAATTGCAGTAAATTCTACATAGGCCAGACAGGACGTAGCTTCAAACAGAGATACATTGAACACACAAAAGCACTCCACACCACTACAGAATCTACCTTCGCAAACCACCTCATTGAAGCAAACCACACATATAAAAACATCGACAATAACATGAACATACTACACGTACACACAAAAGGCCGAAAACTAGACACTCTAGAACAATTAGAAATATACAAACACACAAAAACAAATAAAAACGACATCCTAAACGAACAGACACAATTCAAATCGCACGCATTATTCGAACACATCTCACCACACACACACAGCTTCAATCTTTCGAAACACTTTCTCGTCGCCAACAACAAGACGAGCAGCGCTACTAACGACAGCCTCTGATGAAGCCTTCTATAGGTGAAAGCCGGTTTAGGCTGTAAGGTAAAACTTTACGTTTTTACTTATAAAAAACTTTGTGTTCCGAGTCGTCAATATTATAGTGATATTTAGTTAAGTAACGGACACGTCATGGACAACGAAATCCAAGAATTTAATTTATTGTGTTTGGCATTATTTGCCTGTTGGATTGTGTAAGTTGTATTTTGCCGTGCACTAATTTACTTTACTTTTGTATTTATCTTGCTCGGTATTGTTTATGCAAAGTAGTTGTGTGAGTCGCCTAGTTATCTCGAGCACTGTTAGGCTAAGTCGGTGCGTGATTGTTGTTCAGTTTCTAATTCTCTTATTAAGGGTGGTTGTCGGTTGCGCGATATTTTTTAATTCAATATGCCTGCTAAATTGTCGTTGGCAGCTTTTGACCGGACCACTTCGGTGGGAATACTTGCGTTGCAGCATTTGATAAATAAGTTGGAAGGGTTGCCGCAATTGAGAGCCATGGATCAACATGAAGCCGGTATTTTGGCCTCCAGGTTGTCCGAAGAATATCAGGACCTTCTAGGTAAGGTCGATCCTTACCTATCGGCTGAGTCATTGCCCCAGGGATTGGACGAGGACCACATTTTTGCGGTGGTGGCTCAAATTAAGGATATTTATGTCCGGGGTAGCATTTTAGCGTCCAAACTAACAAAACCAGAGATACCGGTTGGTTCCGGTCGATTTTCATCGGCAAGTGGCGGGCACCCAGGTGTGCTTGTTCATGAGTTGCCGAAGCTTTCGTTACCTTGTTTTGATGGCCAGGCCAAATGTTGGTCCGAGTTTTGGTCAAAGTTCACCACATTGGTGGACGAAAGTCCTGCCCTCACTCCGAAGCAAAAATTGTTATATTTACTGACTCATCTTAAGGGTGAGGCTTATGAGAAGGTTGCCGCGCTTCCCATAGTTGATGATAGTTATTCACTTGCACTGTCAACTCTTAAAAGTCGTTATCACAATCCTCGTTTGGCCGCTCGGGTTTATTGTACCAATCTGCTTCAGTTACCAGCCGCTTCTATGCGATCAGCTGCGTCTATTAGAAAGTTGGTGGACAGCTTCAATGCTAACTTTTCAGCGTTGTCAGCTCTAAACATTGCTGATATATATCAAGCGATATATGCGTCTTTTTTATTGTCTAGGCTGGATCTATCATTGCGTGAACGCTTTGAGGCGTCTGTTACGGACAAAGAGAATCTCCCTGCCCTAACAGAAATTATGACATTTTTAACCGCTATGGCGGAACAGAAAGAACAGGCATCGTTGGAATCGGCTTTACCTGCTCTTCCTAGCACTAGCCACCAGAAAACCCAGAAGGTTTCTTTTTCTAAGGCGACTCCTCTTGCTGTGTCTACGTTATCTGCGGAGGTTACGCAACGGGATGCATCTGGCTCACGTTGCCTTCATTGCGATTCCCGGACCCATTTGCTTCTCAAGTGTCCGGCGTGGCTGAGTAAGGACCCTAGGGCTCGATTTCAGAGTCTTAAAAATAAAAAAATGTTGTCTTTCGTGCCTTCAACATAAACATTCGGGCTGGTGTAAAAATAGGTGCAAAACGTGTGGCTCTAAGTACCACCACACTTTACTTCATTTCAAAAGTGCCCGTCCGTCTCCGTCTCGTTCACAGATTTCTGACACAGCTGAACTTAAGGCAGCGGAGTCATCGCTTGTTGATCTGTCGAGCACTACTCTGACCGTGTCTCTGCCCCATCCTGCAGGGGTTCTGTTAGCCACCTGTCTAGCAGTCTTGTCGTCTCCGAATGGTGGTTATATTGTAGTTAGGGCCATCCTGGATAGCGCGTCCCATGCTTCTTTCATCACTGAAGCATGTGCAGCTCGCTTAAAATGTGCTTGTTCTGACGCTTCGGTAAGTGTCAATGGGGTAGGTGATATTGCCACCAAAGCAAAAAAGGTGTGCCTTCTGTCCTTGGAAACTTTAAAACGCGAGGTTGTGGCATCTAACCATGCCTTTATAATTCTTTCTAAGATCTCGTCGGACTCACCTAGGTTCCAGGTGTTGCCTGAAGTTAAGCAGGCTACAAAAGATCTTTTGTTAGCTGACCCTACCTTTGATGTAGCAGCCCCAATTGATGCGTTGTTTGGATCCGATATTGTAGCGGCTATTCTTATGGGAGAGACTATTCCTTTGGGTGCAGGTTTGCCTGTTGCAGTTAGGACACGTTTTGGGTTTGTGATTATGGGTAGAGCCCCAATTGCACTTAATTGTGCATTGACTTGTGCTAGCGGTCTCACTGGCCTTCCTTTGGATCTGGTATCTGCACATCAGCTTCACTGTCATTTCCATCACTTTTATCCTTCCGTCACAACGTTATCTACGGAGACAACCAACCTAATTGAGCAAGTTCATCGTTTTTGGGAGGTCGAAGAGCCTCCAGCTGTACCCCACCAATTATCTGAAGAGGATCACTTTGCTGAAAGGTTTTACATGGAGTCAACAAGTCGGTTGCCGTCGGGTCGTTACCAGGTGCGCTTGCCGTTCTTCAAAAACTCTTCTCACATTTTGGGAAATTCCCTTAAGGGAGCCATGTCTCGGTTTTTTGCGTTAGAAAGGAAATTTGCGGCGAACAGTCAGTTTAAGAGCCAGTATGTACAATTTATAACGGATTATGTCGCTCAGGGGCATATGTCATTGGTGTCTGACCCCAATTTTCCAAAATATTTCATCCCTCATCATGGTATCTTTAAAGTTAGAGGTGATACTTCAAAAATAAGGGTGGTGTTTGACGCCAGTATGAAGACGTCCTCTGGGATTTCCTTAAATGATGTGTTATGTGTTGGCCCTAAGTTGCAGACCTTACTGTCCGACGTTTTGACTTTGTTTCAGCGGTTTAGCCATGTTTTTACGTGCGACATCAAACAGATGTACCGCCAAATTGCTATGCATCCTGATGACTCGGCGTACCTGTGTATTTTATGGCGTGAGGAGGTTACCGCCCCACTAAGGGTTTTCGCTTTGCATACCGTTACTTACGGGCTGGCTTGCGCCCCTTTCCAGGCGTTGCGAACCTTGCAGCAGCTGGCTCAGGATGAGGCAGTTAATTTTCCTGCGGGAGCGGCGGTACTTAGCCGTAATATTTTTGTGGATGATATTGCTGCTGGCGCTGATTCAAAATCAGAGCTTTGCAAACTACAACGGGAATTAATTCTGTTGTTGTCTTCAGGAGGGTTCAATTTGAAAAAATGGTGCACTAATCAACCCGACTGCCTACCTGAATCAGCCGCTCCAAGTGATTCCGTCGTTGCTAAGGATAAGGATATTCTGGGTTTAAGTTGGGACCATTTTACCGATTGCTTCTCCTTTCCTCCTTTGGCCTGTTGCAGCAATGCTCAGGTTCAATTTACCAAACGTGTCGTGTTATCTCAGATGGCACAATTATTTGACCCATGTGGTTGGCTTTCGCCAGTAATTTTCAGGGCCAAGGCTTTTTTCCAAAAACTCTGGGCTGAGGGCTTGGACTGGGATGCTCCTCTAAGTGATGACTTAAACGAGTATTGGAGTCAATTCCTGTTCTCTTTGAATCATCTTCCGGTAATTACTATTTCCCGGCCATTCTTCCCTAAAGGTGGGCATATTGAAAGGGTAATATTGCATGGTTTCTGTGATGCTTCCCAGTTGGGTTACGCGGCCGTCCTCTATCTGTCCATTTATACTGACTCTGGTCCTCCGGTGGTTTCGTTGGTGTCGTCTAAAACTAAAGTGGCACCTCTTAAAACTTTATCAATCCCACGTTTGGAGTTGTTGGGAGCTTATCTTTTAGCCAAACTTGTTCGTCATTATGTTGGCTTATTCTCATCATGTATTCAATTGAGTCTAGTTTTCTTATGGACGGACTCGACGATTGTCTTGGATTGGCTGAATATGCCTACTTTTAAATTGAAGACATTTAGTGCAAATCGGGTGGCTGCCATTACCGAGTGGACCGATACTAAATCTTGGCGTCATGTTCATGGTGTTTCTAACCCCGCTGATTTAGCTTCTAGAGGCACGTCACTCTCCAGCCTCCGGTCGTCGACATTGTGGTGGTCAGGGCCAGATTGGTTAAAGCTTGATGCTCTGTGCTGGCCCCCTATTAATTATCGCCCGAATCACGACGTGCAAGATGTTGCCTTGGAAACCAAGGTCTCTTCGTTTCTCACTCAGGAGCCCCGGGTGGAATTGTTTGAGCACTTGTCCTCGTGGCCCTTAGTGGTGGGGGTTACCTCAGTCATCTTAAGGTGGGCTATGCCTTCGCGGATTGAAGCTTCCACAGCCATGGATTGGAAGAAGTTGGCTGTTAAGTATATTTTACGCTACATTCAGCGCAGCGTGTTTGGACAGGAGCTCGCGGCTCTTTGTTTAGGTAAGCGGCTCCCGGTCCGCATTCAGCGCCTGGTCCCGTTTATAGATGATTTTGGCCTCATTCGAGTACGCGGTCGCTTGACTAACTCTGCGGTTACTAGAAATCGTTTTCCGATTTTACTGCCCAAGCATCACCACCTAGTAGGGTTGCTACTTCATCACACTCATGTGTGGTTAGGTCATGCTGGGCCCTTGCAAGTTCAATTTCAGCTTGCCCAAAATTATTGGATTTTGTCCGCACGTCAGGCAATAAGAACTATAATTTGGAAATGTCTTCCTTGTTTCAGGGCGCGTCCTCGCCCCACCAACCCGTTAATGGGGGATCTGCCAGTTCCTAGGGTTAATCCGGCACCTCCATTTTATTCTTCCGGCATGGATTATGCTGGCCCCTTTTTGGTACGGGCCTACGCTGTTCGGAAGGCACCTATAGTCAAAGCGTATCTCTGCATTTTCATCTGCTTAGCCACTAAAGCAGTTCACTTTGAAGTGGCTATGGATCTTTCAACGCCCCAGTTTATTGATGTGTTGAGGCGGTTTATTAGTCGCCGTGGGGCTCCGAAAACACTGTATTCGGATTGTGGTAGGAATTTTGTGGGGTCGCGCTCCGAACTGAAACGGGAGCTCAAAAATGTTCTTTCCAATCCTGACCAGTCAGCTCAGATAACAGCTTTTGCTGTTGACAATAACATTGAATTTAAATTTATCCCTCTGTCTGCCCCTCATCAGGGTGGCTTGTGGGAACGGGCTGTCCAGTCGGCCAAGTTTCACATGAAACATATGATTGGGACCAGGTCGCTGACCATAGCAGAATTTTCGTCGTTATGCATTCGCATTGAGGGAATCTTAAATTCCCGTCCTTTGACTGCTCTATCCTCAGATCCGAGTGATTACCAGGCTCTAACGCCTGGTCATTTTTTGGTTGGCCGCCCCATTACCGCGCCCCCGGAAGCTGAAGTCTCATTAAATAAAGGGACCGTCCGTCATTACAAACAAATTGCCGCTTTGCTCCAAGCCTTTTGGAAAAGGTGGCGTTTGGAATACTTGACAGCACTTCATGCCCGATCGAAGTGGTCGTCTAAGTCAAGAAATTTAATGGTTGGGGACCTGGTGGTTATGGAGGAACAGAATTCTCCCCCCCCCTGATGTGGCCTCTTGGCCGAGTTTCAGCTGTTTCCGGGGAGCGACGGGGTTGTTCGTCGCGCTTCAGTTAAAACATCCACAGGTTCTTTTGAAAGACCGGCTATTAAATTATACCGGTTGCCCATACCTTCTTAATTGGGTTTATCTTGTTTTTTCGGGTGAGCAGAATTAGTTTCAATGATTGTTGTGGACTTACTGGACACTTTGCTGGGATTTCCCAGGTGATTCCTTCCAGCTGTTGTCCGCAGTGAATTTTACATTGTGGAATGTTTCTGGCATGGCGTTGTGCCAGTTCATTGGGAGTTATGGATGCTCAACAAATCAACAACAACAAAAATAAGTAAAAAAAAAAAGGAAAAAAAGGGGGGGAATAAAGGGAACAACAAAAAATAAAATAAAATAAAAACTAGGGAACTAACTAAGTTGATTTGCTGAGTTTTACATTGTGTTTGGCTGGGCCATTGTTTATTGTATGTTATTGGGTTTTGTCTGCTCTACCCGAACCTTTCGGATTGCTCGCCTGGTCGATGCGCCCGCGGCGGAGTTATTCGGCATGGTTTTCTGATTCATTGCATGTTTTCTGTATGTTTGTATTTTCTTGTGTTTGCGTGTGACCCCCTCCTATGTTGGAGGGTAATTTTCAGAGAATGTTCCTGTTCACCAAAAGCCAAATTTTTGTACTGCATTTTTGGCCATGTCTTTTGGTGTAGTTGGTGGTTGACCCATTGCGGTCAACGGGGGCCGGTGTTCGATATTTCGGATCGAACCGGTCATTCTTTTCATTTTCCGAGGTTGGCACTATGGCTTTGTAGAGCTCATACATGCACGTGAACTTTTAGCTTCTGTCGTACGCCAGCCATCTCAGTGTCAACGTCCACGAGTCGGGCCCTTCTCGGCAGGTAGAAATCCATGCATTTCACCCATCCTTATCCCAACCAGTCTATCCTGCCTTGAGTGTCAGGATCAACCCAGTCGTGAGATACGGTAAGTCATTTTTATATTATTTATGTCTGATTAGCAATTCTGCATGCTGCTGCTTTGAGCTCACCAGAGGCTATTAAATTATCATGTAAGAAAGCCGTCTTACTTTCAATCTTTTAAAATATTATCTTACAATAATTCTTAAATACAGTCAACTCGTGACTCAAAATAATAAAAATAATAATCATAATATTTGTTGGGAATCTTTTACTTTTATATTTCATTATTGCTCAGTTCGAGTCATATATTGTTTCATCTTTCTTTATAGATACTACTTGATAATACTTGAAGCATTGTTTTTTATTGATACAATTCGCATTTTTATTCATTTTTAATTACTCTTTGTTTCATTTCATCTCACATTATAACTCTTAGAATGTTTATTTCATTTATTTCGTTTTTTGATCATTGGTTTGGGTAATTTTACTTCCCCTCTTTCTAAATAGTTGTGGAAGCTGATCATTTTGATTGATATTTTTTTTTTCATAATTTTTTAAATATCATAGTAAGTTATTGCTTCTTACTAGTTAGGAATTTTTTGTAGCTTATTCCTTTATAGTATGTTATGCTTTTCATGCCTCATTTTTTGGCTAAATATTATGGTAATTTAATCTTATTTTGTAGGAATGTTTTGTAACTACACTCCTCTATTATTATTATTTTTTTTTTTATTTAAATATTGTAGTAAGTTGGTTGCTCTTACTTTATATGGATGCCTTGTAACTTTTATCTCTCCATTTTTAATTGTTCTAAAATATTATCGAGATATTTGTGTAAGCTTTTCTTACATATCTTTTTTGATTTTTTGAAAACTTTTCTATTCATCATAATGGTTTCTCTAATGATTAGTGTAAGCTGTACTTACAAATGTTTTCGAATTTTGACATTCTTTAGAGATCTTTTCTTTATGATATTGGCAAACTTGTTTGTTTGTCACGTTATTTTTCTTTATTTAAAGTAAATATCACTATAATATTGACGACTCGGAACACAAAGTTTTTTATAAGTAAAAACGTAAAGTTTTACCTTACAGCCTAAACCGGCTTTCACCTATGGAAGGCTTCATCAGAGGCTGTCGTTAGTAGCGCTGCTCGTCTTGTTGTTGGCGACGAGAAAGTGTTTCGAAAGATTGAAGCTGTGTGTGTGTGGTGAGATGTGTTCGAATAATGCGTGCGATTTGAATTGTGTCTGTTCGTTTAGGATGTCGTTTTTATTTGTTTTTGTGTGTTTGTATATTTCTAATTGTTCTAGAGTGTCTAGTTTTCGGCCTTTTGTGTGTACGTGTAGTATGTTCACCCAATCACCCAATACAACACAAACTAGCTGCTTTTAGAACCATGATACATAGACTTAACAACATCCCCTTAGATGAAATAGACTACAAAGACGAACTAAACACGATAAAATATCTAGCAGAATCTAACGGTTATGACAGAACAATAGTCAGTAAACTCCTACACAAAACACAAAACAAACAACAGACAAAGACAGAAAACAACAAATTCATAACACTAACATACATCAACAAACAAACAGAAAAAATTGCCCACAAATTCAAAAAAGCAGGATACAGAATCGCTTACAAAACTACTAACAAAACAGAACACACACTATCAAAACGCATGCCCAAAGCACAAAACAAATTCGATCTACCCGGTGTATATAAACTAAATTGTTCAAATTGCAGTAAATTCTACATAGGCCAGACAGGACGTAGCTTCAAACAGAGATACATTGAACACACAAAAGCACTCCACACCACTACAGAATCTACCTTCGCAAACCACCTCATTGAAGCAAACCACACATATAAAAACATCGACAATAACATGAACATACTACACGTACACACAAAAGGCCGAAAACTAGACACTCTAGAACAATTAGAAATATACAAACACACAAAAACAAATAAAAACGACATCCTAAACGAACAGACACAATTCAAATCGCACGCATTATTCGAACACATCTCACCACACACACACAGCTTCAATCTTTCGAAACACTTTCTCGTCGCCAACAACAAGACGAGCAGCGCTACTAACGACAGCCTCTGATGAAGCCTTCCATAGGTGAAAGCCGGTTTAGGCTGTAAGGTAAAACTTTACGTTTTTACTTATAAAAAACTTTGTGTTCCGAGTCGTCAATATTATAGTGATATTTAGTTAAGTAACGGACACGTCATGGACAACGAAATCCAAGAATTATTTAAAGTATTTCTGTTGGTTTTTTACTTTAAGTTTTTTACAGTCATTGTTGATTGTCATAATATTTCTTAATTGAGGCTTGATTGTATACACCCTGTATTTTCTTGGTGACGGGGTGAGTGATCTCGTAAGTGTTATTGCCCTTGTCTCTTGTTATAGTGTATGGTCCCACGTATAATAATAGTAACTTTCTAGGGATGCCTTCTATGGAGCTGGGTAATTCTCTGTTTTTTAAAAGTACCCTTTCTCCTACATCGTACTTAATAGTCTTTTTCTGGTTCTTAGCGTATTTATTCTTTTGTTGCTCTACCTTTTCGGCTATTCTGTTGTAGAATCTTCTTTTCTCGAATTGATATTCGGTGTTGGTGGGGAATTGGATCATATCAGTTATCTCTCTAGGCGGTGGCCGCTCAAACACCATTGTGTATGGTGTAGCTTCCGTAAAGTTGTGGTAAGCTAAGTTTATAAATTCTTCAGTGGATTTCACGTAATTGTGCCATTCTTTTTGTTTATCGTGGCAGTAGGTTCTCAGTATTCGACCCACTTCTTTGAGTACTCTCTCAGCTGGGTTGCTGCTGGGGTGATAAACGGATGTTTTTTAAGTTTTAATATTATGTTCCCAAAGCTTATTTTTCCAGAAATTTCCCTTAAATTGGGTTCCATGGTCGGTTATTACGGCCGTCGGTTTTCCCACTTCAGGTATAAACTTGGTTAAGATAATCTCAATTATTTTCTTTGTTGTTGCACGGTTAATGGAGTACAACTTTGTATATTTGGTGAAGTGGTCAAACATGATGATTATAAATTTGTATCTGCGTCTTCCTCCACTGCGAGGAAACGGACCACATATATCAAGGAATACCCTTTCTAATTTCTGACTTGATGTTATAGGTATCATCATACCCTCCTTTTTTGAATTGTTGCATTTTACCTTTTGGCAAATATCACATTTTTGAATAGTTTTGTTTACCTTTCGATAAATATTTTTGATGTAAACTTGTTCCTCTAAAGCTTTTATCACTTTTATAGCCCCCATATGGCCGTATCTAATGTGGTAGTCTAGTATCAATTGTTCCTCCACCGTAGATGGTATTACTAGTTTCCATTCTCCGATTGCAGGATTGTTTTTAATAAATAGCAAGTTGTTATGTATTTTATAATATTGTAGAATGGTCTCTTCTTCTTTTAACATTCTCTCCCGGATACTCATTATTTTTGGATCCACAGTTTAACATCTTCTTATTTCTTGGGTTATTTTTTCTAGATCTACTCTGTTTTTGATAATGTTATACACCTTAACTAATTGTTCTTTCTCACCCTCAAAAGTTTGTTGTTGTACGTTGATACGGGATAATATGTCCGCAGCTATGTTTTTCTTCCCTGGGATGTATTCCCAGTTTATGTGATATTCCTGTAGCAACAATATCCATCGAGTTAATCTTCCGTGGCTGAGTTTACACTGCTTGAGGAATGAAATGGATCTATGGTCACTTCTCACTGTTATATCGTATCCCAGAATGTAAGTCCTAAATTTGTTGCAGGCGAACACGACACTAAGTAGTTCTTTTTCCGTGACGTGATAGTTTCGTTTGCATCCATTTAAAATTCTACTTGCAAAACTAATGACCATATGCTGTCCCTTCTCATCTTCTTGGTATAATACCGCACCTACACTGACATCACTCGCATCACAGTTCATGAAGAATGGCTTTTTGAAGTCTGGATGATGTAAGATCACGGTGTTCAAAAACTTTTCTTTTATTTGGTTAAATACTTCATCTTGTTCGGACCCCCAAGTCCACTTATCCTTAACTGATAATTGTTTTTTGAATTTTGCTGTTAGTTTGGAATAATTATCTTGAAATTTACGATAATTGCAGATTCCCAGAAAAGATTGAAGTTGTTTTTTGGTGTGGGGAATCGTTGTAACGCCTCAACTTTTTCTGACGAAGGAGATATGCCTTCCTCTGCTAGATTGAATCCTAGAAATTGTATCTTTCGGGCTATAAACTTTGACTTGTCCAGCTTAAGGGTTACGTGATTATCTGATAACTTTTTTAGTACGGTTTCCACTCTAACACAGTGCTCTTGCCAATTTGATGATGTTATTAGCAGGTCATCTACGTACACGGTGGTAAAATTCAGTACATCTTGTCCCAGTATTTGGTCCATACACTTAACAAATACTGCGACCGAATTTATCAGTCCAAATGGCAGTCTTTTGAACTGATAGTTCCTCCCATCGAACAGGAATGCTAAGTATTGTCTACTGTTCGGATGTAGCTCCACCTGCCAATAGCCACATACTGTGTCCCACGAGCTGATGTATTTTATACCGTGAAACTTCTTAAGGATTTCTTCTATTTCACCCGGTGATGTTCTATCGTTCACTATCATTTTATTAATCTCTCTTGCATCGAGGCAGATTCTCACCTTTCCGTCCTTTTTTGGTATCGCCACTATTGGACTTGTATAAGGTGATTGACTTAATTCGATGATATCGTCTTCCATCATTTGATTGATTTCTGCTCTCACTGCATTTCTTTGTGAGTAAGCAATGGGATAAGATTTTTTCTTGAAGTCAACGGGTTCTTTAAATCGTATTCGGCATTGATAGTTCTTTACTTTGCCTGGGGCATCAGAAAAAATGTGTTTATATCTGTTGTATATACTTATGAGTTCCTCTGACTGTTGCACACTAATCTGTGGATATTGTTCTTCTCGTTGGAAGTTTCTGATCTCATCCAGCTTGCTTGACCATAATTCTTCATCCTTCCAATCTTTCAATATTCTTTCGGGTGATTGTTGGCAATAATTGTTTTGGATCATGTTGCAGCTGTTTGTTATTAATGGTACGTTGCCACCATTCACTAGATCGGCTGACCATATCCCTTGTTCTGTGGTTAGTGATACTTCTCCTAGCCGCAGGTTAATTATGGCAGAGTGTTGTCTGAGTACATCACATCCAACAAGTATTGAGAAAGGTAGGCCGCTGGCAACAAGAAATGGCATAGTTACTATTATACCTTTGCTATTAAGTTCCAAGGATACTTGTTTCCGTACGGTTTTATTTTGTCGGCCGGTAGCACCAATGATAGTTATATTGTTTATGGGCAGGGTTGATATGGGTACACTACTTCCCTGCTGTAGTCTATTTAATTCTATTTGGTCGGTCAGAGAGACATTACACTCTGTATCGATCATTATGGTTGATAGAATTCCATTTATTACTCACATACACTATTTCACTGTTTCTAATGGGCATCATGTTATCATTTTCTTCGATTAAATCGTCCCTTATATTTTTTAAATAGTTAGTACATATTATGGTGATCTTCTTGTCTGTTGTTGTCTTATATTCCCCAAGAGATTGGTCCAGTGATGGGCTGTACACAGTTCTCACCGACCTTATTCGTTTAAATGAGGGCTAGCCTCATTGTTTCTGATTTCATTTGTGTTTATTGGTTGGCTCGTTGATGGTTCCTGTTGGTGGTTTGTGTCATCACCATCATTCCTGATGTTTTCCTCGAAAGTGTGGACTCTGGTGTTTGGTACCTGGTTATAGTACGTTCGTCGGTTGTTGTTTGTCTGAGAATAGTTTCTTACTGGACTACGCCGTGCTTGACATCTCACATAATTCACTTGCGGTCGGTATCCTCGGTTGTTGTTGTTGTTGTTGTTACCGTTTCCTGGACGGTAATAATTATTAGGACCGTTCCGTTGTTGATTCCCTCTGTAATCGTTTCTGAAATTGCCATCATTGTTATTGTTTGAGTGATAGTTCCTGGGCGCATTATTCCCACGTTGATTTCCTTGATATTTATTGGTGTTGTTCGGTGGTGGTTTATTGTCACCCTGTTGGTTTGGTGGAGATGGCCCTTCATTCGGTCTATTAATTCGAAAACTCGTGAATCTGTTCTTACGGTACTGCCATTCGTGTTCATGGCTCTCTAATAAACTAGCCACGTCCTGAATTGTCTTGACTTGACTATACATACGGGCTTTCTGAATCGCATCATCATAGTGGTACGATAATTGTATGACTAAACACTCTTCTGAAATGCGTGGTTCCAAATTCCTGGCCATGCAGATTTTTCCTAGAAAGTATGAGGTTAATGTTTGTCCGTTTTGGTTTTCATACCTTCCATTACTTAAATTGTTACGGACCATGTTCTGGGTTGACTCTGACCAGTACTTTGCTTTGAATTGGGTTTTAAATTCTTGGATGCTCTGGATGTCTGGTCGTGTAGCGGTCCACCAGTTGTCATATGTTTCCTTAAACATGTCACCTAGCATTCCCCTCACAGCTGTCCATCGTGTTTCGCGGTTCTTTATTATCAGTTCTTCTACTCTTTTCAAAAACTCCATCGGGTTGCGCTTATAGTTGTGGAAATTTATTGTATCTCTATTGTCATTGTTAAATAATTGGTTGTGGTTACATGATCGGTCACGCCAGGCGTCCACTTCTTCCTGTAATAATTCTTCTCGTCTATGTATCTCTTCAATTTTTTGTTTATTTTTGTCCACTTTACTGTCGATTTTATTTAAATTGCTGTACACTCCTTCCATTCTTTCTCCCAGGTCTGTTCGTACAATTGCTGTCTCCTTCTGATTCTCTTCCCGGACTTGATGCATGTCCTGGTTCACTTGTTCCCACCTTTTGGTTGTTTCTTCGTGACATTCCTCAATTCTCCATTTGGTTTCTCCTTCGAGGTTGTTTATTTTGTTGATTACCTCCTCACGGACTTCAGAAACATTTTCGTTGGTTTTTTCTAGCTTCTCCAAAGTCTCCTCTAACTTGTCATTGATTTCCGTAATCTGCTGCTTTGCTTCTTCTCGGTACTCCGTTAATTGGTGTGCCATCTGTAGCTTCATTTCTTCTTTATTTTTCTCGTGGTCCTCCTTCAGCTGTTCCTTCAATTCTTCGTTTCTTTGCTGAATTTCCTCCAGCAATCGTTGTTGTAGTGTTTCATTATTTTGGTTGACTGTTTTCCTCAATTCTTCCTTAGTACTCACTATTTTTTCGTTGATCTGTTTCAAATGGTCATTGGTTTCTTTCTTCATCTGTTTCAGACTCTCCTCGTTCTTGTCGAATTTCTCCTCCTGTTTCTTGAAATTCTCGTTGGTTTCTTCCTTCTGCTTCTTGAAATTCTCGTTGGTTTCTTCCTTCTGCTTCTTGAAATTTTCATTAATCAATTCCCATAATTTTTGTAAATCCATTCCTCCTGTGGCTTCCCCCCTATCTCCCGCCTGTGGTTCCATTTCTTCGTCTTGGCTTGGTTCTGTTGTGGTTATTACTGTCTCCACTTCTTCAATCGGTGTTCCTTCCTCTTCTTCCCCTCTGTTTTCTTCCCTCTCCTTCTCCTTTGCCAATTTTTTCGACAATCCTCTGGTGTGCATATTGTAACCTTTCGCAATCGCCGCTAGAATTTCGTATTTCTCTCTCTTCTAGCACCACCGATTGGTCGCCAATTTGTAAAGCTATCGTGTGTCCTCTTACTGTTTTACTCTGTAAAATGTGAATAATGTACAATTTGTGTGTAATGGGTGTAACGTGTCTTCTCTATCCATCGTTCAAATGCATGCAACTTCCGCAGATTTCGTCCGTTGCGAACGTACGAATAACCAGGTCTCGATGTTCTTACCTGTTGTTCACTAGGGGTGTGAAAATCCCAGTGGCGCCAAATTGTTTTCTTAAAACAATTAAAATAAAATTCAAATGTGTATGACCAGCGCAGCTCAGGCGGTTTGAATAATTCAAATATTTCCGCCAGCCTCGGCCGTCTGTAGCGACCAGTAGTTCGTTGCGTGGGTTGTGCGATCGCTAGACGTCAACACTACTTGTCTGCTAAAATGTACATAAATTATTGTCCACCTCCTAATGAAATTATAACACCGTGGTTACACTCAATACTTATATATTTTTTATTAATGATTAGTTATTCATTTAATACAAATTATATTTCCCTTTTTACTACAAATGCTCCGGTTATATATGAGACAACTCTACAGGGTTTGACAAATCGATATCTGAACTGATAAACAGACTTTCAGTAATGGCGTCTGTTGGAAATTATACACAAAATGATTAGTGTTCGTTTGTCACATGTTCTTGAGATTACGTTAAAAGGATTACAAATGTTTAAAACAATAAAAATACACACCCTTACATCAGTTAAACTTAAATAATATATTGTGTAGGTATAATTTGTTTAGTGTAGTGTAGTAAAAGTGTTTACAAGTTATTGGTAATTAACAACAGGTTATCTTTGCCAGTTTATAAAATTTTCAGTGACTTAGTTTTCTTTTTAATCTTTGAAAGTAATTATGTTCAGTTTAGTGAGATTTCGACCTTTAGTGAGAAATAATTAACGTGAGTTTATTCAGAAATTTGGGTAATTTAATAGGTACTTATCACTTCAGTAGACAGGACGAGCTCATTCGATCTGGTATTAATGGGTTATGCTGCAATCATCTTTAATTTGCATTGGTTCGGGACTTCGGGCACCTTTTCCAAGTTAATCGGCAGGATTTTATTTTCTTTTTTCTTTAATTCGGCCTCGACATTAGTTATATTGTTCCAGTCATCGTCTTCCTTCTTGGGATTCACTTGCTAGTAACTTCTTTTGAGATTTTTGATGTTTTAATTGACAATTTTGGTCATTCTAAAACTAGCGTCCGTCCATTCAACGAAAGCGTCATATAACGAGTAAAGAAATCTAACGGTAATTAGACACCAAACGACTGTTGTCATAGTAACCAATTAATCCCGATTGGTTAATTCTGAAGTAGTCTATTGTTATCAAATTTTGAATTTTTATTCAAAATAACTGCATATCTTCTTATTGATTATATTCTTCTGTCCTCTTCCCTACATATTAAATATTATCACCACTGTTATTTTTTCCTTTCAAAGATTAATTTGGTATCACATAACGTATGGTTTTATGAAATATCAATGTTTGTACAAATCTGTTAATACTTGGTATTTACATTTCTCTTTTAAACTAAGTTCTTATTCTAATATTTTTTCTTTAAACTGATTTATAAATTATTCTCGGCTATTTACTTGCCTTGAATTTCTTAATCCCCTGGTTGTTTTTATACAGTTTGCAATTATTTGTCATTGACAGTTATACATTTCCTAGGCCTTAGCAGCCATTGATTATTTCTATTTAAATTATTCCAATTATATTTCATCTCATTACAAAGTTTTTGTTCTGTTGTTATAATTGATTTGTTTAGTGGTTGTTGTGTCTTGAGTTTGTTTTTGTTCTGATCATATGTCCAGATTATTTTCTATGTCTTAATACTTAAAATATAACACTTAGGCCTATGGACTGTAAGTTCCCTCCAGCCATATCCTCTTCATAATTGAAACAAACAATTCTTTACAAGTTATTATTAACTGTTGTTTTTAACATTAATTTCCTTCTTTGCTACTACTCTGAGTAATAAACATCATTACTTCTTGTAAACTTATTTAACTTAATTTCCCTCATAACATAGGGTATTTACCAACTATATATTTAATTACTTAAGTCTTTACTACTACTTTTCTACATCCCATGTTAACACAAACAGTTTATTTTACCTGGGCTTTCTCCCCTGAATAACATTGTATTCTTTATCTATTTCTAATCTAAACACTATCTCTAATTACCCTTAACTATATAATTTTTTACAATTCCACTCTTAAATCTTTCATTGGTCCATCATTGATTCATTGAGTGTTTACTTATCTATCACTATCTTTTTAATCATATTATTGTTTACAATATTCTTTTTCACACATCACTTTCACTGTTATCACTTTTTATTTTACACGTTTATTGGTGGGTAAACCCTATTATTATTTCTCTTTGTCACTTAATTATTTTCATTATATTTCTCACTATCTCACTATCTTTACAAATTTTATTTGTATCTAATGAGTTCATGTCTCTTTCTAGATTTCTTACTTACATATACTACTAATTTGTGGGTTAGTGTATTTTTATTTAATGGGTTTTTATTAATTATGAGTCATATTTGTCACATAGATAATATTAACATTTCTTTTTTATATTGGTTATTCACCGGTTCCATTTCCTTTATGATATTTGATGGTATCATCTCCCCCTTCCCTCTTCTACATTATTTGTCTGTGTTTTATCACCTTGGTTCATTTTATTTTCTTTGTAGTTGGTTTGTTCCATTATTTAAATTCATTTTTCTTCTCCTTCACTTCCATCTTGTCTCGCTTTATTTTGGTTAATATCTGGCCAATCTCTGGGGTTGGGTCAATGTCATTTGTCTGTCAGTCTAGTTTGTATTTCTTATTTAATAATCACCTTTGGTTTACTATTCTTCCTCCTTCACTCTTAATTATATTTACTACTTTCGTTCTCGTTATTATTTATTTATTAAAATATATTATTTCTTGGCATTTTTTACATACTTATTGATATCAAATATGATCAGGGTTTGGCAATGTTATAACATATATCTCTCATTCACCCACATACCATATTTAATTAAGCGCTTTTTTTTTATTTAAGTTTTCATAAGTAATTTGTTTGATATACGGTTACGTGTTATCGGCGTCCCTGCAGGTCACTTGTTGATCTCCACAAATTTTGTTCACTTTTGTCCGAATATTTCTCACTGTTAATTTTGAATACTAACGATTTATTACAGTTTCACTATTGTATCACATTATTTCTCCAACCTTTTATTTTTTGCGTCACCAAATTGTAATTGTTCGTACCTCTAATTCATTTTAGGTTATAGTTAAACGGAACTCACACGTTTTGTATAACTCCGTTTTTGTTCTTCAATCACATTATAAAATTTTGAAAGTATAAAATAAAGTTTATACTGACGAGTCTATGTGTTTACGCCCGGCCGGGGTTAGGTCTTTCAATAGACTGCCTTAACTATTTTACCATTTTTTATAGGCAAACGAGGTAAAACTTTTCCCGGCCGGCTATGCACACCACTACTGGCGTCCGCTGCCTTCAGATGTTATTCGTCGACTGCCTTTGTTTTCCGCGCGCCGGGCCAGAAAGAATGTACCAGTTCGTGCTGTTAGCGTGAGAAACTTGGCCGACTGTGTGCGCTGTAACGTGCCGATTTTGAGGGATATTTTATTTGTTTTAAATTGTTTGGGATTGATCAAAATATTTGTAAATTTTAATTTCCACTTAGTGACCAGGCCACGTGTTGGATTGTAAGAACAGTGTTATAACAAAGGAGCGAAATACGCCTCGACAGTTGTGCAATCAGAACCAGGAATGTACCAAGTCGTCATTTCCAAGAACTTCACAAGTGTGTGGCAGTGCGCCCTTATGCATCACACGAGCATGCGCGCGGAGCGACGCCAGTTTTGTGCAACTCAAGATGGCTAAGTCACAATTTTGTTCACCTTCGTCTACCATACGGCCGGACGTAAAACCTAAGTCACGCCTATCTTGTGACATCAGCCAGTGCCTAGCGAATATCTTACAAACAACTACATGAGTTTAAATAGAACGAAGCTACAGCGAAGAACCATGAGGCTTTGACTTCCACCAAAAACGACGAAATTGAGTTGGCCACGAACACATAGACGCTCTCCCCAGTTTCAACTAGAAACCGTGTCTGGCCAGACACTGCCCTAAAGGGGCTCGTAAAATTTTTCTAAGTTCAGATATTAAAACTCGAGTTTCGGTTAACGATGAATGTGACAGTGAAGTGAAACCTGTAGTCAACCAAAGAACACCAACAGTGAATTCGGACATACTACTAAATACGAAATATGAGAAGTTGCACGAGCGATCACCACGTGCCGGCAGGGAGGGTATTTCTTTTAATATGTTAAGGGTTTAATAAATTCAGGAATCAGGGAAGGGTTTTTATTTTAATAAAGAGCGAAAGTGAGAATGTGTGGCAGGCTGGGCTGTTTATGTTTATGTGTGATGTAAATAAGGTAAGCTATAGTATATAAGTCAATGGTGTAAGAACCTATTTCAAGGAAATTCCATTTAAAAGTCCATTTAAAATAATCAATGGTTTGTAAACATACAGCAGATGAATAACAAATGATTTGAGACAGAGTATAAAGAATAAAAAATAAAGATCAAGTAATTTCTCTTCATAAAAATGAGTAGAGTCAATTATTACAGAAACCTATAAATCACGCTAACATCTTACGTTCGTGCGAAAAGAATCCTGGACCCAGATAGAAGCTTTGCAGGTAGGTGGAAGAAAATTTATGTTTTTATATATTTAATGAGTTTTATTAATATCTCAATGGCTCAGCCGACAGGGACAGTTTTTATGAGTAAAAAATATAAAGTAAAAACCGCACCTACAAATAGGATGCAAGCGTGATTTAGAGGTTAAGTGGAAATGAGTACTAATTACATGTAAATGATGTTAAGGTGTAGTTAAGCGATACTTAGATTATACTATATTGAATAATACAGAAAAAATATTTAAAATTGAAATTTTATGTAGAGCAAAATCTCATAAATAAGATAAAAATGGAATACGGAGATAAAGTTAGTATGATTGATGTAACTGTCACGGGGGAGGGAGAAATTAATTCAGACCCTAATGTGGTCAAAGAAAGCGTTTTAAATGAATCAGATAATATAAATGATTCAGGAATGGAGACAACTCCAAGCCTGATAGATGAGAATAATTTGACGCAATCGGTAATAATGAGTGGGGCAAAAGCAGAATCTACTCCTGTAATAAATAAAGAAAAAGAAATGTCAATGAATGACCTATTTAATCTTCTCAGTAAACGTTTTGATGCAAATGATATCAAATTTGATATTCAGAATAACAAGCTTAACGAATTAAATAAACGTTTTGATACAACTGACAAAAAATTTGAAAGTCGTTTTAATTCTAATGACGAAAAAATTGAGATGTTAACTAATGACTTTAAAGAACAGAAAATAAAATGCGAACAGCAGAATATTAAAAATGATATTATTTTTAAAGAAATTAAAGAACAGAATATTCAGTTGCAGCAGAGTATAAGTGTAAAATTTGATGAATTAATAAATGATGTACAAGAAAAGAATAGACATTTAGAAAATACCAATGAAATAATAAGAAATAGTTTGAATAAAGTAGAACAGAGTAAGAGCAATACTAATGAAAATTGTAATGACATGTGTAAAAATGTGGTACTAGATAAAGAGTTAACAAATGATGAAAATTATATTAAGAATAATAATGTAATTAAAGAGTTAGTATCAGAAAGTGATACGTTGAAAATAAATAGTGAGAGTACTGATGAAGTTGTAGAGTGTAATAATGAAATATTAATGTGTGTTTATGAGTTAGAGAGAGACTGGAAAGATAATATAGTAGTAGAATGGGGGCAGAGGGTAAATTTTCCCCTTATTATTTATAATGAACCAGAGTGTTCACAAATGTTGTTTTTGAAGGGCAAGAGTCCCGTGTTAGTAGAAGAGTTGAGTTGTTTATTTTACTTGTATAAGTTTATACCCTCTGTCTGGAGTAGTATTGAAGGTATGAGATGGTGTTATGATGAGAGAGAAACAGAATTGTATGAATTAAATAGAGATTATGATGAGTGGAAAGAAATGTTAGAAGTGTATTTAAATAAGAATGATTTAATTTATAATAAAAAAGTAACTGACCCAATATTGGAAAAATTTACTAATGGAGACTTAACAGAAATACTTAACGTTGACTTGTTTCATGATTATTTTGATAAAACGGATGAATTTGATTTTTGTGGTTATGACACACAAAATCTCAATAGGTGTGTCAATAAAATGGAAAAGTGTTATTTGAAACAGAGATTAATTTTTGACGATGGAGGCTAAACTATAAACAATTAATGGACAAATATAAATATTTTTGTTTTGTGGTTTTGACCTGGCAGACTTGGACAATGAAGTGTGAAAAAATGGAACAGTTAATGACAAAAGTTTGTAAATAAATGTTTAGTAAATTTATTTGTGTGTATTGTAGAATGTCAGGTAAACAATGTGTATATGTAGTAATAATGGTTGTGATAATAATAATATTAAAATGTTGCACTCTAAATAAATAACAAAATTAAATTTGGAAGACAGTAATTAGCGAATTGTAATTGTTTTGATAACAATGGAAATTGTATTTTCAATAATTAATCTAATTAAAATAATTTGAAATGGTTTAAATATTTTTGATTGGTTCAAAGGTTATATAATTGAATTTTCTAATGAATTTAAATTATTTTACGAGATATGAATTTGGTAATTAATTGTTAAATTGTTAGATTTGAAATAACATTTTGTTAAATGTTTCAGAGGTTACGTGAAAGTATTGGTGTATGGTGTATATATTTTGTGTATGTCAGTTTAAATGGACTGTAAGTATAAAATTTATCATACTAATTAAATGGAATAAAATGTTTACAGATGTTTAACTCAATTAGAAGAATTTTAACTTCAGTAATGGAAATAACTTGAGAATAAGTTAAAAAAATAATAATAATAATAACGGAGATATAATGAAAATAAATAAATAATATAAATGTTAATAATAAATTTGAAAAGTTTAAGAAATATAACTGTAGAAAGTCATGAATGATTTAAATGTTGATGGAGAAAATGGTAAATGAAAATGTCATATTATAATGTTGCATATAGAAAGTTTTATTAGTTAGTTATTAATGTACTATTGCTGGGGTGGCCTGTGCCCCAGTAAATAGTGGAATGGGTTGGGGGTAACAGTGAGTGTTACCTCCATCGGAGGCCAACATGGCGAAAATGTGCGGTACACCTTTTTTTTCGTACAATTCTAAGTTGTGCCATGATAGACTTTCGTACATCATAATGATGAATAGAACAGGCATTGAAGTGAAGTTTGATTTCCCCGACTTTTTGGGTGATTACTGCCTTACCAGCACTAATCGTGGCTTTGGCTAGCGGTCAGCTATGGCCATATCAAGTCCCTTGACCATAGCTGGCTTGAAATTGGTTGATAGTAGAAATTAATAGAGGGGTGAAACTAGGGGAAATCCCGGAACTATGGAACAGCGGCTGCCACTCTGTCCGCGTGGGGACAGCATAGCCAGGTGGTAGACCCGTGTTAAGGGCTTTTAAGTATAAAACGAGGATATGTCGATATCCACAATCTTTAAAATGTAAAGCCGAAGCAAAGACACGGAGATGTCCAATTCCTCCAACTATGCAGTCTTTGTGAAAGCAAATGGGCGCTACAGTCCAACATAAATTACAATAGTGTGTGTGGATTAGGAGGTTGTTCAGATGAACAACGAAATTAAATTTCATAACATAAAAAATGCTAACTCTAATTTTGCTCTGATAAAATGCTTGGATTCTGCTTTGATAAATAGGTGTTCATACATTCAGTATACTGTGTTCATTCTATTTTAGCAATGTGTTATGTTTTTGTAGTATGTTAGATATAAGAATTGATAAAAAATATGTTTTATATAATTTGTGATTTTGAAATGAGTATAACCAAGTAAATAACTAAACCGAATGGCAGGCGGCTTACACATAGTACCAGAGTCAGAAGGAGGGGAAACAATGATGGTAGATGTAAGGATTAATAAAAATATGTGTTTCATATAATATGTAAAATATTGAAATGTGTTTGCAGTGAGGTCATTTACCTTACTAAGAAGGTCAGTTGATCAGTAGTAAAATGTCACTGTTAAATTGTTTATTGATGTTCAAGGTAATTAATGTTAAAGATAATGTTTTAATGTGCTAAAGATGCTATTTCAAATGATGAGAAAAGTAATTTTATAAAGTTAAGATTTTAAATGATTTGTGAACACAATAAAAGATAGCTTTTGGGTGATTAATCTTTTGTTGGGACATGTAGATCAGTCCAAGTTAAAGTTAAAGTGGTAATAGAGATGAAAATATTATTTTGAATTAATGTAATGTTGTTGTGAGTTAATGTAATAGAATTTGAGTATTGATGTTGACACAGTAGATATGGGGAATATATGTAGAGTATTGGGTGATATATTGATGTTTATAAATGATGATGTTATCTTGTAGTTGAAGTGAGGTAATAAGAGTGTTAATTTGGGGATGGTAATTTTGTAATAGGGGGTAGTGTAATGGTGGAGTCCGCAACAAAAGGGTTGGGACGGGAAGGGACCGTTTGTCGCCGGAAAGGGTTACCTTAGGTAGAATCCAGGAACCAACATAAGGGAATGAGCTTTTGGGGGAGGGAAACACTTATCCTAGGTACAAAGGGTTAGAGAATATTTTTTTTATATATCGAGAGAATGTGGCGAATTGAGTTTAATAGTAAGTTGGGTTTAGAGATTGTTTGATAGATGTCTTGATAGAGATGGGTGTCCTGATAGTTGAAGTTGTTAGTGGTATGAGAGTCAGAGTGAGAAAGATTATATATGAATACATGCCAAGTGGCAAATCGAGTTATTACAAGTAATTAGATCACCCAAAGTAAGGGAAAGTGAGAATAATAAAGAAAGAGATTTATAACAAGAATATATAATTTTTAATTGCAACCAGTGACATTTTTGATAGAGTTTGAAAATAATGTAAAGTGTTTATTTTGAGTAATTTAAATATCAATTTGATTGTTAATTATAATAATATTTTGTTATTTTAAATGTTTTATTTTATTTTGTTTTGTGTTTAAAGATAGACGTTTCAATATGTGCGATGTATTTTCAGATGTAACTTGTGTATAATTTATGTAGGTCAAGGTTCTTGACTTGACCCAGTTTTTGATCAGCTGATAGGTGAGGTCATATACTAGACACGTTTAGCAAGGAAATAAAGCCATTTTTACTTTTAATTGACTTGAACAATTTTTAAATAATTTCAATATGAACAAAAAAATATATTTTAATAAATTTAAATTTTTGGAATTTAAATTTTTTGAAAAAAAAAAAAAAAGTTTCTTGATTTTGCGCCTGCCATCTAATTGATATTTTTGAACTTCGATGATGTTATTGTTTGTGTATTATTAGTGTTCTTATTGAATTGTATTGTTAGAATATAGGTGTAATCACATGTTAGGTTAAGGATGTTCCTATTTGAAGAAATGTTCAGTTTGTGTATTTTCTAATAACAAAAAACTAATGAAGAGAATTTTTTAGATAAAAGATTTCAGTTTGATTTTTTGGATTTTAACTTAAATGAAATGGTATAGATAAGAGTATATAAATGTTTACAGTATGTAGTATAAGTGTGTGTGTGAGCCCAGTATCTGCTAAAGCCCAGTTTGCATATAAGAGGGAACATATCGGTTGAGGATCTGGCATGATCTAAGCCAGGGATTTGGATTTTTTGGGGAAACATGTTAGAAGGTGAGGTGCGCTGTGGTACGTATCTGTACGATTTTTCGGTGTTGGGATCTCATACAGAGAAGTCCAGTGATCTCGTTCAGATGCGTCCATAGTCGCCGAGCCAGGGGGGTCGTTTACCCATGAGGTGTAATAAAAAAAGGGGGTTGTTGGCACCAGTTCCTCACCGGTCCTCTTAGGGGTTTTAGCAATGAGATTTCTTCTGTTTCGACAGAAGACCTCTCATTGGGGGGGTATTGTAACGTGCCGATTTTGAGGGATATTTTATTTGTTTTAAATTGTTTGGGATTGATCAAAATATTTGTAAATTTTAATTTCCACTTAGTGACCAGGCCACGTGTTGGATTGTAAGAACAGTGTTATAACAAAGGAGCGAAATACGCCTCGACAATTGTGCAATCAGAACCAGGAATGTACCAAGTCGTCATTTCCAAGAACTTCACAAGTGTGTGGCAGTGCGCCCGTATGCATCACACGAGCATGCGCGCGGAGCGACACCAGTTTTGTGCAACTCAAGATGGCTAAGTCACAATTTTGTTCACCTTCGTCTACCATGCGGCCGGACGTAAAACCTAAGTCACGCCTATCTTGTGACGTCAGCCAGTGCCTAGCGAATATCTTACACGAACTACACACAAACAACTACATGAGTTTAAATAGGACGACGCTACGGCGAAGAACCATGAGGCTTTGACTTCCACCAAAAACGACGAAATTGAGTTGGCCGCGAACACATAGACGCTCTCCCCAGTTTCAACTAGAAACCGTGTCTGGCCAGACACTGCCCTAAAGGGGCTCGTAAAATTTTTCTAAGTTCAGATATTAAAACTCTAGTTTCAGTTAACGATGAATGTGACAGTGAAGTGAAACCTGTAGTCAACCAAAGAACACCAACAGTGAATTCGGACATACTACTAAATACGAAATATGAGAAGTTGCGCGAGCAATCACCACGTGCCGGCAGGGAGGGTATTTCTTTTAATATGTTAAGGGTTTAATAAATTCAGGAATCAGGGAAGGGTTTTTATTTTAATAAAGAGCGAATGTGAGAATGTGTGGCAGGCTGGGCTGTTTATGTTTATGTGTGATGTAAATAAGGTAAGCTATAGTATATAAGTCAATGGTGTAAGAACCTATTTCAAGGAAATTCCATTTAAAAGTCCATTTAAAATAATCAACGGTTTGTAAACATACAGCAGATGAATAACAAATGATTTGAGACAAGAGTATAAAGAATAAAAAATAAAGATCAAGTAATTTCTCTTCATAAAAATGAGTAGAGTCAATTATTACAGAAACCTATAAATCACGCTAACATCTTACGTTCGTGCGAAAAGAATCCTGGACCCAGATAGAAGCTTTGCAGGTAGGTGGAAGAAAATTTATGTTTTTATATATTTAATGAGTTTTATTAATATCTCAGCGCGGTTGAAAGCGCGGGCGCGCCCTCCACATACCAATGCCAATACACACCCGTCTCAACGCTACAGTCTCTTCACCACACATATTTAGTTGCAAATAATATTGAAAAGATTTAATTTCCAAAGCCCTATAGGTCTGTACCGTTACAATACCCCCCCCCCAATGAGAGATATTCTGCCGAAACAGAAGAACTCTCATTGCTAAACCCCTAAGAGGATCGGAGAGGATATGGTGCCAACAACCCCCTTTAACACTTTACGCATTATGGGTAAACTACCCCCCCTAGCTTGGCGACTATGGCTGCACCTGAACGAGATTACTGGACTTCTCTATTCGAGATCCTAACACCATAAAATCGGACTGATACTCACCATAGTACACCCAACCTTCCAACATTCCGCCCACAAAATCAAAACCTTGGTCTTATACCATACCAGATCCTCAACCGATATGGCCCCCCTTACATGCATACTGGGTTGCCTTTAGCAAATACTGGGTGTATACACATACTCATTATTATATTATACCTAAATTCCATATTCAAAACTCATAAAATGTTTTATCTCTTAAATTTCATTTCTTTTTTCAATTTACTTGACTGGACGGTACAGTTTCAAATCCAAAATAAATTACACAAATCAAACTGAAATCATTTAAATTTCGTTCGCCTAGAGAAATTACTCTAAGTCCATTACCAAAGATCTATTAATTTGATCATTTCATTACATTGTAGCGGGGCATTTCGGGCCTATTTTGGGGCAATAACATAATTGGTATTTTTTTTATGATAATGAGCAACTTGTTGAGTGATAGGGAAAAATTTTATAACTGAGAGGTAAATTTGTTATTTTGAAACGAAAACAACAGTGGCAGCATTGACTGTGAAGGTTATTCGTTGATATTTTAAAACAGATTCAACAGACGCAGAATTTAATAACTGCAACTGTACCAAGGTCAACAAATGACGAAAACAACAGTAAACAAATTATGCAACGAGACGATCAGGCGATGTGTTGCGTCACCGAATTACATAACGAGGTGTGTCACCAGTTTCGTCAGACACACAGAACAAAGACTCAGTCGCAAAACAACATCTGAACTCAACAGACGCTAGCAACTGTGCGTTCGCCGGTTCGCCGGGTTTGGGCGAAGTTTGGTGTGGCCCGCATACAATAAAAAATGTGAATCTTTATATGTACATCTAAAATACAAACAGTTTTTCGGCCAATATTCATCCAAAATTAACAGTTCGGCAGTAAAATGTGATAGTGCGAACTATAAAACAGTAAAACAGTGCACGCCGTGAGGAGACATCCCAGGAGTCGAACTTCTACTCATAAACAGGAAAGTAGACATTCAAAATAAAAATTAAAAATGCTGGTTTTTTTCTTTTTTAAAAAAATTAAATAAAATGGGGAAATAAATTTTGAAGAAAGTATAAAATATTTAAAAAATGAGATCTCTAAAGTAGCTTTGTGTGTGTATGTGAGAATATAGTATTATTATAGTTTATCGTAATAAGAAGGCTGGTTTCCGTTCCCATTATTATTCTTAATAAATAAATGTATTTCAAGAACCTGTTATTGTATTGCGAGTAAGTAAATTAAAAGAGATTCAAGGTAATTAACAACTATTATTCACAAATTTTGTCTGTACGATTTTATTAATATGAAATATGAAAAAAGAATAAAGTATTAATAACATTTAATTATTGATGAACATAAATGATTGTTATTATTTCAGCAACCACATTCTGTTCTCCTAGTTCGCTGATTCGAACCTTGGTAAATTATTTTCTTGCAGTTGGTAAGGCAAGATGGCGCCCGACAAAGTAGATAGTAAAACTTTGACAAATTCGAAATCACATTATATTTAGTTTATTAATATCAATAAAACGAAATATCACATTTGGCGCCCGAACAGGGACTATAAAGGAAATATCACATTTGGCTTCTGGAACAGGGACAATTTTATATAAAATACGGCCTACGGGGAGAAAAGAATGGTTGTTGGGGTAAAATAAAATTTTTTTTAGACATACGTAAAATAGACGCAAGTATGGGGTTATGTTTTGATAGGGTTATGTATGTAGTGCATTATTTGTTTATGTGTTTATGAGTATTGTGAGGGTAATTAGTGTGTATGAGATGAATTATATTATATAAAGGGTATTATAATAAAATTTTTTAATATGGCCAAGATACAAGAAAATGATAGTGGTTTCGTATGGAAGGAGTGGGAAAGCGAATTTAGAGGGGTTGTAGGTGAAATGACAGATGAGGAATGGGGGAGGTTAGAAGATAGTTTAACACGAATGGAAGCAAAGGAAGAGGGAATATTCGCAGAAATTAAGAAGCACAGTGATGATATTGATAGTGAGGTGCCAAGCAATAAAGGTAAGGTCGTCGAAGCGACAGTGGTAGAGATTAAGACGGAAAATAGGCCTAATGATAACGGTAGTTTAGGGGTGGAAGAAAAAGAATATACAGTATATGACCTATTTAACCTACTAAATGAGTTAAATGCAAAAATGGATAAGAATTTTGATATGATGAATAAATGGCTTGATGAGAGGGGGGAAATGATGAGTAAACATTTTGATAATATGAACAAGGGTTTTGATGAGTTACATATAGAATTAAACGAAACAAAGGAAATAATGAGTAAGGGTTGTGATACAATAAAAAATGCTTTTGATAAACCAGACGAGAAGTGGGAGGGAGATAGATATCAGGTAAAAAAGAATACAGAAGTTGAGTTAACACAGGTAAGTGGGAATAATATCTTTGATAATAGTGAAGAAATAAGTAACCAGGTGAGTGACAATTCGAATAATGAGTTAATAACTAACAGTGACCAAATGGTGGGAGAAGTAGTGTTGACTAGTGATGATAATGATATTAATTACAATTCTGAGGTAAGTAGGAATGATAATTATGACAATATAAGTGAAAATATGATGTTAAAAAATAATGGAGTGAATATAGAGAGTACTGATGAAGTTTTAGAATGTAATTATGAGATGTTGAGATGTATTGATGAAGTAGAAAGAGAGTGGAAGAATAATGTTATAGTTGAGTGGGGACAGAGGGCAAATTTTCCCCTTATTGTTTATAATGATGATGATGATTTAATGTTGTTTTTTCAGGGCAAGAGACCCTTATTGTTAAATGAATTAATGTTGTATAATGTTGTACCCTCTGTCCGTAATAATTGTGAGAGTGTGATGTGGTGTTATGAAGAAAGAGAGTTATGTATTGAGAGTGAAATAGAACTATATAAGTTAGAAAGAAAGTATGATGTACTAGAAGGGGTGATGATGAATCATGTGAAATACGTACCTGTTGAAAGAGAGACAGAGAATAATTTTGATAATATCTTACCTAACTATAATGATTTACCTGACGTAGTAGTTGAGGAATACAAAAATGAGAAAACAATTTACCTGACATTAACAAATAACACTGATATAGACGGGACAATCCTAACTTATGGTGATAAGATTTATAGTGGTATAATGGATGAAATAGAATTGATGGATTATTATGATAGTAATGATTATAATAACTTGTGTGTGGATAATACTGATGAATGTTACAAATACACTAGATATATATATGACGATGGAGGGTGAGCTAAAAGATCAGTGTTGGGACATTTTTAAATATTGTAAATTATTGGTAATGACCTTGCAGATTTGGACAGTAAAATGTGAAACAATTGAACAATGATCGACGTATACTTTGTAAATATAATGTAGGGAATTCATGTGTGTGTATTATGAAATGTTAGGTAAGTAATGTGTATATGTATTAGAAAATGTTGTGTTAATAATAATCATATTATTAATATTTTGCATTCTGATTAAATAACTATGAAGACAATAATTAATGATTGGTAGAATGTTGATAATAATTGAAATATGTTATTTTAATAATCAAATGAATATTTAATTTTAATAATCAATTGAAGTAAATAATTTGAGATGTTTAGATATTGTGATTGAAGGTTAAATGTTTTAATTTTATAATGAATTTGAAGTGTTTGATGAGGTTCTAATTTAATAATAATTACTAAATAAATAAATATTAAATGGCTTATTTTGTGGAATAACATAATGGTTAAAAATATATGTTAATAATAAATTTGAAAATTTTGAGTAACCTAATTACAGCAAAGGCTAAATAAATGAAATGATGATAAATGAAAAAGAGTTAATGAAAAATTTTAAATAATGTTTATAAATTTTTATATAAATTACTTAAAAGAAAAAATTGTTTGTTTAAATGTATACTAATAATCAAGGTTAATATTTATTGGTTTATAATGTTATGTAATGTATTATACCAGATGTGGGGATAATTTTGGGGGGTAGTTTGGTGCTCAATGAAGTGATAGAACAGTGGAGTGTGGAACTGCAACGGTTGAAAGTTTAGTTATCCATTGTAATTAATTAGTTAGTAAGTTGCTGTCGCTGGGGTGGCATGTGCCCCAGTAGATAGCGGAAAGTGTTGGGGGTAACCGAGAGTGTTACCTCCATCGGAGGCCAACATGGCGAATATGCACGGCACACCTTTTGTACAATTTTATATTGTAACTTGATAATTGCCGTGTCGTGCATAATAATAATGATGTAGACATGCCTGAAGGAAGTGATGATTTCCCCGACTTTTCGGGCGATTACTGCCTTACCAGCACTAATCGTGGTTTTGGCGAGCGGTTAGCTATGGTCATACCAAGTCCCTTGACCATAGCTGGCTTGAAATTGGTACAGATTTGAAATTTAATGGGGGGAGAACTTAGGGGAAATCCCGGGAACTATGGAACAGCGGCTGCCACTCTGTTCGAGGAGGAACAGCAGAGCCAGGTGGTAGATCCGTCTTAAGGGTGTAATTATTTAACAAGAACATGATGATGTTCACTAATTTTAAAACTTAATAGCGGAAGCAGAGACACGGAGAGGTAAAACCTGCTCCAAAATATACAGTCTCTGTGGAAGCGGAAAGGCGCCACAGTCTTACATAATTTGAAATAGTGTGTGTGGCTGGGAGGTTATCCAAGGGGATAACGTATTAAAAATTTGCTATATTTTAATTAATAATGATGATTTGCTACTCAATAATTTTGTTTGAATTTGAAAAATAGATGCACTAAATACTTCTTATATTGTGTTTATTATGTCTTAGTGTGTTGATTGCAGTTAGTATGTTAGGAATAAGAATTATAAAAATATGATAATATGTTTTCAATGTGTTTATAGATTTTAAAATAAAATGAAAAATAGTTGTGATAGGTAAAATTTTCAATGGGTTGCAAAAGATAGAAGTGGGTGATAGTAATTGTTTGAATCAGTCCAAGTTGAATTTTGTGGGACATATAGATCTGTCCAAATTGAAGTCAGAGTTAAAGAAATGGTAGAGATGAAAATAATGCAATGTTGTTTTGAGTTAATGTATGTTATAAAATTTTGAGAAGTATAAGTGGAGACACAGTAGAATTGGGGAATTTATGTAGAGTTTTGAGCGATATATTGTTTATTTTGTTGATGTTATTTTGTTGTAATTGTAGTGAGGTAATGAGATTGAGATTTTTTGAGGATGGCAATTTTGTAGTAGGGGTAGTGTATTGTGGGAGTCCGCAACATAAGGGTTGGGACGGGATTTGGTATAGTTTTAGTAGAGACGGGGCCGCCTTAGGTAGAATCCAGGGGCCAGAGAACAGGAATTGAGCTTTTTGGGGGGGGGAAACACGTATCCTATGTACAAAGGGTTAGAGAGTATTTTTTTTTATATATAGAGAGAAGGTGGCGAATGGAGTTAAAATAGTAAGTAGTTAGAGGTAGATAAGGGTTAGTAGATTTTTGATAGTAGGGTGTCATACTAGTTTAAAGATTTTGTAAGGGAACGTTAGAGTAATAAAAGGGGTAAGATTATGAGTAAATGCCAAGTTGATAAAGTGAATTATAATGAATAATGTAGAATCACCCAACTTAATGAAAGGTAATAATAAATGAAATGATTGAAAAAAAAAAAAAAATTTGTAATTTTGAGAAACGAATTAATAAGAGTAAATCAAGTTTAAAAGTAATTTTCTGATTTGATATGCCAACTTAATGATGTGAAGTGTATAAATTTTACATACAAATTGTTTATTTTAAGATGTTTTCTTATGTTATGATGTATTATTATGTTATATTATGTTATATTAGATGTTTTGATATGTTAGGAATAAGTAAATTAAAACAAAACCAGTGCTTCTTAGCGCAAACCAGCACCGCTAGGGGGAAACAGATCAGTTTGGGATATGGTGTTGTATAAGGCCACTATTTGATATTTGATTTGTTGTTTCAGTGTTTGGTGATGCTGTGGCGGCGGACCTGAGCTGGCCTGCGCGTCAGAGCAGGGGCGTTAAGTATCTGTCTGACTCTACGGTGTTGGGATCTCGAGAGAGAAGTCCAGTATTGTCATGCAGATGCGGTCACAGTCACCGGACCAAGGGTGAGTTGATTATAATTTTTGTTGTTGTAAACCGTACAGGGGGTTGTGGCGACATATCCTGGCTGATCCCTCTAGCAAGTATGAATGTGTCAATGAGATTTTTTATGCTTCGGCATAAAATATCTCATTGAGGGGGTATTGTAGCGGGGCATTTCGGGCCTATTTTGGGACAATAACATAATTGGTATTTTTTTTATGATAATGAGCAACTTGTTGAGTGATAGGGAAAAATTTTATAACCGAGAGGTAAATTTGTTATTTTGAAACGAAAACAACAGTGGCAGCATTGACTGTGAAGGTTATTCGTTGATATTTTAAAACAGATTCAACAGACGCAGAATTTAATAACTGCAACTGTACCAAGGTCAACAAATGACGAAAACAACAGTAAACAAATTATGCAACGAGACGATCAGGCGATGTGTTGCGTCACCGAATTACATAATGAGGTGTGTCACCAGTTTTGTCAGACACACAGAACAAAGACTCAGTCGAAAAACAACATCTGAACTCAACAGACACTAGCAACTGTGCGTTCGCCGGTTCGCCGGGTTTGGGCGAAGTTTGGTGTGGCCCGCATACAATAAAAAATGTGAATCTTTATATGTACATCTAAAATACAAACAGTTTTTCGGCCAATATTCATCCAAAATTAACAGTTCGGCAGTAAAATGTGATAGTGCGAACTATAAAACAGTAAAACAGTGCACGCCATGAGGAGACATCCCAGGAGTCGAACTTCTACTCATAAACAGGAAAGTAGACATTCAAAATAATAATTAAAAATGCTGGTTTTTTCTTTTTTAAAAAAATTAAATAAAATGGGGAAATAAATTTTGAAGAAAGTATAAAATATTTAAAAAATGAGATCTCTAAAGTAGCTTTGTGTGTGTATGTGAGAATATAGTATTATTATAGTTTATCGTAATAAGAAGGCTGGTTTGCGTTCCCATTATTATTCTTAATAAATAAATGTATTTCAAGAACCTGTTATTGTATTGCGAGTAAGTAAATTAAAAGAGATTCAAGGTAATTAACAACTATTATTCACAAATTTTGTCTGTACGATTTTATTAATATGAAATATGAAAAAAGAATAAAGTATTAATAACATTTAATTATTGATGAACATAAATGATTGTTATTATTTCAGCAACCACATTCTGTTCTCCTAGTTTGCTGATTCGAACCTTGGTAAATTATTTTCTTGCAGTTGGCAAGGCAAGATGGCGCCCGACAAAGTAGATAGTAAAACTTTGACAAATTCGAAATCACATTATATTTAGTTTATTAATATCAATAAAACGAAATATCACAACATTTACTTTCAAACATTTTTAAATCTTTTGATTGAATTCGTAACTCTTCTTAATTACCTACTAACAAACATAATAAACCAATAAAAATGCATAATTTCCTTCTACTATAGTCAAAATTCAAAATAAATGCACTTGTATACAAAAGAGAACATAAAAGGCATATTATAAATCAGCTGACACCTTCCCTACTTATAAGGAACATCACAATTTCCAATAACGTTCTTTAATACAAAAATAGAAAATTTACCCTTTTTTTCCCCCCAAATAAAATTTTAATTTCTCAAAATTTTTCTTTTATCAATATCAAGAAAAGATAAAATTATTTAATTTAATTAAGTAGCAAAAAATTCATGAGTTAATCCCTAGAAACCTATCCTGGCTCTAACATCAACCATCAGCTGATCTCTCTGGGTCAGATGAATGACCTTACCCTATATACACCATACAAAACTATACCAGGAAAAAATACACAACATATGTTCATAACTCTTACACTCTAACATAATAAAAATAATGGCACAATAAAACATAATAAACAAAATCTGATAAACATCTTCTACACTTGAAATAGTCTTTATACAGAGTATAAAGATATAGACATAATATAAAGACAATAGTATCTACATTAAATATATTTTACAATACAAACATAATTAATTTCACTATAAATTTATTTACAAATTCTTATCATTATCTTTCTGTTTACCACACTTCATTTTCTAAGTTAGCAAGGTCATCACCATAAATTAAAATATTTAAAATGTTCATTTATTGAGTTTATATTCAGCCTCCATCATCATGTATGAGTCTTACTTTTATATAATAATTATCGTCCTTACTCACACTCAATTCATTATTATTATTTATATAATAGTTCTCTAATATTTCAAATTGTTCCGTAAAACCCACATAATAATTTACTGGATTATCCCACATTATTATCAAATCATAAAACCTGTCTACATCATTGATTTTGGTCTTGTCACCGTTTGTATTATTACCTATCACCCTTGAGTATTTTAATCTCTCAATTTCAAAATCATTTACTACTAATACTCCGCGTCTAAGCACAGGTAAGCATTCAATATAATTATCAACGTTATTATTATTTATTTCTGCACTATCTTCATAACAAGGTAAGTCAACAATATTACTAACTCTCTCTCTCTTTATTTTCTCTAGTAGCTCTTCATAACTTCTAACAACATCAAATAATATTATCTCTCTTTCTCTAAATGTGACCAATTCTACCACTCTCTCACAAAACCACTCATCCTGACACCATCTCACTTTGTTTCTGTCACTCCACACAAAAGGCAACATAACATTATCATAACCCATCCTGATTCTTTCAGGGAACTCATGATACATAAAAGGGGACTTACTTCGAGACACCTTGTCTCTCACATAATTACTAACAACTCATAACTCATTATTGGAGTTTTTTCTCCATTTAAATCACGGGAAAAATTTGCCCTTTGTAAACCCAACCTCTCTTTAACCACTATCTTATTACTACTCTCTAATTCCACTAAAACTCCATCTCCACTATTATCATTCACTTTACTTTCTAACACATTTTTAATTACCTCGTTGTTATCACTTGTTATCTTATTATTATAATTATCGGTACTCACCTTGTTCTGTTACTTCATTAATTACATTCCCACTACACTTACCGGTATTTCTTGTAACATTATCATCATCTTTTATTCGTTTTATAGCTGTCGGAAACGTTCATCAATACGTTTACAGACTACATTACTCAGATCATCAAACTTTACACTTATACTCTGCTCAAACTTAATATTTTGTTCTTTAAAATTTATATCATTTTTAATATTCTGTTGTTCACATTTTATTTTCTGTTCTTTAATGTCAAATTTAAAATCTCAAATTTTTCGTCATTTGCATCAAAACGTTTATTTAATTCAATGAATTTGTTATTCTGTTCATTAAATTTAATGTCATTGCTATCAAATCGTTTACTGAGGAGGTTAAATAATTCATTCATTGACATCTCTTTTTCTTTTACTTTTGTCACTACAGGAGTAGATTGTGCTCCTGCATTATCGATTTTAATTGACTCGGTTAGGTCAGCGTTAGTTGCTGATTGAACGCTCAAATCAGCTGTTGGCATTGACTGACTTAATTCGCCCACACTTGGTGAAGGGTCCATTGACCCAAGGCCACTCTCACTCATAACTGAATCTATCAAATTGTTCTCTTTTTCGTTGTCAGACATTTTATACTGTTCTATTAAATACTTATTAAATTTTACTTGTACTCTAACATGCACAATTTCTCAACACCTCGTAATTTTATTTTGCGTATGTTACGTAAATTTTACGTAAGTTATTTTCGGCTTCCGCCAACCCTATTCCATTCTCTGTGCTTTAAAATAGGCCAATTTGGAATAAATACATTATTTATTCCAAATCCTGGTCACGGCACCATTTGTCGTGTTTCATACGATTTAATTAATTACAAAATGATCTTAAACTCCCACTTACCTTCTATTTGTCACTCTCTGGCCAGATCGTCTAGTGGTGTAACCCTATTTCGTATAGCGAATTTACCAGCACAGAAAATGAAATTAGGTACTTGAAATGATTATTCTAACACATAGATATCAAGTGAAATAATGTAATGGATTTATTTTTTTAATACATTTCTTTATATTCTCTCTTTTCAAATTTCTTACTCTTTATCTTTTCTTTGAACAAATACTGATACTAACGTTACATCGGAAATTTAACATAGCTTTCCTGCTCTAGTTAGCTTAAATATTTCTTCCTTATATCTATAGATAAGACAGCCCAGTATTTGCACATACATACATCTCTCATTCACCCACATACCATATTTAATTAAGCGCTTTTTTTTTATTTAAGTTTTCATAAGTAATTTGTTTGATATACGGTTACGTGTTATCGGCGTCCCTGCAGGTCACTTGTTGATCTCCACAAATTTTGTTCACTTTTGTCCGAATATTTCTCACTGTTAATTTTGAATACTAACGATTTATTACAGTTTCACTATTGTATCACATTATTTCTCCAACCTTTTATTTTTTGCGTCACCAAATTGTAATTGTTCGTACCTCTAATTCATTTTAGGTTATAGTTAAACGGAACTCACATGTTTTGTATAACTCCGTTTTTGTTCTTCAATCACATTATAAAATTTTGAAAGTATGAAATAAAGTTCATACTGACGAGTCTATGTGTTTACGCCCGGCCGGGGTTAGGTCTTTCAATAGACTGCCTTAACTATTTTACCATTTTTTATAGGCGAACGAGGTAAAACTTTTCCCGGCCGGCTATGCACACCACTACTGGCGTCCGCTGCCATCATATGTTATTCGTCAACTGCCTTTGTTTTCCGCGCGCCGGGCCAGAAAGAATGTACCAGTTCGTGCCGTTAGCGTGAGAAACTTGGCCGACTGTGTGCGCGGTTGAAAGCGCGGGCGCGCCCTCCACATACCAATGCCAATACACACCCGTCTCGACGCTACAGTCTCTTCACCACACGTATTTGGTTGCAAATAATATTGAAAAGATTTAATTTCCAAAGCCCTATAGGTCTGTACCGTTACAGCAATTGTTATTTGTATTTGCACACCGTTCTCTGCCTGAGTACACTAAACGAATTTCTGGATTATACCTTACAGATAAAAAATAATATTAAAGTAACAACAATTAATGAGTATGACTCCAATATGTGTAAATAAAAAAGTAAAAATTAACAATAATAAAAAATATAAAAGAGCAAAATAAGAGTCAATGTTTTGTTTTCATTACTTTTACGATGAAAACAAATGAAAATGAAATTATTATTACCTGTCTGTAGTTTTCCACCTGTGCCGTTAATCTAAAGGTGTTACACCACTAATGTCGCTACCAGAGTCACTGGATTCTGTGCCCAAATTTATTACCAGTTGTTCCACGGCGTCTTCTAATATTGTCTAATATTGTGCTCCATGCTTTGTCAATCACTTTCTTTGTATGGATCACTGCTTCTCCCCAGTCGTCGGCTGTAACATTCTTAGTACCCTTGTGTATAAATTTTTCTACTTCAGTTTCTGTTTGTCTTATTACTTCTTGCTACATATCCCTTTACTTGTGCCCATTAATTCAATGTGGTTAAAATGACAATGATACGGTGGTAGTCTTACTACTTTATGGCCATGTTCTTCCGCTACTTTGTCAATTATGTATTTCGGAAATCGGGGTTTACAACCTGACACCAGCTCCAACAGCTCTGCTTTTTTCATGCCAACAGTGGTAGAAATGTTATGTTCATGAAGCCAGTCAATAATTTCTTCTTTACGTGTAGCTAATGTCGCTGTTTTGCCATATATAACTCAACTGATAAGGGGCGTTATCCATTACAATAGTTGAAGGTACTGTGAGGTTTTTTAATAACGAGTCTGTGAACCACTTGGTAAAGTTTTCAGAGTTCCTTTCTTCGTGGAAGTCACTTGTTTTCTTTGACTTAAAGGCATAAAAACAGGTATGAAACCTTTGGATGTCCCAGTATGTACAATAATATATCTACCCCCTCGTCCTAAAGGTATTTTCATTGTTCCTTCCATAGTATCATCTGTCCAGCCTTTTCGTAAACTGTGACCTATATTTACCCATGTTTCGTCTAACCAGCCTATGCTTCAATAGATTTAGTTTGAATTTCTCGTAGAAATCTACAACGTAAAGCAACTACACTTTCAATTTCCATAAGAACTTTTTTCTGCCCAAAATGTTTGTAAACTTAAAACCGATATTTTGGATTACTTTCCTAACAACAGATGATTTACTACCGGCAAAAATATCAGCTGCTGCTAACAACTTAGGAATTTTATTTGTCGGGTGCTCTTTTCTACAATAGTAGCTATAAATGTGATGTTGAATCTAACTTCGTAACTCTTTTGTTTATATTTCTTTTTTATTAGGTGTTTGAAACTTGGGCTCTGTATCACTAAAATCAGTAAGAAGATCGTCTTTCTCTTTTCCTACACGTACTGTCACCGGACAAAAGGCTTGCCGCATGACAAATGGCGCCAATCGTACACTCTAGTGTTTTTGGTGGCCCTAAAAAGGACCTGGTGGCGAGAACGCTGATGTTGGTAGTGCCGCGCTGAGATGTTTGGTGGCTGCGCCCGCTGTTCGTGGCGTACTGCAGTCCTCCTCTTCTTTCGGCATCGGTTGTGGAGTCGGCTGCCGGCCCAGCGAAGTCCTATCGCTGGCGCGGAACTGGAGGGCGAAGGCGCAAGAACACCAGTTCTATTCTTCGGCCGTTCCTTCCGGCTGACTCCGCGCCAATGTCATCCGAGAGAGGAGAGGAGATGAAGTGCGTCCGATGGTGTGGCAATGAAGAGGGCGCTGGAATTTTCTCCCGGGGCTGGTTTTATGCACTAACCGGGATCGCTGATTGGCTCGCTCCAAGCGCGTTAGTTGTCACGTCTCGGCTGCTGATCCCCGATTGGCTCGCTGTGTCCAGTGCTAGTACCGGAGAGCAGATGTTCGCATACCGCTGCCGTCACAGTACTATAAGGTTCTTCCCTACTTCGCATGCGGCAGCTGTACGCTCTAAAACTTTATTAATGGAAATTCCCCCGTTTGCTTTTACTTTTTCAAAATATTCACGTACTGAACTGATAAGTTGTCTTGCCAGTCCGTTAAATACTTTCCTTTTTCTTGTCTTGCATACAGCTGAAGCACTCGTACTGGAGTCGGACATAGCTGAATGGATAGTATTAACAATCACGGGTCTATCACTTAATACACTAAATACTTAAATTTTACTAAATATAATTATTTCACTATGACTCGGAGCACAAAACTTTTTATGGGTAAAAACGTAAAAGTTTTACTTTATAACCTGAACCAGTTTTCACATTTAAAAAGCTTCTTCAGAGGTTTTAAAAGTGAAAACCGGTTCAGGTTATAAGGTAAAACTTTTACGTTTTTACCCATAAAAAGTTTTGTGTTCCGAGTCGTAGTGAAATAATTATATTTAGTTAAGTAACGTAACGGAGACACGTCATGGACAACAAAATCCAAGAATTTAAATTTTACTACAAAATCACTTCTGAATATTAGACTAATAATCACTAAATCATACAAAATGCACTAAAATATAACAAATTGTAAATTTTAAAACTGTTAAATTTCACTCACATCAAACCGTAGTAAACGCGTTAGGCCTATTATTCAGTTTACTATGCGCACGTGGTAACGCACAAACAGCGGAACAACAAGTAAGAGTTGACAACACTGTGCTGTATAGTTTCGGGCAATCAGCCCGCTCTAAACACCACTTCCCCATTCACTTGCAGACAAACGTCAATCACTCTCCAGTAAAAATTTTACTGTAGTTGTCACTGTTGTAAACAAATCCAGCACAAGTCAATGAAGCCTACCACTTATGGGCCTCTTCCAGTATATTAATTATACAACAACAACAACAAATGTTTTACAAGCGTTTACATTTTCATTATAATCTAGTGACAAAAAATAAAATTACAAATTATTGTTAGTTGTAGGCTGGAATAATTAGAAGTATAGTAGTCAAGAAAAAATATAAAACAAAAAAGGGTTTACAAAATTCTATGGCAAGAAAGGAGTAGCTTTATGCTGTGCTGCATAGGTATAAATAACATGCGGATTCCTTTACCATTTGGACTAAATTCGTTCAGCTAAATCAGAATTTCAGTACTTCAGACTTGATGGACAGTACAAACGTTTTTTGTGTCAATAAAAAAATACTGTTCTAACAAGGTATAACAATTTTTTATTGTTTTGTTGTTATACAAATCACACCCATAATACAATCTTTTTTTATTTATATTTAATATTTAATTATTCACTTATTTCAGTCTCATTATCTACTACACATAAGCTACTAGTCAGCCGAATTTATACTCATTGTATATATTCATGAATAAATCTCGACATGACATTTTGACTTTGAGCTTAGATGCTAACAGGAAAACACCAGAAAGTTTACGATGAAGGGAATATATTTCCTCGGGAGGGGGACATAGTCTGTGCATAATTATTGTTGTATCCTTTTTGTCGTGTCTTGTGCACCAAAATCAAATTCTCCAGCATTCTCACTAAACATCTCCCCTAATATCATGACAGCGTTTACATGTGCTTACATAAGCTACTAGTCAGCCAAATTTGTACTCATTGTATATATTCATGAATAAATCTCTGCATGACATTTTAACTTTGTGCTTAGATGCTAACAGGAAAACACCAGAAAGTTTACGATGAAGGGAATATATTTCCTCGGGAGGGGGACATAGTCTGTGTGTAATTATTGTCGGCACTAATTGTTGTATCCTTTTTGTTGTGTCTTGTGAACCAAAATCAAATTCTCCAGCATTCTCACTAAACATCTCCCCTAATATCATGACAGCGTTTACATGTGCTTCTTCCATTACCTGAAACACACATAATACGTATTTCTGTTATAAATAAAAATACAAATTCATTTGGATTTCCATACAAAAAGTGGGAAACATTCTTTTTATAGGAATCTTGTTTTATAGAAAGTTAATGTTACATTATAGTAAAGGGATTTTTTTATATCCACCTATGAAAGATATCTACTGTCTGCCTTCAAAAATAATAGTTAAACTTACTAAGGCAGTTAAATTAGAATGCATAACAACTTGAAAACAAACAATAGCTCTAGTTTAGGTAAAAATCAATTAATTTAAACTGTTTTCAGTTTGCATTTTCAAAATTTAATAGAGTGAATCTTGCTTGTGTTAGCAAGATTCCTGAAATTAATTAAACTGAAAAAAGTGAAGTTATCATATAGAATAATCTGTACCTCTATCAAACATAGCTTTGCTTTCAATAAACGTTTTAAATTGTTTAATCCATAAACTCCTTTTTTGTAATCAAACACTTTCTTGGCATATAATATATTACTTGAAAATCAGACATTTGTTATATTTTTAATTCGGTCTCCACTTTGTTACTACACCATTGTTATTAAGTCGTGAGTTTGCAAAAGTAATTTACAATTTTGTGTAGTCAGTATGTTTGTTCGATTCCATGTGATTACTTCAATGTTTCTTTCTGTCATAATAATTCTGTTCTTTTATGAATTCCACTTGCTACAGAGAATATCTGAAGTATTTATCTTGGTGTTTGTTTTGGAAAATCCAGTCTTTGTAATCTTTTGAAGACTGTTGATAGCATCAATATTTGTTTTTCCACTAGAAATTACAGGAGGGCTTAATCTGCCAACTGAAGATTCTGCGATGATCTCTATTATCTTACCCACATTACAGCTGTTCAACAGTATGTAGTAAAAACTCAATTCCTTTCTTTATAATGCACAAAAATTTCCTTACAGTTTCTCTCACTGTGTATGAAATAACCAGTAATTAAAGGTAGGCATAGCTTGTTTCACCCAAAATTCTAAACTAAGCTTCACCACAAATACATGATTCTAAAACAGTAGGACTTCTTAAATAACTTGTTGTATAGAAAACGAATTAAGCATTAAAAACCTCTTGTCAACAGTCCCTAAAGGACTTTTTTGTGCTTAGTGTGATGGTTGCATGGGCAGTACAACGTGCCGCCAGCCGCTAGTTGTGGTATTCACAGCCAGGAGGCGCCGCTGTTATCTCAGCCAGTCGGCTACTCAGTTCTGCATAATGATGCTGAATAAATTAAGCATTAACAATTATTAATTTGACTGCTTAAGATCAGGTTCCGTCACATCAGTGGCGGTTTCTTATTGTGGCCGCATGGCCGCGCACCCCCCTTGACAGAGAACATAAAAAAAAAAAATTACATTACCATAGTTAACTGTCTGTCCTTTGTCTCGTTTATTTTAAAGATAAAGGATGAGCAATGTTTTTTAAGCGTTGATTTAGATTACAGTGGAAGTGTTTATATGTCTTGCGCGTAGTAGGTAGTGTGAACCAAATAGACAGGGCTGCGAAGAGACTTGCGGCCTGGTTGCCATGACTACGTTACGTGCCGTGTGACATCATAGCGAAAATCACCATCTAATAAACCACGTGTTTGGGCCGCTACTTTTCAGCGGCCTGTGCCAGTTTTTAACAGTGGTGTCCGTGTGCCGTTCGTTGATTGTCAGTTTATTTTATCATATTTTGTGTCACGTGTCGCCTACAAACATGAATAGATTCAGTGCCTTAATAAAAACAAATTTTACCGGACTTTCTTTGGTAAATATTGTAACATGACATATGAGCCCTAAGATTTCAGTAACATAAAATACTTACACATGTCAATAATTGAGTCAAAAAGACAAGCCAAGTAATTTGTCTAAAATGCCAAGCTCAAAGCTATATGAGCTACCTATCACCAAAGATAAACTCACAGCAATAAGAGTTCATAAACTGATGGTAAATGTAAATGAAATGACTTTATAATGAAAAGAAGATGAACTACACAATGATTGTACCACAGGGAGCAACAACCCAATAGTTTTCGGTCAGTGAAGAACCAAACAATACAAGAAAGAAGAAGTGAAGAACCGAGGAAGACAGTGAAGAAACCTACTACGAGAAGGACAACTAACAACCATGGCATAAAGTATAGATTCCAAGAGCCAGTCAACTATAAATCAACATCTACCCGTATATACAATAACTAATCAACCTACAGATTGAAGAGATGGACAAAAACTGACTAACTGAGATGACCAAGATACAATAAATAATGTTATAAATGAATAGGACAAGATATGTTATAAAAAGAATGAAAATAACAACAATGTTTATTGAATAGAAGCTGTAAATAAAAGCATAGTAACAAGTTATGCACAGCACCAATGTAACAAAAGAAGTATTAATTTGTCTCAGAATATTAGCAAATATTAGTCAAATAGTCTGACAATCATGTATAATAAGAAAGGGAATAACTAAAAAGGTTATTAGTTATCATAATTAAAACCAAACATGTAAAAATAAGGTTAAAAGAATACCAATTTGTGTCAACCCAACATACACATTGTTGGCACAAATGACAAAATCACATAACCTAAGATGTAGGTAATATTCCTCTATATTCACAGCTAGCACTAGGAAAAACCTACCCAAACCAGAATGTTTATATGTAAAATCAAATAGAAATGATAATCTTTCTATAGGTACCCATATAAGATAACCAAGATAAATTTTAAATAAGAATATAAACAAATATAGTGAACCAAAACCAATCAAAATGGAATTCACTATGTAAAACCTATATAATACCATATTATAAAAACCAATAGAAACAAAAGGTTGATGTCAATACCACAAGTAGAGTGTAATACCACTACTGTACTAGTGTATAAAGATTATAAGAAAGAATATAATATATTACAATTGAAATTAAGTGCACCTGTCATGTGACACCAGGTGTAAGTAATATTATTTAATCAAATACAATATGGAAAAGACTAGTGTACTAAACACACCAAGCTCATTACTAAGACAAGGTTATTATTCAACTATGGCAACTAAATAATAATAACTAAAATTACCAAATAAGAGTAACATTAAGTATGCATCTCATAATGAAAAATAGAGACCACTTAATTAACCAGAAATGACAAGAAATACCTAATATTCCAGCTAACAAAGGTTATCAGTACTTGTAACCATTTGTTATTATCAACTGGAGCCAGACAGAAAGTAAACAGACACTTTCTAATATGTAAAATATGTATATACAAATATAAGAACCTAGGCTAAGACCATGATAGTTTAAGAAATGTATTTTGTCAATAGATTTAAATAATTCGCAACTGAGGAGTGTAAGAGAACTTGGAAGGCATGCCCTCAAGTGGGTATCAGTGCCATTATATAGTGTTAGTCAAAAAATAAATATAAAATAATAGTGTATAGTGAATGGTGATAATCACAAACATTAACTTCCTTGATAATGGACCAAAGCACACCATGAGTGGGCTCAAAATAAAGAGCTGAGTATTACCAATCCAGTGATACGCTTAGATTTAAAATCTAAGCCATATTAACAAAGTTATTACAATTATAAGGAATTCATGTCAAATTGAGAAAACATTTATACTCTTGACACCAAAGACCCCACGCCAACTTCAACAATTGAAATAAAACGCCGAGGGGGTATGTGCATCAAATTAAAGATCGTCAACCAATCAAATCCAAGGATTTAACAAAATTTTGGATGTTTGCAAAACGGAACGGCAGGGCGAAGCTTGTAATTTTGTCACTTTTTAATCAACGTTGGAAGCGAGTAGACGACGCCAGTCGAGAGCAAAAAGTCAGCTGATCATATGATTTGTGCGCGTCACCGATGTAAACAGTGTGACCTAACCTAAAATTGTAATAGCGAAAATACTTTAGTATCAGAGTGTGAAGTGTAACAGTGCGTAACAAGGATTGCTCAGTGTATAATCCAGAGCAATTCCGGGATTTAAGTTATAAAATAAAGGGGAGTATAAGTGATTATTACATTTTTAGTTAAAAAATGAAAAACAATATAGTCGAAACATTTACAAACAATGATACTAGATTAAGATGTATTTATAACAGTACCTAATCAACAATAATGACAATCCTCAGAAATTTGATTATTCTATTGTTATGTGTTTATTAAACTTTCAATTAATTTCTATGTACGAATACTCTGTGTGAATTAACCACACGTAATGACAGTTGTCAATTATCACATATCAATTGAATTAACTAATAATTACTAATGACCGAGGTTTGTCAACTGATTGATTCATTAACGAAAGTTATTATAATATTTCATGTTATTTATGATTTAGGAAAGGAACCTACGATTATAACCATTTAAATGTTTTTTCTTGTTGTGAATAATAACCAAGGTTGTTAAGATATATGGTTACTTACAGCCATGCAACTATATTTATGTAACACTAAACAGTGAATCAGATGTTTTACTAAATGACACTGTTTCACTATATAATATCATTGTTCATTTTTAATTGTCTTGTCAAGAATTACTTTGACGTTAATTAACTTTATTCCAACCATTTATTGTCAACTGATTTCAATAATTATACTAACCTGTAATGTCCAGAATAGACACATGGTTATTATTTTTGTCTGTTAATTATAAGTGATGACTGAATTGTAGTCAATATCAAACTATTTAATAACAATTGAATGATAGTTCTATTCAATGATTTGGTATTCTGTCAGCTCAAAGAATTCACGAAGGTATTAAACTAATGTTAACCAAAAAACAGTTAGACAGATTAACTTTGTAAACAGTTCTGCCACCCTGAGGCAAATTTTATAAAACTAAGAGTCTCATGCTTTTTATTCTGAATTCAATTATAAATAAATAATACTTCTGCTCATTCAGAAAGAGCACTTTATTTGAATAAAATATTGTTTGACATAAGAAAACAGAGTCAGTCAGTTTATTTCAGTAGACTAGTTGAAAACAGGTGAATGAATTTCATTGGTCAACTCAACAAGCAGCGGCGAATACAAACACGGTAAGTCCGTATACATTGGATTGAGATAGCGACCCTGCAAGTTCGACAAGACTCACCAAGTAAGTGTTGTTTATGCAGAATATCTGTGTTTTCAGCACGGAATATACACCACCGTTTCAACGAGTCAACAGAAGAACATCCGTGTAAATAAACTAACCGAAGTAGAAAATTACTTCGATCAATAATTTCTTGTGCATCAACCGGACTTATTCAAGTTGGATTCAACGCTAGGTTGAATTGAACCGGATAAGTCAATAATAATACAACAGTAAGCAAAATTTATTAGAAATTATTAACAAAAATAAACGGGAAGTTAGCTCCCCAGAACCCCAAACGACGTTTCGTAACAGATTGACGCATACAACGTGAGGCGTAAAAACTACCCCAGACGCAGTTTACTTACATATTGGCGCTCAACGTAAGAGGCTTAAATTAGGACAACTAATAATAAATAAAAACAACAAAATCAGTTTACCTAATTTCGAGCAAGCAGCTGCAGTACCGGAGAGATAGAACATGTACCAAAAGAGGTCGACGTCTAAAAAACGCACAGCGGACACGGATCCAAAAATAAACATGGACGAGAAGGAGGCGACGCCGGTGGAAGACATTGAAGAGGTACTACCTCCCAAGGAAACAGAGCAACCCACACAGTCAGGGGATACGAAAATCATGGAAATGATGAAGTTTATGAAGGAACACTTCCAGAAAATGGACGACAACAATAAAAACCTGAAGGAGGAATTAAAAGCAGATAACCAAAAGCATTTGGAATCATTGAAGCAGGAGTTAAGCGGAAAAATAGAGGACAGCAATAAGGAATTAAAAACAGATAACCAAAAGAACTTGGAATCGTTAAAGGAGGAATTAAGCGGAAAAATAGACGAGCTGAAACAAGACAGCCAGAGAAACATGGAAACTCTGAACGGAAAAATCGAGGAGGAGATGACAGAAGTCAGAAATGAAATATCTGAAATAAATGAGAAGTGGAAGCAGACCAGTGACGAATTGCAACGAAGTAAAGAAGACGTTAACATTCGAATAAACAGCTTGGAGGAAGCTCATCAAATCCAGATCACAGCCGTGCAACAAAAGACTGAAGAGCGGTGCACGGGTATCGAGACGACCGTGAATACTATCCAAACACGGGTTGACAACAATCACGAGCGAATTGAGGATATACAGAGACGGGAAATCCCAAGAATACGGGAGGAGATCGAAAATATCGGAAACCGACCAGCAGTAGTGCCAACATTCCAACACGCTGACAACAGGGAAGCCATGAACTTTAGGGCATACAAGCGAAACCCTATGGAATTCCTCGCCCGAATCGACGAAAAATTGAGTAGAAATCGAGAGACCAGATGGCCAATTAACAGAGGCCAAATCGACGAGTATTTCAAAGAAATTAATGACAATTGGTGGACGGCGACACGGCACGATATCCAGAGTTACGCCGAATTCAAGGAGCTGTTCAAAGCCAAATATTGGTCCGAGAGTACCCAAAATATCGTACGGGACAATATTTGCTATGGCAGGTACGAAACAGACAGAGGATCGACACTGACGGCCTACTTTCTAGGAATTTGCCTGGCGAGAAATTTGGAGCCACGGATCCCCGAAGAAAGTCTTAATCACCAAGTTAGCATTTCACTATGAAGGAGGAATCGCCAGGGCCAGACTTACCGGACAAGTGAAAACCATACAAGCGATGGCGGCTTTACTGGAAGGGTACGAACACGAGGGGTACTACCGCAAGAGTCGACAAGGGAACGACTGGTACAATGATCCAGCAAACCAGGCTAATGGCAACAACAGTCGTGGAAATTACCGCCCTAATTTTATTGATCGGAACAATAACAACGATAACAGAGGACAGTTCTTTCGGCCAAGCCCAAACCAGAATAACAACAACAACATCAATAATAATAACAACCGACCAAGCGGTAACAATAATTTTAACGGCCGGCCAAGTGGTCCGAACTATCCGCCAAACAGAGCGAATAATTCAGGTTACAACAATAATCGTAACCCAAATAATGATTTCAATCAGCAAAATAGACCGTACAGGAGAGTTAACTATGTACATGCTGGAAATTACGGAGGGGGAAGACGTCCATATGTGAGATATTCTAACCGATACAGTAGCCCACAAAGAAGTCGCAGCTACGACGACAGACGTATCCCCAGAAACTACACCAGAAGGAGTCGTAGTCAAGAGGACTATCGGCGACCCAGCTATGAAGAGGACCACCCTCAACCCGGGAATAGACCCCAAGACGACGAACGAAGAAGCACGTAAGACCAAAGGCAGGTAGAAGCCGACACACCTTTAAACTAGAAGTGGAGGTGAGAACACAAGATCACTGAACCAAACTATTGGGTACAATCATATGGTAAATCAAAGGACAACAACAAATACCATTACAATCATTACAACAAAGTTTCTCAAAAACATACGTGAAGAATTATTGGAAGAAAATAGCCACGAAACGGAACACCATAACACCGAGATTGCCTACGTAAGCACCGAAATTAACGGAGTGCACGTCAAAGTGATGATAGACACCGGTGCAAATGTGTCATTAATCGATAACATCGAACTAAGTAGAATACAGGAAATGGGTAACAAAACAATACCTACACTACCTGTCAATAATATCATGTTGACCGGAGCAACAGGGCGTCAAAACAAGACAGTCCGCAAACAAGTCATGCTAGAATTAAACAGTAACGTCAAGACCATACCTATGGAATTTTTGGTAGCACATGGACTACCCTTCACTATGTTAATTGGCTGCGGTATGCTGAGAAAATATTCGGCAATCATAAACATGAGCAGAGCCAAAGTAATGCTAGATTCAAACTGTATAAACTGGACGGCAAAGCTAATTGAAAGCGAGAGTGTCCTTTCAAACCGGACAGTTTACAATGTACGAGACTTACGAAACCATAGATGGCATCTGCCGAATAACAATGTATTTTATCAAAATGATGATGACCAATTATGGAGGGAGAGACGCCAAGAAATATTTAAGCATGACAAGACAAGTGCCCAGATAACTGACACACAAGTAGAAACACTGATCGGCATTTACAATGAATACCGACACGTATTCTCCGACTCGCCTGGTAAAGTAAAAAATTACCAATGCACGATAAGATTCAAAGAACCGGTAAACTTTAACCGAAAATCTTATCCCATCACCTATTCCCTAAAAGAGGCAGTACGTGATGAAATCAACAATCTATTAAGAGAAGACATAATCGAACCCAGTCAGTCCCCATATACCAGCCCAATATTAGCAGTGCCAAAGAAGAACGGGAAAGTGCGAATCTGTCTGGACGCACGTGAAATAAATAAGACCATTATCAACGACCGTACATCCCCGGGGGAAATAGAAGAAATTCTCAACAAATTCCATGGTACCCGATTTATAAGCACTTGGGATACAGTCTGCGGGTATTGGCAGGTGGAATTACACCCGAACAGCCGCCAATACATGGCATTCATATTCGAGGGTCGCAACTACCACTTCAAGAGGCTACCATTCGGACTAGTCAATTCCGTAGCCGTGTTCGTGAAGTGTATGGACACAGTGTTGGGACAAGAGGCACTTCAATTCACAACCATTTACGTGGATGATTTGTTAATAACATCAGCAAACTGGGAAGAGCATTGCTGGAGAGTGAAACATGTACTACAGAAACTATCCGAAAATAATATCACCCTGAAACTGGAAAAGTCAAAATTCATAGCAGACGAAGTGCAGTTCCTAGGTTTCAACCTATCCGAACATGGGATTACAGCAGCTAAAGACAAGATCGAAGCGATCCAGAAATTCCCAACCCCGAAGAACAAGAAACAACTGCAGTCACTCTTAGGGATTTGCAACTATTATCGGAAGTTTAAAGAAAATTACTCCGAACTGACGGCACGATTTGCAAACCAGTTATCGTCAAAGAATAAGTGGACATGGGGACCTGACCAAGACACAACGCTACAGTTAATCAAAACTAAGTTTCTTAACACAATCATGCTACTCCATCCTGATTTTACAAAACCTTTCTACATGAATTGCGATGCTAGCGACGTCAGTCTAGGGTCCATATTATATCAGGAGGACGATGAAAAGAATCATCTAGTGATCAGCTTCGCTAGCCGAATACTTAATAGCTGCGAGCGCAATTACAATGTAACAGAGAAGGAGTTACTAAGCGTTGTTTTTGCATGCCATAAGTATCGAACATACATTTTGGGATACCCTATAACGGTTCGTACGGATCACAAGTCAATCTCCTTCTTGAAGAACTGCAAGCTAAACCATGGCAGACTAACGAGATGGAGCCTATTACTTCGAGATGGAGCCTATTACTTCAAGAATATAATATAAGTTGGGAATACATCCCAGGAAAGAAGAACATTGCAGCAGATACACTATCCCAAATAAATGTAGAGAATCAGAAATTCGAAGGAGAGAAAGAGACTGTAGTCAAGTTATACAATATCATTGCAAGCAGATCCAACTTAGAGAATATTGTGCAGGGAATCGGCCAACACCAAAAACAAGATGGCAAAACAATTAAAATTCTGCAACGACGAGCAGAACAAGATGAACAAATCACATCTTTCTACTGTTTACATCAAAACATACTGTTCATAAAAACCAAATTTGGCTACAATACCTGGAAAATAGTGATACCCAGGTCCATAGAAAAAGAATTGATTCTCAACTACCACATACGATACGGACACATGGGAGCAGTAAAAGTTGTCAAGGCACTCGAAGAACACACATACATAAAAGATATGAACAGACGAGTGAGAAATAGTATAAAAAGTTGTCACATCTGCCAACTTGTCAAGCATAATAATGACAGAAAAGAAGGGATGATGATACCCATTACGTCATCATCCAAATTAGAGAAAGTCTTCATAGACATATGTGGTCCCTTTCCGAGAAGCGGAGGTAGACACCAATATAAATTCCTGATCATAATATTTGACCATTACACTAAATATACCAAATTGTACGCAATCAACCGTGCAACAACACAAAAAATATTGGGAATTATCTTGCAACACTACCTACCCGAAATAGGAAGACCAAAGTCAATAATTAGTGACCACGGGACACAGTTTCGAGGGAAAAAATGGAAGGAAACGCTGCTGAACCAAGGTGTTAAATCATATAAAACGTCTGTGTACCATCCGAGCAGCAACCCAGCTGAGCGAGTGTTAAGGGAAGTAGGGAGAATACTCCGAACCTACTGCCACAACCAGCAGAGAAGATGGTCAGAATACCTGTCAAGTGCAGAAGAATATATAAACCTATCATACCACCAAGCAATTGATAATACCCCATACACAGCAATGTTTGGAAGACCTCCACCAAGGGAGATAGCTGAAATTATTAACTTTCCTCGAGGCGAAGAATATAAGTTCGACGCAAATAAAGTTCAACAATAAAGTACTAGAACGAACCGAGAAGAGGAGGAGGAAGTATCAAGAAAATCAACCCAAGCCCATAGAGTACAACGTAGGAGACCAAGTATTACTCAAGAATAGGGAGCTGCCCAGTACAATAGAGGGAATAGCGAAGAAACTATTAATGCTATACACAGGACCCTATACTATCTAACGAAACAAAATGTTACAAAAAGAATAGTAAATAATAGTGAAATCCGATCCAGAGAGGAACCAAGAAATAATAATTGATAGCAAATTAAAGGAAATCGAGTTGGTTTGACTTATTTAATATTATAAAGAAACCCAGAAATAACCCAGTAGAATAGGGCAGTAAACAGACAAAATTAAATAAATAAACCTAGTAGGCCTAAATAATCAAATTACCCTGAACCACAACTAAACCTAATAAAGAGTACCTATTCACAAAATAAAAATTGTATTAAATAAAATCATATAGACCTATAATAAGAATAGAAAAAGGGGACACAAACCTTTACAGTGATGAGTGATATAATATAAATAGTGACAGACTACCGTTAAACAGTGTTATTTATTATTTATAAAAAGTGTTATTATTATTATCATACAGACAATAGTTTAAAAGTATGAAATAATTAAAGTTGTTAAAAACAAGTATTATTATTAAGAGTTTTTGTTATATGTTATAATAGTTTATGTTACCAGTTAATTTATGTAAATATATTTATCTCAGGCAGTCAAAGTAGAAATTACAATCAACCATAACAAATTGTTCCACCACATATCATAGAAATTCAAATTAATAAGGTTTTACAGTTATAAACTGAGGCATGTTTAGTATCAAATTGTTTATAATTATATAATTAATCATCATGTAAACATTGCATGTATCATTAGAGTATAATAATAATATTATCTATTAAAGGTAATTTAGAAAAATGTAAAGTAATTAATGGGTGTTGATCCTATAACATTTAACCTGTACATAAATGGCCAATCAAAATTTAAGAAATTTGTACGAGTTCCGTGACTAAAAAAGAAGAAATAACACTTAATTGTTAATTGTGATGGAAAACAGTTGAATAGTGCGTGTCTAGATGTAATAAAAAAAAATATAAAAATAGATAACCCATTTGTGAAAGAAGATCTGAATGACCACCATCGAAGATAATTAATCCCTCCACTACAATTTTCATGAACCAGTAATACACACAATCAAGAAATTATTCAGAATAAACCAGAAAACCTTCAGCAATATCGTCTAGATGTGTAAAGTATAATTTGACAATATTTTTATCCAACAAGGAACAACCACTAGACAATATACCAATTTACACTAACACCAATCACTAGTAAACATTTTAAAGTGAAAACAAATTCAATATCTGAACGAAACAGTGATTACAAGGAAAACATTTATTGTACACCTTAATAAACTTCATTATTTTCTGAGTCGGACAATGGTAGCCATGAGGTTAACGTCACTCTAACCTACATGCTTTTTACGAAGCATTGAATCTCGTCAAACTTTGTATGTTACTTAATATATAATTTTTGTAATTTTTTAGATTATAAGTAATAGATTGTTGTAAAGGTACTCTATATTAATAATTATCATGTAAAGGAACTTTTCGTAGCAGCCACAAGAATTCCCACGAAATATATTAAAATTATTTAATTATTAAATCCTGAGATAAATATCGATTGTGACAACCGTATGTATCGAATGGAATTTTCCAATAATTTGAATTTATATTACAGAGATTAAACCATTATGTTATTAAATCATATCCATGCATTATTATTTCAGGAACGTAATATATTATCAGCATTTATTTTATAATTAACAAGGATAAGAAGAATTCGGGGAGTCATTGGAAGTACGCAAACTGCAAAACCAAGATTAACCTCAAATAATAGGTTAAAGCCTAATATCGAAGGTGACTTGAAAATTTTGGGATGACTCGACCACTATTTTTTGAATTGATTTTGGAGTTCTAACTACTGAATTGGAATAATTATAATTCTGATTCAGAAACAAAGGCAGAATAAGTCAATTCTTTTACTTATATATTTAAATCACATTCGTAAACACACAACATAAATATTCCACGATCAGCTGATACACTATTTATTACAAATTAACATATACAAGGAATAACACGGGCAAATTATTATACCATTAAGATACTACGGGTACAAGAGTCGTATTATAACTATCACAAAGAAGAATGGTAATAATACCTATGAAATCATGGAAACCCAGACCCAAAGGAAGAAAGGAACACACAACCAATCCTCCATGAAAATATACAATTGTAAATAAACAACCATGTATAAGCCTAATATACTTTAACACCCTCTACTACTCCTATGTTAATTTCAATAACAAAAATTATATATTCCAGAATAAGTGTGAGCATCAAACACTTGAAGGAGAAGAGAGGAAGAACAACGAAGTGTTGAATATAAAAAGGAGAAGGATATATAAAGGAATGGAAATGATAAAGATAATTATATAATAAATCCACAACCATGAGAATTGAATTGATAAAGATAACTATATGATCGATAAACCGATATAAATAAACCTAACACACTCCACTACTCCTATATTAATTTCAACAAAAGAGATTATATTCATCCGGAATAAAGGTTAAAAATCAAACCTTTGAAGGAGAAGAGAAGCAAAATATCAAAGAGTGTAATAAAAGAGAAGGATATATAAAGGAATGAAATTAGTAGAGAAAAAACAATGAGACTATAATGTTAACAAGTCAATGGAGACCAATCAAAGCAAAATGACTGTAAACATAATACCATTCAGAACCAACACCAAGGTGATGAGAGGAAAAAATACTCAAGTAAGTAAAAAACAAGTAGTTACACAAAACTTTGAAGGCATGATAATTATGACCAGACATGAAATCTGAAATCAAATGAGTATTAATACCAATAATACAATAACTAAACAGAAAATAGAAAGAGGGAGATCAATCAAAGAGAAAGTAAATAAGAAACCAAAAATCTAACAACAATATTGTTTCCAGTAGAGCACAGAGAATAAGATGAAAAGTATAAAAAAGAATGAAGAATATTATCACATCTGAACAATAATTGAGTGAATTACCCTGAATATTTTTTATTAGTTGCCCAATGACTACTTTGAATTTTTATGTTGATTTGTAGAGAGAAGCACCAACAACAATTTAACTGAGCAGAGATGATGTTCCTCTGGTCTCAGAAAATGTAAGGTGGACAGCAGAGCATGGAAGCCAAAAGTGCCCCTCTGGACTGTGCCAACTACCATGTTAGGGAAATGATAGGGAATTAAATACTACAGGGAAAGAACCACCAAGAAAGAAGATAGTGGATCAGATCAAAGATAACAATGTATCAAAATATGAAATGAAAGGAAACAAGATATGAAAGACGGAAGCTCAGAATAATTAATAAAGAGTATGATAGATAATTTCTCAAATTCCGTAAAGGAATTAATCCAAATGATCTATTTTCGAGGGGGGACAATATGTAACATGACATATGAGCCCTAAGATTTTAGTAACATAAAATACTTACACATGTCAATAATTGAGTCAAAAAGACAAGCCAAGTAATTTGTCTAAAATGCCAAGCTCAAAGCTACATGAGCTACCTATCACCAAAGATAAACTCACAGCAATAAGAGTTCATAAACTGATGGTAAATGTAAATGAAATGACTTTATAATGAAAAGAAGATGAACTACACAATGATTGTACCACAGGGAGCAACAACCCAATAGTTTTCGGTCAGTGAAGAACCAAACAATACAAGAAAGAAGAAGTGAAGAACCGAGGAAGACAGTGAAGAAACCTACTATGAGAAGGACAACTAACAACCATGGCATAAAGTATAGATTCCAAGAGCCAGTCAACTATAAATCAACATCTACCCGTATATACAATAACTAATCAACCTACAGATTGAAGAGATGGACAAAAACTGACTAACTGAGATGACCAAGATACAATAAATAATGTTATAAATGAATAGGACAAGATATGTTATAAAAAGAATGAAAATAACAACAATGTTTATTGAATAGAAGCTGTAAAAAAAAGCATAGTAACAAGTTATGCACAGCACCAATGTAACAAAAGAAGTATTAATTTGTCTCAGAATATTAGCAAATATTAGTCAAATAGTCTGACAATCATGTATAATAAGAAAGGGAATAATTAAAAAGGTTATTAGTTATCATAATTAAAACCAAACATGTAAAAATAAGGTTAAAAGAATACCAATTTGTGTCAACCCAACATACACATTGTTGGCAAAAATGACAAAATCACATAACCTAAGATCTAGGTAATATTCCTCTAAATTCACAACTAGCACTAGGAAAAACCTACCCAAACCAGAATGTTTTATACGTAAAATCAAGTAGAAATGACAATCTTTCTATAGGTACCCATATAAGATACCCAAGATAAATTTTAAATAAGAATATAAACAAATACAGTGAACCAAAACCAATCAAAATGGAATTCACTATGTAAAACCTATATAATACCATATTATAAAACCCAATAGAAACAAAAGGTTGATGTCAATACCACAAGTAGAGTGTAATACCACTACTGTACTAGTGTATACAGATTATAAGAAAGAATATAATATATTACAATTGAAATTAAGTGCACCTGTCATGTGACACCAGGTGTAAGTAATATTATTTAATCAAATACAATATGGAAAAGACTAGTGTACTAAACACACTAAGCTCATTACTAAGACAAGGTTATTATTCAACTATGGCAACTAAATAATAATAACTAAAATTACCAAATAAGAGTAACATTAAGTATGCATCTCATAATGAAAAATAGAGACCACTTAATTAACCAGAAATGACAAGAAATACCTAATATTCCAGCTAACAAAGGTTATCAGTAGTTGTAACCATTTGTTATTATCAACTGGAGCCAGACAGAAAGTAAACAGACACTTTCTAATATGTAAAATATGTATATACAAATATAAGAACCTAGGCTAAGACCATGATAGTTTAAGAAATGTATTTTGTCAATAGATTTAAATAATTCGCAACTGAGGAGTGTAAGAGAACTTGGAAGGCATGCCCTCAAGTGGGTATGAGTGCCATTATATAGTGTTAGTCAAAAAATAAATATAAAATAATAGTGTATAGTGAATGGTGATAATCACAAACATTAACTTCCTTGATAATGGACCAAAGCACACCATGAGTGGACTCAAAATAAAGAGCCGAGTATTACCAATCCAGTGATACGCTTAGATTTATTTAGATTTAGTTAAAAAATGAAAAACGATATAGTCGAAACATTTACAAACAATGATACTAGATTAAGATCTATTTATAACAGTACCTAATCAACAATAATGACAATCCTCAGAGATTTGATTATTCTATTTTTATGAATTTATTAAACTTTCAATTAATTTCTATGTACGAATACTCTGTGTGAATTAACCACACATAATGACAGTTGTCAATTATCACATATCAATTGAATTAGCTAATAATTACTAATGACCGAGGTTTGTCAATTGATTGATTCATTAACGAAAGTTATTACAATATTTCATGTTATTTATGTTTTATGATTTAGGAAAGGAACCTACGATTATAACCATTTAAATGTTTTTTCTTATTGTGAATAATAACCAAGGTTGTTAAGATATATGGTTACTTACAGCCATGCAACTATATTTATGTAACACTAAACAGTAAATCAGATGTTTTACTAAATGACACTGTTTCACTATATAATATCATTGTTCATTTTTAATTGTCTTGTCAAGAATTACTTTGACGTTAATTAACTTTATTCCAACCATTTATTATCAATTGAATTTAATAATTCTACTAACCTGTAATGTCCAGAATAGACACATGGTTATTATTTTTGTCTGTTAATTATAAGTGATGACTGAATTGTAGTCAATATCAAACTATTTAATAACAATTGAATGATAGTTCTATTCAATGATTTGGTATTCTGTCAGCTCAAAGAATTCACGAAGGTATTAAACTAATGTTAACCAAAAAACAGTTAGACAGATTAACTTTGTAAACAGTTCTGCCACCCTGAGGCAAATTTTATAAAACTAAGAGTCTCATGCTTTTTATTCTGAATTCAATTATAAATAATACTTCTGCTCATTCAGAAAGAGCACTTTATTTGAATAAAATATTGTTTGACATAAGAAAACAGAGTCAGTCAGTTTATTTCAGTAGACTAGTTGAAAACAGGTGAATGAATTTCATTGGTCAACTCAACAAGCAGCGGCGAATACAAACACGGTAAGCCCGTATACATTGGATTGAGATAGCGACCCTGCAAGTTCGACAAGACTCACCAAGGAAGTGTTCTTTATGCAGAATATTTGTGTTTTCAGCACGGAACATACACCACCGTTTCAACGAGTCAACGGAAGAACATCCGTGTAAATAAACTAACCGAAGTAGAAAATTACTTCGATAAATAATTTCTTGTGCATCAACCGGACTTATTCAAGTTGGATTCAACGCTAGGTTGAATTGAACCGGATAAGTCAATAATAATACAACATTAAGCAAAAGTTATTAAAAATTATAAACAAAAATAAACGGGAAGTTAGCTCCCCAGAACCCCAAATGATGTTTTGTAACAGATTGACACATACAACGTGAGGCGTAAAAACTACCCCAGACGCAGTTTACTTACAATATTTATCTACGCCACACCATACAATTGTGAAGTAAAATTTTTTTTTCTATTCTTCTATGGTATATAAACAAGTGAAAAATAATTTTAAAACACGGTCGAAGCTATTTACGAAGAAAAAAAAAAAATTACTCCCATAAGCACGCATGGGAAGGTGAACGAGCACCATATTAACTGATTAGTTAGTAGGATCAACGCAGTCGGGCGACAGCGCAAATTGTACGTTTAGTTGTAAACATAAAAATTTCCCAACCCAGTTTTGCCAAATACTCAAATGCATTATCCTACATTTTTTATCCCAAACCACTTTAGTCAACATCACAAATGCTTTAACCTACGACGCCTTCGGCGTCTACGGAGTTTAACTATATGTAACTCGTATCTGGCATCCGTGTCGACACTCTAATGTCGAACGTGAATGCGCGGGCCCCATCCTCCCGCATGCATACTATGATTCGCCGGCTATGAATCTACAGTTCCACCTCGAGCCGTTTCTTTTCAGGGCTTCGCCCCTCAAAGTACTCAACCACTGCTTCGCGTGCCTGGGCTCAATTCACAATGCTCGTATTATGCACTTTCTGTTTAGAGAAAGTAAAATTAACATCCATCTTCCACTCATACAACAATTCAACCGCATACTGATGTGACTTAAATATTATTGAAACATACTCATGTCATGAATATTTTGTTGTGAAAAAGTAAAGTACACATCCATTCTCTTTTTTTTTTCTTCGTAAATAGCTTCAACCGCCATTTAAAATTATTATTCGCGTGTTTATATAATGAAGAATAGGGAAAAAAATATTTCACTTAAATACCAGCATTGGCTAGAAAGCCGATAATTACCAACTAAACTGACAATCACAAGCACTTCACAACGTTCACTAGCACTACCACTACCACTACAACTTGCTATTTTGACTAATAAAACAACTCACAACTGCCTAATAAAACAACTCACAACAGACTACAATGTATGCTAGTACATCAACCAAACTAAACACAATGACGCCGCATCAGTTAACGAATATCTAATGGTATTTCTTCCTTTAAATGTGACGAATCGTAGAGAAGTATTTGAAACGTCGCTTAGCAACGTTTGACGTCATGAACAAATCGACCAATTGACAAATCAGAGAGAACTATGTATACTTAGGGCATGAAGGAGAACGTGTTTCAAGATTCCAATATGTCGCGTATGTCCATAACATTAGTGGGCATAAGATCCGAAATTAAAAATCTAAATTAAGCAAAAACACAGCGTGTCTGCGGCAAACTGCTTCTCAATTCATATACAAGACCATTTTAAGAATAGGAAAAACTAGGTTTTGGCCCCGAACTCTGTGGTGTGGCATAGGTAAATATTTACCCTTTCTTTAGAGGATAAAATAAATATTAAAAAATTAGGCCGGCCATTACCTGATCTAAATTTAACACAGACCAGTGAAAGGAAAGCCCAAAATAGGACATTTACTTGGCGTTTCTCAAGAGACATTTATAATCGAAATAATTGGATATGTGGGTGTGAAGTTTTGAATTTGTTGTACTGTTTTCCATGTGTATTATTTTTCAACACTACAGGAATAGAAATGGATGCAAATTGGGCCAGAAAGGGCATAAAAGATTTGCATCATCTTCCTACTAAAATAAAAAAACATGAATCATCTCGAAGCCATATTAATGCATGCACACAACTGGCTTTACTAGGCGAAGTAAATATTTTGACACAGCTTAATTCAGCTTATCGGACACATGTTCTTGAACATAATGAACAGGTTAGAAGGAACCGTTGTGTTTTGAAACATATTATTTGTTGCATAAAATTTTGCAGTGCTTTTGAGTTGGCACTTACAGGTCACCGCGAGAATGAAGAATCGGTAAATCTTGGAATATTTAGAGAATTAGTTGATTTTTCTGCGGAACTTGATGTTGCGTTGCAAGAACATCTGCAGAACGCTACAGTGTTTAAGGGGACTTCTAAAAGTATACAGAACAGGTTTAGATAGCATGTTGGCTGTGTCCAAAGAAGAAATTTATAATCAAATTAAAAATTGCGATTTCTTGGCTATTCAATGTGACGAAACTACAGATGTTACGAATTGGTGCCAAATGGTACTAATATTTAGATACGTTTTTGATGGAACTGTTTGTGTGAGTTTTTGGTGCTTTAGAAGAGTCAAAGATAAATCAGCAGAAGGGATACAAAAATGTATAGAAGATGAAACTGATCCTATAATTATGAAAAAACCACAAAAGTTAATCGCTCAAACATACGATGGGGCAAATGTAATGAGTGATGCTACAGGTGGTGTTCAAAGTTTTATTAAGAAGAAATATCCTTACGCTCATTGCATACATTGTTATGCTCACCGGCTTAATGTCTTGATCCAAAATGCAGCATCACAGCATGCTAAAGCGCGAGTGTTTTTTAATAATTTATCAGCAATTCCCACCTTTTTTTCAAATTCTTCAAATAGATGCGATATGTTAGAAGAAATAGTCAAGCATAGGTTACCAAAAGTAGCAACAACCAGATGGAACTATAACATTAGGACAGTCAATACTGTGTTCGAGAATCGAGAGAAGCTCATAGAAGTGTTCGAAGAGATTGAAGACAAATGCCTAAGAAGTGCTACTTCTAATGAAGCTTCTGGTCTCAAACAAGCTCTAGAAGACCCAGAATTTTTATTTTGGATCACATTTTTTCACAAACTTTTGCCTCATGTTGACATTCTTTATAATCAAATCCAGTCAAGAAATAAGGATAGTATCCAACTTCAAAGTGATGTTCAAAATTTTGAGATTTGTGTTAAAAACATTAGAAAGGAGACTGACACTATTCAAAGCAACATTGAATAAAATTTTCATTCAATAAAGAGGAGAAGAAAAGAAGATAATTTACCAAGAAGTGCGTTTGCCAAAGAAGTGTGTGATGTAATTATTTTACAGATGAAAGAGATTCTCATATCGTGGCCATCTGCAAGCAGCTCAGTTGTTTAATTCAGAATCAATACCAAAATATTCAAAAGAATTTCTAGCGGGCATTCTGGATACAGTGTGTTCTTCATATCCATTTCTAGACCAGACTCATTTAAAAACAGAATTAGAAGTTATTTACTCACGACCGGACTTTAGTCAAATAATTGGAGCCACAAACTTCCTTACATTAATACTGCTGCAACATAATCTTAATGATATTTTCCCGGAAACTATAAAAATACTAAAAATAATTTTAACAACGCCAATAACAACTGCAGAATCAGAGCGTTGTTTTTCAACTCTTAAAAGAGTCAAGACATTTTTGTGAAAAACTATGGCTAATGATCGATTAAATGCGTTGGCGATGATGTCCATAAATAAAAATTTAGTGCAAGATGTTGACAGTTTCGATGACAAAGTGTTGGAAAAGTTCATATCTATGAAAAATAGAAGGGCAGAATTTACTTTTAAGAAATAATTGGCTTCATTCAATCCACTTTCCATTTCAGGTAAGCTTTTACATTATTAAAATTTTTTATGATTGCGCCTCTCCGGGTGAAAAGTCACCAGCCGCCACTGCGTCACATAAAAATAAATATGTTCATGTTAAAACAAAAGAAAATGCCAATTCTTTTAACATTTTGATGCTGGGCCTTTTGTGTGTATACTTAAAATGGTGTAGCTTCTAAGCCACACAGTAAAAATATCTGTTATTTACATTACTATAAAGGCAAAAGTGTCTTTTTTTAAATCGCTGTGTGCTGAACATGATTTTGGCATCTATCTTTTCAAAAATGTTTTGGAAGAATTAAAAAATGGCCAAAACCTATGTAGTTACTTTCTAATAACTGTTATTTGTTATAAATACATTAAACAATGTGTTACATACTGTTTCTGATATAATCAGTTTTATAATGTTTCATTTTGGTAATTTTTAATTTAATTTGTTAAATTGTGTCTCTAAAACAACATAATTTTTGTGTAACTTTGCAACCAACACACAATTTAACATGTACTTTTTCTTTTTCATCAGCTGTTGCTATGAAAGCGAATGCATATGCTACCTGCATGATTTAGGTACTATAAGGTCTAGTTTTGTTTCAAAACAGCTCCAAACCCACATGGCACTATACAGAAATACAATGACAGTGTAGGACATCAACTGACGTCTGATCCGCATACTGACAACAGACATATGTATGTATTTTATGTATGCCAACATTTCTGTTAATTGATTGTGCATGATTGTATCTTGACTCCATCAGTTTTCAATAAAATATAGTATCATTTTACTGTAGCCTTAGTTTTAGTAATAAACTTCTCATGTAACAAATAAATATCTGACAACACTGTAGACCTCTTCAATATATGTAAAGGGACAATGTCTTATACATTGTTCTCACATTCTCGTTTCCAGCATCTCACAGGTTTTAAGTTTTGTCTATAATGAAAAATTAAATATACTAACACTATCAACAATTAGATATTTAATTATTTCTTATAATGATGGTTAAAACCATTGAAAATGTGCATAATTTGTATCAATCATATGAGATCAGTCTGAAAAGTATCCAGCAATTTTGAATGTCTCAATAATGTTCCACTGCATGTACACGAACAGTTAGTCTTCCAATTTACCTCTTATTCAGCAGTGAGGCGGTATTAAGTAACCTTATGTTTTGTATGACCTTTCCAGTTACAGTGACTGAGCAAGTAGATTAACGCATCTGCATCAAGTTTTGCGTCAACTCTGTGATGTTCAAATTAAAGTGTATTATCAATACTTTCCATGTGGCCAGGAATCCATGAAAAGTGATATAAGTTCTGGAAGCAATGTCAATGATTTTTTTACCATGAAGGTGTGGCCCACTGTGCCAGACAACGATTACACAAATTCTTTGCTGACTGAGTGAAGCAGTTGGGCAGCAAGTGTGATGCCTTCACCATGACAAAGTACTGCACATTGTTTGCATCTGGCGCAGGATTTCTTGGCAAAACATCAAAGCACACAGCCTTCCTACAACTATGATTTGGCTCCCTCTGACTTCAAGCTCTTTTCAAAGGTAGAATCACCACTAAAGGGAAATTTCTCTAACAGTGGATGAGAATGTGACAAAGTAGGTGACAGTGACTCCAAAAGAGGGGTTTGCAGACTATTTTGAGAAGTGGAAGAGATGCTGGGATAAGTGTGTGAAGACCCATGGACATTACTTCACACAGGACTAAGGCCCCATTGTGCTAGGTAAGCTATTTTACTTCCATATTCCTTAAGGAATGGAAGTATGGTGATGGCAAAAAAAATCATGTTCGAGATTATTGCAGATTCTGATTCTACTACACTCAAAACATGAAAAAAAGTCGTTTTCCGAAAAGTGTCTGTGTGTGTGTCTGTCTGTGTGTCTGTAGATTTTTTTCTATGGCAAACGATAACAGCCGCAAATTCAAACAGAATCAAATAATTTTTTGCATGCAGCCCTGATTTGTAGAGTACTCGCGACCTATTGTTTTTGGTGAAGATCGGTTGAGGGAAGGAGGTAGTTTACCTGCAACGGTTTTTTTTTTATCAAGGGTAATTTTGTTTGTTTGGCAAACGATAACAGCCGCAAATTCAAACAGAATCAAATAATGTTTCGCATACAGCCCTGAATTGTAGGGTTCTCAAGATCTGTTGATTTTGGTAAAGATCGGTTAAGGGAAAGGGGTCGTTTACCTGTAACGTTTTATGTTTTAACAAGGGTATTTCCTATGGCAAACGATAACAGCCGCAAATTCAAACAGAATCAAAAGATTATTTGCATACAGCCCTAAATTGTGGAGTTCTCAAGACCTATTGTTTTTGGTGAAGATCGGTTAAGGGAAAGGGGTAGTTTACCTACAACGTTTTTTTAACAAGGGTATTTTCTATGGCAAACGATAACAGCCGCAAATTCAAACAGAATCAAATAATTTTTTGCATACAGCCCTGATTTGTAGAGTACTCGCGACCTATTGTTTTTGGTGAAGATCGGTTGAGGGGAAGGGGTAGTTTACCTGCAACGGTTTTTTTTTGGCAAACGATAACAGCCGCAAATTCAAACAGAATCAAATAATGTTTCGCATACAGCTCTGAGTTGTAGAGTTCTCAAGACCTATTGTTTTTGGTGAAGATCGGTTAAGGGAAAGGGGTAGTTTACCTACAACGTTTTTTTAACAAGGGTATTTTCTATGGCAAACGATAACAGCCGCAAATTCAAACAGAATCAAATAATTTTCTGCATACAGCCCTGATTTGTAGAGTACTCAAGACTTATTGTTTTTTGTGAAGATCGGTTGAGGGGAAGGGGTAGTTTACCGGCAACGTTTTTTATCAAGCGTATTTTCTATGGCAAACGATAACTGCCGCAAATTCAAACAGAATCAAATAATATTTTGCATACGTCAGTGAATTGTAGAGGACTCAAGGCCTTTAGATTTTGGTGAAGATCGGTTAAGGGGAAGGGGTAGTTTACCTGCAACCTTTTACGTTTTAACAAGAGTAAAGTACTTGAAATTTTTATTTAAACTTTTTGAAACAATGGTAATTGTTAAAAATAAAATAATTTTGTTGCCAGGCAATAAAATTATAATTTTTTCATTTTAATGTAAATTATGTTTGAGTTAATATCTTTATATATACAGTGGAACTTGGTTATTACGGCCTCGGCTGTTACGTCAACTCGGGTGCAGCGTTATTTTGTCATAAGTCCGGTCAAACTGATATCTTTAACATTATAAAAATTCCCGGTTTTAACGTCACTAAATATTGTACTACTCTGTTATAGCGTCAAATATTTCTCAGATATTTTACTCTAAATTTCATATAAACGTATATATGTGCGCGTGCGCGCTAGCCCATGGCTACATTGTACAGACATACATTGTATGCAGACATACATTGTATGCATGCAATAAGCACTGTAACAGGACTGCCGGCGCCAGCCATTTTACATGCTCCAACGGATGGCTAGATCGATTTAAGGCCCGACACTCGATTTCCTTTGCAAAAATTTGTGGTGAGGCAAAATGCGTAGATCTGAACGTTACAGGCGATTGGATGCGTAACACTTGGCCAGAAATTAGACGATCATATAAAGCTGAAGACATCTTTAATGGACATGAAGCTGGAATTTTTTATAAATTAACTCCAGATAAGACTTTCAAATTTAAAAATGAAAAGTGCGTTGGTGGGAAGCTCTCTAAACAAAGAGTTACAGTTTTTGTTTGTGCGAACATGACGGGAACCGAAAAAAGGAAACTTTTAGTTATCGGGAAAAGTTTGCATCCTAGATGTTTTAAAAACATCAAAAAACTTCCTGTAAGTTACACTGCCAACATAAAAGCGTGGACGACTTCTAGTATTTTTGAAGATGACTTCTGTACGTGTGTATGTCACTGAACTCCTCCATGTATAAAATAATATATCGTTCGTGGCAGGTAAGCATATCTCAGTTATGTAATGTTTACGTTTCCATTTTATTATTATGCCTACAGCAATAAAAAGGCAGGTAAGACACACACACACACACACACACACACACACACACACACACACACACACACACACACACACACAATTCACGTTATTTCTGGCCTCACTCATGTTTATTTTCTTACATTTGCACGCTTTTTATATGGAAAGTGCCGAAACCCACACCAACATAACGCGTGCAAGCAGAAAAAATGGACATCAATTTGCTTCCTGTGGATCGCTGGGCAATGTAACTGCACGTGTTTACAGAGGAACGATTCATAGACAGACTTTTCGTCTTTAGGGAATGAACCCTCTGCAAGATGCTGAGGGTCCATGAGTGACTTCGGAGCGCTCCTTCTTTTTCGCGTGTTTGTTCTGTGAAACGTACACTGTAGATTCGCAGCTTTACTCTAAGCAACGCTCAATAGGAAATGTTGAAAATTTTTGTCCACAGTGTACCCTCATTCACACTAAACCTGCTCTGATGTTTTAATTACGGACATCATAATATTAAAACTTTGGAAACTTGAGCACTACTTAATGGAGATCAATCATTAACTTATACAAGCCATTAATTTTATGCATATTTTTTATATATATGTGTACAACGTTATCGGCAACAAAGAAGTAGTTTTTGTTAAAATTCCTTCTCGGGATATTTGGCCGTAGTCCAATGTTTTCTACAAAACCAGACGTTTCGGCAATGCCATCGACTTCCATCATCAGTGAATATCGAGTGCGATAACGTGAGGTGGTATACGTTAGTGACCACAGTACTGTGGTTAAGGCTGAAGCAGTAAGTAGAAAGAAGTAGTTTCTATGGTAATATTTCATTTCGAAAATGATTTTAAATATAAATCTTAGAATATGGAAGTCATGTATGGTTCTCCATACCGATATTTTCTAAAAGAATTGTATATATATTTATTTTAATTGTTATATATATGATAATATATATGAATTGTTATATTTCTAAAACGACCTAAACACGATAAAATATCTAGCAGAATCCAACCGATACGACAGAACAATAGTCAATAAACTCCTACACAAAACAAACAACAGACAAAGACAAAATACAACAAATTCATGACACTAACATACATCAACAAACAAACTGAAAAAATAGCCCCCAAATTCAAAAAAGTAGGATACAGAATCGCATACAAAACTACAAACAAAACAGAACACACTATCAAAACACATACACAAAGCACAAAACAAATTTGATCTACCTGGTATTTACAAACTAAACTGCTCAGATTGCAACAAATTCTACACAGGCCAGACAGGACATAGCTCAAACAAAGATACATTGAACACACAAAGACACTACACTCCATTACCGAATCCACCTTTGCAAACCACCTCACTGAAGCAAACCACACATACAAAAACATTGAATATAACATGGATATTCTACATGTACACACAAACGGCTGAAAACTAGACACTTTTGAACAATTGGAAATATACAAACACACGAAAACACATAAAAACGACATCCTAAACGAACACACACAATTCAAATCACACGCACGGTTATTAGACTACACGGTAGGGGTCACCAACAGTATGCGCAGTGGCAAGCCCCGCTCATGACATCATGTGAACACCAAGTTCCATGTGCGTTTACATGTAAAGTAATGGCGTTTTATAAATTTTATGGGTGTGTAACTATGGTGTGTTGTGCGATTGCTGGTTGTACGAACCATAATAGACATAAGAAATGATTAGGAATATTTTTCACCACTTTCCTAAAGACAATGAAATAAAATCGAAGTGGATAAATGCTTGCAAACGGGCTGATTCATTTGCAGTTCATATCGCTCACGTGTGTTCAGTGCATTTCGATGAATCAGACTATATACGCGATTTAAAGAGAGAGCTATTAAATCTCCCTAAAAAATGGGTGCTAAAGCCTAATGCTGTTCCTCATTTAAATTTGCCATTGCGTAGTCCCTTAGTAAATTCGAGTAGTTCAACTTGCGTCAAATGTAAAATACGGGCAGAAAAAAAGAAATAATCACAAAGAAGTACAGAATCTTCTACAGTTATCTATAAACAGTGATACAGACAACATAGAAGTGCATGAAGATACATGCAGTGATAGAACACAGGAATGTTATAGTGTCGATAAACTGTCTGCAGAATTAGAGTCCGTGAGGTGTGAAAATAAAAAATTAAAACTAGAAATAAGGAACCTGCAAGAACAACTAAATTCAGCAAATTCTGAGCTATCGAAATTTAAAAAACTATCTAATTTATTTGATGGCATATTTTCTGCAAGTCAGCAACAAACCCTCTTAAAAGGGAGATGCTCTAGTTGGTCATCTGACGATATTGCTAAGGCTGTTACGTTACGCTGCATATCATATAAAGCCCTGAGTTTTGTGAGAGATGTATTAAAATATCCCCTCCCCAGTGAAGTTACCATCAAACGGCGTCTTAGGCAATTTACCGTTTCACCAGGATTTATCGATTTGAGTATTAATATTTTAAAAACTCAAGCAAGTCTATTTAGTAATTTTGAGAGAGATGTACTCAGCTTCGATGAGATGAAAGTTGACAGCGATCTTTGTCTCGATCAACTTGAAGAAGTAATCAGAGGGCCTCATAGCAATGTCCAAGTCATGGTTATAAGAAGTTTAACCGGAAAGTGGATGCAACCCATATTTTATAACTTCGACACTGCAGTGACAAAGGAACTGCTTATGGAAACCATTCAGATTATTGAAAACACTCGATTCAAAGTTAGAGCATTTGTCTGTGACATGAGACTTTCAAACAGAAAACTGATGAACAACTTGAGTATCTCATGGGATAACCTGAAAAATCCATTCAGTAAAGACAGAAACATATGGGTTTTTTGTGATGTACCACACGCTCTGAAGCTATTACAAAATCACCTGCTTGACGAGGGATACATACTAGAATGTGGAAAATTTGTGATAAAAGAAGCATTCATAAAGTTAATTGAAATGCAAAGTGATGGAAGAGACTTGCAGTATGCACACAAATTATCTATGAAGCACATTCTTGTAGCTGGGACTGAGAGGCAAAATGTGAGGAAAGCCGCTGAACTGTTTTCACTTACAGTTGGAAAAGCAATACTCTATCATTTTCCCGAGTCCACCCACGTAGGAGAATCTGTAATAATTTTAAACAATGGATTTGACGTGTTAAACTCTCGAATCCCAGTGTATGGACCATACAAACTGAAAAGTGCTTACGGCAACTGTCGCCAAGAACAGGATGATGCTTTGAACAAATTATATCGCCTTATCCTCACCATGAGAGTAATTGGAAAACATACACCAAAAGAACAACTTCTGCCTTTTCAAAAGGGGTTTCTGATGTCCATAAATAGCCTTCGAGGTCTCTTTAAAGATTTAAAATCTGAATATTACACCTACATTATGGCATCTAGATGTAATCAGGATATCCTTGAGAACTACTTCTCTCAAATTCGATGATAAGGGCAATTTTATGACCACCCCTTGCATACCATTGTAACACAAAGAATTAAGTCACTCATTTTAAGCCGTCATGGTGGTGAAGTGATTAGTAGTGAAAACTATATATCTGATACAGAAGTTCAGACTCTGAACGCAGATATTCTGTCTGTAGTTACCCAAGATTCAGTTCCTTTGTTATGTGAGTATGACATTGATGACGAAGAAAACGAAAGGTCCACGCAACTCAAACACACTGACAAAGACTGTGATGATGATGATGATGACTTCACACCTGCCGTCGATGGCCTCATTAAACATTTACCACATAAAAATAAAAAGGTAATAACACATGAAACTATTGAATAAAACATAGAGTTACTGGAAATGATCGCCGGTTACATCGCATACAGGGTAAGGAAGAAATATCCAGGAAAGGCTAGCAAGTATGGATGTATAACCCGAGACATATCTCTTTCAGGAAAGAACTGGCTGGAAACAATATCAAGGGGATCATTAATGAAACCCACGCAAGAGTGTGTTAATAGTGTCACGAAAATGGAAGAATTTGCTCATTTTCATGGTGGCTTTGTAAACCAGTGTCCCGGTGTTTTTAGATCATTGACTGACAGAATTAAAAGTAAACATCCTGACATCGATGAATTTGTAGTTCAGTGCTTTGTAAGGACGCGTACATTTATTAGAATAAAATGAATAAATAAAAGTAGAGACAAGAGAAGACGGTCAGACAGTGTACATAGGAAAAAACAAAGAAGTTTAAGAAAGTGGTGCAGTTTGTAACTGGTAGATAATTCTACAGCTTTGTTCCTAAATAAAGGTAAGCATTACAAGTTTTAGTAACCATTAAAAGACTAAATAAGTGCACTGTATGCCTTTGCTGAGATTGATAATTGGTGTTTTACAAAGCCAATTTGACATTTTTTGTTGCGGCCTTATTTTTTACTAATTAAAAAACACTATAGGGAATTTTTATTTTCGTTATGCAGCAATGACTAAATAAATACTATTTATTTCGTAGCTATTAATAATTCAAATGTTTCAAACACATGAAACGAAACATATACTATGGTAACAACAATGCTTGTTACAACTCATGGCATTACGTATAATTGCTGAATAAATTTAAAACTCAATATTATGTTGTGCCCAGCTGCAGTTTAGTAATTGTCTTAATCAAAAATTAAAAATAAATCAGTAATTGGACACTATGGGTATTCTTAAATAACAAAAAAGTGGATGATAACAGGACTAGTGCAGGTGATCATTGTAATGTGAGAGTTGTTGGTGTCCGTGATGCCCAGCTTACGTCATCACTCACAGCAGACCTGCGCACGACCCCTATCATCCACGCATTATTCGAACATATCACACTGTAACGGGACATTTTGGCCTATTTTTGGGGAAATAAAAAATCATTGTATTTTAATAAAAGTAAACTGCATTTTTTGCAATGTAATAATAATAATTTGCGAAACGTAAACATAAAGTCACAATAAAGGTAAATTTTGTTGGTAGTGAAGTTGGCAGGAGTGATTGGGAATATTATGCATGAACATTATAAAGACGCAGTAAACAACACGCGAAATGTGTCAAGGTCAGCTCCAGATGCAAGTAAAGCAGTTATTTTGAACACCAGTGACTAACCGATTGTGTAACGAATGATGTAAACAACATCGGACCATGTGACGTCAATGTATACGTCAGAGACCATCCCCGCTGTGGAATTCGGGCGTGTAAACCAAACCTTATACTGGCGTAGTAATACGACAAACATAAGACAATGGAAATTTGATGAACAGCAGCAGCGGCTACACAAAATAGCGCCGTTCATAAAAACAGTCGGCAAACAACATCTATAAGTGTCGGACGCGAGCCGTTTGTGTGTCCGCCAACTGGACACAGTTTGCGTTGCCCGCAGTACAGAAAAATGTGATATAAAATTGAAATTTATGCATAAATAACGTAAATGAACAGTTTCGGAGATGTAAAACAAATTATTCATTAACGTAAAGTGTGTGCGTGGAGAACTGTGACGTCGTCTGGACTCAAACTCAGCTAAGTAGTCTACAAGAATGAAAACAAAACTTTCACTTATGATTTAAATATTCAAAATTGTAATATTCACATTTAAATATTTTCACGATTAATAGAGAGCTCTTAGAATCCTGGGGTAGATGTGTGTGTGTGTGTGTGTGTGTGTGTGTGTGTGTGTGTGTGTGTGTGTGTGTGTGTGTGTGTGTGTGTGTGTGTGTGTGTGTGTGTGTGTGTGTGTGTGTGTGTGTGTGTGTGTGTGTGTGTGTGTGTGTGTGTGTGTGTGTGTGTGTGTGTGTGTGTGTGTGTGTGTGTGTGTGTGTGTGTGAAAGCGCTGGTTTCCGTTGTGTTAGTTAAGTATTAAGCGAATTATTTTGTATTTATATTTCCTGTTTTATTTTGACTATTGCTGAACAAATTATATTCAACTTAATAATGATCCATTTTATGTCTATATTTTACTTGAATTACTATGGGAACAAAATGTAAAAGAGGGAGAAAAGAATAATTTGTTTATGATAAAATTGAAATACCAATAAATTTTAAATCATGGGGAACAAATAAAGTTTTCGTTATTTCAACAACCATTTCTGTTCTTTTTAGTTCGCCGAAAAGAATCTGGCCCGAAATATGGTAAGTACAGTACATAAACTCTTCTTGCATTTGTTATTAAGGCAAGATGGCGCCCAACATAAAAAGTAAACACTGATTAAAATTTAAAATTAATTGAGTTATAAAGTATCAATAAAAGTTATACCACAAATGGCTTCCGAATGTAGGGACAATTTATATAAATAAATTTATATAAATATAGGCCACTTGGAGAGCAGAATGGTTGTTTGAGTTAAAAATAATTTTTTTTTGTGTACGTAAAATAGACGTATATATGGGTTATGTTTTGATAAAGGTAAAATATTGATGTTGATGTTTTGTAGCGGATAAGATGGTTGTATTTAAGTAGAATAAAAAGGGTATTATATAAATAATTTTTGAAATGAATGAAGTATAAATAAGGTACGTAGGACGTTAGGGGACGTCCATTAATTACGTGAGCTCAAAATGGGGGGGAGGGGGTCCGGCAAAATCTCACCAAATCTCATTTAAAGGGAGGGGGGGCCAATGAAAATCTCACGTCAACTTTTTAATTCAGAGAATATACATTATTATAACGGATAACATTTTGTTTTATAAAATTAATCCCGAGCATAGACAATATTAAAGTGCCCACCAATCTTTATGGCCTCTCTGAACTGAACTGAATGCTTAATACACGTGTGCATGCCCGGGATTCCCCGATTTGAAACAAAGAGCCGCACAAGTGTCAGATTTCATTCGGGGAGTTCCCTGCCTCGCCGGTCGAAATCACTGCGTGTCAGTCAGTGAGTCAGTCGTGATATTCTTCAACGCATGCCGATGTTATTGTGTTCAACATGAATTTGTATCAAAACTTTTACAATGCGTATGTTAAGCGGCATGCAGACAAGTCGAAACAAACGTGCCAGCAAGAAGTTAATCGTTTGTGGAAGGAAGCTAAGCTGAAGTTCACCGACAAGAATTCTCTTAGTGATCATATAAATCAAGAGATTGAAATTCTACGTAATCATACGGTTCAAAGGAAGGTACAAACAATGTTGTCTTTCATCTGCAAAGTAAGTAAAGGTTCAATGACATTTAATGTATATAATATATCAATAAAAGGTCAATTTTTAAGGGATCCGTCAAAACGGTTAAAAATACTATTTTCGCGGAGCCTTTTTGTCCGTCTGTCTTTGTCTGTCTGTCCGTCCGCATACTACTCAGGGTTGGCATGTTTAAAATAAAGTGTTTTTAATCACGTGTTAAAAACACTGTTTAATACACTTTCTAAATAAAACATGTTTTTATTAAAGTGTTTTAATCAATGTTTAAAACAAATAAAAAACTTTTCATTTTTACGTATCATGCCCAGGGAGTGAGTGAAGAATTAGGGAAGGTGGTGTCGCAGCCTATTTTGTATTTGCTTATTTGCGAAAATTATTTGCAAAAACCACGATATGTAGAGAGCCATTTGGCAGCTTTCAAGACAATTAATTTAATTAAACTCGTTATAGTGCACCTTAAACGTAGTTATCATTTTCACCTCTAATTTCACAGAAAAAATGTAGTACATAGAAGATATGCTTTAGGTATTTTTAGTGGTATGAAGCAAAAACATGAACATATCAAATAAATTTAATTATTTAAAAATTATAGGGTAAACCTCACGTGAGGGGGAGGGGGTCCCACCACATCTCACCAAATCTCACCAAAGGGGGGGGAGGGGGTCCAAATTTAAAAAAAAAAACCTCACGTAATTAATGGACGTCCCCTTACGAGAAGTAACGTAAAGTGTTATGTAAGTAGAATACATTGTTGTGTGAAAAGTAGATGTTATATATGTTAGTATTTTGATTTAAAAGTAATAATTTTACCATTACAAAATAGAGAATCAAGAATTAAGTTTAGAAAACACTCTTACAGAGTCAATGATGACCGATAATGTAGCAGCACAATCTACTCCAACGACAACAAGAGACAAAGAATTGTCAATGGACGATATATTTAATTTAATGAAAACAATGTCTGAGAATTTGAGTAGTGATATCAATAAAATGAATAGTAGTATTAATGTAAAATTCGATGAACAGAAAAACGAAATCCAAGAAATTAAAAGTAGTGTCAATGAGAAATTTAATGAACAGAATAATGAGATTAAATTACTGCGAGATGAAATTAAGCAGCAGAATTCAGATTTTAATAAACACATTAATGAAATTAATGCATGTCTTGATACATTTGCAGAACAAGTCTTAGAATCAATAAGTAGCAGCTGCGAGAAAAGAATTGATGAAATGAATAAAGATTTAGAATGTAAATTCAATCAGATACTGAATAAGAAGTTAGATGACAATGTTACGAATACTAATAATGACGAAATAGTGGAAGAGGGAGTGTTAGAGAATAAAATATTGAATAGTGATGAGGTAGAGATAGTGAGTGAGAGTGAGAGAGTAATGGGTTGTAACGGAGTAGTAATTAGTGTTGATGAATTAGAGAAAGAGTGGCAAGAGAGATTAGATGAGTATATAGGGCAGAGGGTAAATTTTCCCCAGGTTTATTGTAAACCAAGGTGTTTACAAATGTTATTGTTGAAGGGCAAGAGTCCCTTGTTATTGGAAGACATGAGGTCTTTGAGTTGTTCCCCGAGTTTTTATGAGTTAGTACCCTCTGTGTGTGATGTTAGAGAAAGTGTGATATGGTGTTATGGTGAGAGAGATTTAAATAGAGAGATAGAATTATATAAGTTAAAGAGAAATTATAAAGAGTTGAGAGAGAGGTTAGAATTGAAGGAAATAGGTGATATGAAATGCTTACCTGTTGAAAGAGAGATAAATGAATATTTTGATAATACCTTTATAGACAATAAACACTTACCTTATGTTGTAATGAATGTAGTAGAAGAGTATAATGAGAAAATAACTGACTTTATATTGAATAAAAATACTTACGGAGACAGAACTAAAATCACAAATGTAGACGGGTTTTATGAATTGATAGATAAGAATGATGTCAAATATTATGTCGATAATGGTCATAATAATAATAACAAATTGGATGTGGATAACAATGATGTATGTTATAAATATATTCGATATATATATGATGATGGAGGTTGAAATTAAAATGAGTGAATGGACATTTTTAAATATTGTAATTTATGGTAATGACCTGGCCAGATTATGAAATGAAGTGTGGAAAACTGAAAAATTAATGACGAACAATTTGTAAATAATTGATAGTGAAATTAATTGTGTGTATTGTAAGATGTTATATAAACAGTGTGTGTGTAGTAGAAATTGTCTTAATAATAATAATAATATTTTGGTAGAGTAAATAAATAAATTTTGTAATTGTTTTGAAGTAATGTAATTAAAATGTTGTGTTTTCAATACTTGATGGAATTTAAATAATTTGAGATGTTTAAACTATTTTGATTGATTTAAAATGTTATATAAAGAAATTGTGACGATGAATTTAAAGTATTTTAATTAATTAATAAATAAAAAAATGTTAGATTGTGTTTAGTTAGGGAAATAACATTGATTGTTTTATGTTTCAGAAGGGACTCTCCCCCATTTTTGGGCGGTCACGATCTTACCAGTCCTGACCGTGGGTTTCGGCACTTGGAGGCGGACCATGGTTGGCAGAACTTCCTTCGGGTGGTGAAACGACGATGGTCCGGCTCCACCAAAATTGGTATAGAATAGAAATTTTCAGCATCTCATTGAACGGGGAGGGGGATCCCTAAAGGTACGTGGTATAAAATTTTTTAACACTCAAGGTGCAGCGGTTAGGTGTACCATATCACGTACCAGTACTGTCTTAGAGTGATTGTAAATAGTTTAAGGAGGCTATATTTTACAAGGCAGTACATTCACAAGTAAATTTTTTAGTGTTATTGGTAAAAACAAATTGAGCCAATGGCTTTAGTTACAGTATAGTCTGGAAAAGACGAATTTTGTTGCAAAGGGGATGGGAGTGAGGTAGATGGCAGGTTAGAATAAGTGGGAGAATAAAAGGAATAAATATGAGGTTAAAGGCAGTAATAAGGGAACGTGAATTCACGTAGTATGTCTACCTTGTTCCAATTCTTTTTGCGGCAGAACCCTGTCTTTTCAGGCGGCTACAAACTTACCACTCTTGATTAAGGATAAAAAGTGTTGCCTCCAATGTAAATATTTATTAATCTATGTAATTTGGAATGTTTATAATTTTAAATTTTATTTTAGTAAATAAGTGACTGAAAATAATTGTAAAGTTTGTAGTACAAGTGAAAAGAAAAACTTGCAGAAGTGTCTGGGGGAAAAAAAAACTTGTTATTATACAAGAGAGAGGGGTGTAATTTTGGGGGGTTGTTTGGTGTTAATCGAAGTGAATAATTATGGAATTATGGAAAGTAGAGACTGCATCAGTAGAAGGATTTAAGTTTAGCTCTTAGTATGCTATTGCAGTGGTTGCATGTGCCACTGCAGATAGCGATGAGTGTTGATGGTAACATCAAAGTATGTTACCATCATCGGAGGCCAAACTGGCGTAAAATACACTGCACAACTTGTATATAATGTTATATTATATGTTGATTTATTGCCGTGCAGTGTATCATAATGATGAAGAGAACATGCCTGAAATAAAGATGATTTCCCCGCCTTTTCGGGCGATTACTGCCTTACCAGCACTAATCGTGGTTTTGGATGGCGGTCAGCTATGGGCAGCAATTGTAAACCTGACCATAATTGGCTTGAAATTGGTATAAATTTGAAATTGATGGGGGGTGACTTAGGGGAAATCCCCGGAACTATGGAACAGCGGCTATCACTCTGTTCGCGTGGGAACAGTAAACCAGGTGATAGACCCGCATTAAGGGCATGTAAATTTGTAACCTTTAGATATGATGGTATCTAGTTTTTAAAAATGTAACGCAGAAGCAAGGACAAGGAGATGACAAAATTCCTCCAAAACTTCAGTCCTTGTGGACGCAACTGGACGCCACAGTCCAGGGGGGGTCATAGTGTGTGTGGTAAAGGAGGTTACTCGGGACAGTAACGAATTAAAAATTTGTTGTAACTTAATAATGATGACTCGCTACTGAGCTGACTAAATAATTTTGTTTTGATTTGAGAAATGGGTGCACTAGATGTTTCTTATATTGTCTTTATTATGTCTTATTGTATTAATTGCATGTAGTATGTTAGGAATAAGGATTATAAAAATATAATAATATGTTATAGAATAAGTTTTCAATGTGTTTAAAGATTTTAAATAAATAATGAAATAAATTTGAGATAGTTAAAATTTTCAATGGGTTGTAAAAGATAGAACTTGGGTGATAGTAATTGTTTAAGTAAGACATTTGAGTCAGTCCAAGTTAAGTTTAGATGGGTGTTAGAGAAAATAAGAGGTGAAATACAAGTAATGTAGAATTTGAATATTGATAGTGACACAGTAGCTAGGGGGAAATATGTAGAATAATGATTGATATATTGAGGTAATAAATAAAATGGAGATATTTTGTAGATGAAAGTGATGTAATGGGAGAGTAATTAGTTGATAGGGGAATTTTGTAAAGGGGGTGGTGTGATAAAAGAGTCCTCAACGAAAAGCGTTGTGGCGGGAAGGGAACCGATTAGCGCCGGAAAGGGTTACCTAGGGGGAGTCCAGGAACCAGATAAGGGAATGAGTAATGGGAGGGAAACACACATCCTGAGTACAAAGGGGTAGAGAGTATTTTGTTATAAAGCTAGAATGATGGGAATGGAGTTAGAAAATTATTGGTAGATGGGTGTCATACTAGATAAAGAATTTGTAAGTGAGCGTTAGAGTCATAAAAGGGGTAAGATTATGGGTAAATGCCAAGTTAATAAAGTGAATTGTTATGCATAACTGAGAATCACCCAAATTAATAAAATGGAATAATAAATGAAATGTTGTGAAAAATGAAGGTTGAAAAAAAAAAAATTTTTTTATGGAAAATGATGAATTAATAAAAGTTCAATTGAGGTTAAAATGTAATTTTTATAATTTTATATGCAAGTTTAAAGATGTAAAGTGTGTAAACTTTGGTCAGACTTAAATGCGAATTGTTTATTTTAAGGTAATAATAACAATGTGAATTATGAATATACTATGTTTTATTATGTTGTATTATGTTTGATAGTGTTTAAGAGACTTTTATGAATTTAAAGATTTTAGATGCAAATTGGGATGAGAGATGTGTAATATTGTAATGGGAAATGTTTATTTAAATTCTGATGGGAATCAGGGCAATAATTTTGAATTTCGGGATAACAGTTAAAAGAGAAAATAGACAGAATGAGATTATGGATTTAAAAAAAAAAAATGTATCATGTTAGGTATTCATATTGTAGCGTGACAGAAAATCCACTACTTATTAATTCATATAAAATAATAAAAATTAATTACACAACATATGTTAATATAATATCGAATGAAATTTAATGAATTCAAAGGAATAAACCACAATAAAATAAAAATCCTCATTGCATTATATAAAAACCACTGTTAAAAATCAAAGAAATATTAAAAGCAACTCATATTATAAAATCAGGAATTTACCCAGGAAATTAGGAGCAGAAAACAAATTAGATTACACAATATCATGAAGAGAGAATCAGTTTGAGAGTGGTGAAACACCAGAATACCCCAAAGACAAGAAGAAGGAAGAATAAAATTTGTGATCAGGAAGTAAACAATACCCTGAAACCTTTAGCGAAGAGCAAAGTCAGTGTCAGTAAATAACTTCGATACTCCAAACTAAACATCAGTCGAGATAACACGAAGTACCTTGGTTTACCCAAGAGTGAAGAATGAAGACAAGAAGAAGGAAGACCAGAAGAAAGACAAGAGTGAAGACAAGAAAGAAGATAAGAAGAAAGACAAGAAAGAAGATAAGAAGAAAGACAAGAAAGAAGACAAGAAGAGAGGAAGAAATAGTATGAAAGAAACACCGTTATAAAACCTATTATTAAATACCATCAACCCCAAACCCATAGAGACAATTAAAAAGAAAGTATAACATCCCAAAATCCTATAAAAATGTAATTATTAAGAAATCAAAAGTGTTGTCTAGTATAATAAGAAGTGAACCAACTAAAGCTATTGTGTGATAAAGAAAATAAACAAGTCTTAACAGTCCATGATTACTAAAGGTCTGGTCTGAGATAATAAGACTCAAAATATCAGAACCACCAGTGAAAGTGAACTTGTGCAAGTGTTTTTGGAAATACAATAAACTTAAAGTTAGTGATACTATGACTTACCAATATGCTATATAACAACTTTTATATTCAATAATACACATCATCATAAAATAATAAAATGGTGAATATTTTACATTCCAATATTTTATTATTTTAATGTAACTCTGTTATTACAAGACATTTGTAAAAATGATAATAACTAGAGTATGGGTGGACATGTTTACTGATGAAGGGGATAATAGATAATAATGGTTTAGACCAGAAAGGACTGGCATTAATTTATATTCATAGGTTTAAATTGTTTAAAATGGCTATTTGTTCACAGCCATGAACTCAATAGGTTTATAAGAATTTTTAGTAAATAAGATTTATATGTGTTTAAAATGAATTATGTTTGCCAAATAACAGCAGACATACCATTAATAATGTTTCAGTAGGTATGCTGTGTTAATTAAAAAGGAATTAAATGTATGTTTTCAAACCATGTCAGCAATATGTTCAATCTTAGAATGCTGAATGATGTTCATTATTATTTTTTATATAACAGTAGTATTAATCAAATACTACACCTCACAATGGGTTTGTAAAACGTTTTATTTTCATGTAATAATAACTATGTAAAGTCAGAGGAGGAGTAGGATTAAATTTATTTGAGAAAGACAGAAATGTAAAATTCTAAACTCTAGGCCATGTGGTGAATTCACAGAAGCCATATAAACCAGTTAATTCACTTATAATTCCTGTAAACTAGCAAGATTTAGGTAAGGTAAATCAGTTAACCACTACTGTGAATGATCCTATGAGTTAAAGTGATAATAAGGAAATATACCTTAAAATATTGTAAATTTTCAAACTATATAAATTAATTAATTTTAAAGAACAATGTCAAATTCAGAGATTAACACAAAAAACCAGTTAAAAGGTTCAATTTATATGTATTTAAGGAAAGGAAGAGAAATATGACTAATTAAAATTTATTATGATAGTATTAATAACAATTAAAATGGCAGAAAATTTTATATGAAGGCGGAAACCAATTTTTGAGCCTAGATTTCCAAAAAGAGAGAAATTTTGTAATTTCCACAAAATGTCAACAGATATGGACTATAATATATCAATTTAAAAGGAATGAGATGATTAAACCAATGATAAGGTTCATAATTCATGAAGGTGACGAATAAAATAAATAAATTCCATATATAATGTATTTTAGTATCATGTGTATGGGAAATCGAAATATTTTAACAATACTTTTTCAAAGATTAACTGGGCCAGATTTTGACTAACATGAAGGAAGTTAGTTTAGTCTTTTGTTGAATATCCAGGTGAACAATTCATGTGATGTAACGTTCCTTAAAACCGTGTAGAAAATGGTACTACGGTTACCCACTAATATCAGTGAAGCGAGAGTTAAATGAATTAAACACTTTTCTAACTAAACCTACAGAAACTTTAGCGACAATAGTGAAAACTAACACCAAACTTCATTACACTAGTGATTTAAAACCGTAAAACAATATATTTGTGATAATTAACGCTACAAATCATAACCACTTTTTGAGCAGTTAACCCACAGAAGTGAACACATATCAAATAACATAATTAACACAAGTATACACGGAACACTTCTTCAGAACACACCAAACAACCTATTAGACAGATTACACCAGTGCGGGGACATTTCAAACATTTATGAAGGTAATTTTACTGTGAGATTTTAACACGACGACATTCCCAATAACCTCGCCATACCTAGGAGCGGCCATCTTTATAAAATACGATTCTGTGCCTTCCTCATCGAGTGACGTCAGAAACTACATATGGTTTGACGATTCAACTTTTTTAAACATTATATCAGAATTATTTAAATATTGTTAGATGATAATTATGGAAACTACTTTAATTGTTAATGTTATACTTTCTCGTTTGCCCTTCTCTGACTATTAATATAATCGCTCCAAGAACCTTTTTTATATAATACTTGTAATAATTTTTTCCACTGTATGAACGAATCGATTATTCCCTGAGACGGAGTCGATAATTGCTCCCAATCGATTAAAAATCAATTATTTATTAAATTTGTTAATAAATCCATTTATTTCAATTGTGTAGCGTGTCAATTTTGGGTCATTTTATTTTTCTTTCAGGATGGGGTATTTACATTTTTATTTATTTCGTTTTTGTGTGGGATTTATAAAATTATTGTGCAACGTTATTTCATTACAAGAGAACTCATGGTAAGCTGAACAGTTTGGGACCAAGGCAAGATGTAGTAGTGTTGGGAAATCAGTAAGCAAAGAATGTACCACCCTAGTTTTTCCAAGAACTATGCGAGAGTGTGGCAGTGCGCACCTATGCGTCCACCAAGCATGGGCGCCGACCCACACGTTGGTGAAACTCAAAATGGCTAAAAGCAAGAAACTCTATGAGCACATGGTCGTGGAACAGCAGGAAATAATGTCTTAAGTCCGGCCCCTTTTATGACGTCAGCCAATGCCTAGCTGAGATAATATGCTGTATTAGCTCCAAAAAACTACATGTAGAGCATGGGACGCAGTTACGGCGACGAAGATCAAGGCGGTGATTTCCGCACAAAGTCTGAGATCATCTCAGCAGTACCTGTTACGTTATCATTCCCAGTATACATTAAGCAGAGACGCCATACAGTGCACGAGAAACCAAGTACAGCTACAGACGCTTATATTTTGTTTTCGGGCCCGGTTGGTCTAATTTTCACAAATGTAGTTAATTCGATAAGACCGACCGGGACCCAAGAAAGTCATTAACTCATCACAGTTAGAAATTTGTGACAGTGGAAAAGTGAAAACAAATTACGTACATGTGAATCGGGGACAAAACACGTGTTCGGCCGGCAACGCGGTAGTGGACGGTTATATCGTGACAATAAAGGAATGTGTAAAATTTAATAAAAACAAGGGGTAAAGTATTAACTTGTGTGAAAGCGTGTGTGAGCAGATTGGGCTGTCTTGAATAATATTTAAATCTATACCCGAAATCTATAATCTATAAATGTATATGTGAAAATTTGCTTTTTTATGTCCTTGTTTTACTTAATTAAAATTAGTTAATTTACTTCAAAACCATGTGTTAGACTAAGTTATTTCGTTATTACCACGTCCTCATTTCTGTGTTGAAAAATTCGTCTAACGGATCGGAATCTTTCTGAATTATTAATTGGGTGGGGTCAGATTGCTAAATTGTCCGTTTCATTAAGGTAAAGTGTAAAGGTCTCCATATCTGTCCTTCAAAGATATAGGTGGCGACTCTGGGCTTCTGATAAAATTTCTGCAGCAGGTAAGTCCTGGTAGTGAATCTTATTTATTTTATATTTTGGTATATTTTTTAACGTCACAATGGCTCTCGCTGCCAGGATTTTCGTTTAATTGTAATTTTATACGAGATAGACCTATTTTAATACACAGAAAATAGGATGGGGTAATGACGAAAGTATAAAAATTGTATCGCACATATTTACGTAGGTTAGGTTTGTGTTGTGAGTATATATATAAAGTGTTGTAGAAAGAAACGGTAAACATGTCCCTAATACAAGATAATGATATGTTGAGTATTATACTTAATCAATTAGAAAAAATGAATAATAGATTATTAGAAAAAATGAATGATAAATTTGATAGTCGTTTTGACAGTAATGACATAAAATTAGATAGACAAAGTAGCGATTTTAATGCAAAGTTTGAAGTTCAGAACCGAAAATTCGATGAACAAAAGAATAGTTTTGAGGAGTTAAAAAATCAGAATAATGGGTTGAAAAATGAGATTCAAGAATTAAATAAATGTTTAGAAAGTACTAATGAAACAATGAGAACCAGCTTGAATAAGTTAGAACAGAGTGTTGAGCGAATGGGAGTACATGTGATGAGTACAGAGAAAAATAAAACAAATGAAAATTGTAGTGACAAATGTAAGAATATGATACCAGATAAAGAGTTAACTAATAATAACAATAATGTCGAACATAACGAATGTAATATTGAGAATAATAATGTGTTTGAAGAATTGGTATCAGAAAGTGATACGGTGAAACTAAATAATGAAAGTACTGATGAGTTTGTGGAATGTGATTATGAGATGTTAAGGTGTGTTAGTGAGTTAGAGAGAGAGAGGAAAAATAATGTTGTAGTAGAGTGGGGACAGAGGGGAAATTTTCCCTTTATTATTTATGATGATGATTTAATGTGGTCACAAGTGTTGTTGTTGGGCAAGAGTCCCGTATTGATAGATGAATTGAGGGGTTTATTTTTGTTGTGTAATGATGTACCCTCTGTCGGTGATAATAATGTTGAAAGTGTGATTTGGTATGGTGATGAAAGAGATTTAAACAGAGAATTGTGCAGGGAGAAAGTAACCGAATTGTATTTTTCAAATAGAAAGTATGATGAATGGAAGGACAGTTTAATAGTATATTTGAGTAACAATGATTATAAGGATTTGACTAAAGTAATTGACCCGATCACGAATGTATTTACCAACGGAGACTTAACAAAATTACCTAATGTAGACTGGTGTATTGAGTATTTTGGTATGATGAATGGGTTTAGTTTGTATGGTTACGACACACAAAACAGTCATTTGTGTGGTGATAAAATTGAACAATGTTATGTAGAACCAAGGTTAATTTGGGATGATGGAGGTTAAACTATTAAAACAATAAAAGACAGTATAAACATTGTGTTTAATGGTTTTCGACATGGCAAATTTGGACAATGAAGTGTGGGAAAACTGACCAGTTAATAACAAGAGTTTGTAAATAAAAATATAGTGAATGTATTTGTGTGCATTGTGGAATGTTAAGTAAATAATGTGTGTACGTAAGATGATTGTTGTAATAATAATATTGAAATATTTGGAAGTTCAATAAATATTAGAATGAATTGTGAAAATAGTAATTGACTGATGGTAATTGTTTTGATGACTATATAATTTATATTTTTGGTAATCAATTTAATTAAAACAATTTGATACATGTTAAATATTTTGATTGATTATTTAAAGGTTATATAATTGAATTTTTGTTTGAAGTCAAAATGGTTTTATGAGATGAATTTTGTAATTAAAGGCATTGTTGGATGTAAACTAATTTTTGTGTTAAATGTTACAGAGATGAGGTGGAAGGTATTGTAATATGGTGATTAGGTTTTGTATATATCATGTTAACTAAACTGTAAGTATAAAAAATTTTATAATCAGGTATAACAAAAATGTTTACAGGTAACTATGATTTTAATTCAGTAGTAAGATGTTTATTTGAAATAATTGTGTCCAATAAAAAAGATAATTAAATCGTCTGGCAGGCGGTTAATATGAATGATCAGAATCAGAGAAATGGGAAACAAAGAGGTGAGAGATAATGATAAATAAATATATATATATGTCATGTAATTGGTTCCATTTTTAAATGTGTTTTAATTGTGTTAGGGAGATCAGCTGATCAGCTATAACATGTCACGGGTAAAATGGTTTGTAAATGTTATAAGTAATTAATGTTCAAGGTAATGTTTTAATGTATTACAGATGTTTTAAAATAATGGGAAAAATAATGTGCTAAAATGAGAAATAAAGTAACAATTTATGCAAGTTAACAAGAATAGTTTTTGGGTGATAAATATTTTATGGGACACATAGATCTGTCCAAGCTGAAGTTAGAGTTGAAGTAGTAAAGATCGAAATATTGTTTTGAAGATAATGTGATGTTGTTTTGGAGTAATGTAATGTTATAGAGTTTTGTGAAGTATTGATGTTGACCCAGTAGTTACGGAGAATAATTATAGAGTTTTGAATGATATGTTGTTTATAATTGATGCTGTTATTTTATTGTAGTTGTAGTAAGGTAATGAGATTGAGATTTTGGGGATGGCAATTTTGTAGTAAGGGGTAGTGTAATGTAGGAGTTCGCAACTTAATGATATGTTGGGACGGGATAGGGATAGATTTTAGTGAGGAGGGGCCGCCTTAGGTAGAATCCAGGGGCCAAATAAGGGAATTGAGTTTTTTGGGGGTGGGAAACACGTATCCTATGTACAAAGGGTTAGAGAGTATTTTTTTTATATGTAGAGAGAAGGTGGCGATTTGAGTTTAATGGTAAGTTGGGTTTAGAGTGTTTTGGGAGATGTTTTAATAGAGTCGGTGTCATGGTAGTTGAAGTTGTTAGTTAGAGTCAAAGGGAGAAAGATTGTATATGTATGCAGATTAAGTAATACAGTCAATGGGAATCAATAATTTACATCACCCACAGTAGTGTAGAATAAGATTGTTAAGCAAAAAGAGAGATTTATAATAAAGATATAATTTTTCATTTTTTGAAACCAGTGACAGAATTTTGATAGAATTTGGAAATGTAAAGATGTAAGGTGTTTATTTTAAATAATTTGAATGTCAACTTGTTTATTATTTATATTAATATTGTGTTTGTTTTAAATTTTTTATTTTATTATGTTTTGTGTTTCTAGTTAGATTATTACAGATGTTAAAGGTAATTGTAGATAGAAAGTATACATAACATATGTAGGTCAAGGGTCTTGGACTTGACCTAGTTTCGATCAGCTGATGAGGTCACACACATACTAAGCTTGTATAATAGGAAGTCAATTTAATTTGTTTATTTAATCAATTTAAACCAATTTTCAAATAATGTCTAAATATGAAGGAAACATTTAAATAAATTAAAAATTTTTTTTAATTTTAAAATTTTTGGAAATTTTAATTTTTTGAAAAAAAAAATCTGGATTTTTCGCCTGCCAGCGAATGAATATTTTAGGTAATGATTATTTTATTATGTGTGTACTTAACATGTTTGTTTTTATTGATTGATTGTATGGCATTGTACTGTTAGATTATAAGTGATTACATGTTAGATTAAGGATGTGTTTAGATTAGGAGAAAGGTTTAAATTAATGCATTTTAAGTAGAAAACAGAAAACCAGGAAGAGAATTTTTTGAGTATATTATTTTGAATTTTGAATTTTTTTGAATTTTTCATAAATTTTAAAAGAATTTTTTAATTTTACAATGTGTTATGTCAACATGTAATGTGAGTGTGCGTGAGCCCAGTATCTGCTAAAGGCAGCCCAGCTTGCATAAAAGGGGAAACATATCGGTGGAGGATCTGGCATAATTTAAGCCAGTGATGGAGGATTTTGGGGGGTAGCATGTTAGAAGGTAAGGTGCGCTGTGGTACGAGTCTGTTCGATTTCTCAGTGTTGGGATCTCTTACGGAGAAGTCCAGTGATCTCGTTCAGATGAGTCCATAGTCGCTGAACCAGGGGGGTCGTGTACCCATGCGGATTAAGAACAAGGGGGTTGTTGGCACCAGTTCCTCACCGGTCCTCTTCGGGGTTTATCGATGAGATTTCTTCTGTTGTGAACAGCAGAATTCTCATCGAGGGGGTATTGTAGCGTGTCAATTTTGGATCATTTTATTTTTCTTTCAGGATGGGGTATTTACATTTTTATTTATTTCGTTTTTGTGTGGGATTTATAAAATTATTGTGCAACGTTATTTCATTACAAGAGAACTCATGGTAAGCTGAACAGTTTGGGACCAAGGCAAGATGTAGTAGTGTTGGGAAATCAGTAAGCAAAGAATGTACCACCCTAGTTTTTCCAAGAACTATGCGAGAGTGTGGCAGTGCGCACCTATGCGTCCACCAAGCATGGGCGCCGACCCACGCGTTGGTGAAACTCAAAATGGCTAAAAGCAAGAAACTCTACAAGCACATGGTCGTGGAACAGCAGGAAATAATGTCTTAAGTCCGGCCCCTTTTATGACGTCAGCCAATGCCTAGCTGAGATCATATGCTGTATTAGCTCCAAAAAACTACATGTAGAGCATGGGACGCAGTTACGGCGACGAAGATCAAGGCGGTGATTTCCGCACAAAGTCTGAGATCATCTCAGCAGTACCTGTTACGTTATCATTCCCAGTATACATTAAGCAGAGACGCCATACAGTGCACGAGAAACCAAGTACAGCTACAGACGCTTATATTTTGTTTTCGGGCCCGGTTGGTCTAATTTTCACAAATGTAGTTAATTCGATAAGACCGACCGGGACCCAAGAAAGTCATTAACTCATCACAGTTAGAAATTTGTGACAGTGGAAAAGTGAAAACAAATTACGTACATGTGAATCGGGGACAAAACACGTGTTCGGCCGGCAACGCGGTAGTGGACGGTTATATCGTGACAATAAAGGAATGTGTAAAATTTAATAAAAACAAGGGGTAAAGTATTAACTTGTGTGAAAGCGTGTGTGAGCAGATTGGGCTGTCTTGAATAATATTTAAATCTATACCCGAAATCTATAATCTATAAATGTATATGTGAAAATTTGCTTTTTTATGTCCTTGTTTTACTTAATTAAAATTAGTTAATTTACTTCAAAACCATGTGTTAGACTAAGTTATTTCGTTATTACCACGTCCTCATTTCTGTGTTGAAAAATTCGTCTAACGGATCGGAATCTTTCTGAATTATTAATTGGGTGGGGTCAGATTGCTAAATTGTCCGTTTCATTAAGGTAAAGTGTAAAGGTCTCCATATCTGTCCTTCAAAGATATAGGTGGCGACTCTGGGCTTCTGATAAAATTTCTGCAGCAGGTAAGTCCTGGTAGTGAATCTTATTTATTTTATATTTTGGTATATTTTTTAACGTCACAATGGCTCTCGCTGCCAGAATTTTCGTTTAATTGTAATTTTATACGAGATAGACCTATTTTAATACACAGAAAATAGGTGGGGTAATGACGAAAGTATAAAAATTGTATCGCACATATTTACCTAGGTTAGGTTTGTGTTGTGAGTATATATATAAAGTGTTGTAGAAAGAAACGGTAAACATGTCCTTAATACAAGATAATGATATGTTGAGTATTATACTTAATCAATTAGAAAAAATGAATAATAGATTATTAGAAAAAATGAATGATAAATTTGATAGTCGTTTTGACAGTAATGACATAAAATTAGATAGACAAAGTAGCGATTTTAATGCAAAGTTTGAAGTTCAGAACCGAAAATTCGATGAACAAAAGAATAGTTTTGAGGAGTTAAAAAATCAGAATAATGAGTTGAAAAATGAGATTCAAGAATTAAATAAATGTTTAGAAAGTACTAATGAAACAATGAGAACCAGCTTGAATAAGTTAGAACAGAGTGTTGAGCGAATGGGAGTACATGTGATGAGTACAGAGAAAAATAAAACAAATGAAAATTGTAGTGACAAATGTAAGAATATGATACCAGATAAAGAGTTAACTAATAATAACAATAATGTCGAACATAACGAATGTAATATTGAGAATAATAATGTGTTTGAAGAATTGGTATCAGAAAGTGATACGGTGAAACTAAATAATGAAAGTACTGATGAGTTTGTGGAATGTGATTATGAGATGTTAAGGTGTGTTAGTGAGTTAGAGAGAGAGGAAAAATAATGTAGTAGAGTGGGGACAGAGGGGAAATTTTCCCTTTATTATTTATGATGTTTATGATGATGATTTAATGTGGTCACAAGTGTTGTTGTTGGGCAAGAGTCCCGTATTGATAGATGAATTGAGGGGTTTATTTTTGTTGTGTAATGATGTACCCTCTGTCGGTGATAATAATGTTGAAAGTGTGATTTGGTATGGTGATGAAAGAGATTTAAACAGAGAATTGTGCAGGGAGAAAGTAACCGAATTGTATTTTTCAAATAGAAAGTATGATATGGAAGGACAGTTTAATAGTATATTTGAGTAACAATGATTATAAGGATTTGACTAAAGTAATTGACCCGATCACGAATGTATTTACCAACGGAGACTTAACAAAATTACCTAATGTAGACTGGTGTATTGAGTATTTTGGTATGATGAATGGGTTTAGTTTGTATGGTTACGACACACAAAACAGTCATTTGTGTGGTGATAAAATTGAACAATGTTATGTAGAACCAAGGTTAATTTGGGACGATGGAGGTTAAACTATTAAAACAATAAAAGACAGTATAAACATTGTGTTTAATGGTTTTCGACATGGCAAATTTGGACAATGAAGTGTGGGAAAACTGACCAGTTAATAACAAGAGTTTGTAAATAAAAATATAGTGAATGTATTTGTGTGCATTGTGGAATGTTAAGTAAATAATGTGTGTACGTAAGATGATTGTTGTAATAATAATATTGAAATATTTGGAAGTTCAATAAATATTAGAATGAATTGTGAAAATAGTAATTGACTGATGGTAATTGTTTTGATGACTATATAATTTATATTTTTGGTAATCAATTTAATTAAAACAATTTGATACATGTTAAATATTTTGATTGATTATTTAAAGGTTATATAATTGAATTTTTGTTTGAAGTCAAATGGTTTTATGAGATGAATTTTGTAATTAAAGGCATTGTTGGATGTAAACTAATTTTTGTGTTAAATGTTACAGAGATGAGGTGGAAGGTATTGTAATATGGTGATTAGGTTTTGTATATATCATGTTAACTAAACTGTAAGTATAAAAAATTTTATAATCAGGTATAACAAAAATGTTTACAGGTAACTATGATTTTAATTCAGTAGTAAGATGTTTATTTGAAATAATTGTGTCCAATAAAAAAGATTCTGGCAGGCGGTTAATATGAATGATCAGAATCAGAGAAATGGGAAACAAAGAGGTGAGAGATAATGATAAATAAATATATATATATATATGTCATGTAATTGGTTCCATTTTTAAATGTGTTTTAATTGTGTTAGGGAGATCAGCTGATCAGCTATAAACATGTCACGGGTAAAATGGTTTGTAAATGTTATAAGTAATTAATGTTCAAGGTAATGTTTTAATGTATTACAGATGTTTTAAAATAATGGGAAAAATAATGTGCTAAAATGAGAAATAAAGTACAATTTATGCAAGTTAACAAGAATAGTTTTTGGGTGATAAATATTTTATGGGACACATAGATCTGTCCAAGCTGAAGTTAGAGTTGAAGTAGTAAAGATCGAAATATTGTTTTGAAGATAATGTGATGTTGTTTTGGAGTAATGTAATGTTATAGAGTTTTGTGAAGTATTGATGTTGACCCAGTAGTTACGGAGAATAATTGTAGAGTTTTGAATGATATGTTGTTTATAATTGATGCTGTTATTTTATTGTAGTTGTAGTAAGGTAATGAGATTGAGATTTTGGGGATGGCAATTTTGTAGTAAGGGGTAGTGTAATGTAGGAGTTCGCAACTTAATGATATGTTGGGACGGGATAGGGATAGATTTTAGTGAGGAGGGGCCGCCTTAGGTAGAATCCAGGGGCCAAATAAGGGAATTGAGTTTTTTGGGGGTGGGAAACACGTATCCTATGTACAAAGGGTTAGAGAGTATTTTTTTTATATGTAGAGAGAAGGTGGCGATTTGAGTTTAATGGTAAGTTGGGTTTAGAGTGTTTTGGGAGATGTTTTAATAGAGTCGGTGTCATGGTAGTTGAAGTTGTTAGTTAGAGTCAAAGGGAGAAAGATTGTATATGTATGCAGATTAAGTAATACAGTCAATGGGAATCAATAATTTACATCACCCACAGTAGTGTAGAATAAGATTGTTAAGCAAAAAGAGAGATTTATAATAAAGATATAATTTTTCATTTTTTTGAAACCAGTGACAGAAATTTGATAGAATTTGGAAATGTAAAGATGTAAGGTGTTTATTTTAAATAATTTGAATGTCAACTTGTTTATTATTTATATTAATATTGTGTTTGTTTTAAATTTTTTATTTTATTATGTTTTGTGTTTCTAGTTAGATTATTACAGATGTTAAAGGTAATTGTAGATAGAAAGTATACATAACATATGTAGGTCAAGGGTCTTGGACTTGACCTAGTTTCGATCAGCTGATGAGGGTCACACACATACTAAGCTTGTATAATAGGAAGTCAATTTAATTTGTTTATTTAATCAATTTAAACCAATTTTCAAATCATGTCTAAATATGAAGGAAACATTTAAATAAATTAAAAAATTTTTTTTAATTTTAAAATTTTTGGAAATTTTAATTTTTTGAAAAAAAAAATCTGGATTTTTCGCCTGCCAGCGAATGAATATTTTTAGGTAATGATTATTTTATTATGTGTGTACTTAACATGTTTGTTTTTATTGATTGATTGTATGGCATTGTACTGTTAGATTATAAGTGATTACATGTTAGATTAAGGATGTGTTTAGATTAGGAGAAAGGTTTAAATTAATGCATTTTAAGTAGAAAACAGAAAACCAGGAGAGAATTTTTTGAGTATACTATTTTGAATTTTGAATTTTTTTGAATTTTTCATAAATTTTAAAAGAATTTTTTAATTTTACAATGTGTTATGTCAACATGTAATGTGAGTGTGCGTGGAGCCCAGTATCTGCTAAAGGCAGCCCAGCTTGCATAAAAGGGGAAACATATCGGTGGAGGATCTGGCATAATTTAAGCCAGTGATGGAGGATTTTGGGGGGTAGCATGTTAGAAGGTAAGGTGCGCTGTGGTACGAGTCTGTTCGATTTCTCAGTGTTGGGATCTCTTACGGAGAAGTCCAGTGATCTCGTTCAGATGAGTCCCATAGTCGCTGAACCAGGGGGGTCGTGTACCCATGCGGATTAAGAACAAGGGGGTTGTTGGCACCAGTTCCTCACCGGTCCTCTTCGGGGTTTATCGATGAGATTTCTTCTGTTGTGAACAGCAGAATTCTCATCGAGGGGTATTGTAGCGTGTCAATTTTGGGTCATTTTATTTTTCTTTCAGGATGGGGTATTTACATTTTTATTTATTTCGTTTTTGTGTGGGATTTATAAAATTATTGTGCAACGTTATTTCATTACAAGAGAACTCATGGTAAGCTGAACAGTTTGTGGACCAAGGCAAGATGTAGTAGTGTTGGGAAATCAGTAAGCAAAGAATGTACCACCCAAGTTTTTCCAAGAACTATGCGAGAGTGTGGCAGTGCGCACCTATGCGTCCACCAAGCATGGGCGCCGACCCACGCGTTGGTGAAACTCAAAATGGCTAAAAGCAAGAAACTCTACGAGCACATGGTCGTGGAACAGCAGGAAATAATGTCTTAAGTCCGGCCCCTTTTATGACGTCAGCCAATGCCTAGCTGAGATCATATGCTGTATTAGCTCCAAAAAACTACATGTAGAGCATGGGACGCAGTTACGGCGACGAAGTTCAAGGCGGGTGATTCCGCACAAAGTCTGAGGTCATCTCAGCAGTACCTGTTACGTTATCATTCCAGTATACATTAAGCAGAGACGCCATACAGTGCACGAGAAACCAAGTACAGCTACAGACGCTTATATTTTGTTTTCGGGCCGGTTGGTCTAATTTTCACAAATGTAGTTAATTCGATAAGACCGACCGGGACCCAAGAAAGTCATTAACTCATCACAGTTAGAAATTTGTGACAGTGGAAAAGTGAAAACAAATTACGTACATGTGAATCGGGGACAAAACACGTGTTCGGCCGGCAACGCGGTAGTGGACGGTTATATCGTGACAATAAAGGAATGTGTAAAATTTAATAAAAACAAGGGGTAAAGTATTAACTTGTGTGAAAGCGTGTGTGAGCAGATTGGGCTGTCTTGAATAATATTTAAATCTATACCCGAAATCTATAATCTATAAATGTATATGTGAAAATTTGCTTTTTTATGTCCTTGTTTTACTTAATTAAAATTAGTTAATTTACTTCAAAACCATGTGTTAGACTAAGTTATTTCGTTATTACCACGTCCTCATTTCTGTGTTGAAAAATTCGTCTAACGGATCGGAATCTTTCTGAATGTATTAATTGGGTGGGGTCAGATTGCTAAATTGTCCGTTTCATTAAGGTAAAGTGTAAAGGTCTCCATATCTGTCCTTCAAAGATATAGGTGGCGACTCTGGGCTTCTGATAAAATTTCTGCAGCAGTAAGTCCTGGTAGTGAACCTTATTTATTTTATATTTTGGTATATTTTTTAACGTCACAATGGCTCTCGCTGCCAGGATTTTCGTTTGAATTGTAATTTTATACGAGATAGACCTATTTTAATACACAGAAAATAGGATGGGGTAATGACGAAAGTATAAAAATTGTATCGCACATATTTACGTAGGTTAGGTTTGTGTTGTGAGTATATATATAAAGTGTTGTAGAAAGAAAACGGTAAACATGTCCCTAATACAAGATAATGATATGTTGAGTATTATACTTAATCAATTAGAAAAAATGAATAATAGATTATTAGAAAAAATGAATGATAAATTTGATAGTCGTTTTGACAGTAATGACATAAAATTAGATAGACAAAGTAGCGATTTTAATGCAAAGTTTGAAGTTCAGAACCGAAAATTCGATGAACAAAAGAATAGTTTTGAGGAGTTAAAAAATCAGAATAATGAGTTGAAAAATGAGATTCAAGAATTAAATAAATGTTTAGAAAGTACTAATGAAACAATGAGAACCAGCTTGAATAAGTTAGAACAGAGTGTTGAGCGAATGGGAGTACATGTGATGAGTACAGAGAAAAATAAAACAAATGAAAATTGTAGTGACAAATGTAAGAATATGATACCAGATAAAGAGTTAACTAATAATAACAATAATGTCGAACATAACGAATGTAATATTGAGAATAATAATGTGTTTGAAGAATTGGTATCAGAAAGTGATACGGTGAAACTAAATAATGAAAGTACTGATGAGTTTGTGGAATGTGATTATGAGATGTTAAGGTGTGTTAGTGAGTTAGAGAGAGAGAGGAAAAATAATGTTGTAGTAGAGTGGGGACAGAGGGGAAATTTTCCCTTTATTATTTATGATGTTTATGATGATGTTTTAATGTGGTCACAAGTGTTGTTGTTGGGCAAGAGTCCCGTATTGATAGATGAATTGAGGGGTTTATTTTTGTTGTGTAATGATGTACCCTCTGTCGGTGATAATAATGTTGAAAGTGTGATTTGGTATGGTGATGAAAGAGATTTAAACAGAGAATTGTGCAGGGAGAAAGTAACCGAATTGTATTTTTCAAATAGAAAGTATGATGAATGGAAGGACAGTTTAATAGTATATTTGAGTAACAATGATTATAAGGATTTGACTAAAGTAATTGACCCGATCACGAATGTATTTACCAACGGAGACTTAACAAAATTACCTAATGTAGACTGGTGTATTGAGTATTTTGGTATGATGAATGGGTTTAGTTTGTATGGTTACGACACACAAAACAGTCATTTGTGTGGTGATAAAATTGAACAATGTTATGTAGAACCAAGGTTAATTTGGGACGATGGAGGTTAAACTATTAAAACAATAAAAGACAGTATAAACATTGTGTTTAATGGTTTTCGACATGGCAAATTTGGACAATGAAGTGTGGGAAAACTGACCAGTTAATAACAAGAGTTTGTAAATAAAAATATAGTGAATGTATTTGTGTGCATTGTGGAATGTTAAGTAAATAATGTGTGTACGTAAGATGATTGTTGTAATAATAATATTGAAATATTTGGAAGTTCAATAAATATTAGAATGAATTGTGAAAATAGTAATTGACTGATGGTAATTGTTTCGATGACTATATAATTTATATTTTTGGTAATCAATTTAATTAAAACAATTTGATACATGTTAAATATTTTGATTGATTATTTAAAGGTTATATAATTGAATTTTTGTTTGAAGTCAAATGGTTTTATGAGATGAATTTTGTAATTAAAGGCATTGTTGGATGTAAACTAATTTTTGTGTTAAATGTTACAGAGATGAGGTGGAAGGTATTGTAATATGGTGATTAGGTTTTGTATATATCATGTTAACTAAACTGTAAGTATAAAAAATTTTATAATCAGGTATAACAAAAATGTTTACAGGTAACTATGATTTTAATTCAGTAGCAAGATGTTTATTTGAAATAATTGTGTCCAATAAAAATGATAATTAAATCGTCTGGCAGGCGGTTAATATGAATGATCAGAATCAGAGAAATGGGAAACAAAGAGGTGAGAGATAATGATAAATAAATATATATATATATATGTCATGTAATTGGTTCCATTTTTAAATGTGTTTTAATTGTGTTAGGGAGATCAGCTGATCAGCTATAACATGTCACGGGTAAAATGGTTTGTAAATGTTATAAGTAATTAATGTTCAAGGTAATGTTTTAATGTATTACAGATGTTTTAAAATAATGGGAAAAATAATGTGCTAAAATGAGAAATAAAGTAACAATTTATGCAAGTTAACAAGAATAGTTTTTGGGTGATAAATATTTTATGGGACACATAGATCTGTCCAAGCTGAAGTTAGAGTTGAAGTAGTAAAGATCGAAATATTGTTTTGAAGATAATGTGATGTTGTTTTGGAGTAATGTAATGTTATAGAGTTTTGTGAAGTATTGATGTTGACCCAGTAGTTACGGAGAATAATTGTAGAGTTTTGAATGATATGTTGTTTATAATTGATGCTGTTATTTTATTGTAGTTGTAGTAAGGTAATGAGATTGAGATTTTGGGGATGGCAATTTTGTAGTAAGGGGTAGTGTAATGTAGGAGTTCGCAACTTAATGATATGTTGGGACGGGATAGGGATAGATTTTAGTGAGGAGGGGCCGCCTTAGGTAGAATCCAGGGGCCAAATAAGGGAATTGAGTTTTTTGGGGGTGGGAAACACGTATCCTATGTACAAAGGGTTAGAGAGTATTTTTTTTATATGTAGAGAGAAGGTGGCGATTTGAGTTTAATGGTAAGTTGGGTTTAGAGTGTTTTGGGAGATGTTTTAATAGAGTCGGTGTCATGGTAGTTGAAGTTGTTAGTTAGAGTCAAAGGGAGAAAGATTGTATATGTATGCAGATTAAGTAATACAGTCAATGGGAATCAATAATTTACATCACCCACAGTAGTGTAGAATAAGATTGTTAAGCAAAAAGAGAGATTTATAATAAAGATATAATTTTTCATTTTTTGAAACCAGTGACAGAATTTTGATAGAATTTGGAAATGTAAAGATGTAAGGTGTTTATTTTAAATAATTTGAATGTCAACTTGTTTATTATTTATATTAATATTGTGTTTGTTTTAAATTTTTTATTTTATTATGTTTTGTGTTTCTAGTTAGATTATTACAGATGTTAAAGGTAATTGTAGATAGAAAGTATACATAACATATGTAGGTCAAGGGTCTTGGACTTGACCTAGTTTCGATCAGCTGATGAGGTCACACACATACTAAGCTTGTATAATAGGAAGTCAATTTAATTTGTTTATTTAATCAATTTAAACCAATTTTCAAATCATGTCTAAATATGAAGGAAACATTTAAATAAATTAAAAATTTTTTTTAATTTTAAAATTTTTGGAAATTTTAATTTTTTGAAAAAAAAAATCTGGATTTTTCGCCTGCCAGCGAATGAATATTTTAGGTAATGATTATTTTATTATGTGTGTACTTAACATGTTTGTTTTTATTGATTGATTGTATGGCATTGTACTGTTAGATTATAAGTGATTACATGTTAGATTAAGGATGTGTTTAGATTAGGAGAAAGGTTTAAATTAATGCATTTTAAGTAGAAAACAGAAAACCAGGAAGAGAATTTTTTGAGTATACTATTTTGAATTTTGAATTTTTTTGAATTTTTCATAAATTTTAAAAGAATTTTTTAATTTTACAATGTGTTATGTCAACATGTAATGTGAGTGTGCGTGAGCCCAGTATCTGCTAAAGGCAGCCCAGCTTGCATAAAAGGGGAAACATATCGGTGGAGGATCTGGCATAATTTAAGCCAGTGATGGAGGATTTTGGGGGGTAGCATGTTAGAAGGTAAGGTGCGCTGTGGTACGAGTCTGTTCGATTTCTCAGTGTTGGGATCTCTTACGGAGAAGTCCAGTGATCTCGTTCAGATGAGTCCATAGTCGCTGAACCAGGGGGGTCGTGTACCCATGCGGATTAAGAACAAGGGGGTTGTTGGCACCAGTTCCTCACCGGTCCTCTTCGGGGTTTATCGATGAGATTTCTTCTGTTGTGAACAGCAGAATTCTCATCGAGGGGGTATTGTAGCGTGTCAATTTTGGGTCATTTTATTTTTCTTTCAGGATGGGGTATTTACATTTTTATTTATTTCGTTTTTGTGTGGGATTTATAAAATTATTGTGCAACGTTATTTCATTACAAGAGAACTCATGGTAAGCTGAACAGTTTGGGACCAAGGCAAGATGTAGTAGTGTTGGGAAATCAGTAAGCAAAGAATGTACCACCCAAGTTTTTCCAAGAACTATGCGAGAGTGTGGCAGTGCGCACCTATGCGTCCACCAAGCATGGGCGCCGACCCACGCGTTGGTGAAACTCAAAATGGCTAAAAGCAAGAAACTCTACGAGCACATGGTCGTGGAACAGCAGGAAATAATGTCTTAAGTCCGGCCCCTTTTATGACGTCAGCCAATGCCTAGCTGAGATCATATGCTGTATTAGCTCCTTAAAACTACATGTAGAGCATGGGACGCAGTTACGGCGACGAAGTTCAAGGCGGTGATTTCCGCACAAAGTCTGAGGTCATCTCAGCAGTACCTGTTACGTTATCATTCCCAGTATACATTAAGCAGAGACGCCATACAGTGCACGAGAAACCAAGTACAGCTACAGACGCTTATATTTTGTTTTCGGGCCCGGTTGGTCTAATTTTCACAAATGTAGTTAATTCGATAAGACCGACCGGGACCCAAGAAAGTCATTAACTCATCACAGTTAGAAATTTGTGACAGTGGAAAAGTGAAAACAAATTACGTACATGTGAATCGGGGACAAAACACGTGTTCGGCCGGCAACGCGGTAGTGGACGGTTATATCGTGACAATAAAGGAATGTGTAAAATTTAATAAAAACAAGGGGTAAAGTATTAACTTGTGTGAAAGCGTGTGTGAGCAGATTGGGCTGTCTTGAATAATATTTAAATCTATACCCGAAATCTATAATCTATAAATGTATATGTGAAAATTTGCTTTTTTATGTCCTTGTTTTACTTAATTAAAATTAGTTAATTTACTTCAAAACCATGTGTTAGACTAAGTTATTTCGTTATTACCACGTCCTCATTTCTGTGTTGAAAAATTCGTCTAACGGATCGGAATCTTTCTGAATTATTAATTGGGTGGGGTCAGATTGCTAAATTGTCCGTTTCATTAAGGTAAAGTGTAAAGGTCTCCATATCTGTCCTTCAAAGATATAGGTGGCGACTCTGGGCTTCTGATAAAATTTCTGCAGCAGGTAAGTCCTGGTAGTGAACCTTATTTATTTTATATTTTGGTATATTTTTTAACGTCACAATGGCTCTCGCTGCCAGGATTTTCGTTGAATTGTAATTTTATACGAGATAGACCTATTTTAATACACAGAAAATAGGATGGGGTAATGACGAAAGTATAAAAATTGTATCGCACATATTTACGTAGGTTAGGTTTGTGTTGTGAGTATATATATAAAGTGTTGTAGAAAGAAACGGTAAACATGTCCCTAATACAAGATAATGATATGTTGAGTATTATACTTAATCAATTAGAAAAAATGAATAATAGATTATTAGAAAAAATGAATGATAAATTTGATAGTCGTTTTGACAGTAATGACATAAAATTAGATAGACAAAGTAGCGATTTTAATGCAAAGTTTGAAGTTCAGAACCGAAAATTCGATGAACAAAAGAATAGTTTTGAGGAGTTAAAAAATCAGAATAATGAGTTGAAAAATGAGATTCAAGAATTAAATAAATGTTTAGAAAGTACTAATGAAACAATGAGAACCAGCTTGAATAAGTTAGAACAGAGTGTTGAGCGAATGGGAGTACATGTGATGAGTACAGAGAAAAATAAAACAAATGAAAATTGTAGTGACAAATGTAAGAATATGATACCAGATAAAGAGTTAACTAATAATAACAATAATGTCGAACATAACGAATGTAATATTGAGAATAATAATGTGTTTGAAGAATTGGTATCAGAAAGTGATACGGTGAAACTAAATAATGAAAGTACTGATGAGTTTGTGGAATGTGATTATGAGATGTTAAGGTGTGTTAGTGAGTTAGAGAGAGAGAGGAAAAATAATGTTGTAGTAGAGTGGGGACAGAGGGGAAATTTTCCCTTTATTATTTATGATGTTTATGATGATGTTTTAATGTGGTCACAAGTGTTGTTGTTGGGCAAGAGTCCCGTATTGATAGATGAATTGAGGGGTTTATTTTTGTTGTGTAATGATGTACCCTCTGTCGGTGATAATAATGTTGAAAGTGTGATTTGGTATGGTGATGAAAGAGATTTAAACAGAGAATTGTGCAGGGAGAAAGTAACCGAATTGTATTTTTCAAATAGAAAGTATGATGAATGGAAGGACAGTTTAATAGTATATTTGAGTAACAATGATTATAAGGATTTGACTAAAGTAATTGACCCGATCACGAATGTATTTACCAACGGAGACTTAACAAAATTACCTAATGTAGACTGGTGTATTGAGTATTTTGGTATGATGAATGGGTTTAGTTTGTATGGTTACGACACACAAAACAGTCATTTGTGTGGTGATAAAATTGAACAATGTTATGTAGAACCAAGGTTAATTTGGGACGATGGAGGTTAAACTATTAAAACAATAAAAGACAGTATAAACATTGTGTTTAATGGTTTTCGACATGGCAAATTTGGACAATGAAGTGTGGGAAAACTGACCAGTTAATAACAAGAGTTTGTAAATAAAAATATAGTGAATGTATTTGTGTGCATTGTGGAATGTTAAGTAAATAATGTGTGTACGTAAGATGATTGTTGTAATAATAATATTGAAATATTTGGAAGTTCAATAAATATTAGAATGAATTGTGAAAATAGTAATTGACTGATGGTAATTGTTTCGATGACTATATAATTTATATTTTTGGTAATCAATTTAATTAAAACAATTTGATACATGTTAAATATTTTGATTGATTATTTAAAGGTTATATAATTGAATTTTTGTTTGAAGTCAAATGGTTTTATGAGATGAATTTTGTAATTAAAGGCATTGTTGGATGTAAACTAATTTTTGTGTTAAATGTTACAGAGATGAGGTGGAAGGTATTGTAATATGGTGATTAGGTTTTGTATATATCATGTTAACTAAACTGTAAGTATAAAAAATTTTATAATCAGGTATAACAAAAATGTTTACAGGTAACTATGATTTTAATTCAGTAGCAAGATGTTTATTTGAAATAATTGTGTCCAATAAAAATGATAATTAAATCGTCTGGCAGGCGGTTAATATGAATGATCAGAATCAGAGAAATGGGAAACAAAGAGGTGAGAGATAATGATAAATAAATATATATATATATATGTCATGTAATTGGTTCCATTTTTAAATGTGTTTTAATTGTGTTAGGGAGATCAGCTGATCAGCTATAACATGTCACGGGTAAAATGGTTTGTAAATGTTATAAGTAATTAATGTTCAAGGTAATGTTTTAATGTATTACAGATGTTTTAAAATAATGGGAAAAATAATGTGCTAAAATGAGAAATAAAGTAACAATTTATGCAAGTTAACAAGAATAGTTTTTGGGTGATAAATATTTTATGGGACACATAGATCTGTCCAAGCTGAAGTTAGAGTTGAAGTAGTAAAGATCGAAATATTGTTTTGAAGATAATGTGATGTTGTTTTGGAGTAATGTAATGTTATAGAGTTTTGTGAAGTATTGATGTTGACCCAGTAGTTACGGAGAATAATTGTAGAGTTTTGAATGATATGTTGTTTATAATTGATGCTGTTATTTTATTGTAGTTGTAGTAAGGTAATGAGATTGAGATTTTGGGGATGGCAATTTTGTAGTAAGGGGTAGTGTAATGTAGGAGTTCGCAACTTAATGATATGTTGGGACGGGATAGGGATAGATTTTAGTGAGGAGGGGCCGCCTTAGGTAGAATCCAGGGGCCAAATAAGGGAATTGAGTTTTTTGGGGGTGGGAAACACGTATCCTATGTACAAAGGGTTAGAGAGTATTTTTTTTATATGTAGAGAGAAGGTGGCGATTTGAGTTTAATGGTAAGTTGGGTTTAGAGTGTTTTGGGAGATGTTTTAATAGAGTCGGTGTCATGGTAGTTGAAGTTGTTAGTTAGAGTCAAAGGGAGAAAGATTGTATATGTATGCAGATTAAGTAATACAGTCAATGGGAATCAATAATTTACATCACCCACAGTAGTGTAGAATAAGATTGTTAAGCAAAAAGAGAGATTTATAATAAAGATATAATTTTTCATTTTTTGAAACCAGTGACAGAATTTTGATAGAATTTGGAAATGTAAAGATGTAAGGTGTTTATTTTAAATAATTTGAATGTCAACTTGTTTATTATTTATATTAATATTGTGTTTGTTTTAAATTTTTTATTTTATTATGTTTTGTGTTTCTAGTTAGATTATTACAGATGTTAAAGGTAATTGTAGATAGAAAGTATACATAACATATGTAGGTCAAGGGTCTTGGACTTGACCTAGTTTCGATCAGCTGATGAGGTCACACACATACTAAGCTTGTATAATAGGAAGTCAATTTAATTTGTTTATTTAATCAATTTAAACCAATTTTCAAATCATGTCTAAATATGAAGGAAACATTTAAATAAATTAAAAATTTTTTTTAATTTTAAAATTTTTGGAAATTTTAATTTTTTGAAAAAAAAAATCTGGATTTTTCGCCTGCCAGCGAATGAATATTTTAGGTAATGATTATTTTATTATGTGTGTACTTAACATGTTTGTTTTTATTGATTGATTGTATGGCATTGTACTGTTAGATTATAAGTGATTACATGTTAGATTAAGGATGTGTTTAGATTAGGAGAAAGGTTTAAATTAATGCATTTTAAGTAGAAAACAGAAAACCAGGAAGAGAATTTTTTGAGTATACTATTTTGAATTTTGAATTTTTTTGAATTTTTCATAAATTTTAAAAGAATTTTTTAATTTTACAATGTGTTATGTCAACATGTAATGTGAGTGTGCGTGAGCCCAGTATCTGCTAAAGGCAGCCCAGCTTGCATAAAAGGGGAAACATATCGGTGGAGGATCTGGCATAATTTAAGCCAGTGATGGAGGATTTTGGGGGGTAGCATGTTAGAAGGTAAGGTGCGCTGTGGTACGAGTCTGTTCGATTTCTCAGTGTTGGGATCTCTTACGGAGAAGTCCAGTGATCTCGTTCAGATGAGTCCATAGTCGCTGAACCAGGGGGGTCGTGTACCCATGCGGATTAAGAACAAGGGGGTTGTTGGCACCAGTTCCTCACCGGTCCTCTTCGGGGTTTATCGATGAGATTTCTTCTGTTGTGAACAGCAGAATTCTCATCGAGGGGGTATTGTAGCGTGTCAATTTTGGGTCATTTTATTTTTCTTTCAGGATGGGGTATTTACATTTTTATTTATTTCGTTTTTGTGTGGGATTTATAAAATTATTGTGCAACGTTATTTCATTACAAGAGAACTCATGGTAAGCTGAACAGTTTGGGACCAAGGCAAGATGTAGTAGTGTTGGGAAATCAGTAAGCAAAGAATGTACCACCCAAGTTTTTCCAAGAACTATGCGAGAGTGTGGCAGTGCGCACCTATGCGTCCACCAAGCATGGGCGCCGACCCACGCGTTGGTGAAACTCAAAATGGCTAAAAGCAAGAAACTCTACGAGCACATGGTCGTGGAACAGCAGGAAATAATGTCTTAAGTCCGGCCCCTTTTATGACGTCAGCCAATGCCTAGCTGAGATCATATGCTGTATTAGCTCCTTAAAACTACATGTAGAGCATGGGACGCAGTTACGGCGACGAAGTTCAAGGCGGTGATTTCCGCACAAAGTCTGAGGTCATCTCAGCAGTACCTGTTACGTTATCATTCCCAGTATACATTAAGCAGAGACGCCATACAGTGCACGAGAAACCAAGTACAGCTACAGACGCTTATATTTTGTTTTCGGGCCTGGTTGGTCTAATTTTCACAAATGTAGTTAATTCGATAAGACCGACCGGGACCCAAGAAAGTCATTAACTCATCACAGTTAGAAATTTGTGACAGTGGAAAAGTGAAAACAAATTACGTACATGTGAATCGGGGACAAAACACGTGTTCGGCCGGCAACGCGGTAGTGGACGGTTATATCGTGACAATAAAGGAATGTGTAAAATTTAATAAAAACAAGGGGTAAAGTATTAACTTGTGTGAAAGCGTGTGTGAGCAGATTGGGCTGTCTTGAATAATATTTAAATCTATACCCGAAATCTATAATCTATAAATGTATATGTGAAAATTTGCTTTTTTATGTCCTTGTTTTACTTAATTAAAATTAGTTAATTTACTTCAAAACCATGTGTTAGACTAAGTTATTTCGTTATTACCACGTCCTCATTTCTGTGTTGAAAAATTCGTCTAACGGATCGGAATCTTTCTGAATTATTAATTGGGTGGGGTCAGATTGCTAAATTGTCCGTTTCATTAAGGTAAAGTGTAAAGGTCTCCATATCTGTCCTTCAAAGATATAGGTGGCGACTCTGGGCTTCTGATAAAATTTCTGCAGCAGGTAAGTCCTGGTAGTGAACCTTATTTATTTTATATTTTGGTATATTTTTTAACGTCACAATGGCTCTCGCTGCCAGGATTTTCGTTGAATTGTAATTTTATACGAGATAGACCTATTTTAATACACAGAAAATAGGATGGGGTAATGACGAAAGTATAAAAATTGTATCGCACATATTTACGTAGGTTAGGTTTGTGTTGTGAGTATATATATAAAGTGTTGTAGAAAGAAACGGTAAACATGTCCCTAATACAAGATAATGATATGTTGAGTATTATACTTAATCAATTAGAAAAAATGAATAATAGATTATTAGAAAAAATGAATGATAAATTTGATAGTCGTTTTGACAGTAATGACATAAAATTAGACAGACAAAGTAGCGATTTTAATGCAAAGTTTGAAGTTCAGAACCGAAAATTCGATGAACAAAAGAATAGTTTTGAGGAGTTAAAAAATCAGAATAATGAGTTGAAAAATGAGATTCAAGAATTAAATAAATGTTTAGAAAGTACTAATGAAACAATGAGAACCAGCTTGAATAAGTTAGAACAGAGTGTTGAGCGAATGGGAGTACATGTGATGAGTACAGAGAAAAATAAAACAAATGAAAATTGTAGTGACAAATGTAAGAATATGATACCAGATAAAGAGTTAACTAATAATAACAATAATGTCGAACATAACGAATGTAATATTGAGAATAATAATGTGTTTGAAGAATTGGTATCAGAAAGTGATACGGTGAAACTAAATAATGAAAGTACTGATGAGTTTGTGGAATGTGATTATGAGATGTTAAGGTGTGTTAGTGAGTTAGAGAGAGAGAGGAAAAATAATGTTGTAGTAGAGTGGGGACAGAGGGGAAATTTTCCCTTTATTATTTATGATGTTTATGATGATGTTTTAATGTGGTCACAAGTGTTGTTGTTGGGCAAGAGTCCCGTATTGATAGATGAATTGAGGGGTTTATTTTTGTTGTGTAATGATGTACCCTCTGTCGGTGATAATAATGTTGAAAGTGTGATTTGGTATGGTGATGAAAGAGATTTAAACAGAGAATTGTGCAGGGAGAAAGTAACCGAATTGTATTTTTCAAATAGAAAGTATGATGAATGGAAGGACAGTTTAATAGTATATTTGAGTAACAATGATTATAAGGATTTGACTAAAGTAATTGACCCGATCACGAATGTATTTACCAACGGAGACTTAACAAAATTACCTAATGTAGACTGGTGTATTGAGTATTTTGGTATGATGAATGGGTTTAGTTTGTATGGTTACGACACACAAAACAGTCATTTGTGTGGTGATAAAATTGAACAATGTTATGTAGAACCAAGGTTAATTTGGGACGATGGAGGTTAAACTATTAAAACAATAAAAGACAGTATAAACATCGTGTTTAATGGTTTTCGACATGGCAAATTTGGACAATGAAGTGTGGGAAAACTGACCAGTTAATAACAAGAGTTTGTAAATAAAAATATAGTGAATGTATTTGTGTGCATTGTGGAATGTTAAGTAAATAATGTGTGTACGTAAGATGATTGTTGTAATAATAATATTGAAATATTTGGAAGTTCAATAAATATTAGAATGAATTGTGAAAATAGTAATTGACTGATGGTAATTGTTTCGATGACTATATAATTTATATTTTTGGTAATCAATTTAATTAAAACAATTTGATACATATTAAATATTTTGATTGATTATTTAAAGGTTATATAATTGAATTTTTGTTTGAAGTCAAATGGTTTTATGAGATGAATTTTGTAATTAAAGGCATTGTTGGATGTAAACTAATTTTTGTGTTAAATATTACAGAGATGAGGTGGAAGGTATTGTAATATGGTGATTAGGTTTTGTATATATCATGTTAACTAAACTGTAAGTATAAAAAATTTTATAATCAGGTATAACAAAAATGTTTACAGGTAACTATGATTTTAATTCAGTAGCAAGATGTTTATTTGAAATAATTGTGTCCAATAAAAATGATAATTAAATCGTCTGGCAGGCGGTTAATATGAATGATCAGAATCAGAGAAATGGGAAACAAAGAGGTGAGAGATAATGATAAATAAATATATATATATATGTCATGTAATTGGTTCCATTTTTAAATGTGTTTTAATTGTGTTAGGGAGATCAGCTGATCAGCTATAACATGTCACGGGTAAAATGGTTTGTAAATGTTATAAGTAATTAATGTTCAAGGTAATGTTTTAATGTATTACAGATGTTTTAAAATAATGGGAAAAATAATGTGCTAAAATGAGAAATAAAGTAACAATTTATGCAAGTTAACAAGAATAGTTTTTGGGTGATAAATATTTTATGGGACACATAGATCTGTCCAAGCTGAAGTTAGAGTTGAAGTAGTAAAGATCGAAATATTGTTTTGAAGATAATGTGATGTTGTTTTGGAGTAATGTAATGTTATAGAGTTTTGTGAAGTATTGATGTTGACCCAGTAGTTACGGAGAATAATTGTAGAGTTTTGAATGATATGTTGTTTATAATTGATGCTGTTATTTTATTGTAGTTGTAGTAAGGTAATGAGATTGAGATTTTGGGGATGGCAATTTTGTAGTAAGGGGTAGTGTAATGTAGGAGTTCGCAACTTAATGATATGTTGGGACGGGATAGGGATAGATTTTAGTGAGGAGGGGCCGCCTTAGGTAGAATCCAGGGGCCAAATAAGGGAATTGAGTTTTTTGGGGGTGGGAAACACGTATCCTATGTACAAAGGGTTAGAGAGTATTTTTTTTATATGTAGAGAGAAGGTGGCGATTTGAGTTTAATGGTAAGTTGGGTTTAGAGTGTTTTGGGAGATGTTTTAATAGAGTCGGTGTCATGGTAGTTGAAGTTGTTAGTTAGAGTCAAAGGGAGAAAGATTGTATATGTATGCAGATTAAGTAATACAGTCAATGGGAATCAATAATTTACATCACCCACAGTAGTGTAGAATAAGATTGTTAAGCAAAAAGAGAGATTTATAATAAAGATATAATTTTTCATTTTTTGAAACCAGTGACAGAATTTTGATAGAATTTGGAAATGTAAAGATGTAAGGTGTTTATTTTAAATAATTTGAATGTCAACTTGTTTATTATTTATATTAATATTGTGTTTGTTTTAAATTTTTTATTTTATTATGTTTTGTGTTTCTAGTTAGATTATTACAGATGTTAAAGGTAATTGTAGATAGAAAGTATACATAACATATGTAGGTCAAGGGTCTTGGACTTGACCTAGTTTCGATCAGCTGATGAGGTCACACACATACTAAGCTTGTATAATAGGAAGTCAATTTAATTTGTTTATTTAATCAATTTAAACCAATTTTCAAATCATGTCTAAATATGAAGGAAACATTTAAATAAATTAAAATTTTTTTTTAATTTTAAAATTTTTGGAAATTTTAATTTTTTGAAAAAAAAAATCTGGATTTTTCGCCTGCCAGCGAATGAATATTTTAGGTAATGATTATTTTATTATGTGTGTACTTAACATGTTTGTTTTTATTGATTGATTGTATGGCATTGTACTGTTAGATTATAAGTGATTACATGTTAGATTAAGGATGTGTTTAGATTAGGAGAAAGGTTTAAATTAATGCATTTTAAGTAGAAAACAGAAAACCAGGAAGAGAATTTTTTGAGTATATTATTTTGAATTTTGAATTTTTTTGAATTTTTCATAAATTTTAAAAGAATTTTTTAATTTTACAATGTGTTATGTCAACATGTAATGTGAGTGTGCGTGAGCCCAGTATCTGCTAAAGGCAGCCCAGCTTGCATAAAAGGGGAAACATATCGGTGGAGGATCTGGCATAATTTAAGCCAGTGATGGAGGATTTTGGGGGGTAGCATGTTAGAAGGTAAGGTGCGCTGTGGTACGAGTCTGTTCGATTTCTCAGTGTTGGGATCTCTTACGGAGAAGTCCAGTGATCTCGTTCAGATGAGTCCATAGTCGCTGAACCAGGGGGGTCGTGCACCCATGCGGATTAAGAACAAGGGGGTTGTTGGCACCAGTTCCTCACCGGTCCTCTTCGGGGTTTATCGATGAGATTTCTTCTGTTGTGAACAGCAGAATTCTCATCGAGGGGGTATTGTAGCGTGTCAATTTTGGGTCATTTTATTTTTCTTTCAGGATGGGGTATTTACATTTTTATTTATTTCGTTTTTGTGTGGGATTTATAAAATTATTGTGCAACGTTATTTCATTACAAGAGAACTCATGGTAAGCTGAACAGTTTGGGACCAAGGCAAGATGTAGTAGTGTTGGGAAATCAGTAAGCAAAGAATGTACCACCCAAGTTTTTCCAAGAACTATGCGAGAGTGTGGCAGTGCGCACCTATGCGTCCACCAAGCATGGGCGCCGACCCACGCGTTGGTGAAACTCAAAATGGCTAAAAGCAAGAAACTCTACGAGCACATGGTCGTGGAACAGCAGGAAATAATGTCTTAAGTCCGGCCCCTTTTATGACGTCAGCCAATGCCTAGCTGAGATCATATGCTGTATTAGCTCCAAAAAACTACATGTAGAGCATGGGACGCAGTTACGGCGACGAAGTTCAAGGCGGTGATTTCCGCACAAAGTCTGAGGTCATCTCAGCAGTACCTGTTACGTTATCATTCCCAGTATACATTAAGCAGAGACGCCATACAGTGCACGAGAAACCAAGTACAGCTACAGACGCTTATATTTTGTTTTCGGGCCCGGTTGGTCTAATTTTCACAAATGTAGTTAATTCGATAAGACCGACCGGGACCCAAGAAAGTCATTAACTCATCACAGTTAGAAATTTGTGACAGTGGAAAAGTGAAAACAAATTACGTACATGTGAATCGGGGACAAAACACGTGTTCGGCCGGCAACGCGGTAGTGGACGGTTATATCGTGACAATAAAGGAATGTGTAAAATTTAATAAAAACAAGGGGTAAAGTATTAACTTGTGTGAAAGCGTGTGTGAGCAGATTGGGCTGTCTTGAATAATATTTAAATCTATACCCGAAATCTATAATCTATAAATGTATATGTGAAAATTTGCTTTTTTATGTCCTTGTTTTACTTAATTAAAATTAGTTAATTTACTTCAAAACCATGTGTTAGACTAAGTTATTTCGTTATTACCACGTCCTCATTTCTGTGTTGAAAAATTCGTCTAACGGATCGGAATCTTTCTGAATTATTAATTGGGTGGGGTCAGATTGCTAAATTGTCCGTTTCATTAAGGTAAAGTGTAAAGGTCTCCATATCTGTCCTTCAAAGATATAGGTGGCGACTCTGGGCTTCTGATAAAATTTCTGCAGCAGGTAAGTCCTGGTAGTGAACCTTATTTATTTTATATTTTGGTATATTTTTTAACGTCACAATGGCTCTCGCTGCCAGGATTTTCGTTGAATTGTAATTTTATACGAGATAGACCTATTTTAATACACAGAAAATAGGATGGGGTAATGACGAAAGTATAAAAATTGTATCGCACATATTTACGTAGGTTAGGTTTGTGTTGTGAGTATATATATAAAGTGTTGTAGAAAGAAACGGTAAACATGTCCCTAATACAAGATAATGATATGTTGAGTATTATACTTAATCAATTAGAAAAAATGAATAATAGATTATTAGAAAAAATGAATGATAAATTTGATAGTCGTTTTGACAGTAATGACATAAAATTAGATAGACAAAGTAGCGATTTTAATGCAAAGTTTGAAGTTCAGAACCGAAAATTCGATGAACAAAAGAATAGTTTTGAGGAGTTAAAAAATCAGAATAATGAGTTGAAAAATGAGATTCAAGAATTAAATAAATGTTTAGAAAGTACTAATGAAACAATGAGAACCAGCTTGAATAAGTTAGAACAGAGTGTTGAGCGAATGGGAGTACATGTGATGAGTACAGAGAAAAATAAAACAAATGAAAATTGTAGTGACAAATGTAAGAATATGATACCAGATAAAGAGTTAACTAATAATAACAATAATGTCGAACATAACGAATGTAATATTGAGAATAATAATGTGTTTGAAGAATTGGTATCAGAAAGTGATACGGTGAAACTAAATAATGAAAGTACTGATGAGTTTGTGGAATGTGATTATGAGATGTTAAGGTGTGTTAGTGAGTTAGAGAGAGAGAGGAAAAATAATGTTGTAGTAGAGTGGGGACAGAGGGGAAATTTTCCCTTTATTATTTATGATGTTTATGATGATGTTTTAATGTGGTCACAAGTGTTGTTGTTGGGCAAGAGTCCCGTATTGATAGATGAATTGAGGGGTTTATTTTTGTTGTGTAATGATGTACCCTCTGTCGGTGATAATAATGTTGAAAGTGTGATTTGGTATGGTGATGAAAGAGATTTAAACAGAGAATTGTGCAGGGAGAAAGTAACCGAATTGTATTTTTCAAATAGAAAGTATGATGAATGGAAGGACAGTTTAATAGTATATTTGAGTAACAATGATTATAAGGATTTGACTAAAGTAATTGACCCGATCACGAATGTATTTACCAACGGAGACTTAACAAAATTACCTAATGTAGACTGGTGTATTGAGTATTTTGGTATGATGAATGGGTTTAGTTTGTATGGTTACGACACACAAAACAGTCATTTGTGTGGTGATAAAATTGAACAATGTTATGTAGAACCAAGGTTAATTTGGGACGATGGAGGTTAAACTATTAAAACAATAAAAGACAGTATAAACATTGTGTTTAATGGTTTTCGACATGGCAAATTTGGACAATGAAGTGTGGGAAAACTGACCAGTTAATAACAAGAGTTTGTAAATAAAAATATAGTGAATGTATTTGTGTGCATTGTGGAATGTTAAGTAAATAATGTGTGTACGTAAGATGATTGTTGTAATAATAATATTGAAATATTTGGAAGTTCAATAAATATTAGAATGAATTGTGAAAATAGTAATTGACTGATGGTAATTGTTTCGATGACTATATAATTTATATTTTTGGTAATCAATTTAATTAAAACAATTTGATACATATTAAATATTTTGATTGATTATTTAAAGGTTATATAATTGAATTTTTGTTTGAAGTCAAATGGTTTTATGAGATGAATTTTGTAATTAAAGGCATTGTTGGATGTAAACTAATTTTTGTGTTAAATGTTACAGAGATGAGGTGGAAGGTATTGTAATATGGTGATTAGGTTTTGTATATATCATGTTAACTAAACTGTAAGTATAAAAAATTTTATAATCAGGTATAACAAAAATGTTTACAGGTAACTATGATTTTAATTCAGTAGCAAGATGTTTATTTGAAATAATTGTGTCCAATAAAAATGATAATTAAATCGTCTGGCAGGCGGTTAATATGAATGATCAGAATCAGAGAAATGGGAAACAAAGAGGTGAGAGATAATGATAAATAAATATATATATATATGTCATGTAATTGGTTCCATTTTTAAATGTGTTTTAATTGTGTTAGGGAGATCAGCTGATCAGCTATAACATGTCACGGGTAAAATGGTTTGTAAATGTTATAAGTAATTAATGTTCAAGGTAATGTTTTAATGTATTACAGATGTTTTAAAATAATGGGAAAAATAATGTGCTAAAATGAGAAATAAAGTAACAATTTATGCAAGTTAACAAGAATAGTTTTTGGGTGATAAATATTTTATGGGACACATAGATCTGTCCAAGCTGAAGTTAGAGTTGAAGTAGTAAAGATCGAAATATTGTTTTGAAGATAATGTGATGTTGTTTTGGAGTAATGTAATGTTATAGAGTTTTGTGAAGTATTGATGTTGACCCAGTAGTTACGGAGAATAATTGTAGAGTTTTGAATGATATGTTGTTTATAATTGATGCTGTTATTTTATTGTAGTTGTAGTAAGGTAATGAGATTGAGATTTTGGGGATGGCAATTTTGTAGTAAGGGGTAGTGTAATGTAGGAGTTCGCAACTTAATGATATGTTGGGACGGGATAGGGATAGATTTTAGTGAGGAGGGGCCGCCTTAGGTAGAATCCAGGGGCCAAATAAGGGAATTGAGTTTTTTGGGGGTGGGAAACACGTATCCTATGTACAAAGGGTTAGAGAGTATTTTTTTTATATGTAGAGAGAAGGTGGCGATTTGAGTTTAATGGTAAGTTGGGTTTAGAGTGTTTTGGGAGATGTTTTAATAGAGTCGGTGTCATGGTAGTTGAAGTTGTTAGTTAGAGTCAAAGGGAGAAAGATTGTATATGTATGCAGATTAAGTAATACAGTCAATGGGAATCAATAATTTACATCACCCACAGTAGTGTAGAATAAGATTGTTAAGCAAAAAGAGAGATTTATAATAAAGATATAATTTTTCATTTTTTGAAACCAGTGACAGAATTTTGATAGAATTTGGAAATGTAAAGATGTAAGGTGTTTATTTTAAATAATTTGAATGTCAACTTGTTTATTATTTATATTAATATTGTGTTTGTTTTAAATTTTTTATTTTATTATGTTTTGTGTTTCTAGTTAGATTATTACAGATGTTAAAGGTAAGTGTAGATAGAAAGTATACATAACATATGTAGGTCAAGGGTCTTGGACTTGACCTAGTTTCGATCAGCTGATGAGGTCACACACATACTAAGCTTGTATAATAGGAAGTCAATTTAATTTGTTTATTTAATCAATTTAAACCAATTTTCAAATCATGTCTAAATATGAAGGAAACATTTAAATAAATTAAAATTTTTTTTTAATTTTAAAATTTTTGGAAATTTTAATTTTTTGAAAAAAAAAATCTGGATTTTTCGCCTGCCAGCGAATGAATATTTTAGGTAATGATTATTTTATTATGTGTGTACTTAACATGTTTGTTTTTATTGATTGATTGTATGGCATTGTACTGTTAGATTATAAGTGATTACATGTTAGATTAAGGATGTGTTTAGATTAGGAGAAAGGTTTAAATTAATGCATTTTAAGTAGAAAACAGAAAACCAGGAAGAGAATTTTTTGAGTATATTATTTTGAATTTTGAATTTTTTTGAATTTTTCATAAATTTTAAAAGGATTTTTTAATTTTACAATGTGTTATGTCAACATGTAATGTGAGTGTGCGTGAGCCCAGTATCTGCTAAAGGCAGCCCAGCTTGCATAAAAGGGGAAACATATCGGTGGAGGATCTGGCATAATTTAAGCCAGTGATGGAGGATTTTGGGGGGTAGCATGTTAGAAGGTAAGGTGCGCTGTGGTACGAGTCTGTTCGATTTCTCAGTGTTGGGATCTCTTATGGAGAAGTCCAGTGATCTCGTTCAGATGAGTCCATAGTCGCTGAACCAGGGGGGTCGTGCACCCATGCGGATTAAGAACAAGGGGGTTGTTGGCACCAGTTCCTCACCGGTCCTCTTCGGGGTTTATCGATGAGATTTCTTCTGTTGTGAACAGCAGAATTCTCATCGAGGGGGTATTGTAGCGTGTCAATTTTGGGTCATTTTATTTTTCTTTCAGGATGGGGTATTTACATTTTTATTTATTTCGTTTTTGTGTGGGATTTATAAAATTATTGTGCAACGTTATTTCATTACAAGAGAACTCATGGTAAGCTGAACAGTTTGGGACCAAGGCAAGATGTAGTAGTGTTGGGAAATCAGTAAGCAAAGAATGTACCACCCAAGTTTTTCCAAGAACTATGCGAGAGTGTGGCAGTGCGCACCTATGCGTCCACCAAGCATGGGCGCCGACCCACGCGTTGGTGAAACTCAAAATGGCTAAAAGCAAGAAACTCTACGAGCACATGGTCGTGGAACAGCAGGAAATAATGTCTTAAGTCCGGCCCCTTTTATGACGTCAGCCAATGCCTAGCTGAGATCATATGCTGTATTAGCTCCAAAAAACTACATGTAGAGCATGGGACGCAGTTACGGCGACGAAGTTCAAGGCGGTGATTTCCGCACAAAGTCTGAGGTCATCTCAGCAGTACCTGTTACGTTATCATTCCCAGTATACATTAAGCAGAGACGCCATACAGTGCACGAGAAACCAAGTACAGCTACAGACGCTTATATTTTGTTTTCGGGCCCGGTTGGTCTAATTTTCACAAATGTAGTTAATTCGATAAGACCGACCGGGACCCAAGAAAGTCATTAACTCATCACAGTTAGAAATTTGTGACAGTGGAAAAGTGAAAACAAATTACGTACATGTGAATCGGGGACAAAACACGTGTTCGGCCGGCAACGCGGTAGTGGACGGTTATATCGTGACAATAAAGGAATGTGTAAAATTTAATAAAAACAAGGGGTAAAGTATTAACTTGTGTGAAAGCGTGTGTGAGCAGATTGGGCTGTCTTGAATAATATTTAAATCTATACCCGAAATCTATAATCTATAAATGTATATGTGAAAATTTGCTTTTTTATGTCCTTGTTTTACTTAATTAAAATTAGTTAATTTACTTCAAAACCATGTGTTAGACTAAGTTATTTCGTTATTACCACGTCCTCATTTCTGTGTTGAAAAATTCGTCTAACGGATCGGAATCTTTCTGAATTATTAATTGGGTGGGGTCAGATTGCTAAATTGTCCGTTTCATTAAGGTAAAGTGTAAAGGTCTCCATATCTGTCCTTCAAAGATATAGGTGGCGACTCTGGGCTTCTGATAAAATTTCTGCAGCAGGTAAGTCCTGGTAGTGAACCTTATTTATTTTATATTTTGGTATATTTTTTAACGTCACAATGGCTCTCGCTGCCAGGATTTTCGTTGAATTGTAATTTTATACGAGATAGACCTATTTTAATACACAGAAAATAGGATGGGGTAATGACGAAAGTATAAAAATTGTATCGCACATATTTACGTAGGTTAGGTTTGTGTTGTGAGTATATATATAAAGTGTTGTAGAAAGAAACGGTAAACATGTCCCTAATACAAGATAATGATATGTTGAGTATTATACTTAATCAATTAGAAAAAATGAATAATAGATTATTAGAAAAAATGAATGATAAATTTGATAGTCGTTTTGACAGTAATAACATAAAATTAGATAGACAAAGTAGCGATTTTAATGCAAAGTTTGAAGTTCAGAACCGAAAATTCGATGAACAAAAGAATAGTTTTGAGGAGTTAAAAAATCAGAATAATGAGTTGAAAAATGAGATTCAAGAATTAAATAAATGTTTAGAAAGTACTAATGAAACAATGAGAACCAGCTTGAATAAGTTAGAACAGAGTGTTGAGCGAATGGGAGTACATGTGATGAGTACAGAGAAAAATAAAACAAATGAAAATTGTAGTGACAAATGTAAGAATATGATACCAGATAAAGAGTTAACTAATAATAACAATAATGTCGAACATAACGAATGTAATATTGAGAATAATAATGTGTTTGAAGAATTGGTATCAGAAAGTGATACGGTGAAACTAAATAATGAAAGTACTGATGAGTTTGTGGAATGTGATTATGAGATGTTAAGGTGTGTTAGTGAGTTAGAGAGAGAGAGGAAAAATAATGTTGTAGTAGAGTGGGGACAGAGGGGAAATTTTCCCTTTATTATTTATGATGTTTATGATGATGTTTTAATGTGGTCACAAGTGTTGTTGTTGGGCAAGAGTCCCGTATTGATAGATGAATTGAGGGGTTTATTTTTGTTGTGTAATGATGTACCCTCTGTCGGTGATAATAATGTTGAAAGTGTGATTTGGTATGGTGATGAAAGAGATTTAAACAGAGAATTGTGCAGGGAGAAAGTAACCGAATTGTATTTTTCAAATAGAAAGTATGATGAATGGAAGGACAGTTTAATAGTATATTTGAGTAACAATGATTATAAGGATTTGACTAAAGTAATTGACCCGATCACGAATGTATTTACCAACGGAGACTTAACAAAATTACCTAATGTAGACTGGTGTATTGAGTATTTTGGTATGATGAATGGGTTTAGTTTGTATGGTTACGACACACAAAACAGTCATTTGTGTGGTGATAAAATTGAACAATGTTATGTAGAACCAAGGTTAATTTGGGACGATGGAGGTTAAACTATTAAAACAATAAAAGACAGTATAAACATTGTGTTTAATGGTTTTCGACATGGCAAATTTGGACAATGAAGTGTGGGAAAACTGACCAGTTAATAACAAGAGTTTGTAAATAAAAATATAGTGAATGTATTTGTGTGCATTGTGGAATGTTAAGTAAATAATGTGTGTACGTAAGATGATTGTTGTAATAATAATATTGAAATATTTGGAAGTTCAATAAATATTAGAATGAATTGTGAAAATAGTAATTGACTGATGGTAATTGTTTCGATGACTATATAATTTATATTTTTGGTAATCAATTTAATTAAAACAATTTGATACATGTTAAATATTTTGATTGATTATTTAAAGGTTATATAATTGAATTTTTGTTTGAAGTCAAATGGTTTTATGAGATGAATTTTGTAATTAAAGGCATTGTTGGATGTAAACTAATTTTTGTGTTAAATGTTACAGAGATGAGGTGGAAGGTATTGTAATATGGTGATTAGGTTTTGTATATATCATGTTAACTAAACTGTAAGTATAAAAAATTTTATAATCAGGTATAACAAAAATGTTTACAGGTAACTATGATTTTAATTCAGTAGCAAGATGTTTATTTGAAATAATTGTGTCCAATAAAAATGATAATTAAATCGTCTGGCAGGCGGTTAATATGAATGATCAGAATCAGAGAAATGGGAAACAAAGAGGTGAGAGATAATGATAAATAAATATATATATATATATGTCATGTAATTGGTTCCATTTTTAAATGTGTTTTAATTGTGTTAGGGAGATCAGCTGATCAGCTATAACATGTCACGGGTAAAATGGTTTGTAAATGTTATAAGTAATTAATGTTCAAGGTAATGTTTTAATGTATTACAGATGTTTTAAAATAATGGGAAAAATAATGTGCTAAAATGAGAAATAAAGTAACAATTTATGCAAGTTAACAAGAATAGTTTTTGGGTGATAAATATTTTATGGGACACATAGATCTGTCCAAGCTGAAGTTAGAGTTGAAGTAGTAAAGATCGAAATATTGTTTTGAAGATAATGTGATGTTGTTTTGGAGTAATGTAATGTTATAGAGTTTTGTGAAGTATTGATGTTGACCCAGTAGTTACGGAGAATAATTGTAGAGTTTTGAATGATATGTTGTTTATAATTGATGCTGTTATTTTATTGTAGTTGTAGTAAGGTAATGAGATTGAGATTTTGGGGATGGCAATTTTGTAGTAAGGGGTAGTGTAATGTAGGAGTTCGCAACTTAATGATATGTTGGGACGGGATAGGGATAGATTTTAGTGAGGAGGGGCCGCCTTAGGTAGAATCCAGGGGCCAAATAAGGGAATTGAGTTTTTTGGGGGTGGGAAACACGTATCCTATGTACAAAGGGTTAGAGAGTATTTTTTTTATATGTAGAGAGAAGGTGGCGATTTGAGTTTAATGGTAAGTTGGGTTTAGAGTGTTTTGGGAGATGTTTTAATAGAGTCGGTGTCATGGTAGTTGAAGTTGTTAGTTAGAGTCAAAGGGAGAAAGATTGTATATGTATGCAGATTAAGTAATACAGTCAATGGGAATCAATAATTTACATCACCCACAGTAGTGTAGAATAAGATTGTTAAGCAAAAAGAGAGATTTATAATAAAGATATAATTTTTCATTTTTTGAAACCAGTGACAGAATTTTGATAGAATTTGGAAATGTAAAGATGTAAGGTGTTTATTTTAAATAATTTGAATGTCAACTTGTTTATTATTTATATTAATATTGTGTTTGTTTTAAATTTTTTATTTTATTATGTTTTGTGTTTCTAGTTAGATTATTACAGATGTTAAAGGTAATTGTAGATAGAAAGTATACATAACATATGTAGGTCAAGGGTCTTGGACTTGACCTAGTTTCGATCAGCTGATGAGGTCACACACATACTAAGCTTGTATAATAGGAAGTCAATTTAATTTGTTTATTTAATCAATTTAAACCAATTTTCAAATCATGTCTAAATATGAAGGAAACATTTAAATAAATTAAAATTTTTTTTTAATTTTAAAATTTTTGGAAATTTTAATTTTTTGAAAAAAAAATCTGGATTTTTCGCCTGCCAGCGAATGAATATTTTAGGTAATGATTATTTTATTATGTGTGTACTTAACATGTTTGTTTTTATTGATTGATTGTATGGCATTGTACTGTTAGATTATAAGTGATTACATGTTAGATTAAGGATGTGTTTAGATTAGGAGAAAGGTTTAAATTAATACATTTTAAGTAGAAAACAGAAAACCAGGAAGAGAATTTTTTGAGTATATTATTTTGAATTTTGAATTTTTTTGAATTTTTCATAAATTTTAAAAGAATTTTTTAATTTTACAATGTGTTATGTCAACATGTAATGTGAGTGTGCGTGAGCCCAGTATCTGCTAAAGGCAGCCCAGCTTGCATAAAAGGGGAAACATATCGGTGGAGGATCTGGCATAATTTAAGCCAGTGATGGAGGATTTTGGGGGGTAGCATGTTAGAAGGTAAGGTGCGCTGTGGTACGAGTCTGTTCGATTTCTCAGTGTTGGGATCTCTTACGGAGAAGTCCAGTGATCTCGTTCAGATGAGTCCATAGTCGCTGAACCAGGGGGGTCGTGTACCCATGCGGATTAAGAACAAGGGGGTTGTTGGCACCAGTTCCTCACCGGTCCTCTTCGGGGTTTATCGATGAGATTTCTTCTGTTGTGAACAGCAGAATTCTCATCGAGGGGGTATTGTAGCGTGTCAATTTTGGGTCATTTTATTTTTCTTTCAGGATGGGGTATTTACATTTTTATTTATTTCGTTTTTGTGTGGGATTTATAAAATTATTGTGCAACGTTATTTCATTACAAGAGAACTCATGGTAAGCTGAACAGTTTGGGACCAAGGCAAGATGTAGTAGTGTTGGGAAATCAGTAAGCAAAGAATGTACCACCCAAGTTTTTCCAAGAACTATGCGAGAGTGTGGCAGTGCGCACCTATGCGTCCACCAAGCATGGGCGCCGACCCACGCGTTGGTGAAACTCAAAATGGCTAAAAGCAAGAAACTCTACGAGCACATGGTCGTGGAACAGCAGGAAATAATGTCTTAAGTCCGGCCCCTTTTATGACGTCAGCCAATGCCTAGCTGAGATCATATGCTGTATTAGCTCCAAAAAACTACATGTAGAGCATGGGACGCAGTTACGGCGACGAAGTTCAAGGCGGTGATTTCCGCACAAAGTCTGAGGTCATCTCAGCAGTACCTGTTACGTTATCATTCCCAGTATACATTAAGCAGAGACGCCATACAGTGCACGAGAAACCAAGTACAGCTACAGACGCTTATATTTTGTTTTCGGGCCCGGTTGGTCTAATTTTCACAAATGTAGTTAATTCGATAAGACCGACCGGGACCCAAGAAAGTCATTAACTCATCACAGTTAGAAATTTGTGACAGTGGAAAAGTGAAAACAAATTACGTACATGTGAATCGGGGACAAAACACGTGTTCGGCCGGCAACGCGGTAGTGGACGGTTATATCGTGACAATAAAGGAATGTGTAAAATTTAATAAAAACAAGGGGTAAAGTATTAACTTGTGTGAAAGCGTGTGTGAGCAGATTGGGCTGTCTTGAATAATATTTAAATCTATACCCGAAATCTATAATCTATAAATGTATATGTGAAAATTTGCTTTTTTATGTCCTTGTTTTACTTAATTAAAATTAGTTAATTTACTTCAAAACCATGTGTTAGACTAAGTTATTTCGTTATTACCACGTCCTCATTTCTGTGTTGAAAAATTCGTCTAACGGATCGGAATCTTTCTGAATTATTAATTGGGTGGGGTCAGATTGCTAAATTGTCCGTTTCATTAAGGTAAAGTGTAAAGGTCTCCATATCTGTCCTTCAAAGATATAGGTGGCGACTCTGGGCTTCTGATAAAATTTCTGCAGCAGGTAAGTCCTGGTAGTGAACCTTATTTATTTTATATTTTGGTATATTTTTTAACGTCACAATGGCTCTCGCTGCCAGGATTTTCGTTGAATTGTAATTTTATACGAGATAGACCTATTTTAATACACAGAAAATAGGATGGGGTAATGACGAAAGTATAAAAATTGTATCGCACATATTTACGTAGGTTAGGTTTGTGTTGTGAGTATATATATAAAGTGTTGTAGAAAGAAACGGTAAACATGTCCCTAATACAAGATAATGATATGTTGAGTATTATACTTAATCAATTAGAAAAAATGAATGATAGATTATTAGAAAAAATGAATGATAAATTTGATAGTCGTTTTGACAGTAATGACATAAAATTAGATAGACAAAGTAGCGATTTTAATGCAAAGTTTGAAGTTCAGAACCGAAAATTCGATGAACAAAAGAATAGTTTTGAGGAGTTAAAAAATCAGAATAATGAGTTGAAAAATGAGATTCAAGAATTAAATAAATGTTTAGAAAGTACTAATGAAACAATGAGAACCAGCTTGAATAAGTTAGAACAGAGTGTTGAGCGAATGGGAGTACATGTGATGAGTACAGAGAAAAATAAAACAAATGAAAATTGTAGTGACAAATGTAAGAATATGATACCAGATAAAGAGTTAACTAATAATAACAATAATGTCGAACATAACGAATGTAATATTGAGAATAATAATGTGTTTGAAGAATTGGTATCAGAAAGTGATACGGTGAAACTAAATAATGAAAGTACTGATGAGTTTGTGGAATGTGATTATGAGATGTTAAGGTGTGTTAGTGAGTTAGAGAGAGAGAGGAAAAATAATGTTGTAGTAGAGTGGAGACAGAGGGGAAATTTTCCCTTTATTATTTATGATGTTTATGATGATGTTTTAATGTGGTCACAAGTGTTGTTGTTGGGCAAGAGTCCCGTATTGATAGATGAATTGAGGGGTTTATTTTTGTTGTGTAATGATGTACCCTCTGTCGGTGATAATAATGTTGAAAGTGTGATTTGGTATGGTGATGAAAGAGATTTAAACAGAGAATTGTGCAGGGAGAAAGTAACCGAATTGTATTTTTCAAATAGAAAGTATGATGAATGGAAGGACAGTTTAATAGTATATTTGAGTAACAATGATTATAAGGATTTGACTAAAGTAATTGACCCGATCACGAATGTATTTACCAACGGAGACTTAACAAAATTACCTAATGTAGACTGGTGTATTGAGTATTTTGGTATGATGAATGGGTTTAGTTTGTATGGTTACGACACACAAAACAGTCATTTGTGTGGTGATAAAATTGAACAATGTTATGTAGAACCAAGGTTAATTTGGGACGATGGAGGTTAAACTATTAAAACAATAAAAGACAGTATAAACATTGTGTTTAATGGTTTTCGACATGGCAAATTTGGACAATGAAGTGTGGGAAAACTGACCAGTTAATAACAAGAGTTTGTAAATAAAAATATAGTGAATGTATTTGTGTGCATTGTGGAATGTTAAGTAAATAATGTGTGTACGTAAGATGATTGTTGTAATAATAATATTGAAATATTTGGAAGTTCAATAAATATTAGAATGAATTGTGAAAATAGTAATTGACTGATGGTAATTGTTTCGATGACTATATAATTTATATTTTTGGTAATCAATTTAATTAAAACAATTTGATACATGTTAAATATTTTGATTGATTATTTAAAGGTTATATAATTGAATTTTTGTTTGAAGTCAAATGGTTTTATGAGATGAATTTTGTAATTAAAGGCATTGTTGGATGTAAACTAATTTTTGTGTTAAATGTTACAGAGATGAGGTGGAAGGTATTGTAATATGGTGATTAGGTTTTGTATATATCATGTTAACTAAACTGTAAGTATAAAAAATTTTATAATCAGGTATAACAAAAATGTTTACAGGTAACTATGATTTTAATTCAGTAGCAAGATGTTTATTTGAAATAATTGTGTCCAATAAAAATGATAATTAAATCGTCTGGCAGGCGGTTAATATGAATGATCAGAATCAGAGAAATGGGAAACAAAGAGGTGAGAGATAATGATAAATAAATATATATATATATATGTCATGTAATTGGTTCCATTTTTAAATGTGTTTTAATTGTGTTAGGGAGATCAGCTGATCAGCTATAACATGTCACGGGTAAAATGGTTTGTAAATGTTATAAGTAATTAATGTTCAAGGTAATGTTTTAATGTATTACAGATGTTTTAAAATAATGGGAAAAATAATGTGCTAAAATGAGAAATAAAGTAACAATTTATGCAAGTTAACAAGAATAGTTTTTGGGTGATAAATATTTTATGGGACACATAGATCTGTCCAAGCTGAAGTTAGAGTTGAAGTAGTAAAGATCGAAATATTGTTTTGAAGATAATGTGATGTTGTTTTGGAGTAATGTAATGTTATAGAGTTTTGTGAAGTATTGATGTTGACCCAGTAGTTACGGAGAATAATTGTAGAGTTTTGAATGATATGTTGTTTATAATTGATGCTGTTATTTTATTGTAGTTGTAGTAAGGTAATGAGATTGAGATTTTGGGGATGGCAATTTTGTAGTAAGGGGTAGTGTAATGTAGGAGTTCGCAACTTAATGATATGTTGGGACGGGATAGGGATAGATTTTAGTGAGGAGGGGCCGCCTTAGGTAGAATCCAGGGGCCAAATAAGGGAATTGAGTTTTTTGGGGGTGGGAAACACGTATCCTATGTACAAAGGGTTAGAGAGTATTTTTTTTATATGTAGAGAGAAGGTGGCGATTTGAGTTTAATGGTAAGTTGGGTTTAGAGTGTTTTGGGAGATGTTTTAATAGAGTCGGTGTCATGGTAGTTGAAGTTGTTAGTTAGAGTCAAAGGGAGAAAGATTGTATATGTATGCAGATTAAGTAATACAGTCAATGGGAATCAATAATTTACATCACCCACAGTAGTGTAGAATAAGATTGTTAAGCAAAAAGAGAGATTTATAATAAAGATATAATTTTTCATTTTTTGAAACCAGTGACAGAATTTTGATAGAATTTGGAAATGTAAAGATGTAAGGTGTTTATTTTAAATAATTTGAATGTCAACTTGTTTATTATTTATATTAATATTGTGTTTGTTTTAAATTTTTTATTTTATTATGTTTTGTGTTTCTAGTTAGATTATTACAGATGTTAAAGGTAATTGTAGATAGAAAGTATACATAACATATGTAGGTCAAGGGTCTTGGACTTGACCTAGTTTCGATCAGCTGATGAGGTCACACACATACTAAGCTTGTATAATAGGAAGTCAATTTAATTTGTTTATTTAATCAATTTAAACCAATTTTCAAATCATGTCTAAATATGAAGGAAACATTTAAATAAATTAAAATTTTTTTTTAATTTTAAAATTTTTGGAAATTTTAATTTTTTGAAAAAAAAATCTGGATTTTTCGCCTGCCAGCGAATGAATATTTTAGGTAATGATTATTTTATTATGTGTGTACTTAACATGTTTGTTTTTATTGATTGATTGTATGGCATTGTACTGTTAGATTATAAGTGATTACATGTTAGATTAAGGATGTGTTTAGATTAGGAGAAAGGTTTAAATTAATGCATTTTAAGTAGAAAACAGAAAACCAGGAAGAGAATTTTTTGAGTATATTATTTTGAATTTTGAATTTTTTTGAATTTTTCATAAATTTTAAAAGAATTTTTTAATTTTACAATGTGTTATGTCAACATGTAATGTGAGTGTGCGTGAGCCCAGTATCTGCTAAAGGCAGCCCAGCTTGCATAAAAGGGGAAACATATCGGTGGAGGATCTGGCATAATTTAAGCCAGTGATGGAGGATTTTGGGGGGTAGCATGTTAGAAGGTAAGGTGCGCTGTGGTACGAGTCTGTTCGATTTCTCAGTGTTGGGATCTCTTACGGAGAAGTCCAGTGATCTCGTTCAGATGAGTCCATAGTCGCTGAACCAGGGGGGTCGTGTACCCATGCGGATTAAGAACAAGGGGGTTGTTGGCACCAGTTCCTCACCGGTCCTCTTCGGGGTTTATCGATGAGATTTCTTCTGTTGTGAACAGCAGAATTCTCATCGAGGGGGTATTGTAGCGTGTCAATTTTGGGTCATTTTATTTTTCTTTCAGGATGGGGTATTTACATTTTTATTTATTTCGTTTTTGTGTGGGATTTATAAAATTATTGTGCAACGTTATTTCATTACAAGAGAACTCATGGTAAGCTGAACAGTTTGGGACCAAGGCAAGATGTAGTAGTGTTGGGAAATCAGTAAGCAAAGAATGTACCACCCAAGTTTTTCCAAGAACTATGCGAGAGTGTGGCAGTGCGCACCTATGCGTCCACCAAGCATGGGCGCCGACCCACGCGTTGGTGAAACTCAAAATGGCTAAAAGCAAGAAACTCTACGAGCACATGGTCGTGGAACAGCAGGAAATAATGTCTTAAGTCCGGCCCCTTTTATGACGTCAGCCAATGCCTAGCTGAGATCATATGCTGTATTAGCTCCAAAAAACTACATGTAGAGCATGGGACGCAGTTACGGCGACGAAGTTCAAGGCGGTGATTTCCGCACAAAGTCTGAGGTCATCTCAGCAGTACCTGTTACGTTATCATTCCCAGTATACATTAAGCAGAGACGCCATACAGTGCACGAGAAACCAAGTACAGCTACAGACGCTTATATTTTGTTTTCGGGCCCGGTTGGTCTAATTTTCACAAATGTAGTTAATTCGATAAGACCGACCGGGACCCAAGAAAGTCATTAACTCATCACAGTTAGAAATTTGTGACAGTGGAAAAGTGAAAACAAATTACGTACATGTGAATCGGGGACAAAACACGTGTTCGGCCGGCAACGCGGTAGTGGACGGTTATATCGTGACAATAAAGGAATGTGTAAAATTTAATAAAAACAAGGGGTAAAGTATTAACTTGTGTGAAAGCGTGTGTGAGCAGATTGGGCTGTCTTGAATAATATTTAAATCTATACCCGAAATCTATAATCTATAAATGTATATGTGAAAATTTGCTTTTTTATGTCCTTGTTTTACTTAATTAAAATTAGTTAATTTACTTCAAAACCATGTGTTAGACTAAGTTATTTCGTTATTACCACGTCCTCATTTCTGTGTTGAAAAATTCGTCTAACGGATCGGAATCTTTCTGAATTATTAATTGGGTGGGGTCAGATTGCTAAATTGTCCGTTTCATTAAGGTAAAGTGTAAAGGTCTCCATATCTGTCCTTCAAAGATATAGGTGGCGACTCTGGGCTTCTGATAAAATTTCTGCAGCAGGTAAGTCCTGGTAGTGAACCTTATTTATTTTATATTTTGGTATATTTTTTAACGTCACAATGGCTCTCGCTGCCAGGATTTTCGTTGAATTGTAATTTTATACGAGATAGACCTATTTTAATACACAGAAAATAGGATGGGGTAATGACGAAAGTATAAAAATTGTATCGCACATATTTACGTAGGTTAGGTTTGTGTTGTGAGTATATATATAAAGTGTTGTAGAAAGAAACGGTAAACATGTCCCTAATACAAGATAATGATATGTTGAGTATTATACTTAATCAATTAGAAAAAATGAATGATAGATTATTAGAAAAAATGAATGATAAATTTGATAGTCGTTTTGACAGTAATGACATAAAATTAGATAGACAAAGTAGCGATTTTAATGCAAAGTTTGAAGTTCAGAACCGAAAATTCGATGAACAAAAGAATAGTTTTGAGGAGTTAAAAAATCAGAATAATGAGTTGAAAAATGAGATTCAAGAATTAAATAAATGTTTAGAAAGTACTAATGAAACAATGAGAACCAGCTTGAATAAGTTAGAACAGAGTGTTGAGCGAATGGGAGTACATGTGATGAGTACAGAGAAAAATAAAACAAATGAAAATTGTAGTGACAAATGTAAGAATATGATACCAGATAAAGAGTTAACTAATAATAACAATAATGTCGAACATAACGAATGTAATATTGAGAATAATAATGTGTTTGAAGAATTGGTATCAGAAAGTGATACGGTGAAACTAAATAATGAAAGTACTGATGAGTTTGTGGAATGTGATTATGAGATGTTAAGGTGTGTTAGTGAGTTAGAGAGAGAGAGGAAAAATAATGTTGTAGTAGAGTGGGGACAGAGGGGAAATTTTCCCTTTATTATTTATGATGTTTATGATGATGTTTTAATGTGGTCACAAGTGTTGTTGTTGGGCAAGAGTCCCGTATTGATAGATGAATTGAGGGGTTTATTTTTGTTGTGTAATGATGTACCCTCTGTCGGTGATAATAATGTTGAAAGTGTGATTTGGTATGGTGATGAAAGAGATTTAAACAGAGAATTGTGCAGGGAGAAAGTAACCGAATTGTATTTTTCAAATAGAAAGTATGATGAATGGAAGGACAGTTTAATAGTATATTTGAGTAACAATGATTATAAGGATTTGACTAAAGTAATTGACCCGATCACGAATGTATTTACCAACGGAGACTTAACAAAATTACCTAATGTAGACTGGTGTATTGAGTATTTTGGTATGATGAATGGGTTTAGTTTGTATGGTTACGACACACAAAACAGTCATTTGTGTGGTGATAAAATTGAACAATGTTATGTAGAACCAAGGTTAATTTGGGACGATGGAGGTTAAACTATTAAAACAATAAAAGACAGTATAAACATTGTGTTTAATGGTTTTCGACATGGCAAATTTGGACAATGAAGTGTGGGAAAACTGACCAGTTAATAACAAGAGTTTGTAAATAAAAATATAGTGAATGTATTTGTGTGCATTGTGGAATGTTAAGTAAATAATGTGTGTACGTAAGATGATTGTTGTAATAATAATATTGAAATATTTGGAAGTTCAATAAATATTAGAATGAATTGTGAAAATAGTAATTGACTGATGGTAATTGTTTCGATGACTATATAATTTATATTTTTGGTAATCAATTTAATTAAAACAATTTGATACATGTTAAATATTTTGATTGATTATTTAAAGGTTATATAATTGAATTTTTGTTTGAAGTCAAATGGTTTTATGAGATGAATTTTGTAATTAAAGGCATTGTTGGATGTAAACTAATTTTTGTGTTAAATGTTACAGAGATGAGGTGGAAGGTATTGTAATATGGTGATTAGGTTTTGTATATATCATGTTAACTAAACTGTAAGTATAAAAAATTTTATAATCAGGTATAACAAAAATGTTTACAGGTAACTATGATTTTAATTCAGTAGCAAGATGTTTATTTGAAATAATTGTGTCCAATAAAAATGATAATTAAATCGTCTGGCAGGCGGTTAATATGAATGATCAGAATCAGAGAAATGGGAAACAAAGAGGTGAGAGATAATGATAAATAAATATATATATATATATGTCATGTAATTGGTTCCATTTTTAAATGTGTTTTAATTGTGTTAGGGAGATCAGCTGATCAGCTATAACATGTCACGGGTAAAATGGTTTGTAAATGTTATAAGTAATTAATGTTCAAGGTAATGTTTTAATGTATTACAGATGTTTTAAAATAATGGGAAAAATAATGTGCTAAAATGAGAAATAAAGTAACAATTTATGCAAGTTAACAAGAATAGTTTTTGGGTGATAAATATTTTATGGGACACATAGATCTGTCCAAGCTGAAGTTAGAGTTGAAGTAGTAAAGATCGAAATATTGTTTTGAAGATAATGTGATGTTGTTTTGGAGTAATGTAATGTTATAGAGTTTTGTGAAGTATTGATGTTGACCCAGTAGTTACGGAGAATAATTGTAGAGTTTTGAATGATATGTTGTTTATAATTGATGCTGTTATTTTATTGTAGTTGTAGTAAGGTAATGAGATTGAGATTTTGGGGATGGCAATTTTGTAGTAAGGGGTAGTGTAATGTAGGAGTTCGCAACTTAATGATATGTTGGGACGGGATAGGGATAGATTTTAGTGAGGAGGGGCCGCCTTAGGTAGAATCCAGGGGCCAAATAAGGGAATTGAGTTTTTTGGGGGTGGGAAACACGTATCCTATGTACAAAGGGTTAGAGAGTATTTTTTTTATATGTAGAGAGAAGGTGGCGATTTGAGTTTAATGGTAAGTTGGGTTTAGAGTGTTTTGGGAGATGTTTTAATAGAGTCGGTGTCATGGTAGTTGAAGTTGTTAGTTAGAGTCAAAGGGAGAAAGATTGTATATGTATGCAGATTAAGTAATACAGTCAATGGGAATCAATAATTTACATCACCCACAGTAGTGTAGAATAAGATTGTTAAGCAAAAACAGAGATTTATAATAAAGATATAATTTTTCATTTTTTGAAACCAGTGACAGAATTTTGATAGAATTTGGAAATGTAAAGATGTAAGGTGTTTATTTTAAATAATTTGAATGTCAACTTGTTTATTATTTATATTAATATTGTGTTTGTTTTAAATTTTTTATTTTATTATGTTTTGTGTTTCTAGTTAGATTATTACAGATGTTAAAGGTAATTGTAGATAGAAAGTATACATAACATATGTAGGTCAAGGGTCTTGGACTTGACCTAGTTTCGATCAGCTGATGAGGTCACACACATACTAAGCTTGTATAATAGGAAGTCAATTTAATTTGTTTATTTAATCAATTTAAACCAATTTTCAAATCATGTCTAAATATGAAGGAAACATTTAAATAAATTAAAATTTTTTTTTAATTTTAAAATTTTTGGAAATTTTAATTTTTTGAAAAAAAAATCTGGATTTTTCGCCTGCCAGCGAATGAATATTTTAGGTAATGATTATTTTATTATGTGTGTACTTAACATGTTTGTTTTTATTGATTGATTGTATGGCATTGTACTGTTAGATTATAAGTGATTACATGTTAGATTAAGGATGTGTTTAGATTAGGAGAAAGGTTTAAATTAATGCATTTTAAGTAGAAAACAGAAAACCAGGAAGAGAATTTTTTGAGTATATTATTTTGAATTTTGAATTTTTTTGAATTTTTCATAAATTTTAAAAGAATTTTTTAATTTTACAATGTGTTATGTCAACATGTAATGTGAGTGTGCGTGAGCCCAGTATCTGCTAAAGGCAGCCCAGCTTGCATAAAAGGGGAAACATATCGGTGGAGGATCTGGCATAATTTAAGCCAGTGATGGAGGATTTTGGGGGGTAGCATGTTAGAAGGTAAGGTGCGCTGTGGTACGAGTCTGTTCGATTTCTCAGTGTTGGGATCTCTTACGGAGAAGTCCAGTGATCTCGTTCAGATGAGTCCATAGTCGCTGAACCAGGGGGGTCGTGTACCCATGCGGATTAAGAACAAGGGGGTTGTTGGCACCAGTTCCTCACCGGTCCTCTTCGGGGTTTATCGATGAGATTTCTTCTGTTGTGAACAGCAGAATTCTCATCGAGGGGGTATTGTAGCGTGTCAATTTTGGGTCATTTTATTTTTCTTTCAGGATGGGGTATTTACATTTTTATTTATTTCGTTTTTGTGTGGGATTTATAAAATTATTGTGCAACGTTATTTCATTACAAGAGAACTCATGGTAAGCTGAACAGTTTGGGACCAAGGCAAGATGTAGTAGTGTTGGGAAATCAGTAAGCAAAGAATGTACCACCCAAGTTTTTCCAAGAACTATGCGAGAGTGTGGCAGTGCGCACCTATGCGTCCACCAAGCATGGGCGCCGACCCACGCGTTGGTGAAACTCAAAATGGCTAAAAGCAAGAAACTCTACGAGCACATGGTCGTGGAACAGCAGGAAATAATGTCTTAAGTCCGGCCCCTTTTATGACGTCAGCCAATGCCTAGCTGAGATCATATGCTGTATTAGCTCCAAAAAACTACATGTAGAGCATGGGACGCAGTTACGGCGACGAAGTTCAAGGCGGTGATTTCCGCACAAAGTCTGAGGTCATCTCAGCAGTACCTGTTACGTTATCATTCCCAGTATACATTAAGCAGAGACGCCATACAGTGCACGAGAAACCAAGTACAGCTACAGACGCTTATATTTTGTTTTCGGGCCCGGTTGGTCTAATTTTCACAAATGTAGTTAATTCGATAAGACCGACCGGGACCCAAGAAAGTCATTAACTCATCACAGTTAGAAATTTGTGACAGTGGAAAAGTGAAAACAAATTACGTACATGTGAATCGGGGACAAAACACGTGTTCGGCCGGCAACGCGGTAGTGGACGGTTATATCGTGACAATAAAGGAATGTGTAAAATTTAATAAAAACAAGGGGTAAAGTATTAACTTGTGTGAAAGCGTGTGTGAGCAGATTGGGCTGTCTTGAATAATATTTAAATCTATACCCGAAATCTATAATCTATAAATGTATATGTGAAAATTTGCTTTTTTATGTCCTTGTTTTACTTAATTAAAATTAGTTAATTTACTTCAAAACCATGTGTTAGACTAAGTTATTTCGTTATTACCACGTCCTCATTTCTGTGTTGAAAAATTCGTCTAACGGATCGGAATCTTTCTGAATTATTAATTGGGTGGGGTCAGATTGCTAAATTGTCCGTTTCATTAAGGTAAAGTGTAAAGGTCTCCATATCTGTCCTTCAAAGATATAGGTGGCGACTCTGGGCTTCTGATAAAATTTCTGCAGCAGGTAAGTCCTGGTAGTGAACCTTATTTATTTTATATTTTGGTATATTTTTAACGTCACAATGGCTCTCGCTGCCAGGATTTTCGTTGAATTGTAATTTTATACGAGATAGACCTATTTTAATACACAGAAAATAGGATGGGGTAATGACGAAAGTATAAAAATTGTATCGCACATATTTACGTAGGTTAGGTTTGTGTTGTGAGTATATATATAAAGTGTTGTAGAAAGAAACGGTAAACATGTCCCTAATACAAGATAATGATATGTTGAGTATTATACTTAATCAATTAGAAAAAATGAATAATAGATTATTAGAAAAAATGAATGATAAATTTGATAGTCGTTTTGACAGTAATGACATAAAATTAGATAGACAAAGTAGCGATTTTAATGCAAAGTTTGAAGTTCAGAACCGAAAATTCGATGAACAAAAGAATAGTTTTGAGGAGTTAAAAAATCAGAATAATGAGTTGAAAAATGAGATTCAAGAATTAAATAAATGTTTAGAAAGTACTAATGAAACAATGAGAACCAGCTTGAATAAGTTAGAACAGAGTGTTGAGCGAATGGGAGTACATGTGATGAGTACAGAGAAAAATAAAACAAATGAAAATTGTAGTGACAAATGTAAGAATATGATACCAGATAAAGAGTTAACTAATAATAACAATAATGTCGAACATAACGAATGTAATATTGAGAATAATAATGTGTTTGAAGAATTGGTATCAGAAAGTGATACGGTGAAACTAAATAATGAAAGTACTGATGAGTTTGTGGAATGTGATTATGAGATGTTAAGGTGTGTTAGTGAGTTAGAGAGAGAGAGGAAAAATAATGTTGTAGTAGAGTGGAGACAGAGGGGAAATTTTCCCTTTATTATTTATGATGTTTATGATGATGTTTTAATGTGGTCACAAGTGTTGTTGTTGGGCAAGAGTCCCGTATTGATAGATGAATTGAGGGGTTTATTTTTGTTGTGTAATGATGTACCCTCTGTCGGTGATAATAATGTTGAAAGTGTGATTTGGTATGGTGATGAAAGAGATTTAAACAGAGAATTGTGCAGGGAGAAAGTAACCGAATTGTATTTTTCAAATAGAAAGTATGATGAATGGAAGGACAGTTTAATAGTATATTTGAGTAACAATGATTATAAGGATTTGACTAAAGTAATTGACCCGATCACGAATGTATTTACCAACGGAGACTTAACAAAATTACCTAATGTAGACTGGTGTATTGAGTATTTTGGTATGATGAATGGGTTTAGTTTGTATGGTTACGACACACAAAACAGTCATTTGTGTGGTGATAAAATTGAACAATGTTATGTAGAACCAAGGTTAATTTGGGACGATGGAGGTTAAACTATTAAAACAATAAAAGACAGTATAAACATTGTGTTTAATGGTTTTCGACATGGCAAATTTGGACAATGAAGTGTGGGAAAACTGACCAGTTAATAACAAGAGTTTGTAAATAAAAATATAGTGAATGTATTTGTGTGCATTGTGGAATGTTAAGTAAATAATGTGTGTACGTAAGATGATTGTTGTAATAATAATATTGAAATATTTGGAAGTTCAATAAATATTAGAATGAATTGTGAAAATAGTAATTGACTGATGGTAATTGTTTCGATGACTATATAATTTATATTTTTGGTAATCAATTTAATTAAAACAATTTGATACATGTTAAATATTTTGATTGATTATTTAAAGGTTATATAATTGAATTTTTGTTTGAAGTCAAATGGTTTTATGAGATGAATTTTGTAATTAAAGGCATTGTTGGATGTAAACTAATTTTTGTGTTAAATGTTACAGAGATGAGGTGGAAGGTATTGTAATATGGTGATTAGGTTTTGTATATATCATGTTAACTAAACTGTAAGTATAAAAAATTTTATAATCAGGTATAACAAAAATGTTTACAGGTAACTATGATTTTAATTCAGTAGCAAGATGTTTATTTGAAATAATTGTGTCCAATAAAAATGATAATTAAATCGTCTGGCAGGCGGTTAATATGAATGATCAGAATCAGAGAAATGGGAAACAAAGAGGTGAGAGATAATGATAAATAAATATATATATATATATGTCATGTAATTGGTTCCATTTTTAAATGTGTTTTAATTGTGTTAGGGAGATCAGCTGATCAGCTATAACATGTCACGGGTAAAATGGTTTGTAAATGTTATAAGTAATTAATGTTCAAGGTAATGTTTTAATGTATTACAGATGTTTTAAAATAATGGGAAAAATAATGTGCTAAAATGAGAAATAAAGTAACAATTTATGCAAGTTAACAAGAATAGTTTTTGGGTGATAAATATTTTATGGGACACATAGATCTGTCCAAGCTGAAGTTAGAGTTGAAGTAGTAAAGATCGAAATATTGTTTTGAAGATAATGTGATGTTGTTTTGGAGTAATGTAATGTTATAGAGTTTTGTGAAGTATTGATGTTGACCCAGTAGTTACGGAGAATAATTGTAGAGTTTTGAATGATATGTTGTTTATAATTGATGCTGTTATTTTATTGTAGTTGTAGTAAGGTAATGAGATTGAGATTTTGGGGATGGCAATTTTGTAGTAAGGGGTAGTGTAATGTAGGAGTTCGCAACTTAATGATATGTTGGGACGGGATAGGGATAGATTTTAGTGAGGAGGGGCCGCCTTAGGTAGAATCCAGGGGCCAAATAAGGGAATTGAGTTTTTTGGGGGTGGGAAACACGTATCCTATGTACAAAGGGTTAGAGAGTATTTTTTTTATATGTAGAGAGAAGGTGGCGATTTGAGTTTAATGGTAAGTTGGGTTTAGAGTGTTTTGGGAGATGTTTTAATAGAGTCGGTGTCATGGTAGTTGAAGTTGTTAGTTAGAGTCAAAGGGAGAAAGATTGTATATGTATGCAGATTAAGTAATACAGTCAATGGGAATCAATAATTTACATCACCCACAGTAGTGTAGAATAAGATTGTTAAGCAAAAAGAGAGATTTATAATAAAGATATAATTTTTCATTTTTTGAAACCAGTGACAGAATTTTGATAGAATTTGGAAATGTAAAGATGTAAGGTGTTTATTTTAAATAATTTGAATGTCAACTTGTTTATTATTTATATTAATATTGTGTTTGTTTTAAATTTTTTATTTTATTATGTTTTGTGTTTCTAGTTAGATTATTACAGATGTTAAAGGTAATTGTAGATAGAAAGTATACATAACATATGTAGGTCAAGGGTCTTGGACTTGACCTAGTTTCGATCAGCTGATGAGGTCACACACATACTAAGCTTGTATAATAGGAAGTCAATTTAATTTGTTTATTTAATCAATTTAAACCAATTTTCAAATCATGTCTAAATATGAAGGAAACATTTAAATAAATTAAAATTTTTTTTTAATTTTAAAATTTTTGGAAATTTTAATTTTTTGAAAAAAAAAATCTGGATTTTTCGCCTGCCAGCGAATGAATATTTTAGGTAATGATTATTTTATTATGTGTGTACTTAACATGTTTGTTTTTATTGATTGATTGTATGGCATTGTACTGTTAGATTATAAGTGATTACATGTTAGATTAAGGATGTGTTTAGATTAGGAGAAAGGTTTAAATTAATGCATTTTAAGTAGAAAACAGAAAACCAGGAAGAGAATTTTTTGAGTATATTATTTTGAATTTTGAATTTTTTTGAATTTTTCATAAATTTTAAAAGAATTTTTTAATTTTACAATGTGTTATGTCAACATGTAATGTGAGTGTGCGTGAGCCCAGTATCTGCTAAAGGCAGCCCAGCTTGCATAAAAGGGGAAACATATCGGTGGAGGATCTGGCATAATTTAAGCCAGTGATGGAGGATTTTGGGGGGTAGCATGTTAGAAGGTAAGGTGCGCTGTGGTACGAGTCTGTTCGATTTCTCAGTGTTGGGATCTCTTACGGAGAAGTCCAGTGATCTCGTTCAGATGAGTCCATAGTCGCTGAACCAGGGGGGTCGTGTACCCATGCGGATTAAGAACAAGGGGGTTGTTGGCACCAGTTCCTCACCGGTCCTCTTCGGGGTTTATCGATGAGATTTCTTCTGTTGTGAACAGCAGAATTCTCATCGAGGGGGTATTGTAGCGTGTCAATTTTGGGTCATTTTATTTTTCTTTCAGGATGGGGTATTTACATTTTTATTTATTTCGTTTTTGTGTGGGATTTATAAAATTATTGTGCAACGTTATTTCATTACAAGAGAACTCATGGTAAGCTGAACAGTTTGGGACCAAGGCAAGATGTAGTAGTGTTGGGAAATCAGTAAGCAAAGAATGTACCACCCAAGTTTTTCCAAGAACTATGCGAGAGTGTGGCAGTGCGCACCTATGCGTCCACCAAGCATGGGCGCCGACCCACGCGTTGGTGAAACTCAAAATGGCTAAAAGCAAGAAACTCTACGAGCACATGGTCGTGGAACAGCAGGAAATAATGTCTTAAGTCCGGCCCCTTTTATGACGTCAGCCAATGCCTAGCTGAGATCATATGCTGTATTAGCTCCAAAAAACTACATGTAGAGCATGGGACGCAGTTACGGCGACGAAGTTCAAGGCGGTGATTTCCGCACAAAGTCTGAGGTCATCTCAGCAGTACCTGTTACGTTATCATTCCCAGTATACATTAAGCAGAGACGCCATACAGTGCACGAGAAACCAAGTACAGCTACAGACGCTTATATTTTGTTTTCGGGCCCGGTTGGTCTAATTTTCACAAATGTAGTTAATTCGATAAGACCGACCGGGACCCAAGAAAGTCATTAACTCATCACAGTTAGAAATTTGTGACAGTGGAAAAGTGAAAACAAATTACGTACATGTGAATCGGGGACAAAACACGTGTTCGGCCGGCAACGCGGTAGTGGACGGTTATATCGTGACAATAAAGGAATGTGTAAAATTTAATAAAAACAAGGGGTAAAGTATTAACTTGTGTGAAAGCGTGTGTGAGCAGATTGGGCTGTCTTGAATAATATTTAAATCTATACCCGAAATCTATAATCTATAAATGTATATGTGAAAATTTGCTTTTTTATGTCCTTGTTTTACTTAATTAAAATTAGTTAATTTACTTCAAAACCATGTGTTAGACTAAGTTATTTCGTTATTACCACGTCCTCATTTCTGTGTTGAAAAATTCGTCTAACGGATCGGAATCTTTCTGAATTATTAATTGGGTGGGGTCAGATTGCTAAATTGTCCGTTTCATTAAGGTAAAGTGTAAAGGTCTCCATATCTGTCCTTCAAAGATATAGGTGGCGACTCTGGGCTTCTGATAAAATTTCTGCAGCAGGTAAGTCCTGGTAGTGAACCTTATTTATTTTATATTTTGGTATATTTTTAACGTCACAATGGCTCTCGCTGCCAGGATTTTCGTTGAATTGTAATTTTATACGAGATAGACCTATTTTAATACACAGAAAATAGGATGGGGTAATGACGAAAGTATAAAAATTGTATCGCACATATTTACGTAGGTTAGGTTTGTGTTGTGAGTATATATATAAAGTGTTGTAGAAAGAAACGGTAAACATGTCCCTAATACAAGATAATGATATGTTGAGTATTATACTTAATCAATTAGAAAAAATGAATAATAGATTATTAGAAAAAATGAATGATAAATTTGATAGTCGTTTTGACAGTAATGACATAAAATTAGATAGACAAAGTAGCGATTTTAATGCAAAGTTTGAAGTTCAGAACCGAAAATTCGATGAACAAAAGAATAGTTTTGAGGAGTTAAAAAATCAGAATAATGAGTTGAAAAATGAGATTCAAGAATTAAATAAATGTTTAGAAAGTACTAATGAAACAATGAGAACCAGCTTGAATAAGTTAGAACAGAGTGTTGAGCGAATGGGAGTACATGTGATGAGTACAGAGAAAAATAAAACAAATGAAAATTGTAGTGACAAATGTAAGAATATGATACCAGATAAAGAGTTAACTAATAATAACAATAATGTCGAACATAACGAATGTAATATTGAGAATAATAATGTGTTTGAAGAATTGGTATCAGAAAGTGATACGGTGAAACTAAATAATGAAAGTACTGATGAGTTTGTGGAATGTGATTATGAGATGTTAAGGTGTGTTAGTGAGTTAGAGAGAGAGAGGAAAAATAATGTTGTAGTAGAGTGGGGACAGAGGGGAAATTTTCCCTTTATTATTTATGATGTTTATGATGATGTTTTAATGTGGTCACAAGTGTTGTTGTTGGGCAAGAGTCCCGTATTGATAGATGAATTGAGGGGTTTATTTTTGTTGTGTAATGATGTACCCTCTGTCGGTGATAATAATGTTGAAAGTGTGATTTGGTATGGTGATGAAAGAGATTTAAACAGAGAATTGTGCAGGGAGAAAGTAACCGAATTGTATTTTTCAAATAGAAAGTATGATGAATGGAAGGACAGTTTAATAGTATATTTGAGTAACAATGATTATAAGGATTTGACTAAAGTAATTGACCCGATCACGAATGTATTTACCAACGGAGACTTAACAAAATTACCTAATGTAGACTGGTGTATTGAGTATTTTGGTATGATGAATGGGTTTAGTTTGTATGGTTACGACACACAAAACAGTCATTTGTGTGGTGATAAAATTGAACAATGTTATGTAGAACCAAGGTTAATTTGGGACGATGGAGGTTAAACTATTAAAACAATAAAAGACAGTATAAACATTGTGTTTAATGGTTTTCGACATGGCAAATTTGGACAATGAAGTGTGGGAAAACTGACCAGTTAATAACAAGAGTTTGTAAATAAAAATATAGTGAATGTATTTGTGTGCATTGTGGAATGTTAAGTAAATAATGTGTGTACGTAAGATGATTGTTGTAATAATAATATTGAAATATTTGGAAGTTCAATAAATATTAGAATGAATTGTGAAAATAGTAATTGACTGATGGTAATTGTTTCGATGACTATATAATTTATATTTTTGGTAATCAATTTAATTAAAACAATTTGATACATGTTAAATATTTTGATTGATTATTTAAAGGTTATATAATTGAATTTTTGTTTGAAGTCAAATGGTTTTATGAGATGAATTTTGTAATTAAAGGCATTGTTGGATGTAAACTAATTTTTGTGTTAAATGTTACAGAGATGAGGTGGAAGGTATTGTAATATGGTGATTAGGTTTTGTATATATCATGTTAACTAAACTGTAAGTATAAAAAATTTTATAATCAGGTATAACAAAAATGTTTACAGGTAACTATGATTTTAATTCAGTAGCAAGATGTTTATTTGAAATAATTGTGTCCAATAAAAATGATAATTAAATCGTCTGGCAGGCGGTTAATATGAATGATCAGAATCAGAGAAATGGGAAACAAAGAGGTGAGAGATAATGATAAATAAATATATATATATATGTCATGTAATTGGTTCCATTTTTAAATGTGTTTTAATTGTGTTAGGGAGATCAGCTGATCAGCTATAACATGTCACGGGTAAAATGGTTTGTAAATGTTATAAGTAATTAATGTTCAAGGTAATGTTTTAATGTATTACAGATGTTTTAAAATAATGGGAAAAATAATGTGCTAAAATGAGAAATAAAGTAACAATTTATGCAAGTTAACAAGAATAGTTTTTGGGTGATAAATATTTTATGGGACACATAGATCTGTCCAAGCTGAAGTTAGAGTTGAAGTAGTAAAGATCGAAATATTGTTTTGAAGATAATGTGATGTTGTTTTGGAGTAATGTAATGTTATAGAGTTTTGTGAAGTATTGATGTTGACCCAGTAGTTACGGAGAATAATTGTAGAGTTTTGAATGATATGTTGTTTATAATTGATGCTGTTATTTTATTGTAGTTGTAGTAAGGTAATGAGATTGAGATTTTGGGGATGGCAATTTTGTAGTAAGGGGTAGTGTAATGTAGGAGTTCGCAACTTAATGATATGTTGGGACGGGATAGGGATAGATTTTAGTGAGGAGGGGCCGCCTTAGGTAGAATCCAGGGGCCAAATAAGGGAATTGAGTTTTTTGGGGGTGGGAAACACGTATCCTATGTACAAAGGGTTAGAGAGTATTTTTTTTATATGTAGAGAGAAGGTGGCGATTTGAGTTTAATGGTAAGTTGGGTTTAGAGTGTTTTGGGAGATGTTTTAATAGAGTCGGTGTCATGGTAGTTGAAGTTGTTAGTTACAGTCAAAGGGAGAAAGATTGTATATGTATGCAGATTAAGTAATACAGTCAATGGGAATCAATAATTTACATCACCCACAGTAGTGTAGAATAAGATTGTTAAGCAAAAAGAGAGATTTATAATAAAGATATAATTTTTCATTTTTTGAAACCAGTGACAGAATTTTGATAGAATTTGGAAATGTAAAGATGTAAGGTGTTTATTTTAAATAATTTGAATGTCAACTTGTTTATTATTTATATTAATATTGTGTTTGTTTTAAATTTTTTATTTTATTATGTTTTGTGTTTCTAGTTAGATTATTACAGATGTTAAAGGTAATTGTAGATAGAAAGTATACATAACATATGTAGGTCAAGGGTCTTGGACTTGACCTAGTTTCGATCAGCTGATGAGGTCACACACATACTAAGCTTGTATAATAGGAAGTCAATTTAATTTGTTTATTTAATCAATTTAAACCAATTTTCAAATCATGTCTAAATATGAAGGAAACATTTAAATAAATTAAAATTTTTTTTTAATTTTAAAATTTTTGGAAATTTTAATTTTTTGAAAAAAAAAATCTGGATTTTTCGCCTGCCAGCGAATGAATATTTTAGGTAATGATTATTTTATTATGTGTGTACTTAACATGTTTGTTTTTATTGATTGATTGTATGGCATTGTACTGTTAGATTATAAGTGATTACATGTTAGATTAAGGATGTGTTTAGATTAGGAGAAAGGTTTAAATTAATGCATTTTAAGTAGAAAACAGAAAACCAGGAAGAGAATTTTTTGAGTATATTATTTTGAATTTTGAATTTTTTTGAATTTTTCATAAATTTTAAAAGAATTTTTTAATTTTACAATGTGTTATGTCAACATGTAATGTGAGTGTGCGTGAGCCCAGTATCTGCTAAAGGCAGCCCAGCTTGCATAAAAGGGGAAACATATCGGTGGAGGATCTGGCATAATTTAAGCCAGTGATGGAGGATTTTGGGGGGTAGCATGTTAGAAGGTAAGGTGTGCTGTGGTACGAGTCTGTTCGATTTCTCAGTGTTGGGATCTCTTACGGAGAAGTCCAGTGATCTCGTTCAGATGAGTCCATAGTCGCTGAACCAGGGGGGTCGTGTACCCATGCGGATTAAGAACAAGGGGGTTGTTGGCACCAGTTCCTCACCGGTCCTCTTCGGGGTTTATCGATGAGATTTCTTCTGTTGTGAACAGCAGAATTCTCATCGAGGGGGTATTGTAGCGTGTCAATTTTGGGTCATTTTATTTTTCTTTCAGGATGGGGTATTTACATTTTTATTTATTTCGTTTTTGTGTGGGATTTATAAAATTATTGTGCAACGTTATTTCATTACAAGAGAACTCATGGTAAGCTGAACAGTTTGGGACCAAGGCAAGATGTAGTAGTGTTGGGAAATCAGTAAGCAAAGAATGTACCACCCAAGTTTTTCCAAGAACTATGCGAGAGTGTGGCAGTGCGCACCTATGCGTCCACCAAGCATGGGCGCCGACCCACGCGTTGGTGAAACTCAAAATGGCTAAAAGCAAGAAACTCTACGAGCACATGGTCGTGGAACAGCAGGAAATAATGTCTTAAGTCCGGCCCCTTTTATGACGTCAGCCAATGCCTAGCTGAGATCATATGCTGTATTAGCTCCAAAAAACTACATGTAGAGCATGGGACGCAGTTACGGCGACGAAGTTCAAGGCGGTGATTTCCGCACAAAGTCTGAGGTCATCTCAGCAGTACCTGTTACGTTATCATTCCCAGTATACATTAAGCAGAGACGCCATACAGTGCACGAGAAACCAAGTACAGCTACAGACGCTTATATTTTGTTTTCGGGCCCGGTTGGTCTAATTTTCACAAATGTAGTTAATTCGATAAGACCGACCGGGACCCAAGAAAGTCATTAACTCATCACAGTTAGAAATTTGTGACAGTGGAAAAGTGAAAACAAATTACGTACATGTGAATCGGGGACAAAACACGTGTTCGGCCGGCAACGCGGTAGTGGACGGTTATATCGTGACAATAAAGGAATGTGTAAAATTTAATAAAAACAAGGGGTAAAGTATTAACTTGTGTGAAAGCGTGTGTGAGCAGATTGGGCTGTCTTGAATAATATTTAAATCTATACCCGAAATCTATAATCTATAAATGTATATGTGAAAATTTGCTTTTTTATGTCCTTGTTTTACTTAATTAAAATTAGTTAATTTACTTCAAAACCATGTGTTAGACTAAGTTATTTCGTTATTACCACGTCCTCATTTCTGTGTTGAAAAATTCGTCTAACGGATCGGAATCTTTCTGAATTATTAATTGGGTGGGGTCAGATTGCTAAATTGTCCGTTTCATTAAGGTAAAGTGTAAAGGTCTCCATATCTGTCCTTCAAAGATATAGGTGGCGACTCTGGGCTTCTGATAAAATTTCTGCAGCAGGTAAGTCCTGGTAGTGAACCTTATTTATTTTATATTTTGGTATATTTTTTAACGTCACAATGGCTCTCGCTGCCAGGATTTTCGTTGAATTGTAATTTTATACGAGATAGACCTATTTTAATACACAGAAAATAGGATGGGGTAATGACGAAAGTATAAAAATTGTATCGCACATATTTACGTAGGTTAGGTTTGTGTTGTGAGTATATATATAAAGTGTTGTAGAAAGAAACGGTAAACATGTCCCTAATACAAGATAATGATATGTTGAGTATTATACTTAATCAATTAGAAAAAATGAATAATAGATTATTAGAAAAAATGAATGATAAATTTGATAGTCGTTTTGACAGTAATGACATAAAATTAGATAGACAAAGTAGCGATTTTAATGCAAAGTTTGAAGTTCAGAACCGAAAATTCGATGAACAAAAGAATAGTTTTGAGGAGTTAAAAAATCAGAATAATGAGTTGAAAAATGAGATTCAAGAATTAAATAAATGTTTAGAAAGTACTAATGAAACAATGAGAACCAGCTTGAATAAGTTAGAACAGAGTGTTGAGCGAATGGGAGTACATGTGATGAGTACAGAGAAAAATAAAACAAATGAAAATTGTAGTGACAAATGTAAGAATATGATACCAGATAAAGAGTTAACTAATAATAACAATAATGTCGAACATAACGAATGTAATATTGAGAATAATAATGTGTTTGAAGAATTGGTATCAGAAAGTGATACGGTGAAACTAAATAATGAAAGTACTGATGAGTTTGTGGAATGTGATTATGAGATGTTAAGGTGTGTTAGTGAGTTAGAGAGAGAGAGGAAAAATAATGTTGTAGTAGAGTGGGGACAGAGGGGAAATTTTCCCTTTATTATTTATGATGTTTATGATAATGATTTAATGTGGTCACAAGTGTTGTTGTTGGGCAAGAGTCCCGTATTGATAGATGAATTGAGGGGTTTATTTTTGTTGTGTAATGATGTACCCTCTGTCGGTGATAATAATGTTGAAAGTGTGATTTGGTATGGTGATGAAAGAGATTTAAACAGAGAATTGTGCAGGGAGAAAGTAACCGAATTGTATTTTTCAAATAGAAAGTATGATGAATGGAAGGACAGTTTAATAGTATATTTGAGTAACAATGATTATAAGGATTTGACTAAAGTAATTGACCCGATCACGAATGTATTTACCAACGGAGACTTAACAAAATTACCTAATGTAGACTGGTGTATTGAGTATTTTGGTATGATGAATGGGTTTAGTTTGTATGGTTACGACACACAAAACAGTCATTTGTGTGGTGATAAAATTGAACAATGTTATGTAGAACCAAGGTTAATTTGGGACGATGGAGGTTAAACTATTAAAACAATAAAAGACAGTATAAACATTGTGTTTAATGGTTTTCGACATGGCAAATTTGGACAATGAAGTGTGGGAAAACTGACCAGTTAATAACAAGAGTTTGTAAATAAAAATATAGTGAATGTATTTGTGTGCATTGTGGAATGTTAAGTAAATAATGTGTGTACGTAAGATGATTGTTGTAATAATAATATTGAAATATTTGGAAGTTCAATAAATATTAGAATGAATTGTGAAAATAGTAATTGACTGATGGTAATTGTTTCGATGACTATATAATTTATATTTTTGGTAATCAATTTAATTAAAACAATTTGATACATGTTAAATATTTTGATTGATTATTTAAAGGTTATATAATTGAATTTTTGTTTGAAGTCAAATGGTTTTATGAGATGAATTTTGTAATTAAAGGCATTGTTGGATGTAAACTAATTTTTGTGTTAAATGTTACAGAGATGAGGTGGAAGGTATTGTAATATGGTGATTAGGTTTTGTATATATCATGTTAACTAAACTGTAAGTATAAAAAATTTTATAATCAGGTATAACAAAAATGTTTACAGGTAACTATGATTTTAATTCAGTAGCAAGATGTTTATTTGAAATAATTGTGTCCAATAAAAATGATAATTAAATCGTCTGGCAGGCGGTTAATATGAATGATCAGAATCAGAGAAATGGGAAACAAAGAGGTGAGAGATAATGATAAATAAATATATATATATATATGTCATGTAATTGGTTCCATTTTTAAATGTGTTTTAATTGTGTTAGGGAGATCAGCTGATCAGCTATAACATGTCACGGGTAAAATGGTTTGTAAATGTTATAAGTAATTAATGTTCAAGGTAATGTTTTAATGTATTACAGATGTTTTAAAATAATGGGAAAAATAATGTGCTAAAATGAGAAATAAAGTAACAATTTATGCAAGTTAACAAGAATAGTTTTTGGGTGATAAATATTTTATGGGACACATAGATCTGTCCAAGCTGAAGTTAGAGTTGAAGTAGTAAAGATCGAAATATTGTTTTGAAGATAATGTGATGTTGTTTTGGAGTAATGTAATGTTATAGAGTTTTGTGAAGTATTGATGTTGACCCAGTAGTTACGGAGAATAATTGTAGAGTTTTGAATGATATGTTGTTTATAATTGATGCTGTTATTTTATTGTAGTTGTAGTAAGGTAATGAGATTGAGATTTTGGGGATGGCAATTTTGTAGTAAGGGGTAGTGTAATGTAGGAGTTCGCAACTTAATGATATGTTGGGACGGGATAGGGATAGATTTTAGTGAGGAGGGGCCGCCTTAGGTAGAATCCAGGGGCCAAATAAGGGAATTGAGTTTTTTGGGGGTGGGAAACACGTATCCTATGTACAAAGGGTTAGAGAGTATTTTTTTTATATGTAGAGAGAAGGTGGCGATTTGAGTTTAATGGTAAGTTGGGTTTAGAGTGTTTTGGGAGATGTTTTAATAGAGTCGGTGTCATGGTAGTTGAAGTTGTTAGTTAGAGTCAAAGGGAGAAAGATTGTATATGTATGCAGATTAAGTAATACAGTCAATGGGAATCAATAACTTACATCACCCACAGTAGTGTAGAATAAGATTGTTAAGCAAAAAGAGAGATTTATAATAAAGATATAATTTTTCATTTTTTGAAACCAGTGACAGAATTTTGATAGAATTTGGAAATGTAAAGATGTAAGGTGTTTATTTTAAATAATTTGAATGTCAACTTGTTTATTATTTATATTAATATTGTGTTTGTTTTAAATTTTTTATTTTATTATGTTTTGTGTTTCTAGTTAGATTATTACAGATGTTAAAGGTAATTGTAGATAGAAAGTATACATAACATATGTAGGTCAAGGGTCTTGGACTTGACCTAGTTTCGATCAGCTGATGAGGTCACACACATACTAAGCTTGTATAATAGGAAGTCAATTTAATTTGTTTATTTAATCAATTTAAACCAATTTTCAAATCATGTCTAAATATGAAGGAAACATTTAAATAAATTAAAATTTTTTTTTAATTTTAAAATTTTTGGAAATTTTAATTTTTTGAAAAAAAAAATCTGGATTTTTCGCCTGCCAGCGAATGAATATTTTAGGTAATGATTATTTTATTATGTGTGTACTTAACATGTTTGTTTTTATTGATTGATTGTATGGCATTGTACTGTTAGATTATAAGTGATTACATGTTAGATTAAGGATGTGTTTAGATTAGGAGAAAGGTTTAAATTAATGCATTTTAAGTAGAAAACAGAAAACCAGGAAGAGAATTTTTTGAGTATATTATTTTGAATTTTGAATTTTTTTGAATTTTTCATAAATTTTAAAAGAATTTTTTAATTTTACAATGTGTTATGTCAACATGTAATGTGAGTGTGCGTGAGCCCAGTATCTGCTAAAGGCAGCCCAGCTTGCATAAAAGGGGAAACATATCGGTGGAGGATCTGGCATAATTTAAGCCAGTGATGGAGGATTTTGGGGGGTAGCATGTTAGAAGGTAAGGTGCGCTGCGGTACGAGTCTGTTCGATTTCTCAGTGTTGGGATCTCTTACGGAGAAGTCCAGTGATCTCGTTCAGATGAGTCCATAGTCGCTGAACCAGGGGGGTCGTGTACCCATGCGGATTAAGAACAAGGGGGTTGTTGGCACCAGTTCCTCACCGGTCCTCTTCGGGGTTTATCGATGAGATTTCTTCTGTTGTGAACAGCAGAATTCTCATCGAGGGGGTATTGTAGCGTGTCAATTTTGGGTCATTTTATTTTTCTTTCAGGATGGGGTATTTACATTTTTTTTTATTTCGTTTTTGTGTGGGATTTATAAAATTATTGTGCAACGTTATTTCATTACAAGAGAACTCATGGTAAGCTGAACAGTTTGGGACCAAGGCAAGATGTAGTAGTGTTGGGAAATCAGTAAGCAAAGAATGTACCACCCAAGTTTTTCCAAGAACTATGCGAGAGTGTGGCAGTGCGCACCTATGCGTCCACCAAGCATGGGCGCCGACCCACGCGTTGGTGAAACTCAAAATGGCTAAAAGCAAGAAACTCTACGAGCACATGGTCGTGGAACAGCAGGAAATAATGTCTTAAGTCCGGCCCCTTTTATGACGTCAGCCAATGCCTAGCTGAGATCATATGCTGTATTAGCTCCAAAAAACTACATGTAGAGCATGGGACGCAGTTACGGCGACGAAGATCAAGGCGGTGATTTCCGCACAAAGTCTGAGATCATCTCAGCAGTACCTGTTACGTTATCATTCCCAGTATACATTAAGCAGAGACGCCATACAGTGCACGAGAAACCAAGTACAGCTACAGACGCTTATATTTTGTTTTCGGGCCCGGTTGGTCTAATTTTCACAAATGTAGTTAATTCGATAAGACCGACCGGGACCCAAGAAAGTCATTAACTCATCACAGTTAGAAATTTGTGACAGTGGAAAAGTGAAAACAAATTACGTACATGTGAATCGGGGACAAAACACGTGTTCGGCCGGCAACGCGGTAGTGGACGGTTATATCGTGACAATAAAGGAATGTGTAAAATTTAATAAAAACAAGGGGTAAAGTATTAACTTGTGTGAAAGCGTGTGTGAGCAGATTGGGCTGTCTTGAATAATATTTAAATCTATACCCGAAATCTATAATCTATAAATGTATATGTGAAAATTTGCTTTTTTATGTCCTTGTTTTACTTAATTAAAATTAGTTAATTTACTTCAAAACCATGTGTTAGACTAAGTTATTTCGTTATTATCACGTCCTCATTTCTGTGTTGAAAAATTCGTCTAACGGATCGGAATCTTTCTGAATTATTAATTGGGTGGGGTCAGATTGCTAAATTGTCCGTTTCATTACGGTAAAGTGTAAAGGTCTCCATATCTGTCCTTCAAAGATATAGGTGGCGACTCTGGGCTTCTGATAAAATTTCTGCAGCAGGTAAGTCCTGGTAGTGAATCTTACTTATTTTATATTTTGGTATATTTTTTAACGTCACAATGGCTCTCGCTGCCAGGATTTTCGTTGAATTGTAATTTTATACGAGATAGACCTATTTTAATACACAGAAAATAGGATGGGGTAATGACGAAAGTATAAAAATTGTATCGCACATATTTACGTAGGTTAGGTTTGTGTTGTGAGTATATATATAAAGTGTTGTAGAAAGAAACAGTAAACATGTCCCTAATACAAGATAATGATATGTTGAGTATTATACTTAATCAATTAGAAAAAATGAATAATAGATTATTAGAAAAAATGAATGATAAATTTGATAGTCGTTTTGACAGTAATGACATAAAATTAGATAGACAAAGTAGCGATTTTAATGCAAAGTTTGAAGTTCAGAACCGAAAATTCGATGAACAAAAGAATAGTTTTGAGGAGTTAAAAAATCAGAATAATGAGTTGAAAAATGAGATTCAAGAATTAAATAAATGTTTAGAAAGTACTAATGAAACAATGAGAACCAGCTTGAATAAGTTAGAACAGAGTGTTGAGCGAATGGGAGTACATGTGATGAGTACAGAGAAAAATAAAACAAATGAAAATTGTAGTGACAAATGTAAGAATATGATACCAGATAAAGAGTTAACTAATAATAACAATAATGTCGAACATAACGAATGTAATATTGAGAATAATAATGTGTTTGAAGAATTGGTATCAGAAAGTGATACGGTGAAACTAAATAATGAAAGTACTGATGAGTTTGTGGAATGTGATTATGAGATGTTAAGGTGTGTTAGTGAGTTAGAGAGAGAGAGGAAAAATAATGTTGTAGTAGAGTGGGGACAGAGGGGAAATTTTCCCTTTATTATTTATGATGTTTATGATGATGATTTAATGTGGTCACAAGTGTTGTTGTTGGGCAAGAGTCCCGTATTGATAGATGAATTGAGGGGTTTATTTTTGTTGTGTAATGATGTACCCTCTGTCGGTGATAATAATGTTGAAAGTGTGATTTGGTATGGTGATGAAAGAGATTTAAACAGAGAATTGTGCAGGGAGAAAGTAACCGAATTGTATTTTTCAAATAGAAAGTATGATGAATGGAAGGACAGTTTAATAGTATATTTGAGTAACAATGATTATAAGGATTTGACTAAAGTAATTGACCCGATCACGAATGTATTTACCAACGGAGACTTAACAAAATTACCTAATGTAGACTGGTGTATTGAGTATTTTGGTATGATGAATGGGTTTAGTTTGTATGGTTACGACACACAAAACAGTCATTTGTGTGGTGATAAAATTGAACAATGTTATGTAGAACCAAGGTTAATTTGGGACGATGGAGGTTAAACTATTAAAACAATAAAAGACAGTATAAACATTGTGTTTAATGGTTTTCGACATGGCAAATTTGGACAATGAAGTGTGGGAAAACTGACCAGTTAATAACAAGAGTTTGTAAATAAAAATATAGTGAATGTATTTGTGTGCATTGTGGAATGTTAAGTAAATAATGTGTGTACGTAAGATGATTGTTGTAATAATAATATTGAAATATTTGGAAGTTCAATAAATATTAGAATGAATTGTGAAAATAGTAATTGACTGATGGTAATTGTTTCGATGACTATATAATTTATATTTTTGGTAATCAATTTAATTAAAACAATTTGATACATGTTAAATATTTTGATTGATTATTTAAAGGTTATATAATTGAATTTTTGTTTGAAGTCAAATGGTTTTATGAGATGAATTTTGTAATTAAAGGCATTGTTGGATGTAAACTAATTTTTGTGTTAAATGTTACAGAGATGAGGTGGAAGGTATTGTAATATGGTGATTAGGTTTTGTATATATCATGTTAACTAAACTGTAAGTATAAAAAATTTTATAATCAGGTATAACAAAAATGTTTACAGGTAACTATGATTTTAATTCAGTAGCAAGATGTTTATTTGAAATAATTGTGTCCAATAAAAATGATAATTAAATCGTCTGGCAGGCGGTTAATATGAATGATCAGAATCAGAGAAATGGGAAACAAAGAGGTGAGAGATAATGATAAATAAATATATATATATGTCATGTAATTGGTTCCATTTTTAAATGTGTTTTAATTGTGTTAGGGAGATCAGCTGATCAGCTATAACATGTCACGGGTAAAATGGTTTGTAAATGTTATAAGTAATTAATGTTCAAGGTAATGTTTTAATGTATTACAGATGTTTTAAAATAATGGGAAAAATAATGTGCTAAAATGAGAAATAAAGTAACAATTTATGCAAGTTAACAAGAATAGTTTTTGGGTGATAAATATTTTATGGGACACATAGATCTGTCCAAGCTGAAGTTAGAGTTGAAGTAGTAAAGATCGAAATATTGTTTTGAAGATAATGTGATGTTGTTTTGGAGTAATGTAATGTTATAGAGTTTTGTGAAGTATTGATGTTGACCCAGTAGTTACGGAGAATAATTGTAGAGTTTTGAATGATATGTTGTTTATAATTGATGCTGTTATTTTATTGTAGTTGTAGTAAGGTAATGAGATTGAGATTTTGGGGATGGCAATTTTGTAGTAAGGGGTAGTGTAATGTAGGAGTTCGCAACTTAATGATATGTTGGGACGGGATAGTGATAGATTTTAGTGAGGAGGGGCCGCCTTAGGTAGAATCCAGGGGCCAAATAAGGGAATTGAGTTTTTTGGGGGTGGGAAACACGTATCCTATGTACAAAGGGTTAGAGAGTATTTTTTTTATATGTAGAGAGAAGGTGGCGATTTGAGTTTAATGGTAAGTTGGGTTTAGAGTGTTTTGGGAGATGTTTTAATAGAGTCGGTGTCATGGTAGTTGAAGTTGTTAGTTAGAGTCAAAGGGAGAAAGATTGTATATGTATGCAGATTAAGTAATACAGTCAATGGGAATCAATAATTTACATCACCCACAGTAGTGTAGAATAAGATTGTTAAGCAAAAAGAGAGATTTATAATAAAGATATAATTTTTCATTTTTTGAAACCAGTGACAGAATTTTGATAGAATTTGGAAATGTAAAGATGTAAGGTGTTTATTTTAAATAATTTGAATGTCAACTTGTTTATTATTTATATTAATATTGTGTTTGTTTTAAATTTTTTATTTTATTATGTTTTGTGTTTCTAGTTAGATTATTACAGATGTTAAAGGTAATTGTAGATAGAAAGTATACATAACATATGTAGGTCAAGGGTCTTGGACTTGACCTAGTTTCGATCAGCTGATGAGGTCACACACATACTAAGCTTGTATAATAGGAAGTCAATTTAATTTGTTTATTTAATCAATTTAAACCAATTTTCAAATCATGTCTAAATATGAAGGAAACATTTAAATAAATTAAAATTTTTTTTTAATTTTAAAATTTTTGGAAATTTTAATTTTTTGAAAAAAAAATCTGGATTTTTCGCCTGCCAGCGAATGAATATTTTAGGTAATGATTATTTTATTATGTGTGTACTTAACATGTTTGTTTTCATTGATTGATTGTATGGCATTGTACTGTTAGATTATAAGTGATTACATGTTAGATTAAGGATGTGTTTAGATTAGGAGAAAGGTTTAAATTAATGCATTTTAAGTAGAAAACAGAAAACCAGGAAGAGAATTTTTTGAGTATATTATTTTGAATTTTGAATTTTTTTGAATTTTTCATAAATTTTAAAAGAATTTTTTAATTTTACAATGTGTTATGTCAACATGTAATGTGAGTGTGCGTGAGCCCAGTATCTGCTAAAGGCAGCCCAGCTTGCATAAAAGGGGAAACATATCGGTGGAGGATCTGGCATAATTTAAGCCAGTGATGGAGGATTTTGGGGGTAGCATGTTAGAAGGTAAGGTGTGCTGTGGTACGAGTCTGTTCGATTTCTCAGTGTTGGGATCTCTTACGGAGAAGTCCAGTGATCTCGTTCAGATGAGTCCATAGTCGCTGAACCAGGGGGGTCGTGTACCCATGCGGATTAAGAACAAGGGGGTTGTTGGCACCAGTTCCTCACCGGTCCTCTTCGGGGTTTATCGATGAGATTTCTTCTGTTGTGAACAGCAGAATTCTCATCGAGGGGGTATTGTAGCGTGTCAATTTTGGGTCATTTTATTTTTCTTTCAGGATGGGGTATTTACATTTTTATTTATTTCGTTTTTGTGTGGGATTTATAAAATTATTGTGCAACGTTATTTCATTACAAGAGAACTCATGGTAAGCTGAACAGTTTGGGACCAAGGCAAGATGTAGTAGTGTTGGGAAATCAGTAAGCAAAGAATGTACCACCCAAGTTTTTCCAAGAACTATGCGAGAGTGTGGCAGTGCGCACCTATGCGTCCACCAAGCATGGGCGCCGACCCACGCGTTGGTGAAACTCAAAATGGCTAAAAGCAAGAAACTCTACGAGCACATGGTCGTGGAACAGCAGGAAATAATGTCTTAAGTCCGGCCCCTTTTATGACGTCAGCCAATGCCTAGCTGAGATCATATGCTGTATTAGCTCCAAAAAACTACATGTAGAGCATGGGACGCAGTTACGGCGACGAAGTTCAAGGCGGTGATTTCCGCACAAAGTCTGAGGTCATCTCAGCAGTACCTGTTACGTTATCATTCCCAGTATACATTAAGCAGAGACGCCATACAGTGCACGAGAAACCAAGTACAGCTACAGACGCTTATATTTTGTTTTCGGGCCCGGTTGGTCTAATTTTCACAAATGTAGTTAATTCGATAAGACCGACCGGGACCCAAGAAAGTCATTAACTCATCACAGTTAGAAATTTGTGACAGTGGAAAAGTGAAAACAAATTACGTACATGTGAATCGGGGACAAAACACGTGTTCGGCCGGCAACGCGGTAGTGGACGGTTATATCGTGACAATAAAGGAATGTGTAAAATTTAATAAAAACAAGGGGTAAAGTATTAACTTGTGTGAAAGCGTGTGTGAGCAGATTGGGCTGTCTTGAATAATATTTAAATCTATACCCGAAATCTATAATCTATAAATGTATATGTGAAAATTTGCTTTTTTATGTCCTTGTTTTACTTAATTAAAATTAGTTAATTTACTTCAAAACCATGTGTTAGACTAAGTTATTTCGTTATTACCACGTCCTCATTTCTGTGTTGAAAAATTCGTCTAACGGATCGGAATCTTTCTGAATTATTAATTGGGTGGGGTCAGATTGCTAAATTGTCCGTTTCATTAAGGTAAAGTGTAAAGGTCTCCATATCTGTCCTTCAAAGATATAGGTGGCGACTCTGGGCTTCTGATAAAATTTCTGCAGCAGGTAAGTCCTGGTAGTGAACCTTATTTATTTTATATTTTGGTATATTTTTTAACGTCACAATGGCTCTCGCTGCCAGGATTTTCGTTTAATTGTAATTTTATACGAGATAGACCTATTTTAATACACAGAAAATAGGATGGGGTAATGACGAAAGTATAAAAATTGTATCGCACATATTTACGTAGGTTAGGTTTGTGTTGTGAGTATATATATAAAGTGTTGTAGAAAGAAACGGTAAACATGTCCCTAATACAAGATAATGATATGTTGAGTATTATACTTAATCAATTAGAAAAAATGAATAATAGATTATTAGAAAAAATGAATGATAAATTTGATAGTCGTTTTGACAGTAATGACATAAAATTAGATAGACAAAGTAGCGATTTTAATGCAAAGTTTGAAGTTCAGAACCGAAAATTCGATGAACAAAAGAATAGTTTTGAGGAGTTAAAAAATCAGAATAATGAGTTGAAAAATGAGATTCAAGAATTAAATAAATGTTTAGAAAGTACTAATGAAACAATGAGAACCAGCTTGAATAAGTTAGAACAGAGTGTTGAGCGAATGGGAGTACATGTGATGAGTACAGAGAAAAATAAAACAAATGAAAATTGTAGTGACAAATGTAAGAATATGATACCAGATAAAGAGTTAACTAATAATAACAATAATGTCGAACATAACGAATGTAATATTGAGAATAATAATGTGTTTGAAGAATTGGTATCAGAAAGTGATACGGTGAAACTAAATAATGAAAGTACTGATGAGTTTGTGGAATGTGATTATGAGATGTTAAGGTGTGTTAGTGAGTTAGAGAGAGAGAGGAAAAATAATGTTGTAGTAGAGTGGGGACAGAGGGGAAATTTTCCCTTTATTATTTATGATGTTTATGATGATGATTTAATGTGGTCACAAGTGTTGTTGTTGGGCAAGAGTCCCGTATTGATAGATGAATTGAGGGGTTTATTTTTGTTGTGTAATGATGTACCCTCTGTCGGTGATAATAATGTTGAAAGTGTGATTTGGTATGGTGATGAAAGAGATTTAAACAGAGAATTGTGCAGGGAGAAAGTAACCGAATTGTATTTTTCAAATAGAAAGTATGATGAATGGAAGGACAGTTTAATAGTATATTTGAGTAACAATGATTATAAGGATTTGACTAAAGTAACTGACCCGATCACGAATGTATTTACCAACGGAGACTTAACAAAATTACCTAATGTAGACTGGTGTATTGAGTATTTTGGTATGATGAATGGGTTTAGTTTGTATGGTTACGACACACAAAACAGTCATTTGTGTGGTGATAAAATTGAACAATGTTATGTAGAACCAAGGTTAATTTGGGACGATGGAGGTTAAACTATTAAAACAATAAAAGACAGTATAAACATTGTGTTTAATGGTTTTCGACATGGCAAATTTGGACAATGAAGTGTGGGAAAACTGACCAGTTAATAACAAGAGTTTGTAAATAAAAATATAGTGAATGTATTTGTGTGCATTGTGGAATGTTAAGTAAATAATGTGTGTACGTAAGATGATTGTTGTAATAATAACATTGAAATATTTGGAAGTTCAATAAATATTAGAATGAATTGTGAAAATAGTAATTGACTGATGGTAATTGTTTCGATGACTATATAATTTATATTTTTGGTAATCAATTTAATTAAAACAATTTGATACATGTTAAATATTTTGATTGATTATTTAAAGGTTATATAATTGAATTTTTGTTTGAAGTCAAATGGTTTTATGAGATGAATTTTGTAATTAAAGGCATTGTTGGATGTAAACTAATTTTTGTGTTAAATGTTACAGAGATGAGGTGGAAGGTATTGTAATATGGTGATTAGGTTTTGTATATATCATGTTAACTAAACTGTAAGTATAAAAAATTTTATAATCAGGTATAACAAAAATGTTTACAGGTAACTATGATTTTAATTCAGTAGCAAGATGTTTATTTGAAATAATTGTGTCCAATAAAAATGATAATTAAATCGTCTGGCAGGCGGTTAATATGAATGATCAGAATCAGAGAAATGGGAAACAAAGAGGTGAGAGATAATGATAAATAAATATATATATATGTCATGTAATTGGTTCCATTTTTAAATGTGTTTTAATTGTGTTAGGGAGATCAGCTGATCAGCTATAACATGTCACGGGTAAAATGGTTTGTAAATGTTATAAGTAATTAATGTTCAAGGTAATGTTTTAATGTATTACAGATGTTTTAAAATAATGGGAAAAATAATGTGCTAAAATGAGAAATAAAGTAACAATTTATGCAAGTTAACAAGAATAGTTTTTGGGTGATAAATATTTTATGGGACACATAGATCTGTCCAAGCTGAAGTTAGAGTTGAAGTAGTAAAGATCGAAATATTGTTTTGAAGATAATGTGATGTTGTTTTGGAGTAATGTAATGTTATAGAGTTTTGTGAAGTATTGATGTTGACCCAGTAGTTACGGAGAATAATTGTAGAGTTTTGAATGATATGTTGTTTATAATTGATGCTGTTATTTTATTGTAGTTGTAGTAAGGTAATGAGATTGAGATTTTGGGGATGGCAATTTTGTAGTAAGGGGTAGTGTAATGTAGGAGTTCGCAACTTAATGATATGTTGGGACGGGATAGGGATAGATTTTAGTGAGGAGGGGCCGCCTTAGGTAGAATCCAGGGGCCAAATAAGGGAATTGAGTTTTTTGGGGGTGGGAAACACGTATCCTATGTACAAAGGGTTAGAGAGTATTTTTTTTATATGTAGAGAGAAGGTGGCGATTTGAGTTTAATGGTAAGTTGGGTTTAGAGTGTTTTGGGAGATGTTTTAATAGAGTCGGTGTCATGGTAGTTGAAGTTGTTAGTTAGAGTCAAAGGGAGAAAGATTGTATATGTATGCAGATTAAGTAATACAGTCAATGGGAATCAATAACTTACATCACCCACAGTAGTGTAGAATAAGATTGTTAAGCAAAAAGAGAGATTTATAATAAAGATATAATTTTTAATTTTTGAAACCAGTGACAGAATTTTGATAGAATTTGGAAATGTAAAGATGTAAGGTGTTTATTTTAAATAATTTGAATGTCAACTTGTTTATTATTTATATTAATATTGTGTTTGTTTTAAATTTTTTATTTTATTATGTTTTGTGTTTCTAGTTAGATTATTACAGATGTTAAAGGTAATTGTAGATAGAAAGTATACATAACATATGTAGGTCAAGGGTCTTGGACTTGACCTAGTTTCGATCAGCTGATGAGGTCACACACATACTAAGCTTGTATAATAGGAAGTCAATTTAATTTGTTTATTTAATCAATTTAAACCAATTTTCAAATCATGTCTAAATATGAAGGAAACATTTAAATAAATTAAAATTTTTTTTTAATTTTAAAATTTTTGGAAATTTTAATTTTTTGAAAAAAAAAATCTGGATTTTTCGCCTGCCAGCGAATGAATATTTTAGGTAATGATTATTTTATTATGTGTGTACTTAACATGTTTGTTTTTATTGATTGATTGTATGGCATTGTACTGTTAGATTATAAGTGATTACATGTTAGATTAAGGATGTGTTTAGATTAGGAGAAAGGTTTAAATTAATGCATTCTAAGTAGAAAACAGAAAACCAGGAAGAGAATTTTTTGAGTATATTATTTTGAATTTTGAATTTTTTTGAATTTTTCATAAATTTTAAAAGAATTTTTTAATTTTACAATGTGTTATGTCAACATGTAATGTGAGTGTGCGTGAGCCCAGTATCTGCTAAAGGCAGCCCAGCTTGCATAAAAGGGGAAACATATCGGTGGAGGATCTGGCATAATTTAAGCCAGTGATGGAGGATTTTGGGGGGTAGCATGTTAGAAGGTAAGGTGCGCTGCGGTACGAGTCTGTTCGATTTCTCAGTGTTGGGATCTCTTACGGAGAAGTCCAGTGATCTCGTTCAGATGAGTCCATAGTCGCTGAACCAGGGGGGTCGTGTACCCATGCGGATTAAGAACAAGGGGGTTGTTGGCACCAGTTCCTCACCGGTCCTCTTCGGGGTTTATCGATGAGATTTCTTCTGTTGTGAACAGCAGAATTCTCATCGAGGGGGTATTGTAGCGTGTCAATTTTGGGTCATTTTATTTTTCTTTCAGGATGGGGTATTTACATTTTTATTTATTTCGTTTTTGTGTGGGATTTATAAAATTATTGTGCAACGTTATTTCATTACAAGAGAACTCATGGTAAGCTGAACAGTTTGGGACCAAGGCAAGATGTAGTAGTGTTGGGAAATCAGTAAGCAAAGAATGTACCACCCAAGTTTTTCCAAGAACTATGCGAGAGTGTGGCAGTGCGCACCTATGCGTCCACCAAGCATGGGCGCCGACCCACGCGTTGGTGAAACTCAAAATGGCTAAAAGCAAGAAACTCTACGAGCACATGGTCGTGGAACAGCAGGAAATAATGTCTTAAGTCCGGCCCCTTTTATGACGTCAGCCAATGCCTAGCTGAGATCATATGCTGTATTAGCTCCAAAAAACTACATGTAGAGCATGGGACGCAGTTACGGCGACGAAGATCAAGGCGGTGATTTCCGCACAAAGTCTGAGATCATCTCAGCAGTACCTGTTACGTTATCATTCCCAGTATACATTAAGCAGAGACGCCATACAGTGCACGAGAAACCAAGTACAGCTACAGACGCTTATATTTTGTTTTCGGGCCCGGTTGGTCTAATTTTCACAAATGTAGTTAATTCGATAAGACCGACCGGGACCCAAGAAAGTCATTAACTCATCACAGTTAGAAATTTGTGACAGTGGAAAAGTGAAAACAAATTACGTACATGTGAATCGGGGACAAAACACGTGTTCGGCCGGCAACGCGGTAGTGGACGGTTATATCGTGACAATAAAGGAATGTGTAAAATTTAATAAAAACAAGGGGTAAAGTATTAACTTGTGTGAAAGCGTGTGTGAGCAGATTGGGCTGTCTTGAATAATATTTAAATCTATACCCGAAATCTATAATCTATAAATGTATATGTGAAAATTTGCTTTTTTATGTCCTTGTTTTACTTAATTAAAATTAGTTAATTTACTTCAAAACCATGTGTTAGACTAAGTTATTTCGTTATTACCACGTCCTCATTTCTGTGTTGAAAAATTCGTCTAACGGATCGGAATCTTTCTGAATTATTAATTGGGTGGGGTCAGATTGCTAAATTGTCCGTTTCATTACGGTAAAGTGTAAAGGTCTCCATATCTGTCCTTCAAAGATATAGGTGGCGACTCTGGGCTTCTGATAAAATTTCTGCAGCAGGTAAGTCCTGGTAGTGAATCTTACTTATTTTATATTTTGGTATATTTTTTAACGTCACAATGGCTCTCGCTGCCAGGATTTTCGTTTAATTGTAATTTTATACGAGATAGACCTATTTTAATACACAGAAAATAGGATGGGGTAATGACGAAAGTATAAAAATTGTATCGCACATATTTACGTAGGTTAGGTTTGTGTTGTGAGTATATATATAAAGTGTTGTAGAAAGAAACAGTAAACATGTCCCTAATACAAGATAATGATATGTTGAGTATTATACTTAATCAATTAGAAAAAATGAATAATAGATTATTAGAAAAAATGAATGATAAATTTGATAGTCGTTTTGACAGTAATGACATAAAATTAGATAGACAAAGTAGCGATTTTAATGCAAAGTTTGAAGTTCAGAACCGAAAATTCGATGAACAAAAGAATAGTTTTGAGGAGTTAAAAAATCAGAATAATGAGTTGAAAAATGAGATTCAAGAATTAAATAAATGTTTAGAAAGTACTAATGAAACAATGAGAACCAGCTTGAATAAGTTAGAACAGAGTGTTGAGCGAATGGGAGTACATGTGATGAGTACAGAGAAAAATAAAACAAATGAAAATTGTAGTGACAAATGTAAGAATATGATACCAGATAAAGAGTTAACTAATAATAACAATAATGTCGAACATAACGAATGTAATATTGAGAATAATAATGTGTTTGAAGAATTGGTATCAGAAAGTGATACGGTGAAACTAAATAATGAAAGTACTGATGAGTTTGTGGAATGTGATTATGAGATGTTAAGGTGTGTTAGTGAGTTAGAGAGAGAGAGGAAAAATAATGTTGTAGTAGAGTGGGGACAGAGGGGAAATTTTCCCTTTATTATTTATGATGTTTATGATGATGATTTAATGTGGTCACAAGTGTTGTTGTTGGGCAAGAGTCCCGTATTGATAGATGAATTGAGGGGTTTATTTTTGTTGTGTAATGATGTACCCTCTGTCGGTGATAATAATGTTGAAAGTGTGATTTGGTATGGTGATGAAAGAGATTTAAACAGAGAATTGTGCAGGGAGAAAGTAACCGAATTGTATTTTTCAAATAGAAAGTATGATGAATGGAAGGACAGTTTAATAGTATATTTGAGTAACAATGATTATAAGGATTTGACTAAAGTAATTGACCCGATCACGAATGTATTTACCAACGGAGACTTAACAAAATTACCTAATGTAGACTGGTGTATTGAGTATTTTGGTATGATGAATGGGTTTAGTTTGTATGGTTACGACACACAAAACAGTCATTTGTGTGGTGATAAAATTGAACAATGTTATGTAGAACCAAGGTTAATTTGGGACGATGGAGGTTAAACTATTAAAACAATAAAAGACAGTATAAACATTGTGTTTAATGGTTTTCGACATGGCAAATTTGGACAATGAAGTGTGGGAAAACTGACCAGTTAATAACAAGAGTTTGTAAATAAAAATATAGTGAATGTATTTGTGTGCATTGTGGAATGTTAAGTAAATAATGTGTGTACGTAAGATGATTGTTGTAATAATAATATTGAAATATTTGGAAGTTCAATAAATATTAGAATGAATTGTGAAAATAGTAATTGACTGATGGTAATTGTTTCGATGACTATATAATTTATATTTTTGGTAATCAATTTAATTAAAACAATTTGATACATGTTAAATATTTTGATTGATTATTTAAAGGTTATATAATTGAATTTTTGTTTGAAGTCAAATGGTTTTATGAGATGAATTTTGTAATTAAAGGCATTGTTGGATGTAAACTAATTTTTGTGTTAAATGTTACAGAGATGAGGTGGAAGGTATTGTAATATGGTGATTAGGTTTTGTATATATCATGTTAACTAAACTGTAAGTATAAAAAATTTTATAATCAGGTATAACAAAAATGTTTACAGGTAACTATGATTTTAATTCAGTAGCAAGATGTTTATTTGAAATAATTGTGTCCAATAAAAATGATAATTAAATCGTCTGGCAGGCGGTTAATATGAATGATCAGAATCAGAGAAATGGGAAACAAAGAGGTGAGAGATAATGATAAATAAATATATATATATATGTCATGTAATTGGTTCCATTTTTAAATGTGTTTTAATTGTGTTAGGGAGATCAGCTGATCAGCTATAACATGTCACGGGTAAAATGGTTTGTAAATGTTATAAGTAATTAATGTTCAAGGTAATGTTTTAATGTATTACAGATGTTTTAAAATAATGGGAAAAATAATGTGCTAAAATGAGAAATAAAGTAACAATTTATGCAAGTTAACAAGAATAGTTTTTGGGTGATAAATATTTTATGGGACACATAGATCTGTCCAAGCTGAAGTTAGAGTTGAAGTAGTAAAGATCGAAATATTGTTTTGAAGATAATGTGATGTTGTTTTGGAGTAATGTAATGTTATAGAGTTTTGTGAAGTATTGATGTTGACCCAGTAGTTACGGAGAATAATTGTAGAGTTTTGAATGATATGTTGTTTATAATTGATGCTGTTATTTTATTGTAGTTGTAGTAAGGTAATGAGATTGAGATTTTGGGGATGGCAATTTTGTAGTAAGGGGTAGTGTAATGTAGGAGTTCGCAACTTAATGATATGTTGGGACGGGATAGTGATAGATTTTAGTGAGGAGGGGCCGCCTTAGGTAGAATCCAGGGGCCAAATAAGGGAATTGAGTTTTTTGGGGGTGGGAAACACGTATCCTATGTACAAAGGGTTAGAGAGTATTTTTTTTATATGTAGAGAGAAGGTGGCGATTTGAGTTTAATGGTAAGTTGGGTTTAGAGTGTTTTGGGAGATGTTTTAATAGAGTCGGTGTCATGGTAGTTGAAGTTGTTAGTTAGAGTCAAAGGGAGAAAGATTGTATATGTATGCAGATTAAGTAATACAGTCAATGGGAATCAATAATTTACATCACCCACAGTAGTGTAGAATAAGATTGTTAAGCAAAAAGAGAGATTTATAATAAAGATATAATTTTTCATTTTTTGAAACCAGTGACAGAATTTTGATAGAATTTGGAAATGTAAAGATGTAAGGTGTTTATTTTAAATAATTTGAATGTCAACTTGTTTATTATTTATATTAATATTGTGTTTGTTTTAAATTTTTTATTTTATTATGTTTTGTGTTTCTAGTTAGATTATTACAGATGTTAAAGGTAATTGTAGATAGAAAGTATACATAACATATGTAGGTCAAGGGTCTTGGACTTGACCTAGTTTCGATCAGCTGATGAGGTCACACACATACTAAGCTTGTATAATAGGAAGTCAATTTAATTTGTTTATTTAATCAATTTAAACCAATTTTCAAATCATGTCTAAATATGAAGGAAACATTTAAATAAATTAAAATTTTTTTTTAATTTTAAAATTTTTGGAAATTTTAATTTTTTGAAAAAAAAATCTGGATTTTTCGCCTGCCAGCGAATGAATATTTTAGGTAATGATTATTTTATTATGTGTGTACTTAACATGTTTGTTTTTATTGATTGATTGTATGGCATTGTACTGTTAGATTATAAGTGATTACATGTTAGATTAAGGATGTGTTTAGATTAGGAGAAAGGTTTAAATTAATGCATTTTAAGTAGAAAACAGAAAACCAGGAAGAGAATTTTTTGAGTATATTATTTTGAATTTTGAATTTTTTTGAATTTTTCATAAATTTTAAAAGAATTTTTTAATTTTACAATGTGTTATGTCAACATGTAATGTGAGTGTGCGTGAGCCCAGTATCTGCTAAAGGCAGCCCAGCTTGCATAAAAGGGGAAACATATCGGTGGAGGATCTGGCATAATTTAAGCCAGTGATGGAGGATTTTGGGGGGTAGCATGTTAGAAGGTAAGGTGCGCTGTGGTACGAGTCTGTTCGATTTCTCAGTGTTGGGATCTCTTACGGAGAAGTCCAGTGATCTCGTTCAGATGAGTCCATAGTCGCTGAACCAGGGGGGTCGTGTACCCATGCGGATTAAGAACAAGGGGGTTGTTGGCACCAGTTCCTCACCGGTCCTCTTCGGGGTTTATCGATGAGATTTATTCTGTTGTGAACAGCAGAATTCTCATCGAGGGGGTATTGTAGCGTGTCAATTTTGGGTCATTTTATTTTTCTTTCAGGATGGGGTATTTACATTTTTATTTATTTCGTTTTTGTGTGGGATTTATAAAATTATTGTGCAACGTTATTTCATTACAAGAGAACTCATGGTAAGCTGAACAGTTTGGGACCAAGGCAAGATGTAGTAGTGTTGGGAAATCAGTAAGCAAAGAATGTACCACCCAAGTTTTTCCAAGAACTATGCGAGAGTGTGGCAGTGCGCACCTATGCGTCCACCAAGCATGGGCGCCGACCCACGCGTTGGTGAAACTCAGAATGGCTAAAAGCAAGAAACTCTACGAGCACATGGTCGTGGAACAGCAGGAAATAATGTCTTAAGTCCGGCCCCTTTTATGACGTCAGCCAATGCCTAGCTGAGATCATATGCTGTATTAGCTCCAAAAAACTACATGTAGAGCATGGGACGCAGTTACGGCGACGAAGATCAAGGCGGTGATTTCCGCACAAAGTCTGAGATCATCTCAGCAGTACCTGTTACGTTATCATTCCCAGTATACATTAAGCAGAGACGCCATACAGTGCACGAGAAACCAAGTACAGCTACAGACGCTTATATTTTGTTTTCGGGCCCGGTTGGTCTAATTTTCACAAATGTAGTTAATTCGATAAGACCGACCGGGACCCAAGAAAGTCATTAACTCATCACAGTTAGAAATTTGTGACAGTGGAAAAGTGAAAACAAATTACGTACATGTGAATCGGGGACAAAACACGTGTTCGGCCGGCAACGCGGTAGTGGACGGTTATATCGTGACAATAAAGGAATGTGTAAAATTTAATAAAAACAAGGGGTAAAGTATTAACTTGTGTGAAAGCATGTGTGAGCAGATTGGGCTGTCTTGAATAATATTTAAATCTATACCCGAAATCTATAATCTATAAATGTATATGTGAAAATTTGCTTTTTTATGTCCTTGTTTTACTTAATTAAAATTAGTTAATTTACTTCAAAACCATGTGTTAGACTAAGTTATTTCGTTATTACCACGTCCTCATTTCTGTGTTGAAAAATTCGTCTAACGGATCGGAATCTTTCTGAATTATTAATTGGGTGGGGTCAGATTGCTAAATTGTCCGTTTCATTAAGGTAAAGTGTAAAGGTCTCCATATCTGTCCTTCAAAGATATAGGTGGCGACTCTGGGCTTCTGATAAAATTTCTGCAGCAGGTAAGTCCTGGTAGTGAATCTTATTTATTTTATATTTTGGTATATTTTTTAACGTCACAATGGCTCTCGCTGCCAGGATTTTCGTTTAATTGTAATTTTATACGAGATAGACCTATTTTAATACACAGAAAATAGGATGGGGTAATGACGAAAGTATAAAAATTGTATCGCACATATTTACGTAGGTTAGGTTTGTGTTGTGAGTATATATATAAAGTGTTGTAGAAAGAAACGGTAAACATGTCCCTAATACAAGATAATGATATGTTGAGTATTATACTTAATCAATTAGAAAAAATGAATAATAGATTATTAGAAAAAATGAATGATAAATTTGATAGTCGTTTTGACAGTAATGACATAAAATTAGATAGACAAAGTAGCGATTTTAATGCAAAGTTTGAAGTTCAGAACCGAAAATTCGATGAACAAAAGAATAGTTTTGAGGAGTTAAAAAATCAGAATAATGAGTTGAAAAATGAGATTCAAGAATTAAATAAATGTTTAGAAAGTACTAATGAAACAATGAGAACCAGCTTGAATAAGTTAGAACAGAGTGTTGAGCGAATGGGAGTACATGTGATGAGTACAGAGAAAAATAAAACAAATGAAAATTGTAGTGACAAATGTAAGAATATGATACCAGATAAAGAGTTAACTAATAATAACAATAATGTCGAACATAACGAATGTAATATTGAGAATAATAATGTGTTTGAAGAATTGGTATCAGAAAGTGATACGGTGAAACTAAATAATGAAAGTACTGATGAGTTTGTGGAATGTGATTATGAGATGTTAAGGTGTGTTAGTGAGTTAGAGAGAGAGAGGAAAAATAATGTTGTAGTAGAGTGGGGACAGAGGGGAAATTTTCCCTTTATTATTTATGATGTTTATGATGATGATTTAATGTGGTCACAAGTGTTGTTGTTGGGCAAGAGTCCCGTATTGATAGATGAATTGAGGGGTTTATTTTTGTTGTGTAATGATGTACCCTCTGTCGGTGATAATAATGTTGAAAGTGTGATTTGGTATGGTGATGAAAGAGATTTAAACAGAGAATTGTGCAGGGAGAAAGTAACCGAATTGTATTTTTCAAATAGAAAGTATGATGAATGGAAGGACAGTTTAATAGTATATTTGAGTAACAATGATTATAAGGATTTGACTAAAGTAATTGACCCGATCACGAATGTATTTACCAACGGAGACTTAACAAAATTACCTAATGTAGACTGGTGTATTGAGTATTTTGGTATGATGAATGGGTTTAGTTTGTATGGTTACGACACACAAAACAGTCATTTGTGTGGTGATAAAATTGAACAATGTTATGTAGAACCAAGGTTAATTTGGGACGATGGAGGTTAAACTATTAAAACAATAAAAGACAGTATAAACATTGTGTTTAATGGTTTTCGACATGGCAAATTTGGACAATGAAGTGTGGGAAAACTGACCAGTTAATAACAAGAGTTTGTAAATAAAAATATAGTGAATGTATTTGTGTGCATTGTGGAATGTTAAGTAAATAATGTGTGTACGTAAGATGATTGTTGTAATAATAATATTGAAATATTTGGAAGTTCAATAAATATTAGAATGAATTGTGAAAATAGTAATTACTGATGGTAATTGTTTCGATGACTATATAATTTATATTTTTGGTAATCAATTTAATTAAAACAATTTGATACATGTTAAATATTTTGATTGATTATTTAAAGGTTATATAATTGAATTTTTGTTTGAAGTCAAATGGTTTTATGAGATGAATTTTGTAATTAAAGGCATTGTTGGATGTAAACTAATTTTTGTGTTAAATGTTACAGAGATGAGGTGGAAGGTATTGTAATATGGTGATTAGGTTTTGTATATATCATGTTAACTAAACTGTAAGTATAAAAAATTTTATAATCAGGTATAACAAAAATGTTTACAGGTAACTATGATTTTAATTCAGTAGTAAGATGTTTATTTGAAATAATTGTGTCCAATAAAAATGATAATTAAATCGTCTGGCAGGCGGTTAATATGAATGATCAGAATCAGAGAAATGGGAAACAAAGAGGTGAGAGATAATGATAAATAAATATATATATATATGTCATGTAATTGGTTCCATTTTTAAATGTGTTTTAATTGTGTTAGGGAGATCAGCTGATCAGCTATAACATGTCACGGGTAAAATGGTTTGTAAATGTTATAAGTAATTAATGTTCAAGGTAATGTTTTAATGTATTACAGATGTTTTAAAATAATGGGAAAAATAATGTGCTAAAATGAGAAATAAAGTAACAATTTATGCAAGTTAACAAGAATAGTTTTTGGGTGATAAATATTTTATGGGACACATAGATCTGTCCAAGCTGAAGTTAGAGTTGAAGTAGTAAAGATCGAAATATTGTTTTGAAGATAATGTGATGTTGTTTTGGAGTAATGTAATGTTATAGAGTTTTGTGAAGTATTGATGTTGACCCAGTAGTTACGGAGAATAATTGTAGAGTTTTGAATGATATGTTGTTTATAATTGATGCTGTTATTTTATTGTAGTTGTAGTAAGGTAATGAGATTGAGATTTTGGGGATGGCAATTTTGTAGTAAGGGGTAGTGTAATGTAGGAGTTCGCAACTTAATGATATGTTGGGACGGGATAGGGATAGATTTTAGTGAGGAGGGGCCGCCTTAGGTAGAATCCAGGGGCCAAATAAGGGAATTGAGTTTTTTGGGGGTGGGAAACACGTATCCTATGTACAAAGGGTTAGAGAGTATTTTTTTTATATGTAGAGAGAAGGTGGCGATTTGAGTTTAATGGTAAGTTGGGTTTAGAGTGTTTTGGGAGATGTTTTAATAGAGTCGGTGTCATGGTAGTTGAAGTTGTTAGTTAGAGTCAAAGGGAGAAAGATTGTATATGTATGCAGATTAAGTAATACAGTCAATGGGAATCAATAATTTACATCACCCACAGTAGTGTAGAATAAGATTGTTAAGCAAAAAGAGAGATTTATAATAAAGATATAATTTTTCATTTTTTGAAACCAGTGACAGAATTTTGATAGAATTTGGAAATGTAAAGATGTAAGGTGTTTATTTTAAATAATTTGAATGTCAACTTGTTTATTATTTATATTAATATTGTGTTTGTTTTAAATTTTTTATTTTATTATGTTTTGTGTTTCTAGTTAGATTATTACAGATGTTAAAGGTAATTGTAGATAGAAAGTATACATAACATATGTAGGTCAAGGGTCTTGGACTTGACCTAGTTTCGATCAGCTGATGAGGTCACACACATACTAAGCTTGTATAATAGGAAGTCAATTTAATTTGTTTATTTAATCAATTTAAACCAATTTTCAAATCATGTCTAAATATGAAGGAAACATTTAAATAAATTAAAATTTTTTTTAATTTTAAAATTTTTGGAAATTTTAATTTTTTGAAAAAAAAAAATCTGGATTTTTCGCCTGCCAGCGAATGAATATTTTAGGTAATGATTATTTTATTATGTGTGTACTTAACATGTTTGTTTTTATTGATTGATTGTATGGCATTGTACTGTTAGATTATAAGTGATTACATGTTAGATTAAGGATGTGTTTAGATTAGGAGAAAGGTTTAAATTAATGCATTTTAAGTAGAAAACAGAAAACCAGGAAGAGAATTTTTTGAGTATATTATTTTGAATTTTGAATTTTTTTGAATTTTTCATAAATTTTAAAAGAATTTTTTAATTTTACAATGTGTTATGTCAACATGTAATGTGAGTGTGCGTGAGCCCAGTATCTGCTAAAGGCAGCCCAGCTTGCATAAAAGGGGAAACATATCGGTGGAGGATCTGGCATAATTTAAGCCAGTGATGGAGGATTTTGGGGGGGTAGCATGTTAGAAGGTAAGGTGCGCTGTGGTACGAGTCTGTTCGATTTCTCAGTGTTGGGATCTCTTACGGAGAAGTCCAGTGATCTCGTTCAGATGAGTCCATAGTCGCTGAACCAGGGGGGTCGTGTACCCATGCGGATTAAGAACAAGGGGGTTGTTGGCACCAGTTCCTCACCGGTCCTCTTCGGGGTTTATCGATGAGATTTCTTCTGTTGTGAACAGCAGAATTCTCATCGAGGGGGTATTGTAGCGTGTCAATTTTGGGTCATTTTATTTTTCTTTCAGGATGGGGTATTTACATTTTTATTTATTTCGTTTTTGTGTGGGATTTATAAAATTATTGTGCAACGTTATTTCATTACAAGAGAACTCATGGTAAGCTGAACAGTTTGGGACCAAGGCAAGATGTAGTAGTGTTGGGAAATCAGTAAGCAAAGAATGTACCACCCTAGTTTTTCCAAGAACTATGCGAGAGTGTGGCAGTGCGCACCTATGCGTCCACCAAGCATGGGCGCCGACCCACGCGTTGGTGAAACTCAAAATGGCTAAAAGCAAGAAACTCTACAAGCACATGGTCGTGGAACAGCAGGAAATAATGTCTTAAGTCCGGCCCCTTTTATGACGTCAGCCAATGCCTAGCTGAGATCATATGCTGTATTAGCTCCAAAAAACTACATGTAGAGCATGGGACGCAGTTACGGCGACGAAGATCAAGGCGGTGATTTCCGCACAAAGTCTGAGATCATCTCAGCAGTACCTGTTACTTTATCATTCCCAGTATACATTAAGCAGAGACGCCATACAGTGCACGAGAAACCAAGTACAGCTACAGACGCTTATATTTTGTTTTCGGGCCCGGTTGGTCGAATTTTCACAAATGTAGTTAATTCGATAAGACCGACCGGGACCCAAGAAAGTCATTAACTCATCACAGTTAGAAATTTATGACAGTGGAAAAGTGAAAACAAATTACGTACATGTGAATCGGGGACAAAACACGTTTTCGGCCGGCAACGCGGTAGTGGACGGTTATATCGTGACAATAAAGGAATGTGTAAAATTTAATAAAAACAAGGGGTAAAGTATTAACTTGTGTGAAAGCGTGTGTGAGCAGATTGGGCTGTCTTGAATAATATTTAAATCTATACCCAAAATCTATAATCTATAAATGTATATGTGAAAATTTGCTTTTTTATGTCCTTGTTTTACTTAATTAAAATTAGTTAATTTACTTCAAAACCATGTGTTAGACTAAGTTATTTCGTTATTACCACGTCCTCATTTCTGTGTTGAAAAATTCGTCTAACGGATCGGAATCTTTCTGAATTATTAATTGGGTGGGGTCAGATTGCTAAATTGTCCGTTTCATTAAGGTAAAGTGTAAAGGTCTCCATATCTGTCCTTCAAAGATATAGGTGGCGACTCTGGGCTTCTGATAAAATTTCTGCAGCAGGTAAGTCCAGGTAGTGAATCTTATTTATTTTATATTTTGGTATATTTTTTAACGTCACAATGGCTCTCGCTGCCAGGATTTTCGTTTAATTGTAATTTTATACGAGATAGACCTATTTTAATACACAGAAAATAGGATGGGGTAATGACGAAAGTATAAAAATTGTATCGCACATATTTACGTAGGTTAGGTTTGTGTTGTGAGTATATATATAAAGTGTTGTAGAAAGAAACGGTAAACATGTCCCTAATACAAGATAATGATATGTTGAGTATTATACTTAATCAATTAGAAAAAATGAATAATAGATTATTAGAAAAAATGAATGATAAATTTGATAGTCGTTTTGACAGTAATGACATAAAATTAGATAGACAAAGTAGCGATTTTAATGCAAAGTTTGAAGTTCAGAACCGAAAATTCGATGAACAAAAGAATAGTTTTGAGGAGTTAAAAAATCAGAATAATGAGTTGAAAAATGGGATTCAAGAATTAAATAAATGTTTAGAAAGTACTAATGAAACAATGAGAACCAGCTTGAATAAGTTAGAACAGAGTGTTGAGCGAATGGGAGTACATGTGATGAGTACAGAGAAAAATAAAACAAATGAAAATTGTAGTGACAAATGTAAGAATATGATACCAGATAAAGAGTTAACTAATAATAACAATAATGTCGAACATAACGAATGTAATATTGAGAATAATAATGTGTTTGAAGAATTGGTATCAGAAAGTGATACGGTGAAACTAAATAATGAAAGTACTGATGAGTTTGTGGAATGTGATTATGAGATGTTAAGGTGTGTTAGTGAGTTAGAGAGAGAGAGGAAAAATAATGTTGTAGTAGAGTGGGGACAGAGGGGAAATTTTCCCTTTATTATTTATGATGTTTATGATGATGATTTAATGTGGTCACAAGTGTTGTTGTTGGGCAAGAGTCCCGTATTGATAGATGAATTGAGGGGTTTATTTTTGTTGTGTAATGATGTACCCTCTGTCGGTGATAATAATGTTGAAAGTGTGATTTGGTATGGTGATGAAAGAGATTTAAACAGAGAATTGTGCAGGGAGAAAGTAACCGAATTGTATTTTTCAAATAGAAAGTATGATGAATGGAAGGACAGTTTAATAGTATATTTGAGTAACAATGATTATAAGGATTTGACTAAAGTAATTGACCCGATCACGAATGTATTTACCAACGGAGACTTAACAAAATTACCTAATGTAGACTGGTGTATTGAGTATTTTGGTATGATGAATGGGTTTAGTTTGTATGGTTACGACACACAAAACAGTCATTTGTGTGGTGATAAAATTGAACAATGTTATGTAGAACCAAGGTTAATTTGGGACGATGGAGGTTAAACTATTAAAACAATAAAAGACAGTATAAACATTGTGTTTAATGGTTTTCGACATGGCAAATTTGGACAATGAAGTGTGGGAAAACTGACCAGTTAATAACAAGAGTTTGTAAATAAAAATATAGTGAATGTATTTGTGTGCATTGTGGAATGTTAAGTAAATAATGTGTGTACGTAAGATGATTGTTGTAATAATAATATTGAAATATTTGGAAGTTCAATAAATATTAGAATGAATTGTGAAAATAGTAATTACTGATGGTAATTGTTTCGATGACTATATAATTTATATTTTTGGTAATCAATTTAATTAAAACAATTTGATACATGTTAAATATTTTGATTGATTATTTAAAGGTTATATAATTGAATTTTTGTTTGAAGTCAAATGGTTTTATGAGATGAATTTTGTAATTAAAGGCATTGTTGGATGTAAACTAATTTTTGTGTTAAATGTTACAGAGATGAGGTGGAAGGTATTGTAATATGGTGATTAGGTTTTGTATATATCATGTTAACTAAACTGTAAGTATAAAAAATTTTATAATCAGGTATAACAACAATGTTTACAGGTAACTATGATTTTAATTCAGTAGTAAGATGTTTATTTGAAATAATTGTGTCCAATAAAAATGATAATTAAATCGTCTGGCAGGCGGTTAATATGAATGATCAGAATCAGAGAAATGGGAAACAAAGAGGTGAGAGATAATGATAAATAAATATATATATATATGTCATGTAATTGGTTCCATTTTTAAATGTGTTTTAATTGTGTTAGGGAGATCAGCTGATCAGCTATAACATGTCACGGGTAAAATGGTTTGTAAATGTTATAAGTAATTAATGTTCAAGGTAATGTTTTAATGTATTACAGATGTTTTAAAATAATGGGAAAAATAATGTGCTAAAATGAGAAATAAAGTAACAATTTATGCAAGTTAACAAGAATAGTTTTTGGGTGATAAATATTTTATGGGACACATAGATCTGTCCAAGCTGAAGTTAGAGTTGAAGTAGTAAAGATCGAAATATTGTTTTGAAGATAATGTGATGTTGTTTTGGAGTAATGTAATGTTATAGAGTTTTGTGAAGTATTGATGTTGACCCAGTAGTTACGGAGAATAATTGTAGAGTTTTGAATGATATGTTGTTTATAATTGATGCTGTTATTTTATTGTAGTTGTAGTAAGGTAATGAGATTGAGATTTTGGGGATGGCAATTTTGTAGTAAGGGGTAGTGTAATGTAGGAGTTCGCAACTTAATGATATGTTGGGACGGGATAGGGATAGATTTTAGTGAGGAGGGGCCGCCTTAGGTAGAATCCAGGGGCCAAATAAGGGAATTGAGTTTTTTGGGGGTGGGAAACACGTATCCTATGTACAAAGGGTTAGAGAGTATTTTTTTTATATGTAGAGAGAAGGTGGCGATTTGAGTTTAATGGTAAGTTGGGTTTAGAGTGTTTTGGGAGATGTTTTAATAGAGTCGGTGTCATGGTAGTTGAAGTTGTTAGTTAGAGTCAAAGGGAGAAAGATTGTATATGTATGCAGATTAAGTAATACAGTCAATGGGAATCAATAATTTACATCACCCACAGTAGTGTAGAATAAGATTGTTAAGCAAAAAGAGAGATTTATAATAAAGATATAATTTTTCATTTTTTGAAACCAGTGACAGAATTTTGATAGAATTTGGAAATGTAAAGATGTAAGGTGTTTATTTTAAATAATTTGAATGTCAACTTGTTTATTATTTATATTAATATTGTGTTTGTTTTAAATTTTTTATTTTATTATGTTTTGTGTTTCTAGTTAGATTATTACAGATGTTAAAGGTAATTGTAGATAGAAAGTATACATAACATATGTAGGTCAAGGGTCTTGGACTTGACCTAGTTTCGATCAGCTGATGAGGTCACACACATACTAAGCTTGTATAATAGGAAGTCAATTTAATTTGTTTATTTAATCAATTTAAACCAATTTTCAAATCATGTCTAAATATGAAGGAAACATTTAAATAAATTAAAATTTTTTTTAATTTTAAAATTTTTGGAAATTTTAATTTTTTGAAAAAAAAAAAATCTGGATTTTTCGCCTGCCAGCGAATGAATATTTTAGGTAATGATTATTTTATTATGTGTGTACTTAACATGTTTGTTTTTATTGATTGATTGTATGGCATTGTACTGTTAGATTATAAGTGATTACATGTTAGATTAAGGATGTGTTTAGATTAGGAGAAAGGTTTAAATTAATGCATTTTAAGTAGAAAACAGAAAACCAGGAAGAGAATTTTTTGAGTATATTATTTTGAATTTTGAATTTTTTTGAATTTTTCATAAATTTTAAAAGAATTTTTTAATTTTACAATGTGTTATGTCAACATGTAATGTGAGTGTGCGTGAGCCCAGTATCTGCTAAAGGCAGCCCAGCTTGCATAAAAGGGGAAACATATCGGTGGAGGATCTGGCATAATTTAAGCCAGTGATGGAGGATTTTGGGGGGTAGCATGTTAGAAGGTAAGGTGCGCTGTGGTACGAGTCTGTTCGATTTCTCAGTGTTGGGATCTCTTACGGAGAAGTCCAGTGATCTCGTTCAGATGAGTCCATAGTCGCTGAACCAGGGGGGTCGTGTACCCATGCGGATTAAGAACAAGGGGGTTGTTGGCACCAGTTCCTCACCGGTCCTCTTCGGGGTTTATCGATGAGATTTCTTCTGTTGTGAACAGCAGAATTCTCATCGAGGGGGTATTGTAGCGTGTCAATTTTGGGTCATTTTATTTTTCTTTCAGGATGGGGTATTTACATTTTTATTTATTTCGTTTTTGTGTGGGATTTATAAAATTATTGTGCAACGTTATTTCATTACAAGAGAACTCATGGTAAGCTGAACAGTTTGGGACCAAGGCAAGATGTAGTAGTGTTGGGAAATCAGTAAGCAAAGAATGTACCACCCTAGTTTTTCCAAGAACTATGCGAGAGTGTGGCAGTGCGCACCTATGCGTCCACCAAGCATGGGCGCCGACCCACGCGTTGGTGAAACTCAAAATGGCTAAAAGCAAGAAACTCTACAAGCACATGGTCGTGGAACAGCAGGAAATAATGTCTTAAGTCCGGCCCCTTTTATGACGTCAGCCAATGCCTAGCTGAGATCATATGCTGTATTAGCTCCAAAAAACTACATGTAGAGCATGGGACGCAGTTACGGCGACGAAGATCAAGGCGGTGATTTCCGCACAAAGTCTGAGATCATCTCAGCAGTACCTGTTACTTTATCATTCCCAGTATACATTAAGCAGAGACGCCATACAGTGCACGAGAAACCAAGTACAGCTACAGACGCTTATATTTTGTTTTCGGGCCCGGTTGGTCGAATTTTCACAAATGTAGTTAATTCGATAAGACCGACCGGGACCCAAGAAAGTCATTAACTCATCACAGTTAGAAATTTATGACAGTGGAAAAGTGAAAACAAATTACGTACATGTGAATCGGGGACAAAACACGTTTTCGGCCGGCAACGCGGTAGTGGACGGTTATATCGTGACAATAAAGGAATGTGTAAAATTTAATAAAAACAAGGGGTAAAGTATTAACTTGTGTGAAAGCGTGTGTGAGCAGATTGGGCTGTCTTGAATAATATTTAAATCTATACCCAAAATCTATAATCTATAAATGTATATGTGAAAATTTGCTTTTTTATGTCCTTGTTTTACTTAATTAAAATTAGTTAATTTACTTCAAAACCATGTGTTAGACTAAGTTATTTCGTTATTACCACGTCCTCATTTCTGTGTTGAAAAATTCGTCTAACGGATCGGAATCTTTCTGAATTATTAATTGGGTGGGGTCAGATTGCTAAATTGTCCGTTTCATTAAGGTAAAGTGTAAAGGTCTCCATATCTGTCCTTCAAAGATATAGGTGGCGACTCTGGGCTTCTGATAAAATTTCTGCAGCAGGTAAGTCCTGGTAGTGAATCTTATTTATTTTATATTTTGGTATATTTTTTAACGTCACAATGGCTCTCGCTGCCAGGATTTTCGTTTAATTGTAATTTTATACGAGATAGACCTATTTTAATACACAGAAAATAGGATGGGGTAATGACGAAAGTATAAAAATTGTATCGCACATATTTACGTAGGTTAGGTTTGTGTTGTGAGTATATATATAAAGTGTTGTAGAAAGAAACGGTAAACATGTCCCTAATACAAGATAATGATATGTTGAGTATTATACTTAATCAATTAGAAAAAATGAATAATAGATTATTAGAAAAAATGAATGATAAATTTGATAGTCGTTTTGACAGTAATGACATAAAATTAGATAGACAAAGTAGCGATTTTAATGCAAAGTTTGAAGTTCAGAACCGAAAATTCGATGAACAAAAGAATAGTTTTGAGGAGTTAAAAAATCAGAATAATGAGTTGAAAAATGGGATTCAAGAATTAAATAAATGTTTAGAAAGTACTAATGAAACAATGAGAACCAGCTTGAATAAGTTAGAACAGAGTGTTGAGCGAATGGGAGTACATGTGATGAGTACAGAGAAAAATAAAACAAATGAAAATTGTAGTGACAAATGTAAGAATATGATACCAGATAAAGAGTTAACTAATAATAACAATAATGTCGAACATAACGAATGTAATATTGAGAATAATAATGTGTTTGAAGAATTGGTATCAGAAAGTGATACGGTGAAACTAAATAATGAAAGTACTGATGAGTTTGTGGAATGTGATTATGAGATGTTAAGGTGTGTTAGTGAGTTAGAGAGAGAGAGGAAAAATAATGTTGTAGTAGAGTGGGGACAGAGGGGAAATTTTCCCTTTATTATTTATGATGTTTATGATGATGATTTAATGTGGTCACAAGTGTTGTTGTTGGGCAAGAGTCCCGTATTGATAGATGAATTGAGGGGTTTATTTTTGTTGTGTAATGATGTACCCTCTGTCGGTGATAATAATGTTGAAAGTGTGATTTGGTATGGTGATGAAAGAGATTTAAACAGAGAATTGTGCAGGGAGAAAGTAACCGAATTGTATTTTTCAAATAGAAAGTATGATGAATGGAAGGACAGTTTAATAGTATATTTGAGTAACAATGATTATAAGGATTTGACTAAAGTAATTGACCCGATCACGAATGTATTTACCAACGGAGACTTAACAAAATTACCTAATGTAGACTGGTGTATTGAGTATTTTGGTATGATGAATGGGTTTAGTTTGTATGGTTACGACACACAAAACAGTCATTTGTGTGGTGATAAAATTGAACAATGTTATGTAGAACCAAGGTTAATTTGGGACGATGGAGGTTAAACTATTAAAACAATAAAAGACAGTATAAACATTGTGTTTAATGGTTTTCGACATGGCAAATTTGGACAATGAAGTGTGGGAAAACTGACCAGTTAATAACAAGAGTTTGTAAATAAAAATATAGTGAATGTATTTGTGTGCATTGTGGAATGTTAAGTAAATAATGTGTGTACGTAAGATGATTGTTGTAATAATAATATTGAAATATTTGGAAGTTCAATAAATATTAGAATGAATTGTGAAAATAGTAATTACTGATGGTAATTGTTTCGATGACTATATAATTTATATTTTTGGTAATCAATTTAATTAAAACAATTTGATACATGTTAAATATTTTGATTGATTATTTAAAGGTTATATAATTGAATTTTTGTTTGAAGTCAAATGGTTTTATGAGATGAATTTTGTAATTAAAGGCATTGTTGGATGTAAACTAATTTTTGTGTTAAATGTTACAGAGATGAGGTGGAAGGTATTGTAATATGGTGATTAGGTTTTGTATATATCATGTTAACTAAACTGTAAGTATAAAAAATTTTATAATCAGGTATAACAACAATGTTTACAGGTAACTATGATTTTAATTCAGTAGTAAGATGTTTATTTGAAATAATTGTGTCCAATAAAAATGATAATTAAATCGTCTGGCAGGCGGTTAATATGAATGATCAGAATCAGAGAAATGGGAAACAAAGAGGTGAGAGATAATGATAAATAAATATATATATATATGTCATGTAATTGGTTCCATTTTTAAATGTGTTTTAATTGTGTTAGGGAGATCAGCTGATCAGCTATAACATGTCACGGGTAAAATGGTTTGTAAATGTTATAAGTAATTAATGTTCAAGGTAATGTTTTAATGTATTACAGATGTTTTAAAATAATGGGAAAAATAATGTGCTAAAATGAGAAATAAAGTAACAATTTATGCAAGTTAACAAGAATAGTTTTTGGGTGATAAATATTTTATGGGACACATAGATCTGTCCAAGCTGAAGTTAGAGTTGAAGTAGTAAAGATCGAAATATTGTTTTGAAGATAATGTGATGTTGTTTTGGAGTAATGTAATGTTATAGAGTTTTGTGAAGTATTGATGTTGACCCAGTAGTTACGGAGAATAATTGTAGAGTTTTGAATGATATGTTGTTTATAATTGATGCTGTTATTTTATTGTAGTTGTAGTAAGGTAATGAGATTGAGATTTTGGGGATGGCAATTTTGTAGTAAGGGGTAGTGTAATGTAGGAGTTCGCAACTTAATGATATGTTGGGACGGGATAGGGATAGATTTTAGTGAGGAGGGGCCGCCTTAGGTAGAATCCAGGGGCCAAATAAGGGAATTGAGTTTTTTGGGGGTGGGAAACACGTATCCTATGTACAAAGGGTTAGAGAGTATTTTTTTTATATGTAGAGAGAAGGTGGCGATTTGAGTTTAATGGTAAGTTGGGTTTAGAGTGTTTTGGGAGATGTTTTAATAGAGTCGGTGTCATGGTAGTTGAAGTTGTTAGTTAGAGTCAAAGGGAGAAAGATTGTATATGTATGCAGATTAAGTAATACAGTCAATGGGAATTAATAATTTACATCACCCACAGTAGTGTAGAATAAGATTGTTAAGCAAAAAGAGAGATTTATAATAAAGATATAATTTTTCATTTTTTGAAACCAGTGACAGAATTTTGATAGAATTTGGAAATGTAAAGATGTAAGGTGTTTATTTTAAATAATTTGAATGTCAACTTGTTTATTATTTATATTAATATTGTGTTTGTTTTAAATTTTTTATTTTATTATGTTTTGTGTTTCTAGTTAGATTATTACAGATGTTAAAGGTAATTGTAGATAGAAAGTATACATAACATATGTAGGTCAAGGGTCTTGGACTTGACCTAGTTTCGATCAGCTGATGAGGTCACACACATACTAAGCTTGTATAATAGGAAGTCAATTTAATTTGTTTATTTAATCAATTTAAACCAATTTTCAAATCATGTCTAAATATGAAGGAAACATTTAAATAAATTAAAATTTTTTTTAATTTTAAAATTTTTGGAAATTTTAATTTTTTGAAAAAAAAAAAATCTGGATTTTTCGCCTGCCAGCGAATGAATATTTTAGGTAATGATTATTTTATTATGTGTGTACTTAACATGTTTGTTTTTATTGATTGATTGTATGGCATTGTACTGTTAGATTATAAGTGATTACATGTTAGATTAAGGATGTGTTTAGATTAGGAGAAAGGTTTAAATTAATGCATTTTAAGTAGAAAACAGAAAACCAGGAAGAGAATTTTTTGAGTATATTATTTTGAATTTTGAATTTTTTTGAATTTTTCATAAATTTTAAAAGAATTTTTTAATTTTACAATGTGTTATGTCAACATGTAATGTGAGTGTGCGTGAGCCCAGTATCTGCTAAAGGCAGCCCAGCTTGCATAAAAGGGGAAACATATCGGTGGAGGATCTGGCATAATTTAAGCCAGTGATGGAGGATTTTGGGGGGTAGCATGTTAGAAGGTAAGGTGCGCTGTGGTACGAGTCTGTTCGATTTCTCAGTGTTGGGATCTCTTACGGAGAAGTCCAGTGATCTCGTTCAGATGAGTCCATAGTCGCTGAACCAGGGGGGTCGTGTACCCATGCGGATTAAGAACAAGGGGGTTGTTGGCACCAGTTCCTCACCGGTCCTCTTCGGGGTTTATCGATGAGATTTCTTCTGTTGTGAACAGCAGAATTCTCATCGAGGGGGTATTGTAGCGTGTCAATTTTGGGTCATTTTATTTTTCTTTCAGGATGGGGTATTTACATTTTTATTTATTTCGTTTTTGTGTGGGATTTATAAAATTATTGTGCAACGTTATTTCATTACAAGAGAACTCATGGTAAGCTGAACAGTTTGGGACCAAGGCAAGATGTAGTAGTGTTGGGAAATCAGTAAGCAAAGAATGTACCACCCTAGTTTTTCCAAGAACTATGCGAGAGTGTGGCAGTGCGCACCTATGCGTCCACCAAGCATGGGCGCCGACCCACGCGTTGGTGAAACTCAAAATGGCTAAAAGCAAGAAACTCTACAAGCACATGGTCGTGGAACAGCAGGAAATAATGTCTTAAGTCCGGCCCCTTTTATGACGTCAGCCAATGCCTAGCTGAGATCATATGCTGTATTAGCTCCAAAAAACTACATGTAGAGCATGGGACGCAGTTACGGCGACGAAGATCAAGGCGGTGATTTCCGCACAAAGTCTGAGATCATCTCAGCAGTACCTGTTACTTTATCATTCCCAGTATACATTAAGCAGAGACGCCATACAGTGCACGAGAAACCAAGTACAGCTACAGACGCTTATATTTTGTTTTCGGGCCCGGTTGGTCGAATTTTCACAAATGTAGTTAATTCGATAAGACCGACCGGGACCCAAGAAAGTCATTAACTCATCACAGTTAGAAATTTATGACAGTGGAAAAGTGAAAACAAATTACGTACATGTGAATCGGGGACAAAACACGTTTTCGGCCGGCAACGCGGTAGTGGACGGTTATATCGTGACAATAAAGGAATGTGTAAAATTTAATAAAAACAAGGGGTAAAGTATTAACTTGTGTGAAAGCGTGTGTGAGCAGATTGGGCTGTCTTGAATAATATTTAAATCTATACCCAAAATCTATAATCTATAAATGTATATGTGAAAATTTGCTTTTTTATGTCCTTGTTTTACTTAATTAAAATTAGTTAATTTACTTCAAAACCATGTGTTAGACTAAGTTATTTCGTTATTACCACGTCCTCATTTCTGTGTTGAAAAATTCGTCTAACGGATCGGAATCTTTCTGAATTATTAATTGGGTGGGGTCAGATTGCTAAATTGTCCGTTTCATTAAGGTAAAGTGTAAAGGTCTCCATATCTGTCCTTCAAAGATATAGGTGGCGACTCTGGGCTTCTGATAAAATTTCTGCAGCAGGTAAGTCCTGGTAGTGAATCTTATTTATTTTATATTTTGGTATATTTTTTAACGTCACAATGGCTCTCGCTGCCAGGATTTTCGTTTAATTGTAATTTTATACGAGATAGACCTATTTTAATACACAGAAAATAGGATGGGGTAATGACGAAAGTATAAAAATTGTATCGCACATATTTACGTAGGTTAGGTTTGTGTTGTGAGTATATATATAAAGTGTTGTAGAAAGAAACGGTAAACATGTCCCTAATACAAGATAATGATATGTTGAGTATTATACTTAATCAATTAGAAAAAATGAATAATAGATTATTAGAAAAAATGAATGATAAATTTGATAGTCGTTTTGACAGTAATGACATAAAATTAGATAGACAAAGTAGCGATTTTAATGCAACGTTTGAAGTTCAGAACCGAAAATTCGATGAACAAAAGAATAGTTTTGAGGAGTTAAAAAATCAGAATAATGAGTTGAAAAATGGGATTCAAGAATTAAATAAATGTTTAGAAAGTACTAATGAAACAATGAGAACCAGCTTGAATAAGTTAGAACAGAGTGTTGAGCGAATGGGAGTACATGTGATGAGTACAGAGAAAAATAAAACAAATGAAAATTGTAGTGACAAATGTAAGAATATGATACCAGATAAAGAGTTAACTAATAATAACAATAATGTCGAACATAACGAATGTAATATTGAGAATAATAATGTGTTTGAAGAATTGGTATCAGAAAGTGATACGGTGAAACTAAATAATGAAAGTACTGATGAGTTTGTGGAATGTGATTATGAGATGTTAAGGTGTGTTAGTGAGTTAGAGAGAGAGAGGAAAAATAATGTTGTAGTAGAGTGGGGACAGAGGGGAAATTTTCCCTTTATTATTTATGATGTTTATGATGATGATTTAATGTGGTCACAAGTGTTGTTGTTGGGCAAGAGTCCCGTATTGATAGATGAATTGAGGGGTTTATTTTTGTTGTGTAATGATGTACCCTCTGTCGGTGATAATAATGTTGAAAGTGTGATTTGGTATGGTGATGAAAGAGATTTAAACAGAGAATTGTGCAGGGAGAAAGTAACCGAATTGTATTTTTCAAATAGAAAGTATGATGAATGGAAGGACAGTTTAATAGTATATTTGAGTAACAATGATTATAAGGATTTGACTAAAGTAATTGACCCGATCACGAATGTATTTACCAACGGAGACTTAACAAAATTACCTAATGTAGACTGGTGTATTGAGTATTTTGGTATGATGAATGGGTTTAGTTTGTATGGTTACGACACACAAAACAGTCATTTGTGTGGTGATAAAATTGAACAATGTTATGTAGAACCAAGGTTAATTTGGGACGATGGAGGTTAAACTATTAAAACAATAAAAGACAGTATAAACATTGTGTTTAATGGTTTTCGACATGGCAAATTTGGACAATGAAGTGTGGGAAAACTGACCAGTTAATAACAAGAGTTTGTAAATAAAAATATAGTGAATGTATTTGTGTGCATTGTGGAATGTTAAGTAAATAATGTGTGTACGTAAGATGATTGTTGTAATAATAATATTGAAATATTTGGAAGTTCAATAAATATTAGAATGAATTGTGAAAATAGTAATTACTGATGGTAATTGTTTCGATGACTATATAATTTATATTTTTGGTAATCAATTTAATTAAAACAATTTGATACATGTTAAATATTTTGATTGATTATTTAAAGGTTATATAATTGAATTTTTGTTTGAAGTCAAATGGTTTTATGAGATGAATTTTGTAATTAAAGGCATTGTTGGATGTAAACTAATTTTTGTGTTAAATGTTACAGAGATGAGGTGGAAGGTATTGTAATATGGTGATTAGGTTTTGTATATATCATGTTAACTAAACTGTAAGTATAAAAAATTTTATAATCAGGTATAACAAAAATGTTTACAGGTAACTATGATTTTAATTCAGTAGTAAGATGTTTATTTGAAATAATTGTGTCCAATAAAAATGATAATTAAATCATCTGGCAGGCGGTTAATATGAATGATCAGAATCAGAGAAATGGGAAACAAAGAGGTGAGAGATAATGATAAATAAATATATATATATATGTCATGTAATTGGTTCCATTTTTAAATGTGTTTTAATTGTGTTAGGGAGATCAGCTGATCAGCTATAACATGTCACGGGTAAAATGGTTTGTAAATGTTATAAGTAATTAATGTTCAAGGTAATGTTTTAATGTATTACAGATGTTTTAAAATAATGGGAAAAATAATGTGCTAAAATGAGAAATAAAGTAACAATTTATGCAAGTTAACAAGAATAGTTTTTGGGTGATAAATATTTTATGGGACACATAGATCTGTCCAAGCTGAAGTTAGAGTTGAAGTAGTAAAGATCGAAATATTGTTTTGAAGATAATGTGATGTTGTTTTGGAGTAATGTAATGTTATAGAGTTTTGTGAAGTATTGATGTTGACCCAGTAGTTACGGAGAATAATTGTAGAGTTTTGAATGATATGTTGTTTATAATTGATGCTGTTATTTTATTGTAGTTGTAGTAAGGTAATGAGATTGAGATTTTGGGGATGGCAATTTTGTAGTAAGGGGTAGTGTAATGTAGGAGTTCGCAACTTAATGATATGTTGGGACGGGATAGGGATAGATTTTAGTGAGGAGGGGCCGCCTTAGGTAGAATCCAGGGGCCAAATAAGGGAATTGAGTTTTTTGGGGGTGGGAAACACGTATCCTATGTACAAAGGGTTAGAGAGTATTTTTTTTATATGTAGAGAGAAGGTGGCGATTTGAGTTTAATGGTAAGTTGGGTTTAGAGTGTTTTGGGAGATGTTTTAATAGAGTCGGTGTCATGGTAGTTGAAGTTGTTAGTTAGAGTCAAAGGGAGAAAGATTGTATATGTATGCAGATTAAGTAATACAGTCAATGGGAATCAATAATTTACATCACCCACAGTAGTGTAGAATAAGATTGTTAAGCAAAAAGAGAGATTTATAATAAAGATATAATTTTTCATTTTTTGAAACCAGTGACAGAATTTTGATAGAATTTGGAAATGTAAAGATGTAAGGTGTTTATTTTAAATAATTTGAATGTCAACTTGTTTATTATTTATATTAATATTGTGTTTGTTTTAAATTTTTTATTTTATTATGTTTTGTGTTTCTAGTTAGATTATTACAGATGTTAAAGGTAATTGTAGATAGAAAGTATACATAACATATGTAGGTCAAGGGTCTTGGACTTGACCTAGTTTCGATCAGCTGATGAGGTCACACACATACTAAGCTTGTATAATAGGAAGTCAATTTAATTTGTTTATTTAATCAATTTAAACCAATTTTCAAATCATGTCTAAATATGAAGGAAACATTTAAATAAATTAAAATTTTTTTTAATTTTAAAATTTTTGGAAATTTTAATTTTTTGAAAAAAAAAAAATCTGGATTTTTCGCCTGCCAGCGAATGAATATTTTAGGTAATGATTATTTTATTATGTGTGTACTTAACATGTTTGTTTTTATTGATTGATTGTATGGCATTGTACTGTTAGATTATAAGTGATTACATGTTAGATTAAGGATGTGTTTAGATTAGGAGAAAGGTTTAAATTAATGCATTTTAAGTAGAAAACAGAAAACCAGGAAGAGAATTTTTTGAGTATATTATTTTGAATTTTGAATTTTTTTGAATTTTTCATAAATTTTAAAAGAATTTTTTAATTTTACAATGTGTTATGTCAACATGTAATGTGAGTGTGCGTGAGCCCAGTATCTGCTAAAGGCAGCCCAGCTTGCATAAAAGGGGAAACATATCGGTGGAGGATCTGGCATAATTTAAGCCAGTGATGGAGGATTTTGGGGGGTAGCATGTTAGAAGGTAAGGTGCGCTGTGGTACGAGTCTGTTCGATTTCTCAGTGTTGGGATCTCTTACGGAGAAGTCCAGTGATCTCGTTCAGATGAGTCCATAGTCGCTGAACCAGGGGGGTCGTGTACCCATGCGGATTAAGAACAAGGGGGTTGTTGGCACCAGTTCCTCACCGGTCCTCTTCGGGGTTTATCGATGAGATTTCTTCTGTTGTGAACAGCAGAATTCTCATCGAGGGGGTATTGTAGCGTGTCAATTTTGGGTCATTTTATTTTTCTTTCAGGATGGGGTATTTACATTTTTATTTATTTCGTTTTTGTGTGGGATTTATAAAATTATTGTGCAACGTTATTTCATTACAAGAGAACTCATGGTAAGCTGAACAGTTTGGGACCAAGGCAAGATGTAGTAGTGTTGGGAAATCAGTAAGCAAAGAATGTACCACCCTAGTTTTTCCAAGAACTATGCGAGAGTGTGGCAGTGCGCACCTATGCGTCCACCAAGCATGGGCGCCGACCCACGCGTTGGTGAAACTCAAAATGGCTAAAAGCAAGAAACTCTACGAGCACATGGTCGTGGAACAGCAGGAAATAATGTCTTAAGTCCGGCCCCTTTTATGACGTCAGCCAATGCCTAGCTGAGATCATATGCTGTATTAGCTCCAAAAAACTACATGTAGAGCATGGGACGCAGTTACGGCGACGAAGATCAAGGCGGTGATTTCCGCACAAAGTCTGAGATCATCTCAGCAGTACCTGTTACTTTATCATTCCCAGTATACATTAAGCAGAGACGCCATACAGTGCACGAGAAACCAAGTACAGCTACAGACGCTTATATTTTGTTTTCGGGCCCGGTTGGTCGAATTTTCACAAATGTAGTTAATTCGATAAGACCGACCGGGACCCAAGAAAGTCATTAACTCATCACAGTTAGAAATTTATGACAGTGGAAAAGTGAAAACAAATTACGTACATGTGAATCGGGGACAAAACACGTTTTCGGCCGGCAACGCGGTAGTGGACGGTTATATCGTGACAATAAAGGAATGTGTAAAATTTAATAAAAACAAGGGGTAAAGTATTAACTTGTGTGAAAGCGTGTGTGAGCAGATTGGGCTGTCTTGAATAATATTTAAATCTATACCCAAAATCTATAATCTATAAATGTATATGTGAAAATTTGCTTTTTTATGTCCTTGTTTTACTTAATTAAAATTAGTTAATTTACTTCAAAACCATGTGTTAGACTAAGTTATTTCGTTATTACCACGTCCTCATTTCTGTGTTGAAAAATTCGTCTAACGGATCGGAATCTTTCTGAATTATTAATTGGGTGGGGTCAGATTGCTAAATTGTCCGTTTCATTAAGGTAAAGTGTAAAGGTCTCCATATCTGTCCTTCAAAGATATAGGTGGCGACTCTGGGCTTCTGATAAAATTTCTGCAGCAGGTAAGTCCTGGTAGTGAATCTTATTTATTTTATATTTTGGTATATTTTTTAACGTCACAATGGCTCTCGCTGCCAGGATTTTCGTTTAATTGTAATTTTATACGAGATAGACCTATTTTAATACACAGAAAATAGGATGGGGTAATGACGAAAGTATAAAAATTGTATCGCACATATTTACGTAGGTTAGGTTTGTGTTGTGAGTATATATATAAAGTGTTGTAGAAAGAAACGGTAAACATGTCCCTAATACAAGATAATGATATGTTGAGTATTATACTTAATCAATTAGAAAAAATGAATAATAGATTATTAGAAAAAATGAATGATAAATTTGATAGTCGTTTTGACAGTAATGACATAAAATTAGATAGACAAAGTAGCGATTTTAATGCAAAGTTTGAAGTTCAGAACCGAAAATTCGATGAACAAAAGAATAGTTTTGAGGAGTTAAAAAATCAGAATAATGAGTTGAAAAATGGGATTCAAGAATTAAATAAATGTTTAGAAAGTACTAATGAAACAATGAGAACCAGCTTGAATAAGTTAGAACAGAGTGTTGAGCGAATGGGAGTACATGTGATGAGTACAGAGAAAAATAAAACAAATGAAAATTGTAGTGACAAATGTAAGAATATGATACCAGATAAATAGTTAACTAATAATAACAATAATGTCGAACATAACGAATGTAATATTGAGAATAATAATGTGTTTGAAGAATTGGTATCAGAAAGTGATACGGTGAAACTAAATAATGAAAGTACTGATGAGTTTGTGGAATGTGATTATGAGATGTTAAGGTGTGTTAGTGAGTTAGAGAGAGAGAGGAAAAATAATGTTGTAGTAGAGTGGGGACAGAGGGGAAATTTTCCCTTTATTATTTATGATGTTTATGATGATGATTTAATGTGGTCACAAGTGTTGTTGTTGGGCAAGAGTCCCGTATTGATAGATGAATTGAGGGGTTTATTTTTGTTGTGTAATGATGTACCCTCTGTCGGTGATAATAATGTTGAAAGTGTGATTTGGTATGGTGATGAAAGAGATTTAAACAGAGAATTGTGCAGGGAGAAAGTAACCGAATTGTATTTTTCAAATAGAAAGTATGATGAATGGAAGGACAGTTTAATAGTATATTTGAGTAACAATGATTATAAGGATTTGACTAAAGTAATTGACCCGATCACGAATGTATTTACCAACGGAGACTTAACAAAATTACCTAATGTAGACTGGTGTATTGAGTATTTTGGTATGATGAATGGGTTTAGTTTGTATGGTTACGACACACAAAACAGTCATTTGTGTGGTGATAAAATTGAACAATGTTATGTAGAACCAAGGTTAATTTGGGACGATGGAGGTTAAACTATTAAAACAATAAAAGACAGTATAAACATTGTGTTTAATGGTTTTCGACATGGCAAATTTGGACAATGAAGTGTGGGAAAACTGACCAGTTAATAACAAGAGTTTGTAAATAAAAATATAGTGAATGTATTTGTGTGCATTGTGGAATGTTAAGTAAATAATGTGTGTACGTAAGATGATTGTTGTAATAATAATATTGAAATATTTGGAAGTTCAATAAATATTAGAATGAATTGTGAAAATAGTAATTACTGATGGTAATTGTTTCGATGACTATATAATTTATATTTTTGGTAATCAATTTAATTAAAACAATTTGATACATGTTAAATATTTTGATTGATTATTTAAAGGTTATATAATTGAATTTTTGTTTGAAGTCAAATGGTTTTATGAGATGAATTTTGTAATTAAAGGCATTGTTGGATGTAAACTAATTTTTGTGTTAAATGTTACAGAGATGAGGTGGAAGGTATTGTAATATGGTGATTAGGTTTTGTATATATCATGTTAACTAAACTGTAAGTATAAAAAATTTTATAATCAGGTATAACAAAAATGTTTACAGGTAACTATGATTTTAATTCAGTAGTAAGATGTTTATTTGAAATAATTGTGTCCAATAAAAATGATAATTAAATCATCTGGCAGGCGGTTAATATGAATGATCAGAATCAGAGAAATGGGAAACAAAGAGGTGAGAGATAATGATAAATAAATATATATATATATGTCATGTAATTGGTTCCATTTTTAAATGTGTTTTAATTGTGTTAGGGAGATCAGCTGATCAGCTATAACATGTCACGGGTAAAATGGTTTGTAAATGTTATAAGTAATTAATGTTCAAGGTAATGTTTTAATGTATTACAGATGTTTTAAAATAATGGGAAAAATAATGTGCTAAAATGAGAAATAAAGTAACAATTTATGCAAGTTAACAAGAATAGTTTTTGGGTGATAAATATTTTATGGGACACATAGATCTGTCCAAGCTGAAGTTAGAGTTGAAGTAGTAAAGATCGAAATATTGTTTTGAAGATAATGTGATGTTGTTTTGGAGTAATGTAATGTTATAGAGTTTTGTGAAGTATTGATGTTGACCCAGTAGTTACGGAGAATAATTGTAGAGTTTTGAATGATATGTTGTTTATAATTGATGCTGTTATTTTATTGTAGTTGTAGTAAGGTAATGAGATTGAGATTTTGGGGATGGCAATTTTGTAGTAAGGGGTAGTGTAATGTAGGAGTTCGCAACTTAATGATATGTTGGGACGGGATAGGGATAGATTTTAGTGAGGAGGGGCCTCCTTAGGTAGAATCCAGGGGCCAAATAAGGGAATTGAGTTTTTTGGGGGTGGGAAACACGTATCCTATGTACAAAGGGTTAGAGAGTATTTTTTTTATATGTAGAGAGAAGGTGGCGATTTGAGTTTAATGGTAAGTTGGGTTTAGAGTGTTTTGGGAGATGTCTTAATAGAGTGGGTGTCATGGTAGTTGAAGTTGTTAGTTAGAGTCAAAGGGAGAAATATTGTATATGTATGCAGATTAAGTAATACAGTCAATGGGAATCAATAATTTACATCACCCACAGTAGTGTAGAATAAGATTGTTAAGCAAAAAGAGAGATTTATAATAAAGATATAATTTTTCATTTTTTGAAACCAGTGACAGAATTTTGATAGAATTTGGAAATGTAAAGATGTAAGGTGTTTATTTTAAATAATTTGAATGTCAACTTGTTTATTATTTATATTAATATTGTGTTTGTTTTAAATTTTTTATTTTATTATGTTTTGTGTTTCTAGTTAGATTATTACAGATGTTAAAGGTAATTGTAGATAGAAAGTATACATAACATATTGTAACAGTACCAAAAATATGGTAGTTACATAATATAAACGAATGTAACGTCAAGTATGAGAAAAACATGGGAATATATCTAGATAAATAAACCTAAGTGTATATAAGTGTGTATCTACAAATATATTAATACAAATCCAACAATGAAGAAGAGAATGCTAATATATCAACATTAAAGACAAAATGAAGAAAGAAAATGCCACAAGCCCAAAACAAAATATCAGCAATTAGACCCAATAGGATCCAACAGTGAGGGGAATCAACGAAACAAGGACCAACAAGCTCCAACAACAACGGAGATAAATAAAAATAGCAACTACGATGAAAATATAGAATAAAGAAGAAAGAAGAAGGACCAGGAAGAGCACCAAGAAGAAGAAAGAAGAAGGACAGAAGATACAAGGACTTAACATAAACCACATGTACTAAAAACAATGTAAGTGACAAAAGAAATGATTATAAGTGTGACAAGAAAACCAGTGTGAAACATTTAAGGAACCACTAACAATTACAGTGTGTACTTAATACAAATGTGAAACCTGTGAATAACTAACTAATTTCAACTGAATAAACCACACAAACAATTACAGTGATGAAGTTTACAGTGTGAAAAATATGTTAATTTCATGATGAAACAACAAAAATTAAAATAGTCAAATAAACACAGCCAATGAGTGTGACTGATTTAATAAAGTTGTAATCAATACACATGATCATAAGACCACCAGATTAGAACAAGATAGAACAATTATGTTATTGCTCATAGAGAACTGACAACAAATAAAAGACATTTGTTAAGTATCAAACAATGACAGGAATTAAGTTCCGCCATTGACCAGAAAAACATTGTAAATAATACAAGGAAGATTTGTGTTAGTGTTTAAGAAGGAATTGTACAAACATGTGTAACAAAATAGTTAAAGTATTATGTTAATATACCGTAGTGAAGTCAGTTTAGTAGTAGAAAAATACTGCACTAAAACAGATGGTACATTGTTACACAACCCACAAGGAAGAGACCTATTACAACATAAAATGATACATATTAGTATAAATATCTGATCATCAAATATGTTATCAAACGAGAATTTATTATAAGTAGTAATGATAAATATTGTAACGTGCGTTTACTGCGAGAGGCGGGTGTTAGCGAAACGTACACCTTTAGTCAAGCCCCAAATTTTGGGTTCGCCAATTCTGTAACGTACCGCTTAATGTGGGGTGTGCACTTGCGAAAGTGTTATTATATGCCTCACGCAGTATGCGTCACTTTTGAATTATACTAACTGACGTTTTAAAAGGTATAAATAAAGGATTTTGTTTATCTTGTTTTACTCAATCTAAAAGAAATCCAGAGTGTGTGATTTGGGGTCAAGGAGGTAATTTGTTCAGCCTTATGCAGAAGAGAGAGTAAGTATCATTATTGCCCCTCAGTTGTGACGATTTCTTCTGTATGTTGTGCTGAAATTTTCATTAACTACCCACTACAATAAATTATAACACGTTATAATTCAATATTAATTTTCAATAATATAGCTTTATTGATTATTGACTTTTGTCTCCTGCCACCAAAATATAGGTATCACAATTAATCTTATTTGAAAAAAAAAAAAACATCATCTCGACTTTACCGAGTAAACATAGATCTGTCTAAGGAACAAAACATATATGTTGTTATTTACCCAATATTATGCTATAATAAAAAACATCAGTTATTACATAATTCTTAGTAATTCCCCAGGGTTCAGGGTGAATTCTTTGTGTTATGAGAGTGTCAGAAATGGATAATTGCTACGCTTTACAAATATCAAAAAATTAATAAATAATTTTGTTTATTTTTCAAATATTACGTAGTTTCCGGAATTGCCGTAAGAGAGCAGCATGTATTTGTTTACTTTGAAAGAAACATATGATAAAATGAATATTTTTTGTTCTATTTCACTGTTAAAAAACGAGTTTTCTTCTGGACTTATTACGAAAAAATGTTTATATTACCTCGCTCCGTGTTGTCCTTACTGGATTGAAGTTTTATTCTGTGATGAGGTACGTCTTGCGTTATTATTTCCTTTTCATTTGGAGTATTTTCTAATTGTCTACTGGAAGTAGGCCGAACTATATTGGATCCTCAGAATGTTTTCATCCACTGGTTTTTAATGTATATCACCATTTAATTTGGATTCCCCAGGTATAATTAGTTAGTATTCACTTTGTTTATTACTCTTGCGTGAATTTCGCCTCCTCCAACGTCCAAAAAAGGTTATTTTTTATAATTTTTGTCGCATCGTTTCTTCAACTCTCCGGTTTAGTTCAAAATTTTTTATATCTTATTAACAATACTTGTTATTTTTCATCACTCTTAGTAACACATAGTATTTTTATTATGTAGGCAGTTTGTGATTATTATAAATTTATATTTTATTTATGGAAAAATAATTCCCTTCCATTCCGGTTTCTTTACTAATTTAATTTACATAATATGTTTTGGTTAATTTTTTTATGACATTGTATATAAATATTTTATCATTTTATTATCATTAAATAAATTTATATATTATTTATTTAGTCTCGAATAGTGTTCATACCCGGTACTACTTCCTGTTGCCATTTCCTTCATAGGATTATTTTAATTTTATATTATCTTTGGTAGTTAAAATTTTTATGTCTTTTAAAATTAACCCTGGGTTTTCTTACAATCTAACACAATTATTTGAAACAATATAATATTAACTTGGGTATAACAAATTGTGGTTCATACAGTATAAATTACAATAAATAAATAAAATTACAAAAATCAATTAGTATTATTGCATACTACTTCCATAGTTTTATCCTATCCAAAACATACAGCACAGTTTAGTAATACATTAATTTCACTTTGGTTTTTTCACCTCAATGGGTACACTAGAACTCACTTCGCACTATATACCACTCAAATTGTTTATTATGTTGAGTGATATAATTAAATTTTGAGCGAGCTTTAGTTTTACCCATTTCTGACTTTTATTCTCATGATTTACTTTATTGGGACCGGGTTATGTACCGTTACATAAAGCCCCCCCACTAGAACAAATTTATTTTAGTTCAACTCGTTGATAGAAATAAATTGTTGATTTGTTCAAGTCTCCTAATGGTCTTGACTTTGTTTTCATAATAGTGTTTCATTTCCGACTGATTATACACTCCCTTTATTTTATTATTGGTAATTGTTTTAATGTCGTAAGTATTATTACCCTTCACCTGGGTTATGAGGTAAGGGCCAGTATAAAGTAGCAATAACTTCCGGGCGATACCCTCTATAGAACTGGGTAGTTGTCTATTTTTTATTAGTACTTTATCTCCCAACTGGTATGTATCCAATCTTCTCCTTTTTACTTGATCCCTTTTTTGTTGAAGTTCCACTTTATGTAACACTCTGTTGTGCATTTCCACTTGGTCGAATTCTACTCTCTCTCCTGGAGGGAAATTTATCAATGACATAATTTCTCTTGGTGGTGGTTTATCAAACATTATTTGATAAGGGCTAGTACCGATAGTGTCATGGTATGACCAATTAAGAAAAGTCTCGGCTGGTTCAATATACTGACTCCAGTTTTTATGTTCTTGATGACAGTAGGTGCGTAGAATTCTGCCAACTTCCCTTAATACACGCTCAGCAGGATTGCTACTAGGGTGGTACACGGATGTCTTGTACGTTCTTATTTGCCAATTTCTCAATTCTTCCTTCCACCTTTTCCCCCGAAATTGCGTTCCATGATCCGTTATAATCATTTCCGGTCTTCCCACCTCAGGTAAGTATTTTTTTATAATTACTTCTAGAATTTTCTTCGTTGTAGCTCTACTAATAGCATAGAGTTTTGTGTATTTCGTATAATGATCAAATAATATGATGATATATTTATATTTATGTCTTCCTCCACTTCTGGGAAAAGGTCCGCAGATATCCAAAAAAATCTTTTCAAGTTTTTTATTAGATGTTATAGTAATCATGGTGCCTGTTTTCTTCTCATTATTTACTTTTACAAGCTGACAAATGTTACAGGTTTTTACTATCTCTCTTACTCTTTTATTTATAGCTTTCACGTAACAATGTTCAGATAAAGCTTTAATAACTTTGAGTGATCCCATATGGCCATACCTTTCATGATAATCCTGAATCAATGCTACTTCTGTTGCTGCTGGTACATATATCTTCCAGACATGATCCTTAACGGTAGGACGAATAAAAAGGATCTCTTCATAAACACTAAAAATTTCATTATTATAGGGTCATGTTGTAATATTCTTTCCTTAATTTTTGTTAATTTATTGTCACTTTGTTGATCGATTTTTATTTTATTAATTATATCTTGTAACTCCTTTGCCATCTTAATTATGTGATATATTTTTCCAATGCTTTCTGGTTCTATTTCACAAGTTCCTTTTTCAAGGTTAATCCGGGATAATCGGTCTGCTATTACATTCTTCTTACCTGGAATATATTCCCAGTCTAAATTATATTCTTGAAGTATTAATGCCCATCTAGTAAGTCTGCCGTGATTAAGTTTACAATTCTTTAAAAATGAAATTGATCTGTGATCAGTTCTGATAGTCACTGGGTATCCCAAAATAAATGTTCGAAATTTTATACATGAGAACACAACACTCAGCAGTTCTTTTTCAGTTACTGTATAGTTTCTCTCACAACTGCTTAGTACTCTGCTTGCAAAACTGATAACTCCATGATTTCCTTCTTCATCTTCCTGATATAGCTCACTCCCAAGGCTAATGTTACTAGCATCACAATTTATGAAAAAACGTTTATTAAAATTTGGGTGATGTAACATGATGCAGTCAAGAAATTTATTTTTTACTATCTGGAAATTATTATCTTCACTTTCTTCCCATTTCCACTTGTTTTTCTTTGAAAGTAAATATTGAAATTTAGCTGTTATTTCTGAATAACTCTGTTGAAATTTTCTATAATAGTTGCATATCCCCAAAAAGGATTGTAATTGTTTCAAGTTTCTGGGTTTGGGAAAATCTTGAATAGCCTTTACTTTTTCAGGAGATGGTTTAATTCCAGTAGCAGATAAAATGAACCCTAAAAATGGTAGTTCATGGGTGATACACTTAGATTTATCCAGTTTTAAAGTTATATTATGTTGCAAAAGTTTATCTAACACTGTTTCCACTCGGTTACAATGCTCCTCCCAAGTACAAGACGTAATTAGTATGTCATCCACATATATGGTAGTAAAATCTAAAACTTCCTTACCCAAAATTTGGTCCATGCATTGAATGAACACAGCCACAGAATTTACCAATCCAAAAGGCAAACGCTTAAAATGATTATTTCGTCCTTCGAATATGAAAGCAACATATTGTCTGCTGTTAGGGTGCAATTCTATTTGCCAGTATCCACAGACTGCATCCCAAGTACTCATGTACTTGCATCCAAAAAATCTCTTCATAATCTCCTCAATCTCACCTGGAGACGTGCGATCGTTAATGAGCATTTTATTCAACTCCCGAGCATCGAGACATAGTCTAACTTGACCATCTTTCTTCGGTATAGCCACCAATGGGCTAGTATATGGAGAGTTACTTCTTTCAATTATGTCTTCTAATATCATTCTTTGAATTTCTTTCCTTGCTGCCTCTTTCAAAGCTTGAGCAATAGGGTAAGATCGTTTATTAAAATTTAATTTTCTTTAAATTTTAGTTCACACAAGAAGTTTTTAGCTTTTCCTGGTGATTCTGAGAATACTGGTTTATATTTATTATAAATTTTTATAAGTTGTTGTTTCTGTTCTATACTAATTATTTCCGGTGCCTGCCTATTCTGAAACTCCATTATTTCTTCTATCTTCTCTTTCCAAATCTTTGATTCTGTTACTTCTATATTATTACCTAGGGTTAATCTATTATTCTCCCTAACAAAAAATGAGCTCGGACACTGAGGGGCACTTTGGCTACCAATTATCTCAGCCGTTAACTCACCATTTTCTGTGCTCAAGGTTACTATACCCCTGGCCAGATTTATAATTGCAGTGTGTCGCCGTAGCATATCACACCCTATTAACACCCTAAACGGTAGCCCTTTCGCTACTAAAAATCCCATAGGTATTCCTATTCCATTAGTGGTAACATTCAAAGACACTTGTTTTTTGACTGTTTTATTTTGTTTCCCGGTAGCACCAACAATTGTTAAATTGTTAATTGGTAAAGTAGGTATTCTCTCAGTAGTTAACTCAGTAATACGATCTAATTCTAATTGATCAATAATTGAAATATTGGCCCCTGTATCAATCATGGCCTCTGCTGACACTCCATTTAATTTTATTTGTATATAGACTATGTCATTGTTTGGTGATGACTCTTTGATTACTCTTTCTTCCATTAACTCGGACTGTATATTTTTTAGAAAATTATTTCTGATAATGGTTATTGGTTTATTCAAATTAGTATTATAATTGGGTGTATGGTAAATTCTGTGCCCTGTTGTTTCTAGCAGTGACGGGCAATCACATCTTCTCACTGCTGGTACCCGTTTCCCCTATTTATATCATTACTATTGGTTGCTTCAACATTTTCATTATGTTGAATGTTGTTTATCGGTATCCTTTCTTCATCCCTCTCTCTGGATCTAGGTTGATCGATGTTCATACTCCTTGGTGGACCTTCGTCTCTATGATAATAATCATGTCTGTAATTCTGTCGATTATTATTAGACCATCTTCCGCGATATCTGTTATTGAAATAACTGTTGTTAGCATGTACATAATTAACTCGGGGCCTATTCTCTCTTGGTGGTTCATTCCTCCGCTCCTCGGTATTCCCTGACCTCCATCTACTTCTCCTATAATAAGATTCCTGTTCATAATTTTCTAGCAGCGTTTCCATGCCTCCAATAGTTTTGATTTGTCCACTCAAACGTGCACTTATGATCTTTTCTTCAAAATGATACGCCATTTTGGTCACTAGACACTCTTCAGGTATCTTAGGGTCTAGATACTTGGCGATACACACCTTCCCTAAAAAGTAAGCAGTAGGTGTTTGTCCCACTGTACGGTCATACCTACCATGACAGATATCGTCCCTAATAATGTTTTGTACTGATTCTGACCAGTACTTAAGTTTGAACATAGTTTTGAAACCCTCATAATCACACACCTCGTTCCTAATTGCTGTCCACCAATTATCATTGATATTTTTGAACGATTCGTCTAATAGACCTTTTATCATATTCCATCGATTCTCCTTTGATCTGTTCAAAATTTCATATACTCTCCCTAAAAATTCAAGTGGGTTTCTGCGATAATCCCGAAAGTTTACACTTTCCTTATTGTCTGGATAAACATGATGACTGCTGCATGCAGATCTAGCACTTATTCTATCTACATCACATCGAAAATTGGTTTGTATTTGTTGCAAACTATCTAATTTCTCTGCTTGGCTATCACATTGATTTTTTACATTCTCTACAGTTTTATGAAACTCTGAAAATTTACAGTTTAGACTGCTTTTAATGCTATCTAACTGGTCATTATTTTCTTGTCGTATGGCCATTACACGAACTTGGTTATCTTGTTCTTCTTTTTCCATTCTCGCCTCAACTCCAATTTTAATTAGTTCCATCTTCTCTTCAGTTGTATCTAATCTTTGGTTAGTTTCTACTAATTTCTTCTCTGCCTCTTCCTTATATGCCTCTACTCTTTGGCTTAACGTATTATTGACCAGTTCAATTTTACCTTCTAGATTTTCTCTTAATTCTTTATTGAAATTCTCCATCTTACCCTCAATTTGTTTTAAATTCTCATTATTCTCTTCAAATTTTGCATTCATCTCTTCTCTTTGCCCTTCAACCGCTTCCTTCAGTTCATGGTATCGTTCATTCATAGTTTGTTTTAAGTTTTCCTCCTGTTTCTTAAAATTCTCCTTATTTTCCTCATTGGTTTGTTTCAAGGCTTCCTCCTGTTTCTTAAAATTCTCCTTATTTTGTTCCTCCTGTTTCCTAAATTTTTCGTCTATTTTATCATTGGTTTGTTTATTGCTTTCCATAATAATTCTCAACATCTCCTGCATGCTCATGTCTTCTTTTTGGGTGGATTTATCTGGTTGGTCCCCTTGGGCATCCTCTTCCACTATTTCCTTTTCCGTATCCATAACTACTTCGGTTTCTTCTGTATCACCTGTCTGTTGGTCCATTTCACTGTCCGTGACTAACTCTATTTCTTGTTCCTGTCCACCTTCTTCAATCTCCTTTTCTTCTGCCCTCTTCTTCGATTTTCCTCGGGTATTAGGCATTTCTTGTTTTCTCATAACTGCCAACGATAATTAGATTTTTTGATATATCTTTTTTATTAAATATCGAAATTCTTTTCTAATTACCGCCCTTTTACGTTGAGCGCCATTTCTGTAACATGCGTTTACTGCGAGAGGCGGGTGTTAGCGAAACGTACACCTTTAGTCAAGCCCCAAATGTTGGGTTCGCCAATTCTGTAACGTACCGCTTAATGTGGGGTGTGCACTTGCGAAAGTGTTATTATATGCCTCACGCAGTATGCGTCACTTTTGAATTATACTAACTGACGTTTTAAAAGGTATAAATAAAGGATTTTGTTTATCTTGTTTTACTCAATCTAAAAGAAATCCAGAGTGTGTGATTTGGGGTCAAGGAGGTAATTTGTTCAGCCTTATGCAGAAGAGAGAGTAAGTATCATTATTGCCCCTCAGTTGTGACGATTTCTTCTGTATGTTGTGCTGAAATTTTCATTAACTACCCACTACAATAAATTATAACACGTTATAATTCAATATTAATTTTCAATAATATAGCTTTATTGATTATTGACTTTTGTCTCCTGCCACCAAAATATAGGTATCACAATTAATCTTATTTGAAAAAAAAAAACATCATCTCGACTTTACCGAGTAAACATAGATCTGTCTAAGGAACAAAACATATATGTTGTTATTTACCCAATATTACGCTATAATAAAAAACATCAGTTATTACATAATTCTTAGTAATTCCCCAGGGTTCAGGGTGAATTCTTTGTGTTATGAGAGTGTCAGAAATGGATAATTGCTACGCTTTACAAATATCAAAAAATTAATAAATAATTTTGTTTATTTTTCAAATATTACGTAGTTTCCGGAATTGCCGTAAGAGAGCAGCATGTATTTGTTTACTTTGAAAGAAACATATGATAAAATGAATATTTTTTGTTCTATTTCACTGTTAAAAAACGAGTTTTCTTCTGGACTTATTACGAAAAAATGTTTATATTACCTCGCTCCGTGTTGTCCTTACTGGATTGAAGTTTTATTCTGTGATGAGGTACGTCTTGCGTTATTATTTCCTTTTCATTTGGAGTATTTTCTAATTGTCTACTGGAAGTAGGCCGAACTATATTGGATCCTCAGAATGTTTTCATCCACTGGTTTTTAATGTATATCACCATTTAATTTGGATTCCTCAGGTATAATTAGTTAGTATTCACTTTGTTTATTACTCTTGCGTGAATTTCGCCTCCTCCAACGTCCAAAAAAGGTTATTTTTTATAATTTTTGTCGCATCGTTTCTTCAACTCTCCGGTTTAGTTCAAAATTTTTTATATCTTATTAACAATACTTGTTATTTTTCATCACTCTTAGTAACACATAGTATTTTTATTATGTAGGCAGTTTGTGATTATTATAAATTTATATTTTATTTATGGAAAAATAATTCCCTTCCATTCCGGTTTCTTTACTAATTTAATTTACATAATATGTTTTGGTTATTTTTTTTATGACATTGTATATAAATATTTTATCATTTTACTATCATTAAATAAATTTATATATTATTTATTTAGTCTCGAATAGTGTTCATACCCGGTACTACTTCCTGTTGCCATTTCCTTTATAGGATTATTTTAATTTTATATTATCTTTGGTAGTTAAAATTTTTATGTCTTTTAAAATTAACCCTGGGTTTTCTTACAATCTAACACAATTATTTGAAACAATATAATATTAACTTGGGTATAACAAATTGTGGTTCATACAATATAAATTACAATAAATAAATAAAATTACAAAAATCAATTAGTATTATTACATACTACTTCCATAGTTTTATCCTATCCAAAACATACAGCACAGTTTAGTAATACATTAATTTCACTTTGGTTTTTTCACCTCAATGGGTACACTAGAACTCACTTCGCACTATATACCACTCGAATTGTTTATTATGTTGACTGATATAATTAAATTTTGAGCGAGCTTTAGTTTTACCCATTTCTGACTTTTATTCTCATGATTTACTTTATTGGGACCGGGTTATGTACCGTTACAATATTGAGAGACAATGTAATATATTGCAAAACAATGTAAATAGAACAAGTCAGACATAATGGCACAGAGAATAGCAGAAATGAGAAAAGTATGCCAATTTAGTTAAGCAAAGTACAGTATCAAAACCAATATCAATGTTTATAAGAGTATTACCAGTAGTGAGATAAATATCTGATAATACATTGAGAACAGATTCTAAACATGATAAGAACAATATTATAACTAAATTATTGTAAACTAACTAACCATGTACATATGACCAGAAGTAAGCTGAACCATTGTATAGCTAATTAGTTCAGAAAAATACTGTATCAAATATTGAGAACAGCTTGTTACAATTGTTACCAGTAGTAAGAGGAAATCCCAATGCTACTTTGAGAACAGATAATGACCATAAAAACAGTCATATTATATACAAACATTTAAAAACCAAATGACTATTATGAAGAAAACCAAATGTAAACAAACAATGACCAACGAGTTATTTAGGAAAAATATAGCATATAAACTTGTGTAAAAGTAATTGGAAACTTTACCAAAAGTTAGAATAATATCTAATGCTACTTTGGGAATCCAAACAAAATAGAATAACAATTTAGTTGTTGTATTAGAAAAAAATAAATGACTATTATGATATGACACAACATGAACAGAGCCATTACTGAAAGATTAAAGAGTTCTGAGCTAATTAAAAGATAACCATTATATATAATAAATTAGGTACTATGTGTGTACACTAATTACAATCATTAAATGATATGATTTAAATAGAAGAGACCAAAAATAAGGTGAAAAAATTGTATAAGAGAGGTAGGAGTGGACTGAACTTATGTAAATATTAAATTAACCACAGTCATATATAAACATTATAGTGTAAAATTGTGTAAATAAACATTACTAGTATTATTAGATAGTAATATGATCATTTTAAATAAGAAAAATTAATTCTAAGCATGTTTATGAAAAATCAAACATGGACGCTTAATGACGCCATAACGAGATTTGTGTAGGGAGCAATTATTCCCAAATTGTAAATTAAACCGACTGAGATATAGACTCAAAGTGTTTATATAAGAAGTGTTTATTATAATTAAGTAAAATCTGGTGTAACGAACTTATAAAAATAAGATACACCAGAAATAACAAATAAAATCGTTATTGTGATAGTAGTAATGAACGGAAAATAAGCGTTCTTAGACTTATTTTAACAAGCAAAACGCCCTGAATTCACTGATATCAACCAATTAACGATAGGACGTAAAATAAGAAAGTTATGGTAATTTTAAACTTTCCAGTTAAATTTTTGTACCAGTGATGACGTAAAAAAGCCTCCACCCCAAACTCGATTTTGTCAAGAAATTAAATATTTTAATAAAACGAAGGCTTTTGGGTCAGAGAGTACAACGCATCCAGCCAATAGAATGAATGACTTTCGCCAGACAACCGAGAGACGCTCCAGAGGTACAGAACAGTCTACGATCAACCATCAAACGTATAAGCCACGCCGCTCGAGACAAAAGAAGGAGTTTATATTTTAAAACTGTGCGCGCCATTTACGTCAGTACACAACATACAGTTAACCTTAACACAACATTTATACATACGAGTGAAAAAGTGCGGAATTGTTTTAATTAAACAAGTAGGTCAGTGTATAATGTCGACCATACTTGCGAGTGAAGTGTTAAATAGGAAACAGGGAGTACAATTTTATTTAAACAATATTTGAACGAAAATAATAATTTTTGTGTATAGCTAACTTTCGATACTACGCAAGTCAGATAATGCTGAGTATCGAAAAACAGTAATTAAATTATCAGAATTGAGGAAAGATTTAAATCGCCATTATTAAAATATTATAAAAATATTTTAATTAATTATAATAATTTAAAATATAATGTTTGGAAATAATTCTTAATGAATACGAGGATATTTAGTCACTCGTTTGACTAAACTTATTTTTCTTGAATTTTTTCGATGTTTTAAAATATACTTTATTAATTTTCATACAGTCTGAATAAATGTAATTCTGATAATAATATATTAAAAAGTATTATGAATAATATGTTTACATGTATAGTCTAAGAAATAATAGCTATTAAGAAATACTTATCCTTTGTAACAACATCGATTAATTCTAACCTCAGAAATCGTTATGGTAACTTGATAATTTCAATACTACCGATCTGTTCTCAAGTAACATTCAAGTCAAATATAATTACTAACAAGAGTTTTTTGAGAAATTTTTCTCTTGTGAATAAATGATTTTTAAAACTAATTATTAAACGAAAGTAATACATTTTTAAATACTGTACAAGTCATACAGCTTGATAATTGCAAACTAGTATTAGAGATGCATGCGCATGCCCGCGTACGATAGTTTCATAAATACCAGACATATGGTACCAATTTTTGATTTTTTTATAGTTGTTCAATTATTATTCACTATTGTTAATTCTATATAGTTATTTGTATTACATCTTGTGACTGGTATCATGTTACCTCAAAGAACCTAACGAAATATGGTAATTCACTGAATCCAAAGTAACATAACCTATGCAGTTAAATTATTGTACTAATAACAGGTCTACCAGCCTTGAGGAATTAGACAGAGTCTTATTGAATTTTTATTGTAATCAGTAATTGAAAGGTTGATAATTATTGTTTTTTAATTGTCAAAGATTTTATCACTTATCAAATTGTTAATAAACCTCCAATTTTATTACCACAAAAGGAGTATCATTTCTATTAAAAGTAAATTCATTTATTTTTTAATCAGTTCTGACACAGGTGGCGGAAGAATTTAAAAAGATTTAGCATAATTCAGAATATTCATCAGATATTGCTTCATTTACTATTGTGTGTAATGATATATTAAATATTCAATCCGAATATTTTCTTGTATTTGAAGTGCATGTATTTCAGAAGGAACATCATAGAACAGAATTGAAGTATTCAAGTGTGGTAAGTAAGTGAGATACACAACAAAGTGCGCGAACCATATTAAAATAAAAGGAGTGAACTATTACTACGTACCCATAAAAAACAATACATTAACACCAATAACCTCAACGATTACGATTACATCTTTTGATAAACAACATTATCGTAGATACCGGTGCGTGTCTACATCCACACGAACACACCAAAATACAAACGAAGAACACTATATTATTTATACTTGTAGCGGGTCATTTTTGGGTGTTTTTATTTTTAACAGTTAGGGGCATATGTATTTTTATGTATTTCATTTTGGGCGGACTTTTCATAAAATCATTGTGCAACCGAATTCATTTCATTTATAATGGACCACGTGTTAACAGAACGGTGTTGAGCAAGATTGGTTGAGACAAAGGCGATACGCAATTTCCATTGTGCAACGCAACGAGCAAAGAATTCACCTCCACAAATTTCCAATAACTATGCGAGAGTGTGGCATTGCGCTCCCATGCGCACACCAAGCATGGGCACCTACCCAAGCGTTGGCAAAAAAGTAAGATGGCCATATAGTGAAATTTTCATCGTTCCGTTGGGTTCACTACGGAAGTGTCGTTTAGACCAAGCCCACTTAAATGACGTCAGCCAATGCCTACAGAAGATCATATGCGGCATTGACTTAAAAAAGCTACATGCATGGCATGGGCTGAAGTTTCGGCGACGACGCCCAAGGCAGTGAGTTCCAGTGTTGAAAACTGTGGAGAGGGAACAGAGAACCAACTTCTGAACAGTGCGTCTCACCTACCGACCGCTTGCGGTCTGGTTGAAATTTTATATTACAAAATATAATTACATCGGCCGACCTCACAGTTAAAGTCTGAAATATTAACCAACAGTGCGCAAATGGAATACTAACAGTAATCAGTAAATCCAAGTGAACTAATAGTTTCTTTTCCGGGCACGTGAACGAGGACTGTGTACGGGCGGGATGACCGCGTGGTGGACATGGGGAATTTATAATTCAAAATGTTAAGGGTGTTATAAATAAGGCATGAATGTGTGTGTGGCAAAGCTGGGCGGCTTTTGTGTATTTTTGTGTTTATATTTGCGTTTGTGTCTGGTGAAACATAAGGTAAGCTATAGTATGTAAGATAAAACAATTGCACAACATGTAATAAGAAGACTCAACTTTTCAATATTTCTGAATATTATAAGAACATTTCAATAATAAAATATGATTTCTCTTCCACTCAATTGAGAGTTACATTCTTTCAATGCCTTATTTCATTATGTGTATTGTCAGAGTTCGTCGAACGAAATGGGTTTCCTTACACTACGCGATCCGGCCAGATCCAAGTCGTAAGGTAAGTGGAAGGGTTAACTTAATTTGAATAAATAAAATATACCGAAAATATAAAAGTTACAATTGGTGCAGCGTGACTAGGATTTAATATAACTGAAGAGGGGTTATCTTAACGCCGGCCTACATCTGACGATGCATAGCGAAGTAGGGTTGTGAAAGTAAATTGATGTTGTAATATCAGTTTTGAAAAAAGACTGATCATTGGTAGTTGTTACGTAAGACAAAATAGATTAAATAAAAATGTCTGAAAACACAGAGAAGAGCAGTATAGTAGATTCAATTATGAGTGAGAGTGGCATTGGTTCGATGAACCCGTCACCAAGTGTGAGCGAAGTAAGTCAGTCAAGGCCAACAGCTGAGTTGAGCGTGCAATCAATAGTTAACGATGACCTAACTGGATCAATTATGGTCGATCACGCAGAAGCGAAATCTACCCCAATATTGAGTAAATCGAATAAAACGAAAGAGAAAAAATTGTCATTAGATGACCTATTAGATTTTATGAAAGTTAATTTCGATAAACAGAATAATGACCTCAATAAACGTTTTGATACTAATGACGAGAAATTTGAAATTTTAAGTAACGAATTCAAAGAGCAGAAAATAAAATGCGAACAGCAGAATATTAAAAACGATATTATTTTTAATGAAATTAAAGAACAGAATATTCAGTTCCAGCAGAATATAAATATAAAATTTGACGAGTTGATAAATAACATACAAGACAAGAATGTATGTCTTGAAAATGCCAATGAAATGACAAGAAATAGTTCGAATAAAGTAGAACAGAGTAAGAATAATACAAACGAAAGTTGTAATGACAGTGTTGTGTTAGGTAATGAATTAATAAATAATAATGATGTTAATAATGAGAATAATAATGTAGTCGAAAAATTGGTATCTGAGAGTACTAATGAAGTTGTAGAATGTGAGTATGAGATGTTAATGTGTGTTAATGAGTTAGAGAGAGAGTGGAAAGAGAGTTATATTACAGGTATGAAACAGGGGGTAAATTGTTTACGAGGTAGAATGGGGGGTGAAGGAAGACCTTCACGTATATATTGTGTAGACAAATGTGCTACAAATAATTGTTTTTTGAAGTTTTTTGCTTTTCCTGGAGAAGTCAGGAAAGATTTAATTGAATTTATACCCTCTGTCTGTAATACTTTTGAGAGTGTGATTTGGGGTTATGAAGAGAGAGATGTAAACAGAGAATTGTGTGTTAATGAAGGAACAGAATTATATAACTTAAATAGAAAGTATGATGAATGGAAGGAAAGTTTAGAAGTATATGTGAATGATAATGATTACAATGATTTAATAAAAATGATTAACCCAATAGTTAAGGAATTTACTGATGGAGACTTGACAAAGATACCTAACGTAGACTGGTTTAACGAGTATGTGAATAAGTTGATTGAAGTTAGTTTTTCTGGTTACAACACACAAAACAGTCATTTGTGTGCTGATAAGATTGAACGATGTTATGTAGAACCAAGGTTGATTTGGAACGATGGAGGTTAAACTATTAAAACAATAAAAGACAGTATAAATATTTTGTTTTAATGGTTCTGACATGGCAAATCTGGACAAATGAAGTGCGGAAAAACTGAACAATAAATAAGAGTTTGTAAATAAAATATAGTGAATTTATACGTGTGTATGTAAGATGATTGTTGTGATAATAATATTAAAATACTTGCAATTTAAATAAATAAACCAAATTAATTTTGAAAACAAGTAATCAGAGAATTATAATTGTTGATGGTAATGAATTCTGTATGCTTAATAATTAATTTAATTAAAACAATTTGATATATTTTGAATATTTTAATTGAGTATGTAAAGGTTGTATAATTAATTTTTTTATTGTTGTCTATTAGATAAGCATTGATAAGAATATGTAATTTTATTATGTGTGTATTTGTTTAAGCCAATAAGTAAATCGTCTGGCAGGTTAACATAAGCATCAGAATCAGAAAAAAGGGGAAACAATGAGGTGAGAAGGGAGAATAAATAAAAATAAATATGTATCTTCCATGTAATTTGTTCAATTTTAAGATGTAGTTTCATTGTGTTTTTATTATGTTAGGATATCAGCTGATCAACAATACCATGTCACTGGTATATTGGTTTGTAAATGTTACAAGTAATTAATGTTTAGTGTACTACAGATATTTTGAAGTAAAGATAAAAAGAATATGCAAATTAATAAAAGATAATTCATGGGTGATAAATGTTTTATGGGACATGCAGACCTGTCCAAGTTGAATTCAAAGTTGAATTTGAAATAGTAACGATGAATATGATGTAATGTTGTTTCTGAGTTAATGTAATGTAACAGAATTTTGTGAAATATAGATGTTGACACAGTAGTTATGGAGAATTTATGTAGAGTTTTGAATGATATATATTTATGTTTATAATTAATGAGGTTATTTTGTGTATTTGTAGTAATGTAATGAGATTGAGATTTTGGGGATGGCAATTTTGTATTAGGGGGTAGTGTAATGTAGGAGTCCGCAACAAGGGTTGGGACGGGATAGGGATAGATTTTAGCAAGGAGGGGCCGCCTTAGGTAGAATCCGGGCCGCCAAATAAGGGAATTGAGTTTTTGAGTAGGGGAAACACGTATCTTATACAAAGGGTTAGAGAGTATTTTATAATGGGAGAAGGTAACGATTTGTGTTAAATGGTAAGTTGGGGTTTAGAGTGTCCTGATTAGTAGATATTTTGATAGAGATGGGTGTCATGGGAGTTGAAGCTGATGAATATTAGAGTCAGAGGGAGAAAGTTTATATATGTATAGAGATCTAATACGGTAATTGAGAATAAATAATTTACATCACCCCCAGTAAGGTAGAATTAACTGTTAACTAAAGAGAGGAATTTATAATAAAGAATGTACGATTGTTTTTTCAACCAGTGACAGAATTTTGATAAAATTTGAAAATAATGTAAAGTCAAGAATTTTTTGTTTTAAATAATTTAAATGTCAATCTGTTTACTATTTATATTAATATTTTGTTTATTTTAAATATTTTATGTTACTATGTTTTGTATTTCAAGGTAGGATATTACAGATATTCAAAGTGTTTTCAGAACTTATATATAACATATGCAGGTCAAGGGTTTTGGACTTGACCTAGTTACGATCAGCTGATGAGGTCATACACCTACTAAGCTTGTATAGTAGGAATCCAATTTTAATTTGTTTGTTTGATTAATTCAAACCAATATTTGAATAATTTTAATAAATGTTATTTAATAAATAAATGTAATAAAATTTTTTTTAATGAATAAATTTAAATTTTTTGAATTTTAAAATTTTTTTAAATTTTTTAAATTTTTTGAAGAAAAAAAATTTTGATTTTTCGCCTGCCAGCGAATGAATATGTTAGATAATTATTCTTTTATTATGTGTGCATTAACCATGTTTATTTTATTGTATTGCATTGTATTGGTAGAATATAAGTGGTTCTCATGTTAGAGTAAGGATGTGTTTATATTATTAGAAATGTCTAGGTTAAGTCATTTGAAACAAAAAAAAAAATTAGAAAAAGAGGAAGAGAATTTTTTGATAAACAATTATTTTTTTTTTGAATTTTGATTTTTCTAAATTTTTGATAAATTTTAAAAAGCAAATTTTCCACTTTTAATGTGTTATGGTAATATGTAACGTGAGAGTGTGTGAGCCCAGTATTTGCCAAAGGCAGCCCAGCTTGCAAAAAGGGGATCCATATCGGCGGAGGAGCTGGAATGATTTTAGCCAGGGATTGAGGATTTTTGGGGGTAGTATGTTAGAAGGCGAGGCGCGCTGTGGTGCGAGTCTGATCGATTTCTCGGTGTTGGGATCTCTAACGGAGAAGTCCAGTGATCTCGTTCAGATGAGTCCATGGTCGCTGAGCCAGGGGGGTCGTGTACCCATGCAGAGTAAGAACCAGGGGGTTGTTGGCACCAGTTCCTCACCGGTCCTCTTCGGGGTTTATCGATGAGATTTCTTCTGTCGTGGACAGCAGAATTCTCATCGAGGGGGTATTGTAGCGGGTCATTTTTGGGTGTTTTTATTTTTAACAGTTAGGGGCATATGTATTTTTATGTATTTCATTTTGGGCGGACTTTTCATAAAATCATTGTGCAACCGAATTCATTTCATTTATAATGGACCACGTGTTAACAGAACGGTGTTGAGCAAGATTGGTTGAGACAAAGGCGATACGCAATTTCCATTGTGCAACGCAACGAGCAAAGAATTCACCTCCACAAATTTCCAAGAACTATGCGAGAGTGTGGCATTGCGCTCCCATGCGCACACCAAGCATGGGCGCCTACCCAAGCGTTGGCAAAAAAGTAAGATGGCCATATAGTGAAATTTTCATCGTTCCGTTGGGTTCACTACGGAAGTGTCGTTTAGACCAAGCCCACTTAAATGACGTCAGCCAATGCCTACAGAAGATCATATGCGGCATTGACTTAAAAAAGCTACATGCATGGCATGGGCTGAAGTTTCGGCGACGACGCCCAAGGCAGTGAGTTCCAGTGTTGAAAACTGTGGAGAGGGAACAGAGAACCAACTTCTGAACAGTGCGTCTCACCTACCGACCGCTTGCGGTCTGGTTGAAATTTTATATTACAAAATATAATTACATCGGCCGACCTCACAGTTAAAGTCTGAAATATTAACCAACAGTGCGCAAATGGAATACTAACAGTAATCAGTAAATCCAAGTGAACTAATAGTTTCTTTTCCGGGCACGTGAACGAGGACTGTGTACGGGCGGGATGACCGCGTGGTGGACATGGGGAATTTATAATTCAAAATGTTAAGGGTGTTATAAATAAGGCATGAATGTGTGTGTGGCAAAGCTGGGCGGCTTTTGTGTATTTTTGTGTTTATATTTGCGTTTGTGTCTGGTGAAACATAAGGTAAGCTATAGTATGTAAGATAAAACAATTGCACAACATGTAATAAGAAGACTCAACTTTTCAATATTTCTGAATATTATAAGAACATTTCAATAATAAAATATGATTTCTCTTCCACTCAATTGAGAGTTACATTCTTTCAATCCCTTATTTCGTTATGTGTATCGTAAGAGTTCGTCGAACGAAATGGGTTTCCTTACACTACGCGATCCGGCCAGATCCAAGTCGTAAGGTAAGTGGAAGGGTTAACTTAATTTGAATAAATAAAATATACCGAAAATATAAAAGTTACATACTATACAATCTATACTTGTAAACTTGTTCCTTTACAAGTTGGCGCCCAACGTGGGGCACGATTTAAGGGAAATTACACCATAACTAGTGACCCAATCACCCCAATTCGTGAAAAAGACAGCAGGTACATTACCAGAACAGCAAGATGTACACCAGCAGATTAAAATCAAGATCAAAATCGAGATCGACATCGAGGAAGAGGGCAGCCGAAGTGGAGAAGGAGACCAGAAGAGAAGAAAAAGAGGCCATGTCGACGGAAGATGTAGAAGAAGTTGTACTGGAAACAAAGGTAAAAACAATTGAACCGGCGGAGGAGATTCAGCAGCCTATGGAGGAACCGGAAGTGATGGTTCAAGAAATCCTACCAGAAACAAACCAACCCGAGAGACCGGTACAACCAGAAGATAGATACATTGTCGAAATGTTAATTAGTATGAGAGCATCAATAGAAGAAGGCCTGAGATCCACCAAGGCGGACGTAAGTAAGAGAATGGAGGAAAACCTGAAGTCCACAGACCAGAAGATGAACAAATCCATAGAATCAATGGAGTCGATGAAAACAGACTTAAACCATAAAATAGAAGAAGCCAGTCGATTCACAAATCAAAAAATAGAGGAAGGCCAGAAGGAGAACCAGAAACATAGAGTTGTTAAAAGAAGAATTTAATAACCAAATAAGTGAAACGAATAGAAGAATGGAAGAGGGTCAAAGGAAAACCGAAGAATTGTTAGAGAAGAAAATGGCCATCATGAGAGATGATTTATCGACAGAGTTGGGAGTAAAAATCGACAAGATCAACAGGAAATTAGACCGCATGAATAAGAGGATAAATGGAGATGACAAGGAGATCGTGGAATCAATAAATACGGTAGTGAAGGATGATTACAAGCAGTCAAGAAAGACAATAAAACGATGTTGTGAAGAGGCAGAAGAGAGTATTAAGAAGATAAGAAGAGAATTAATAATAGACGAACAAAGGGAAATAAGAAGTACCTGAAGATAAAAAGATGGAACAGACGAATCCAGAGCCTAAAGAGAGTGGAGAAAAGAAGATCCAAATAATTAAAGAAAAGGAAGAGGTGAAGACGGAAGAAAGAAGAATCCTACGTCCAAGGAAGGCAAGGGTTACAAAGGAATTGATTGAAATGACTAGAAATCGTCTGATTAATGTGGTCAATTCACCAATTGTTAACCATGAAAAAAGGGTCTTCAGGAAGGTGTATCGGAGGAGCATCATGGAGATGACAAGGAAGAAGATTATGTAACAACAAAGAAGAAGATGACCAACAGAATATCCCAACCACGTATTTCCAAAAGAAGAGTAAAATACTTTAAGAAAAAGGAAGGCTACCAAGAGAAATGGGACCGGATTGTTGAAGGATACGCCAGAGAGATAAGAGAACTGCGGAAGAAGAGGAGTCAATTAACGGAAGTAACCAATCAAAAGATAGATGACGACACCCAAACCAAATTGAGGGAGTTATCAAACACCAGTAATGACAGTCACCAGAAGAACAATGGAAACAGATGTATGGAAGAAAGAGAGAGAAAGGAGACAGAAGAATGGAAGGCAGACTCAGCCCTAATAGCTTTCAAATGGAAGAACCAGATGATAGCCCGATACCTGTCAAGAACGGACGGAAGTATGGATACTAAAGAAGTCCGATCGACAAGAAGAGAGGAGAACGACGATTATGGCTAAAACATAAAATATACACTGAATTATGGGACTGACTATTATGATAACCAGTAATGCCTATAATCAAACCTCAATGAAAAAATATATTGAAAATTAAATTATGGGACCAAAAGTGAAAAGATAGCGATAAGGATTATTTTATTATTGATAATGTGAAGGATGAAAATATTTGTTATGAAAAATGAAGGTATAATTATGAATATAACTATTGACTATATCAAGATGAAAAATGAAATGTGGCTATGAAGATTATTGTTATTTAAAAGTGAAAAATGAAAATATGATTATAAAAATAGATGTTGATTAAAGAAAAAAGGATGTGTTACTATTATGAAAATTATTATGTGTGTATATTAAATGAGAAATAACTGTATAATTATGTATTGAACATTGAATATATCGTAATTTTATAATGTGAGAAAACATACTTCAAGAGAATTAATGTAAAGGATTCAGAACATTGTATTTGTTAATAATAACGTACTAATAAAAGAAGAGTATGAATATACGAGACAGACAAATAAAATCCAAGGCATAAATATTTCCAAGAGCCTAGTCAACTAGTAATCATAACATCCTACCCGTACTATAGAAAAAGAAAAAATTACGAGAAAGACACCTTCCAACCATGGCACAAATGCACTTATGATACACAAATTCCAAGAGCCACATCAACCAGTAAATTTTAACATCCTACCCGTACTAATAAAAGAAGAGTATGATATACGAGAAAGACACCTTCCAACCATGGCACACATGTACTTATGATACACAAATTCCAAGAGCCACGTCAACCAGTAAATTTTAACATCCTACCCGTACTAATAAAAGAAGAGTATAATATACGAGGCAGACACACTACAACTAACGTATACATATTAATTCCAAGTGTCACGTCAACAAGTAAATAAGAACATCTTACCCGTACTAATAAAAAAAAAAGAAGAAGGAACAAATGAGAAGTTGGAAAAATGAAACCAAAGTAATGTATTAATGTAGACAAACCACCACACACAACCACATCGTTTATGATGTATATTACTAGAGAAGAAACCGACACCACATGGAATATAAATACCAAATAAAAACCATGAAGAAGAAGAAGAAAAACAAATGTACTTATGAATTATATCTAGAAGAATGAAACCTGAGATGAAGAATATGACGAGACGACATTCAAAGTGAAAACAAAATGAAGAGATTGATCAATGATGATGAAGAATGAAAAAAATAATATACTAACGAAGACAATCATGAGAGTATACCAGTGAGGAAGTGTAAAACAAACTATCCCTATAATATGTGAAGAATATAGTTAAGTTGAATCAAGAAAAGAGAGAATAACAATGTATAAACCGCAGATACGTGAATTAATCCCAAGGATATTTATTATTTGTCGGAAGAACGACCACTATTATTATTTTTGATGATTTAAAATGAATTGACTGAAGAGTAATGCCAGCAATCATTTATTATTATTGAAGGAGATGATTTGCCTCCATATTTATTGAAATTAGTATGGCCAGTAGAGTTGAATAGCCAAAGTGAGCCGCTCTAAACTGCCCCAGCTAAACTTATGTTAGGGAATTAGGGAACTAAATAAACAAGGGAGATAATTACATAGAGAAGATATAAATACGATTCAAATAGAAGAAAGTGAAGGGATATATGGAAAAAACATGTGAATCAACATGGAATGTACAACAATTGATAAATTCTTCAAGGAAAAATATATTATAATAATTCAGAATTAATCAATTCTTATAGGAAGGCATATGTAACAGTACCAAAAATATGGTAGTTACATAATATAAATGAATGTAATGTCAAGTATGAGAAAAACATGGGAATATATCTAGATAAATAAACCTAAGTGTATATAAGTGTGTATCTACAAATATATTAATAAAAATCCAACAATGAAGAAGAGAATGCTAATATATCAACATTAAAGACAAAATGAAGAAAGAAAATGCCACAAGCCCAAAACAAAATATCAGCAATTAGACCCAATAGGATCCAACAGTGAGGGGAATCAACGAAACAAGGACCAACAAGCTCCAACAACAACGGAGATAAATAAAAATAGCAACTACGATGAAAATATAGAATAAAGAAGAAAGAAGAAGGACCAGGAAGAGCACCAAGAAGAAGAAAGAAGAAGGACAGAAGATACAAGGACTTAACATAAACCACATGTACTAAAAACAATGTAAGTGACAAAAGAAATGATTATAAGTGTGACAAGAAAACCAGTGTGAAACATTTAAGGAACCACAAACAATTACAGTGTGTACTTAATACAAATGTGAAACCTGTGAATAACTAACTAATTTCAACTGAATAAACCACACAAACAATTACAGTGTGAAGTTTACAGTGTGAAAAATATGTTAATTTCATGATGAAACAACAAAAATTAAAATAGTCAAATAAACACAGACAATGAGTGTGACTGATTTAATAAAGTTGTAATCAATACACATGATCATAAGACCACCAGATTAGAACAAGATAGAACAATTATGTTATTGCTCATAGAGAACTGACAACAAATAAAAGACATTTGTTAAGTATCAAACAATGACAGGAATTAAGTTCCGCCATTGACCAGAAAAACATTGTAAATAATACAAGGAAGATTTGTGTTAGTGTTTAAGAAGGAATTGTATAAACATGTGTAACAAAATAGTTAAAGTATTATGTTAATATACCGTAGTGAAGTCAGTTTAGTAGTAGAAAAATACTGCACTAAAACAGATGGTACATTGTTACACAACCCACAAGGAAGAGACCTATTACAACAGAAAATGATACATATTAGTATAAATATCTGATCATCAAATATGTTATCAAACGAGAATTTATTATAAGTAGTAATGATAAATATTGAGAGACAATGTAATATATTGCAAAACAATGTAAATAGAACAAGTCAGACATAATGGCACAGAGAATAGCAGAAATGAGAAAAGTATGCCAATTTAGTTAAGCAAAGTACAGTATCAAAACCAATATCAATGTTTATAAGAGTATTACCAGTAGTGAGATAAATATCTGATAATACATTGAGAACAGATTCTAAACATGATAAGAACAATATTATAACTAAATTATTGTAAACTAACTAACCATGTACATATGACCAGAAGTAAGCTGAACCATTGTATAGCTAATTAGTTCAGAAAAATACTGTATCAAATATTGAGAACAGCTTGTTACAATTGTTACCAGTAGTAAGAGGAAATCCCAATGCTACTTTGAGAACAGATAATGACCATAAAAACAGTCATATTATATACAAACATTTAAAAACCAAATGACTATTATGAAGAAAACCAAATGTAAACAAACAATGACCAACGAGTTATTTAGGAAAAATATAGCATATAAACTTGTGTAAAAGTAATTGGAAACTTTACCAAAAGTTAGAATAATATCTAATGCTACTTTGGGAATCCAAACAAAATAGAACAATAACAATTTAGTTGTTGTATTAGAAAAAATAAATGACTATTATGATATGACACAATATGAACAGAGCCATTACTGAAAGATTAAAGAGTTCTGAGCTAATTAAAAGATAACCATTATATATAATAAATTAGGTACTATGTGTGTACACTAATTACAATCATTAAATGATATGATTTAAATAGAAGAGACCAAAAATAAGGTGAAAAAATTGTATAAGAGAGGTAGGAGTGGACTGAACTTATGTAAATATTAAATTAACCACAGTCATATATAAACATTATAGTGTAAAATTGTGTAAATAAACATTACTAGTATTATTAGATAGTAATATGATCATTTTAAATAAGAAAAATTAATTCTAAGCATGTTTATGAAAAATCAAACATGGACGCTTAATGACGCCATAACGAGATTTGTGTAGGGAGCAATTATTCCCAAATTGTAAATTAAACCGACTGAGATATAGACTCAAAGTGTTTATATAAGAAGTGTTTATTATAATTAAGTAAAATCTGGTGTAACGAACTTATAAAAATAAGATACACCAGAAATAACAAATAAAATCGTTATTGTGATAGTAGTAATGAACGGAAAATAAGCGTTCTTGGACTTATTTTAACAAGCAAAACGCCCTGAATTCACTGATATCAACCAATTAACGATAGGACGTAAAATAAGAAAGTTATGGTAATTTTAAACTTTCCAGTTAAATTTTTGTACCAGTGATGACGTAAAAAAGCCTCCACCCCAAACTCGATTTTGTCAAGAAATTAAATATTTTAATAAAACGAAGGCTTTTGGGTCAGAGAGTACAACGCATCCAGCCAATAGAATGAATGACTTTCGCCAGACAACCGAGAGACGCTCCAGAGGTACAGAACAGTCTACGATCAACCATCAAACGTATAAGCCACGCTGCTCGAGACAAAAGAAGGAGTTTATATTTTAAAACTGTGCGCGCCATTTACGTCAGTACACAACATACAGTTAACCTTAACACAACATTTATACATACGAGTGAAAAAGTGCGGAATTGTTTTAATTAAACAAGTAGGTCAGTGTATAATGTCGACCATACTTGCGAGTGAAGTGTTAAATAGGAAACAGGGAGTACAATTTTATTTAAACAATATTTGAACGAAAATAATAATTTTTGTGTATAGCTAACTTTCGATACTACGCAAGTCAGATAATGCTGAGTATCGAAAAACAGTAATTAAATTATCAGAATTGAGGAAAGATTTAAATCGCCATTATTAAAATATTATAAAAATATTTTAATTAATTATAATAATTTAAAATATAATGTTTGGAAATAATTCTTAATGAATACGAGGATATTTAGTCACTCGTTTGACTAAACTTATTTTTCTTGAATTTTTTTCGATGTTTTAAAATATACTTTATTAATTTTCATACAGTCTGAATAAATGTAATTCTGATAATAATATATTAAAAAGTATTATGAATAATATGTTTACATGTATAGTCTAAGAAATAATAGCTATTAAGAAATACTTATCCTTTGTAACAACACCGATTAATTCTAACCTCAGAAATCGTTACGGTAACTTGATAATTTCAATACTACCGATCTGTTCTCAAGTAACATTCAAATCAAATAGAATTACTAACAAGAGTTTTTTGAGAAATTTTTCTCTTGTGAATAAATGATTTTTAAAACTAATTATTAAACGAAAGTAATACATTTTTAAATACTGTACAAGTCATACAGCTTGATAATTGCAAACTAGTATTAGAGATGCGTGCGCATGCCCGCGTACGATAGTTTCATAAATACCAGATATATGGTACCAATTTTTGATTTTTTATATTTGTTCAATTATTATTCACTATTGTTAATTCTATATAGTTATTTGTATTACATCTTGTGACTGGTATCATGTTACCTCAAAGAACCTAACGAAATATGGTAATTCACTGAATCCAAAGTAACATAACCTATGCAGTTAAATTATTGTACTAATAACAGGTCTACCAGCCTTGAGGAATTAGACAGAGTCTTATTGAATTTTTATTGTAATCAGTAATTGAAAGGTTGTTAATTATTGTTTTTTAATTGTCAAAGATTTTATCACTTATCAAATTGTTAATAAACCTCCAATTTTATTACCACAAAAGGAGTATCATTTCTATTAAAAGTAAATTCATTTATTTTTTAATCAGTTCTGACACAGGTGGTGGAAGAATTTAAAAAGATTTAGCATAATTCAGAATATTCATCAGATATTGCTTCATTTACTATTGTGTGTAATGATATATTAAATATTCAATCCGAATATTTTCTTGTATTTGAAGTGCATGTATTTCAGAAGGAACGTCATAGAACAGAATTGAAGTATTCAAGTGTGGTAAGTAAGTGAGATACACAACAAAGTGCGCGAACCATATTAAAATAAAAGGAGTGAACTATTACTACGTACCCATAAAAAACAATACATTAACACCAATAACCTCAACGATTACGATTACATCTTTTGATAAACAACATTATCGTAGATACTGGTGCGTGTCTACATCCACACGAACACACCAAAATACAAACGAAGAACACTATATTATTTATACTATACAATCTATACTTGTAAACTTGTTCCTTTACAATATGAAATTTTAATTTAAAAAAAAAAAAAAAAAATCTGGATTTTTCGCCTGCCAGCGAATGAATATTTTAGGTAATGATTATTTTATTATGTGTGTACTTAACATGTTTGTTTTTATTGATTGATTGTATGGCATTGTACTGTTAGATTATAAGTGATTACATGTTAGATTAAGGATGTGTTTAGATTAGGAGAAAGGTTTAAATTAATGCATTTTAAGTAGAAAACAGAAAACCAGGAAGAGAATTTTTTGAGTATATTATTTTGAATTTTGAATTTTTTTGAATTTTTCATAAATTTTAAAAGAATTTTTTAATTTTACAATGTGTTATGTCAACATGTAATGTGAGTGTGCGTGAGCCCAGTATCTGCTAAAGGCAGCCCAGCTTGCATAAAAGGGGAAACATATCGGTGGAGGATCTGGCATAATTTAAGCCAGTGATGGAGGATTTTGGGGGGTAGCATGTTAGAAGGTAAGGTGCGCTGTGGTACGAGTCTGTTCGATTTCTCGGTGTTGGGATCTCTTACGGAGAAGTCCAGTGATCTCGTTCAGATGAGTCCATAGTCGCTGAACCAGGGGGGTCGTGTACCCATGCGGATTAAGAACAAGGGGGTTGTTGGCACCAGTTCCTCACCGGTCCTCTTCGGGGTTTATCGATGAGATTTCTTCTGTTGTGAACAGCAGAATTCTCATCGAGGGGGTATTGTAGCGTGTCAATTTTGGGTCATTTTATTTTTCTTTCAGGATGGGGTATTTACATTTTTATTTATTTCGTTTTTGTGTGGGATTTATAAAATTATTGTGCAACGTTATTTCATTACAAGAGAACTCATGCTCATGAGATCATATGCTGTATTAGCTCCAAAAAACTACATGTAGAGCATGGGACGCAGTTACGGCGACGAAGATCAAGGCGGTGATTTCCGCACAAAGTCTGAGATCATCTCAGCAGTACCTGTTACGTTATCATTCCCAGTATACATTAAGCAGAGACGCCATACAGTGCACGAGAAACCAAGTACAGCTACAGACGCTTATATTTTGTTTTCGGGCCCGGTTGGTCGAATTTTCACAAATGTAGTTAATTCGATAAGACCGACCGGGACCCAAGAAAGTCATTAACTCATCACAGTTAGAAATTTGTGACAGTGGAAAAGTGAAAACAAATTACGTACATGTGAATCGGGGACAAAACACGTGTTCGGCCGGCAACGCGGTAGTGGACGGTTATATCGTGACAATAAAGGAATGTGTAAAATTTAATAAAAACAAGGGGTAAAGTATTAACTTTTGTGAAAGCGTGTGTGAGCAGATTGGGCTGTCTTGAATAATATGTAAATCTATACCCGAAATCTATAATCTATAAATGTATATATGAAAATTTGCTTTTTTATGTCCTTGTTTTACTTAATTAAAATTAGTTAATTTACTTCAAAACCATGTGTTAGACTAAGTTATTTCGTTATTACCACGTCCTCATTTCTGTGTTGAAAAATTCGTCTAACGGATCGGAATCTTTCTGAATTATTAATTGGGTGGGGTCAGATTGCTAAATTGTCCGTTTCATTAAGGTAAAGTGTAAAGGTCTCCATATCTGTCCTTCAAAGATATAGGTGGCGACTCTGGGCTTCTGATAAAATTTCTGCAGCAGGTAAGTCCTGGTAGTGAATCTTATTTATTTTATATTTTGGTATATTTTTTAACGTCACAATTGTTTGTATCTATTATTATTTCACATGCTAATTTAAGGTTTATTTATTAATGCAACGAGACTTCAAGAAGAAGAAAATATTAATTTACAGCGAGATATTGGACCAGCACTAAACATCATAAATCGATTGCTGACCGCAGTTAATCTGATTAACTCCAGACTTGGTTCAGATCTTCCAGAAGTGCTCAATAATTAATAAATACCTTCTTAATTATTAAAAAATTTAACAGAACATTAAAACAGGATTATTTCACAATTACAGACGTTAAATAAAACATAAACAAAATTTTTTTTTTGAAAAAATAAAATTTTTTCTCTATTATATTTTTTTGTAAAGACCGCATACAGGGTATACTTACAAAGTGGCCTCCAACTTAGAGGGCTTGATAATATAAGCCTGGCAGCGATTAATTAATAGAGACAGAAGAAAAATGCAAAGACGAGCTACTTCGAAGAGGGCGGCAGAGGCCGAAAAGGAAGTTGACATGGGTGATAAGGAGGCAACACCCGTGGAGGATCGGGAAGAGTCACTACCCCCGGTGGAACATAAACAACCTGAACCACCAGAGGAACAACTAGAAGTACCAACGCAGACAGTGGAAGTCAATGTCCCAGAGAAGAAGAAAACTAAAACAATGGAAGAGAAGATAATGGAAATGCTCCAGAACATGGAGTCTAAATTGGAAGGAGTCAATAAAAATATAGAATCCACTAACAAGAAAATGGACTCTACTAAAGAAGAAAACAGTAAGGAAAGAAGGGAAGACAAACAAGCTTTGAAGAAAGATTTGGGTGGAATAAATAAAAGCATTGAAAATACTAACAGAAGGATTGAGGAAACCAGTAAGAATTTGAATAAGAAGATGGAAGATCTAAAAGAAGACAATCAATCTTTGAGTAAGAAGATGGAAGAGAAAATGGAGGAAACAAGTAGGAAAATGGAAAGCGACAATCAGCAACTGAGAGAAAAGTTGGAGGAAAATAATCAGAAAACGGAGGAGAAGATGGACGAGAATAATCAAAGGTTAAGAGAAGAACTGAGGGAAGTTAACCAGGAGAGCATGAATAGGGTAGACGAGAGAATAGAGCTGGCAAAAGAAGAGTTAAATAAAAGGATAACAGAGACGAAGAAATCCATCGTAAAGAAGTTAGAACAGGAAGTCGTGGTTGTTAACCAGCAGATCAGGGAAGTAGACGAAAGATGTCGTCAGACAGAAAACGAAGTGCTAGAAGTCCGGGAGGTAATACATAAAGAGATTACACATGTCAAGGAACAACAGGAAACGAAACTGGAAGAAAACAAGAAATTTGCCCTGGAAGAAATGAATAAAGTGCGGACACATGTAACCGAAAGATGCGACGGCGTGGAAGCCGCTATGACGAACATCACAGGACAAGTGCGTCAGAGCCAGGAGGAGATAGAATTGATAAGGAACAGACCAACTGGTTACCATCATTTCCCAATGTCAGAAAACAGAGAGTGGCTTAATTTCCGTCAGTATAAACGGAAGCCCATGGAGTTCTTGGCACGCATAGAGGAATACCTAGAAAAACACAGAGGGAACCGGTGGGTCCAGAACCGGGAAATCCTAGACGAGTCGTTTCGGGAGGTGAATGACCATTGGTGGATGGCCAACTGGAGTGACATCGAAAATTATCAGCAATTTAAGAGCCTCTTCAAGGCGAAATACTGGTCGGAGACGACTCAAAACTTGATAAGAGATAATATATGCCACGGCCACTACAAACCACAAGTCGGTGGTTCGATGACAGCATATTTCCTCGGCAAGGTATGTATGGCCAAGCATTTAGAACCGGCCATACCTGAGGAGTGCCTAATAAATAAATTGTCATACCACTATGACGAGGAAGTCATACGAGCGAGGAGAGGCAGCCAAATAAAAACAATCCAGGCCATGACCGAACTCCTCGAAAACTTCGAAAACGAATACTACCGACAGAGCCGGAGAAAAAATGATGGGCCCGAACCAAGGACGTATCCGAACAACAACCAGGGTACGAACAACACCAACACTGGGTACCAAGGAGGCCGGGCATACCCGCAGAATAATAGTTTTAACAATAATAATAACTTTAGCACTACTAATCAAAATAATAATAATAATACAGGTCCAAACCATGTGAACCCAAGTCGACCCTCTAATGGTTATCAGGGTAACAGAAATCCCTACCCTCATAACACAAATAGTCAGAGAAGCCCCAATTATGGTAATGATCGTTACCATAATAATAATAATCGTGCGGGTCCAAATAATAGTAATCCCGTTAATAATAGGTTTCCCCACCCACGAGTGAATTTCATACGAGCCACAGATGATCGTCAGCGAAGATACAACAACAATCGAAGGAACAGCTACCGTGGATATGAAGACAGGCGGAGGAGCCTAGAACGGGACCAACCAAGGTACTATCCGGCGAGAAGGAGTACTAGTTTAATGATGCTGAACGAAGGTCTAACAACGAACGACCGGAAGACCATAGGACAGATCGACAGGGGCCCACTCTAAGCATCCCAAATGATGCTTCAACTAGTATGGCACAAAGGAACAATGATGTCGAGCCTTTAAACGGGCACAGGCAGTAATAAATCGCCAGAACCCGTTACTGCTCCTAAATACTGGGTATCTTAATAATGAGTGTAATAGTATAAATAATAATAATCGTATCACAGTCATAGGGTGCAACTACCTAAAGGACATCCGACATGAGTTATTGGAAGAGGATAACAGTAATCCCACCAATAACTTTAATAACGAAATAATACATGTCAACGCAGAGGTAGAAGGCATCCCAGCCAAGCTGATGATCGATACTGGTTCAAACGTGTCAATCATAAGTACGACGGAGTTGGAGAGGATACAGCTAGAGTGCGGGAGAACTTTACCAACTTTGCCATTAAATAATATTATTTTGTTGGGTGCAACCGGCCGACAAAATAAAACAATACGTAGGCAAGTCTCCGCCAGTGTGATGAGCTGTGGTATAGCAATTGATATGGAATTCTTGGTGGCGAGCGGGCTGCCGTTTAATATACTGGTCGGGTGTGATGTGCTAAGGAGGAATTCCGCCATCATTGATCTGAGAACTGAGAAATTGTCGCTGTTTACTAACGGACATACTTGGACGGCGAACTTGGTGGGTAGTGACCAAGTCATTCCCGATAGTATCCACCAGCAAATTCGAAAAATTAACTTCATCCATCCAACATCTATAATTGAACAAAGGATCGACGACACCTCCAATGAAGATTTATGGTCACAAAAAATCCAGGAGATCAGGGATTTCCGGAGCGGTATAACTGGCAAAAAATTAACTTTAAACCAAGCGAACAAATTAATCAACATCTATAACAAATATAAATCAGTCTTTTCTGATGAGCCCGGTAAAGTGAAAAACTTCCAATGTACTCTACAGTTCCGAGACACAGTGGACTTTAACCGGAAGTCTTACCCCATCGCGCAATCACGAAAGCAAGCAGTAAGAGCTGAAATAGAGCAAATGATTAACCGTGACATAATAGAGAGTAGCCATTCCCCATATACAAGTCCTATCGTGGCTATTCCTAAGAAAAACGGACAAGTCCGTTTGTGTTTAGATGCGCGCGAAATAAATAAAATGATTATAAATGACCGGACTTCGCCCGGTGAGATTGAGGAGATTTTAAAACGGTTCCACGGCACCAAGTACTTTAGTACCTGGGATACGGTGTGCGGGTACTGGCAGGTGGAATTACATCCACAGAGTCGCCAGTATCTGGCCTTTATATTCGAAGGGCGGAACTACCAGTTTAAGAGGTTGCCCTTCGGACTGGTAAACTCAGTCGCAGTCTTTGTGCACTGCATGGACCAGATACTTGGCCAAGAAGCACTACAGTTCACCACCGTATACGTCGATGACTTGCTAGTGTCCTCAGAAACTTGGGAGGAACACTGCTACCGTGTGGAACACGTATTACAGAAGCTAGCGGCAAATAATGTTACGCTAAAATTAGCAAAATCTCATTTTATCGCTAAGGAAATACAATTCTTGGGTTTCATCTTGAATGATCAGGGAATCTCACCGTCGGCTGAAAAGGTCGAAGCGATTCAGAACTTTCCTACACCTAAGAATCGAAGGCAGTTACAGTCGTTCCTGGGACTCTGTAATTACTACCGCAAGTTCCAGGAAAAGTACTCAGAACTGACTGCCAGATTTCAGCCGCAACTGTCATCCAAAAATAAATGGATCTGGGGTAAGGAACAACACAATATATTATCATTAATAAAACAAAAATTCCTTGAACCCATCATACTTCGCCATCCAGATTTTAGCAAACCATTCTTTCTTAATTGCGATGCCAGTGACATCAGCCTCGGCACTACCTTATATCAAGAGGATGAGGAGGGCGAACATCTTGTGATCTGCTTTGCCAGTAGAGCATTGAATCAATGTGAGAAGAACTACCACGTTGCAGAAAAGGAATTATTGAGTGTCGTGTTCGCGTGTGGAAAGTTCCGCACTTATATCCTTGGTTATTCCGTTACCGTCCGGACAGACCATAAGTCTATCTCGTTCCTTAAGAGATGTAAGTTAAGCCATGGAAGGTTAACACGGTGGATACTATTACTGCAAGAATATGACCTTAAGTGGGAGTATATCCCCGGAAAGAAGAATGTCGTCGCGGACGTATTGTCTAGAGTAGACATTGACAAACAGACGTTCGAGGGGGAGAAGGAGAGTATTCTGAAGGTGTACCATATTCTCAGCAGCAGCGCCGGTCTACAATCAGTTCTGGAACAACTAAGCACACACCAACAAGCTGACCCGAAATTAATTACTATTATCTCAAGATTGGAAGCAGGGGATGAGACAATCCCAATATTACACTATACATAAGGGAATCCTGTTTTCCAAACCATCATTATATAAGGAGGAATGGAAGGTAATAATTCCGACCCATATCGAGAAAGAGATAGTGTTCAGTTATCATGTTCGATATGGGCATATGGGCGCCTTAAAGGTAGTAAAAGCCCTGGAAGAGAGCTGCCATATCAAAGACATAAATCGGAAGGTACGAAAGTACATAAGAAACTGTCGCATTTGCCAACTCGTAAAAACCAACAACGAGAAAAGAGAGGGGCAAATGATTCCGATAACCTCTCAATCGAAACTTGAGAAAGTATTCCTAGATATCTGTGGGCCATTTCCCCGCAGTGGGGGCCGCCACAGATACAAATATCTCGTCATCATAATGGACCATTATACCAAGTTCGTAAAGCTATACCCAGCGAATCGGGCGACTACAAATAAAGTTCTCGACATCCTGACCAACCAGTACTTCCCAACCATCGGAAAACCAGTGTCGATCATAACCGACCACGGAACACAATTCAAGGGGAGGAAATGGCGGGATACACTGCTGTCAATGGGGGTTCATACCTATAAGACTTCGGTATACCACCCGAGCAGTAACCCGGCCGAAAGTCTTGTGAGAGGTGGGGCGCCTATTAAGAACGTATTGCCACGATCAGCAGAGGAGGTGGCAAGAATACTTGGAGGCCACTGAAGAATTCCTCAACCTGGCATACCATCCAGCCATAGGAATAACCCCATACTCCGCCATGTACGAAAGACAACCCCCAAGGGAGATCGAGGAAATATTGGCGTTCCCCAGAGAGCATAAGTATATATTTAATAAAGTTCAATTTCATAATAAGGTGGCCGAAGATCAGGAGAAACGGCGGAATAAATACAATAAAAGCATGGGTAAGATTATTACTTATACCGTTGGAGAGAAGGTGTTGTTAAAGAATAGGGAATTACCCAGTTCTTTAGAAGGGATAACAAAAAAGTTATTGCTTCTGTACACTGGTCCCTATATTGTCTCTAAGAACAATAACAACAACACGTACGAAATTAAGGAGATGGGTTCCAATAAAGTTAAGGGTGTCTTTAACCAGGCATCCATAAAGAAATTTTATGATTAATAACCCTCAAAATTCTAAAAATAATGTAATACCAAATTACATACAATTATTTAAAAGAAACATTTTGGAAAGAGAAGAAAAAGAATTTAGAAATCAACTAAATTCAAAAATAAGGTAATACCACATTACATACAATTATTTTAAGAAAAACTATTTGGAAAGATATAAGAAGAAGAATTTGGACTTATAATCCAAATTCTAAAACAATTGTAAGATCACCTTACATACTAAGCATTTGAAGAAAACTTTATAGAAGGATAAAAGGAATAGAATGAAATAATTCAAATAAATTCCGAACACGTGTAAGATCACCTTACTAACTAAAAATTTGAAAAAACTTTATGACAAGAATATAAAAGAAGAATTTTGACTCATCCAAATTTTAAAACAATGTAAGACCACATTACTAACTAAGTATTTGAGAAAAAACATTTTGCAGAAATATAAAAAGAATTTTGAATTGAAAACAACTAAATTTAAAAAGAAAGCAAGCCCACCTTACATACAAATTATTTGAGAAAACTTTATGGAATAATATAAGAAGAATGAATTTTGAATTGTGTACAAATCAAGTTTCCAAACCAAGAGTAAGTACAACTTACCGACCAATTATTAATAAAACACTTGGGTGAAATAAACAGAAAAAATTTAATACCATATTTATGGTAAGCATAAAATATATTTACCATGTTTATAAAGGATCGTAATGGGGTGAATAAAGGAAACAGACTTTAGAATTAAAAAACAAATAATTCTGGAGAAATATGATCATGTCTAATTTCAATATAAAGTGTGAAAAACTTTCCAAAAATGATACAAAAGGAAATAAACCGTGTGATACGATTTGAGTGATTGAATATAATAAAATACAAAAACTTATGTGGAATTATGAGATAATAAAACTTTGAAGTGGTATGAGGAGAAATTATGACCTCATTATGAAATTAATAAAAGACATTCATTCGAAAGGATAATAACCATGACAGGAATAATGTGAGAATAATATCAAATATATATGTAATTAAACGAATTAATATAAAATGATTTATGAATTAAATGTCAATTGTGATAATGACCGTTATAGAAAGTTCTAGAAAATAGAACAAGTGGAAATAATAAAAACAGAGCAATAAAATAAAAATGTCATAAAGATATGCTACTATAAACAATGCAGATTATAATAAAAAAAAACAGAAGGTAATAAAGAATTTATAACCAAAAGCTTTATATGATAAGGAAAGTTGAAGAATGTAATAATAGAAGAGCTTCCTACCATAATATCAAATGAATGAAACATCAAGTTAAAGAGTCAGAAGAACAACTGAGATAGGAATATTAAAATCTCCGAGAAATATAATAAGTAATAAGTGAAGTATCCCAAAGATTTTTTTTTTTTAATAGTAACAAATGTGTACTATTTTGAATAATTTTTTTAATCTGTCTGTAGATAATTCCAGCAGTATTAATATGTTTTTTGACCAGAGATGATTTGCGTCTGTACTCAAATATGTGTGAAGTATTGGACAGCAGAGGAAGTAGCGTACAGTGCCTCTCTGAACTGAACCAGCTCACAAAGTAGGGAACGATAGCGAGGAAATATCCCAAGGAGAAAATACTAAGAAGAAATATGAAAATGAAATAATAAATATGAAACTCAGATGACTATTACTATCAAGGAAGATCAAGTGAGAATTAGAAGGATATAAGCTCAAATATAAATAGGAGAATTTTTAAAATGGAAGGAAGTCAAGAATAATAACAAAACTACAATAATTATCATAAGCAATTGGTTCAGACAAAGCAAGTATAGTCTGAAAAAATCACTTCTGGAAAAGGGCATTCTGTAGCGTGACAGAAAATCCACTACTTATTAATTCATATAAAATAATAAAAATTAATTACACAACATATGTTAATATAATATCGAATGAAATTTAATGAATTCAAAGGAATAAACCACAATAAAATAAAAATCCTCATTGCATTATATAAAAACCACTGTTAAAAATCAAAGAAATATTAAAAGCAACTCATATTATAAAATCAGGAATTTACCCAGGAAATTAGGAGCAGAAAACAAATTAGATTACACAATATCATGAAGAGAGAATCAGTTTGAGAGTGGTGAAATACCAAAATACCCCAAAGACAAGAAGAAGGAAGAATAAAATTTGTGATCAGGAAGTAAACAATACCCTGAAACCTTTAGCGAAGAGCAAAGTCAGTATCAGTAAATAACTTCGATACTCCAAACTAAACATCAGTCGAGATAACACGAAGTACTTTGGTTTACCCAAGAGTGAAGAATGAAGACAAGAAGACAAGAAGAAGGAAGACCAGAAGAAAGACAAGAGTGAAGACAAGAAAGAAGATAAGAAGAAAGACAAGAAAGAAGATAAGAAGAAAGACAAGAAAGAAGACAAGAAGAGAGGAAGAAATAGTATGAAAGAAACACCGTTATAAAACCTATTATTAAATACCATCAACCCCAAACCCATAGAGACAATTAAAAAGAAAGTATAACATCCCAAAATCCTATAAAAATGTAATTATTAAGAAATCAAAAGTGTTGTCTAGTATAATAAGAAGTGAACCAACTAAAGCTATTGTGTGATAAAGAAAATAAACAAGTCTTAACAGTCCATGATTACTAAAGGTCTGGTCTGAGATAATAAGACTCAAAATATCAGAACCACCAGTGAAAGTGAACTTGTGCAAGTGTTTTTGGAAATACAATAAACTTAAAGTTAGTGATACTATGACTTATCAATATGCTATATAACAACTTTTATATTCAATAATACACATCATCATAAAATAATAAAATGGTGAATATTTTACATTCCAATATTTTATTATTTTAATGTAACTCTGTTATTACAAGACATTTGTAAAAATGATAATAACTAGAGTATGGGTGGACATGTTTACTGATGAAGGGGATAATAGATAATAATGGTTTAGACCACAAAGGACTGGCATTAATTTATATTCATAGGTTTAAATTGTTTAAAATGGCTATTTGTTCACAGCCATGAACTCGATAGGTTTATAAGAATTTTTAGTAAATAAGATTTATATGTGTTTAAAATGAATTATGTTTGCCAAATAACAGCAGACATACCATTAATGTTTCAGTAGGTATGCTGTGTTAATTAAAAAGGAATTAAATGTATGTTTTCAAACCATGTCCGCAATATGTTCAATCTTAGAATGCTGAATGATGTTCATTATTATTTTTTATATAACAGTAGTATTAATCAAATACTACACCTCACAATGGGTTTGTAAAACGTTTTATTTTCATGTAATAATAACTATGTAAAGTCAGAGGAGGAGTAGGATTAAATTTATTTGAGAAAGACAGAAATGTAAAATTCTAAACTCTAGGCCATGTGGTGAATTCACAGAAGCCATATAAACCAGTTAATTCACTTATAATTCCTGTAAACTAGCAAGATTTAGGTAAGGTAAATCAGTTAACCACTACTGTGAATGATCCTATGAGTTAAAGTGATAATAAGGAAATATACCTTAAATATTGTAAATTTTCAAAATATATAAATTAATTAATTTTAAAGAACAATGTCAAATTCAGAGATTAACACAAAAAACCAGTTCAAAGGTTCAATTTATATGTATTTAAGGAAAGGAAGAGAAATATGACTAATTAAAATTTATTATGATAGTATTAATAACAATTAAAATGGCAGAAAAATTTATATGAAGGCGGAAACCAATTTTTGAGCCTAGATTTCCAAAAAGAGAGAAATTTGGTAATTTCCACAAAATGTCAACAGATATGGACTATAATATATCAATTTAAAAGGCATGAGATGATTAAACCAATGATAAGGTTCATAATTCATGAAGGTGACGAATAAAATAAATAAATTCCATATATAATGTATTTTAGTATCATGTGTATGGGAAATCGAAATATTTTAACAATACTTTTTCAAAGATTAACTGGGCCAGATTTTGACTAACATGAAGGAAGTTAGTTTAGTCTTTTGTTGAATATCCAGGTGAACAGTTCATGTGATGTAACGTTCCTTAAAACCGTGTAGAAAATGGTACTACGGTTACCCACTAATATCAGTGAAGCGAGAGTTAAATGAATTAAACACTTTTCTAACTAAACCTACAGAAACTTTAGCGACAATAGTGAAAACTAACACCAAACTTCATTATACTAGTGATTTAAAACCGTAAAACAATATATTTGTGATAATTAACGCTACAAATCATAACCACTTTTTGAGCAGTTAACCCACAGAAGTGAACACATATCAAATAACATAATTAACACAAGTATACACGGAACACTTCTTCAGAACACACCAAACAACCTATTAGACAGATTACACCAGTGCGGGGACATTTCAAACATTTATGAAGGTAATTTTACTGTGAGATTTTAACACGACGACATTCCCAATAACCTCGCCATACCTAGGAGCGGCCATCTTTATAAAATACGATTCTGTGCCTTCCTCATCGAGTGACGTCAGAAGCTACATATGGTTTGACGATTCAACTTTTTTAAACATTATATCAGAATTATTTAAATATTGTTAGATGATAATTATGGAAACTACTTTAATTGTTAATGTTATACTTTCTCGTTTGCCCTTCTCTGACTATTAATATAATCGCTCCAAGAACCTTTTTTATATAATACTTGTAATAATTTTTTCCACTGTATGAACGAATCGATTATTCCCTGAGACGGAGTCGATAATTGCTCCCAATCGATTAAAAATCGATTATTTATTAAATTTGTTAATAAATCCATTTATTTCAATTGTTTGTATCTATTATTATTTCACATGCTAATTTAAGGTTTATTTATTAATGCAACGAGACTTCAAGAAGAAGAAAATATTAATTTACAGCGAGATATTGGACCAGCACTAAACATCATATATCGACTGCTGACCGGAGTTAATCTGATTAACTCCAGACTTGGTTCAGATCTTCCAGAAGTGCTCAATAATTAATAAATACCTTCTTAATTATTAAAATTTTTAACAGAACATTAAAACAGGATTATTTCACAATTACAGACGTTAAATAAAACATAAACAAAATTTTTTCTCTATTATATTTTTTTGTAAAGACCGCATACAGGGTATACTTACAATATATGTGTTAGAAGTTAAGAATTAAGAGAAAAAACCAGTGCTTCTTAACACAAACCAGCACCGCTAAGGGGAAACAGATCAGTTGGGGATATGGTGTTGTATAAGGCCACTAGTTGATATTTGATTGGTTGTTTCAGTGTTTGGTGATGCTGTGGCGGCGGTCCTGAGCTGGCCAGCGCGTCAGAGCAGGGGCGTTAAGTATCTGTCTGACTTTATGGTGTTGGGATCTCGAGAGAGAAGTCCAGTAATGTCATTCAGGTGCGGTCACAGCCACGGGACCAAGGGTGAGTTAATTATATATTTGGTTTGTAAACCGTAAAGGGGGTTGTGGCGATATATCCTGACTGATCCTTTTAGCAAGTATGAGTGTGTCAATGAGTTTTTATGCTTCGGCATAAAACCTCTCATTGAGGGGGTATTGTAACGGGACATTTTGGCCTATTTTTGGGGAAATAAAAAATCATTGTATTTTAATAAAAGTAAACTGCATTTTTTGCAATGTAATAATAATAATTTGGGAAACGTAAACATAAAGTCACAATAAAGGTAAATTTTGTTGGTAGTGAAGTTGGCAGGAGTGATTGGGAATATTATGCATGAACATTATAAAGACGCAGTAAACAACATGCGAAATCTGTCAAGGTCAGCTCCAGATGCAAGTAAAGCAGTTATTTTGAACACCAGTGACTAACTGATTGTGTAACGAATGATGTAAACAACATCGGACCATGTGACGTCAATGTATACATCAGAGACCATCCCCGCTGTGGAATTCGGGCGTGTAAACCAAACCTTATACTGGCGTAGTAATACGACAAACATAAGACAATGGAAATTTGATGAACAGCAGCAGCGGCTACACAAAATAGCGCCGTTCGTAAAAACAGTCGGCAAACAACATCTATAAGTGTCGGACACGAGCCGTTTGTGTGTCCGCCGACTGGACACAGTTTGCATTGCCCACAGTACAGAAAAATGTGATATAAAATTGAAATTTATGCGTAAATAATGTAAATGAACAGTTTCGGAGATGTAAAACAAATTATTCATTAACGTAAAGTGTGTGCGTGGAGAACTGTTACGTCGTCTGGACTCAAACTCAGCTAAGTAGTCTACAAGAATGAAAACAAAACTTTCACTTATGATTTAAATATTCAAAATTGTAATATTCACATTTAAATATTTTCACGATTAATAGAGAGCTCTTAGAATCCTGGGGTAGATGTGTGTGTGTGTGTGTGTGTGTGTGTGTGTGTGTGTGTGTGTGTGTGTGTGTGTGTGTGTGTGTGTGTGTGTGTGTGTGTGTGTGTGTGTGTGTGTGTGTGTGTGTGTGTGTGTGTGTGTGTGTGTGTGTGTGTGTGTGTGTGTGTGTGTGTGTGTGTGTGTGTGTGTGTGTGAAAGCGCTGGTTTCCGTTGTGTTAGTTAAGTATTAAGCGAATTATTTTGTATTTATATTTCCTGTTTTATTTTGCCTATTGCTGAACAAATTATATTCAACTTAATAATGATCCATTTTATGTCTATATTTTACTTGAATTACTATGGGAACAAAATGTAAAAGAGGGAGAAAAGAATAATTTGTTTATGATAAAATTGAAATACCAATAAATTTTAAATCATGGGGAACAAATAAAGTTTTCGTTATTTCGACAACCATTTCTGTTCTTTTTGGTTCGCCGAAAAGAATCTGGCCCGAAATATGGTAAGTACAGTACATAAACTCGTCTTGCATTTGTTATTAAGGCAAGATGGCGCCCGACATAAAAAGTAAACACTGATTAAAATTTAAAATTAATTGAGTTATAAAGTATCAATAAAAGTTCTACCACAACACCCCACACACACAACATCGATGCCATCACCAAGAACAAGACGGACAGTGCTCCAAGAAGCTTTTTGAAAGCAAAAACTGGTTCAGGCTATAAGGTAAAACTTTTATGTTTTTACCCATAAAAAACTTTGTGTTCCGAGTCGGTAGTGATTTAATTATATAGTCAACTCCCGATTTTCCGGGATCGGGTCAACCGGGTTGCGGATCAACCAAGAAAAATATATGATTTTAAAAAATTGTAGGTTTAGCAAAAATATTGATACATACTACGCTTATAATGACTTTAATTTATTACAGTATTCTTAAACCTATTATTTTCCGTGTATTACTGTAGCAAATAAATCACCAGTTGTAATTATTATAAGCAAATGACAGTCTGTTTAATGAGTTACGATACAATTTGACGGCCTCTTAACACTGCGCGCGTGCGCGATTAGAAGACGCAACGCACTGCATCAAATCGCACGGTTCATCTTCGCGCGAACTGGCTTTAGGCGCAGACAGAGTGTAGCGGTGTGTGCCAAGTTTAACCTTGACAGTCCAGTCAGTCATTCATTGCATTGTGACTCGGTAATTCGTGCTTAACCGAATTGTTTACCCTGACGTGTTGTTTTGTTGTGTTCGCATGTTTTGTTTGTGATTGTTCTGATTGGTGTTTCAAAATGGATAAAAACCGTAAAAGGATTGTTTTATCGATTCAGAAAAAACTAGAGATTATAGAAAAATATAAGAAGGGCCAATCTGTTAAGTCGTTAAAGAACGAATATGGAATTGGTGATCAAACAGTTCGTGATTTGGTTAAGAAAAAGGTGGAACTTTTAAAATTTGCGTGTTCTTCTGACTCATCATCTGGCATGAAGAAACGGAAAACTATGAAGTCGATGTACGAAGACTTGGACCGAGCTTTACTCGAGTGGTTCAATAATCAACGAGCACAAGGGAATCCTGTAAGTGGATGCATATGCGCCGAAAAAGCTAAGTTTTTTCAAAGCTTTAGGCCTAGAAGGAAATTTTGACGCATCATCTGGTTGGCTGACACGTTTCAAACAACACCACGCCATAAGAGAGTTGGAAATTTGCGGAGAAAAATTGAGTGGCGATCAAACGGCAGCAGAACAGTTTTGCAAAGACTAATCAGTTTGTTTTAGATGAAAATTTACAACCAGCACAAATTTACAATTCCGATGAGTCGGGATTATTTTGGAAGTGCTTACCGGCGAAAACTTTAGCATCTGAAAATGAAAAAAGTGCGCCGGGACACAAAGTTAGTAAGGAACAAATAACCGTAATGTGTTGCTCTAACGCGACTGGGACACATAAACTTAAGCTCCTAGTGATAGAAAAATAAAAAAAACCACGATCATTTAAAGGAACACGAGCAGTTAACATGCCTGTAATTTACTACAATCAAAAGAAAGGTTGGATGAATAAAGACATTTTTTATGATTGGTTCCACAATAAGTTTTGTCCACAAGTTCGAGAGTTTTTAAAATCACAAGGACTTCCCCAAAAAGCAGTGTTAGTATTAGACAATGCTAAATCACATCCAAGTGAAATGTTGCTCAGATCCAACGACGGACAGATCGTTGTTAAATATTTGCCGCCCAATATTACAGCCTTGATCCAGCCAATGGATCAAGGGGTAATAGCTACTGTAAAACGTAACTATCAATCAAGTATTCTGAGAAAATTTATAGAGGAAGGGAACGATTTGAAGACCTTTTTTAAGGGACTAAGTGTTCTGGACGCGATCTATGAGACTGCAGCTGCGTGGGACAAAGTTAAACCCACTACGATGACAAAGTCGTGGAGAAAAATATTTCCCGACATATCGGAAGATAAGGATTTTGCTGGGTTTGAGGATGACGTTGCAACCTCAGCTGACTTGGCCCAGTTAGCAAACACTTTCCCAGGTGGTGAAAACGTTGATCAAGATAACATAAACAAGTGGTTTGAAGTCGACGCTAACATCCCTGCGTTTGAGGTTTTGACAGATGACAAAATATTGATGTGCGCACAGGGCGTAGCAGAAAGTGAGAGTGGTAGTGATGACAAGGGGGAGGGGAGTGACGAATGTTTCCGAGCCCAAAGTTACACACGGAACAGCACTCAATTAAGTAGAGGGGCTTCTTGACTATTTAGAAGGACAAGAAGACACTTTGTTGTGCGACAAATTGGTTTTACACAAAATAAGGTCATCTATTTTAAAGAAAACAGCAAGTGCTAAGAAGGAAAAATTATTATCAGATTATTTTCAGCGTGTATAAACACTGACTCTGTACATATTCTTCTGCTTGTAAATATACTATTTTAATTGACAAAAACGTGATTTGACTAATTTGTATTGTGTAATACTGGTATGTACTACTTTATTGTATACACATATTTTATTTTTAACTAAGACCTTCATTTAAGCACTAGGTTTTTTTGCTTTAACCGGGATTTTGATTTATCCGTGATCACCCTGCCGGTGATTGTCCCGGATAATCGTGAGTTGACTATATTTAGTTAAAATACGTCTTTGCTAAAAAAATACTGATACAGTTATTTAATAAAACCTACACAAAGAAAATGTGAAGTTAATTTTGTCAGAAAAATGTACACATTAAATTTATTTTACAGAGGCCAATCCATAAGATAAGTACAGAATATAAAAATCAATATGCAATACATTCTCCAGCCTAAACACATGTTATGTGAACATATTCTCTTACTTTTGTATTTGTCATTGAAAGTGTTCTACTTCTACTTTAATTGTATTATTTATTCATCCAAGGACAGATACAAGAATAATACAAGTACTTCACTGCAAGGAGGAAAGATTATACGCACACAGGAATGAAAAAGTACAATACAAAAGAAGAAAATACAGTAGGTTACATGCCAGAAGTGACGCCCTCTAAACAAAATACAAAATATCAGTAACAACATAACAATTAAGTTTTTCATTATACAACTTTCAATTTATTATAAATGGTTTGCATAAAACATTTGATATTTTTCAAGTCAGTAGAAGCTGATTAAAAATATTATAAACGTCTGTACAACCTAAGTCTATTTGTAACTCTATTAATTATATCAAATATATTAAACTCTTACCTTATGGATATCTCCAAGGTTCTACAGACGAACACAGCTGCAGAAAGGATTATTAGAAGGTTATCGGTACACATATAAATACACAATTTGTTTTAAAACCAATCGCTTCTAGTTTATTAACCACATTAATTACTTCGTTTTACTTGGACATCAATTAAAAACTGGTATATTATTTTATATTATTAGTAAGTGTTAGTAACGCATAACATGGAATCAAACAAATTTACAAATGAAATCTTTTTTACTTCTAACCTATTACAAATTGTTTATATTTTAAATAAACCAGTGCATATTTATCTCTTTTGCCCTTGCTATTTTCTTTTACCAAAATCCCTTCCCTTAGAGATCTCAATTATTTAGGTTTACATGTATATCAGCTATCATCATTTGTTTTAAATTGATTTACATATATATGTAAGGTTGTTAGTTACCCGTCCACCGTGTGTGTCCATATAGTTTGTTGCACGGTCTCGTTTTAACCGGTTTCGTTTTTCGGGCGCACTCACGCAATTGCTTATTAGTTTACAGTATTTACTTAGATTTTCACTGTTTTAATTCAATGTTTCCACATGTGGTAAAATAAAGTCGGCCGACGTAACTTTGTTCGAACACTTGATGTTTTATAGGCTGGCCGCGCTCTACCACAAGTTGCAGTTGAACACTTTTCACATTTTTTATAAGATAGGCCCTTTTTGCTTTAGGCCTATCTTGCACGCCCGAGGCCACGGTTCTCACTTATCGAACTGTATGCTACACTTTTCTGTCTGTTGCTCATGCAGTGGTGACAATCTGACTACTGTGATTCACAAGGGAGACTGCTGGCAAGCTATTACGTAATATGTCTAGACATCATTGTTTATGCTAACATTGTATGTGTTGCTGGTTACAAAGGGGCACCTCACAGGTGTATACTGACAACTGAAAATTAAAACTGATAAAAATTAAAACTGTTGGAGCCCACAATTCTGTACCGTTACATATTCTGTTTTCAACAAATTGTTTACATAATTTATATAACTGCAGGCTGCTACATATAAACTTTGTAGGCTGCTTCAAAAGGTTTGCATCTTTATTTAAAATAACTATTTGTTAGTGGTACATGTCAGACAATGACACAGTTTTGAGGCAGCCTACAAAGTCTACATGTGGCCGCCTGGAGACTTTATACCTTATGCAGTTTGGTTTCAAGCCAAAATTGAGCATGTTTAGGAAAAAAGCCAAAATTGGGAAAAGTCATGTTTTGCTCAAAATCCCTTTATTGGCAGGAAATTTCAAGGTATGCCTACTGAGAACTACCTAATTTATCATATTAATAGATCCTTGCTCAGTAAATATACAAAAAACAAGTAATTCTGCATTAAGTAGAAATATAAACATAAGTCTATTAACAAAAATTATAACTTGCTGAAGTAAGTTTATTAATCAATAAGTTTAGTAATTATGATCTGTAATTTTACCCCACTAAAACTACATATTAGTAAAAGGTGAGGGAAACGGAGTGATTTTTTTATGCTTGCTGGAGGGAAATTTCAGATCAGAGGTCGGCAACACTGTACAGTTTAGTCTTTAGACTGAACTACAATGTAATTCATATATTCAAGAACTATAAGAAAAAATATAGATATATTGGCCGCGATAAGCAATCACGTTATTGTTGAAAATATTTTAAATGCTTACTTTAGACTCATAGCCTGTTAGAAATCCCATTTTCCTGGAGAGCTCCAATACTCTGGCACGATCTCTGTCTGCTGCTGCCTTAATAACACGTATATATTGATCAATGAATTCCTTGCTGTATGTTCGAGAAGCTCCAAAATCCAACAGGATCAACTGTTAAAATATGTACATTATTATTTTGTGCAATGTGTTGAAAAACAAACAAAAATACTCTCCATTTTATATTTGACCTGAGTTACACAAAATCAGTTGATACCACAAAAATATATAATATCACCAGCTGTAAATATTTGATATTAATGAAAGTCAAATAACTAATTTTAAAAATTAATATTTTAACCTCAGTAACAAGCACAAAAGTCTACTATACAGCTCCAGACTAAGCAAACGTGCAACAGGATTGCTATACATAGCGATCAAGTCACCACATTATGTAATCATATAAAACACCATGTATGCTAGAATGTCTTTATACACATTATTGTTTTGTTATTATTGCGTGTTTTATTTCCATAAACTATAACTATCATACATACACATTTACTTTAAATGTTCTTGTATACTGTTATGATAGTCTCGCAGATTGTCGTGTTGTACAGTGGAAACAGAACAACTAACACTAATGAAGTCATAATTATAACACTTAGAAATCAACAAAGGCACTTGTATACAATAATTCAAATTAAATTTGTCCAAGACACAACAATAAATGCCACCTTATTACAGTTTTGCGATAATTAACACTACAGTCACTACCTACTAAACTGCAAAAATCACTTTGATCCACACTCTAAAATCGCCAGCTGTAAACATAATTGCCGGCCACTGGATGCTTTATTTATGCCCCGGTGAGATTCCAGAATAATCTTCCATTTCTGGGTGGTGCGCCAAGAATAATTTACATAGTTATAGGTGCTAAATTACTCTAGAGACTAGGTCAAAGTCCAACCTTAAACTGACCTAACACAGTAGGCTAATAGAAAACCATGTGGAAAAGCAATTTCGAATTATCTAGAGTGTTGCATAATTGTCCTTCATCTCAATGTAGCATATGTTACAAAGCCAGGTTATAATAAAAAAAAAATGTAACTTATATAAGAGTTCCATAAATTTCTTATACGTGTACTATACATTTCTATACCTTTGTCACTCATATGTTAGTGTACAAAGTTTGATCAAAAAGTTCACACATTTTTTTGTTAATTTGAAAAATTATTGTTTTTTTTTCTTTAGATTGTCCCCTTCAAAGTAATCCTCAACAGATAAAACGCACTTATGCCGATGTTTTTCCACTTTTCAAAACATATCCGGTATGCACTTTGTGGTATAGCCTTAAGCTTGCCTATCGATTTTTGTTTTGTGTTCAACAGTTGCAAAACTCCTTTCATGATCGTTTTTAGTACTGGTGTAACTAAACGTGTATAATAGTGTGTTTACAAATATATATATGTTTTTGTGTAGAAATAAAAATGTTTATAAAAAAAAATTTAATTAAATTTTTTTTTGTATAATTAATTAAGAACAATTAATTAATTAAGTTTCGTGGTGTTCCGAAACGTTTATCACTTATTTTAATTGTTTTATAGACTTTTGTGTATTTGTTAAAACCTCTAGCCACTTATAGAATTGTCTCCAATGACAATCGATACTTGTTTATTTTCTGTTTGGAGGTTATCTTCCTTCTGGTGGTGAGATTCTTGTAGTAAGTTCTATTTAAATTAAAGTATTATGTTAACTGTCTATGTTAGAAATTAAAAACTGTTTAAATAGGAAATATATTAATAATTTTATTGACAATTAGGTATTTTGACTCTTGTCAATATGTAAATCGATTCTCAGGGTATCGTTTGAATTATTACAAACTTTTTATATAAAGGTTTGTTATATTACTCACTTACTATGTTGTGCTATTTTTATTCATACGTACAAATAGTACCATAGTATGACACGTGTGTGCTTACCAACTTTGATTGCTGCCGGGCTCATACTCTTCTTATGTAATATGCTTTTTTTACCTAAGGGGTGCCAGGATTCGTTACAGCGAGATTCTTGAGTCAAAGAAGGTGACACAAATGATAACACTGTTTTAGAGTGAAAGTAACTATCAAATTTTAATTGCCAAAGTAAATTCATTATATAAAACCATGTGCTCAAAATGGCGTCGTACAATGTTGCAACGAAAAAAACAAAATGGTGGCTATTTTAATCAGCCCTATTCATTCTCAATATTTTCTTTTTGATCTCTAATCAAGATCATTAAAACTGTTATCTTTATGCTGCAGCTCTAATTAATTATTAAATTGTATTTTCGGTTGTACACAAACCAATGCCCTTAGCATAGATACTCATGGCCATGTGCTCACTCACACACGCTCACATACATTCATCAGATTACAAGTACATTGTTTAATTAGATTGTTTTCAATTAATGAGCTCATTAAATTAATAAATAAAATGACAAAAGGTTGACTTCTCTTAACGGTGATCCCTTGAAGAACTACGTTGAATTGAGACGGAGGCAAATGTAAATTTTCGCTTGTGTGTGTGTATTTTTACGTCATCAAGCTTTGTCTTAAAGGACAACGCCTGGTTACATGCGTTGTAGTCACTGCGTCATTGTTTTTTGTTATGACGGAACAGTGTTATAGCCCAATCATAATTCATATTGTAGTCTTTCGTCACAAACACCGCCATGGTATATTTTGAGTTCAGCACGTCCATCGGCGACCTTGGTGTCTTACTCTGGCTGAATTGGCGTTGTTCCTTTTTCCAGAGGGACAATGTACCTAACCATTCTGTGTTTAAATAATTACATAATACAACAAACATTGCAAATACCTATATAACCCATAATCATGGTACTGGATCATTATGTACTGTTACAAACCCCCTCAAGGAAAATTTTTGTGTCGAAACCCAAAAAATTTCCTTGACTCATTCACACTTTCCTAAAAGGATCGGTCTAGATATGTTACACAACCCCTGTAACGTTACCAAAAAATTTATCATTACTTACCCTTGGTTCCATGATGTTGGTCGCACCCTCTGACCTTACTGGACTTCTCCTGAGAGATCCCTACACCATAAGGCCATGAGGCACTCTACACTCCTGTTCTGACGCTCCAGCCAGCCCAGGATTGCGGTCACAACACCACAAAACTCTGAAACATCGAATACAAAATTTTAAAATAGTGGTCTAGTACACTTACATATCTACAACTGATATGTTCCCTTTTAGACGCATTGGTTTGTTTTTTAATTCAAAAGTTTCAACCTCACAACTACAAGACTTAAAATACATTGATTTTTTACCACCACCAAACTCAATTTCTTCCTGGTAAGAAATAAACAACATATATATAACTACACATAGCACAATACATCAACAATTCTTTAATATACCCACAAAATACCTTCACCTAATTATTTCTACAAATTCAGCTTACAACTATCATGGCAGACATTTTTTTATTTAAAATTTGTTACTCAACTTAGATTCACTTCTGCTATTAGTAAATGGCAGCTTACTATAATATTTTATTTAAATTCATTTGTAACTATCGACTTCCAACTTAAAATCTACTATATTTCAACACTTGTCATCGTCATTACTCCTGTAACGACCTCCTAACCACACACTCTATTGCCCCCCAACATAATAAAACATGGTACATCATAAGCATTAAACACTAACCTTGAACAATTCACATTACTTAATTCATATTTACATTTACACAACTTGTAGCAGAACTTTATAACATTTTTTATTATCAACTCTCGGTTAACTTTTAGTCATTTAACATTCATTTAGATTCTATACAACAAAAAATTTCAAATATATCATTTACCTTTCTGTTACATTACCTTTCTACTATGAATTCTCCTTTTCTAACCTTTCTATCCTTACTCGTTTGGGTGACTCTCTATTACTCACTATTTTCTCTGTCTTATTTTGGCATCTGTCACCCTAACCTTACTCACCTCCTTTTCTACACTAACCGCTTCTAACCATTAATACATTTTGACACCAATATCTCTATAATAACCCCCTTCACAAATCCCATTTAAAACCTCTGGCACCGCGCATTTTTGTACTAGTATGTGTGTATTCCCTCACTATGCTCATTCCATCATTGGTTCCTGACCCTTTCAGGTAACCCTTTCCGGCACACAACGATCCCTCCTGTCTCAACATCTCTCGTTGCAGACTCCTACACCAATACCCTTATTACAAAATATCACCATCAACAACAAATATAATTACCACTCACATCACTCAACTCTACATATAATTACTAACCACTGTGTCCCTAAATATCTAACACCTCTTTATATATTATCAGCATCTCAACACTTTATTTTCCTAACTCCCAATAACTCTATTTAACTAACTCCAATGCCCTGATTTATCCTCATTCCCAAACTTTTTACAACATTTCCGCTTAATACACCATTACAAAATTCATCACTTACCAACTAACAACAATACCTCTCAATACCCAAATCTATTACCTGCTTAATCATTTACTAACCCTTTAGAATCTAAATCTCATAATATCATTTAAACTTTCTTCAGTTATTTAAAATCGTACAATACATGCTTACCTAAAAAATACATAAAATACACAACAGCAAAAATACACAAATACATAGACATCAATACACAAAATATACAATTCACATAATCATGAAATCATTTACCATAATCAGTCCATTTTTAAAAACACTGTCCACACAATTAAATGTTCATAACACAATAAACAATAAACAATTACCCCATATCGTCGAACAATAGTCTAACATATTTGTAACATAGATCATTCTTATTTATATCAAATTTATTATTATTATTATAATAATCTCTTATTTCTATGTCATTCATTATCACTTCGGTTGGTTCATATACCTGTTCAATATTGGTCAATTTTGTCCAGTCTCCGTTGGTATTATCTGTTAACATTAGGTAAGTTATATGATCATTGTTAACCTCATCTACTGCTATCTCAATGTCATTGTAAGGTAAGTACTCGTTATCATTATTATTTCTCTCTATGCCTAGTCTTTCTATGAATTCTTCATAATTTCTCTTTACTTTAAATACCTCTATTTCTCTCTTTCTCTCTCTCTCCAAACATTTCTCACCATCATACCAAGCTACACACTCTCTCTCAAAATATGCAGGGGACATTAATTCATCATTATGGCACCACCTATGAAGTGCACAAAAAACCAAGGGAAATTTATCTGTAGACCTATCGTCTTTCACATATTCACGTGAAGCCATTTCTTCACCCCCCACTACAACATTACGGGAAAAATTTACCCCCTGCAACCCCTTTATCTGTAAATTCTCTCTATACTTTCTCTCTAATTCATCAACACTTTTTATCACTTCATTATCAAATTCTACTCCCATTATACTTTTATCACCACTCTCAATACTCACACAATTATTTTCTAACACCATATTTTTAATTCTATTATCATAATTCTCACCACTACTTACCTTGTCTTTATTTTCATTCAATTTATTTGATTCTCTACTATTCTCTACATATTTATTTTCCACTTCTCTACTCTGGGTTTCTCTTTGACTTTGAACGGTTTCATTGATTTGTTTGACTTTATCATTTAAATTACTTATCTTAGTTTTAACTTGCTCATCTACAATTTCTGTGTGCTTTTTAATATCCTTACATTGTGTTTCTATTATATTAATTTTCTCATTAACATTGGAATTTTGTTTATGTATTTCGTTTTCAACTTTTTTAAGTTTCTCGTCTAATTGGTTCAATTTTACGTCTCGTACATTGTTTTGTTTCTTTAATTCATTCTCAAGGCTATCGAATTTTTCGTCAATTTCTTTCAATACTCTATTTTGCGTTTTAATTAATGTGAACAGATCTTCCAATGATATCTTATTTTCAACTGCTCTAGGTGTAGAATTCGCGCTGATTCTGTCTAACAAAATTGATTCTGTATCTGTACTGTTCATTTCTACACTATTATTGTTTTCTGCCATTTTGTACTTTATATGTTGGAATTATTATTTCGTTTTACTTGTAACGAAATTACACAATTACTATTTACTCTATCAACATAACCTCCATAACCTCTCTTATTAGGTTCTGGATTATTTCGTCACCCTCTATGTCTCTGAATCTGGCTTATTTATATAAAATAATTAATTTTTTTTTTTTTTATATAAAGTCAACTGTTCGGGGCCATTTGTTATATTACTCACTTACTATGTTGTGCTATTTTTATTCATACGTACAAATAGTACCATAGTATGACACGTGTGTACTTACCAACTTTGATTGCTGCCGGGCTCATACTCTTCTTATGTAATATGCTTTTTTTACCTAAGGGGTGCCAGGATTCGTTACAGCGAGATTCTTGAGTCAAAGAAGGTGACACAAATGATAACACTGTTTTAGAGTGAAAATAACTATCAAATTTTAATTGCCAAAGTAAATTCATTATATAAAACCATGTGCTCAAAATGGCGTCGTACAATGTTGCAACGAAAAAAACAAAATGGTGGCTATTTTAATCAGCCCTATTCATTCTCAATATTTTCTTTTTGATCTCTAATCAAGATCATTAAAACTGTTATCTTTATGCTGCAGCTCTAATTAATTATTAAATTGTATTTTCGGTTGTACACAAACCAATGCCCTTAGCATAGATACTCATGGCCATGTGCTCACTCACACACGCTCACATACATTCATCAGATTACAAGTACATTGTTTAATTAGATTGTTTTCAATTAATGAGCTCATTAAATTAATAAATAAAATGACAAAAGGTTGACTTCTCTTAACGGTGATCTGCGCTGCTCCCTCGTTGTGGTCGGTTGAGTCTCCAAAGCATGGCTGGTGTTCGCCTCATGTTTCTTTTGTTTTAATTACAACATTAGCACTGATTTTACATGTTCTGATTTTAATTGTTATTTAACTTGAGCAACTATCGCTCCACCATCACATTTGCAATTGAGAGTCTGGTTATATTAAACTTTTATGGTAAAACTGAACAGACAGCGATACATTGCTGCTGCACCCTTGAAGAACTACGTTGAATTGAGACGGAGGCAAATGTAAATTTTCGCTTGTGTGTATTTTTACGTCATCAAGCTTTGTCTTAAAGGACAACGCCTGGTTACATGCGTTATAGTCACTGCGTCATTGTTTTTTGTTATGACGGAACAGTGTTATAGCCCAATCATAATTCATATTGTAGTCTTTCGTCACAAACACCGCCATGGTATATTTTGAGTTCAGCACGTCCATCGGCGACCTTGGTGTCTTACTCTGGCTGAATTGGCGTTGTTCCTTTTTCCAGAGGGACAATGTACCTAACCATTCTGTGTTTAAATAATTACATAATACAAACATTGCAAATACCTATATAACCCATAATCATGGTACTGGATCATTATGTACTGTTACAGGTTCTTTGAACAGCTATGTTAGGGAAAGTCAGAGAAATAGGGCAAAGATTGAAAAGTATAACATTACAAGGTAAATTCTTAAAATTAACAGTACATATATTAGATTCAAAGTATTGAAATACATAATTAGGTTGCGAACCGTCCAGCAGGCAGTAGAAGGCTGTGTTAAGTTGAGTGTTGGTTAATCAGCAATGGCCGCCGTTACGATTGAAACTCGTCACCTCGCAGTTTTGGCGTTCAAATAAAGATGTTTTCCTTATGAATTTACGTCCTGGTGTCTGCAAATCTTTCTTCTTGTGTTGGTGGAGTGTCACTGGTTCAGTTTTGGTGTTGTATTCGGAAAAATGGTGTAGTTCTACATCAAATTCACTTTTGTCGGTTATGTCATATGTTAGGCACTTTTTGGTTAAGTTTTATTACTATTTTAACGGGTTTAAATGTTATTTCCACTGGTGTTCTGTGCTGTATAATGTTAGTTCAGTGTTTGTATATATTTATTTCACTGTGCTGAACTTTAAAAATGTTTTTTACCGAAACTCTCGATTTTCACTTTCAGCTCAGACAATTATTCGCCATTATGGTATTCGTAACTAGGTTAATACGGGTAAATTGCTCGTGTCAAGTGTCCTGTACAATGTTCAATAATTAACTAACTTACTTCCTTCATCTCCGACTAAAACCTTAGCCAAAGCAATATTATTCCTTCCATTGTTCAAATTTTATTTTGCATCCTGTGCATGTAATAAAGTTACATTATATAACTGATTATACTTTGGTTATTCTTCAATTTTATTAGCTAGTAGTTACTTAATTTTATCCTTTAGTTCATTCTGCGTAATTTGATACCAAATAATGCCGTTTTATTAAGTTTTTGATCTAAAAATGATAATTTTTCCTTCATTTTGTAATTTCTAAGTCCTAAGGTCTAACTTCCTGTTCTTTTCCAAATTCTGCCATTACCAAGTTATATTAATGATTATTAAATCTCATATTGTAATAAAAGGTTTATATTCCCTTAATTTCTTGCAATTAGATGAATTGGTTAAGTTTTAAAATATTATGTTGGAATATATGACTCCCCTCTCCAAAATTTGAGTTCTGTCATTTCCATTTTAATCAATAATTCTGGCTATAATTTTACAAAGTCTTTCTTAGTTATATTTCGTATTACATGGCTTTGTTTCTGATTTACATTACCTAAATCCCTTCAGTTTAAATGTACTTATGTACTTAGTTTCTCAGTTTTGATGATGTTTAGTTTTTAACTTTTGGCCTAGATTCCTAACAGTTTTTACATACAATTTTTTTTATAAATAATACATATTGAGTTATACCCTCTCTGACTTTCATTGATATTGTAACATAAATTAAAAATTTTCTTCTTGTAAACAAAATAACAATTAGTATATGTTTCATATTATTAACATATAATAATTAATTCCAATTAATAGTTGTCTTTAACAAATCAGACATTTTTTATACTCAAAGATTAATAATGATACATAACAAATATCATATATAAAGAATGTTGTTCCATTCTAACATCTTAATTAGTTATTAACAATAATACCTATAATAAATATTTTATAATTAAGGAATGTTAGTGGTTCTGACCTGTTTAAATTTGCTTATTCCTAATACATTTTTAAATATCTTATTCTATATAAACAAAACCTTATTTACTATAATCTTATTCTCTATATTCCTTATACTAAGTTTTATTAACAGTTTTTATCTGTTTTTAATTGGGTTTTGGGTAATTGTACCCTGTCACTTTATTTTTTATTCTGTGCCTGCTCTTGTTTTATAAATCATTCTAATGAATGTCATTTAAACAGATTGGCAGTTCTTTACTAAAACACATGTATTATATTATCTCTGTACATAAATTAAGTCACTTCAAAGTTGTATCATTTCATTATTTACTTAGTTTGTGAATACCAATAATGAAACATAAGGTTCATTTTTTATAATACTAAAACTTGCACTGGTTCTCTTTACATTCCTTGATTCTATTTCTAAATGGTTATATAGTCTTACTAAAATAAGGAAATCTATTTGTAGATTATAATGAAGATTTGTTCTTTGGTATTATATTATTATTTCACCTTGGTCCACTTTAACTCTTACTCTATACACTTTTGGCTTATATCTATTGTACATGTGGGTTTTTGCATTAATACTTTGTTATACTTTTTTATTATTATTATATTTATTTATTTTCGGGTATGGGTTTTTTTTACAAGAGCATTCCTTCTTCTTGTGGATGCTGTCTTCTTCTTGTTTCTTCATTGATGTCTTCTTTTCTTCTGGTTACTTATAATTGTATTTTCTTCATCTTCTTGTGGATGTCATCGGGTTTTTGGGTTTCTTCTTCACCTACTCTTCTTGTTTCATACAAATGCATCACCTTTTATGGTGGATCTTGCCTTGTTCTGGGTTTCTTCCTTGTCTACTCCTAACCTTCCTGGGTATTATATTTTTTCACCTTTTTAGTTATTAAAATTGGTTTTGATGATTCATCACTTGTAACATTTATTTTATATGAACTTATATCTTAAATCAATGATTGTACTGCACGGTTGTTCTGAACTAATTCTTTATTATATTGCTTTCTTCGGATTTAAACATGTTATTACTTTATTTTAATGATCAATTCACCATTCATTTTTATGGGCTTATCTGTCATGCTACACTGGGAAGAGGAAAAACTTGCACAGGGTGAACACAGCAGTTATGTTATCACTATGAACACAGTGGCCAATAACAATTTTTTGCCAAAACTTCTTTAACAAGCAATACTGTGTGTGCTGGTGCATTATTGTGATGTGATTTCCATAAATTATCCCTTTATAAATAAAATGTTATCACTATGGCATTTCTATCATGAGAGAGAGAGAGAGAGAGAGAGAGAGAGAGAGAGAGAGAGAGAGAGAGAGAGAGAGAGAGAGAGAGAGAGAGAGAGAGAGAGAGAGAGAGAGAGAGAGAGACTCATATGAACATCAGAAAATTCGGAAACAGCATTGTATGAGACACCTGTCAGAAAGCCTATTAGCACTATAGTAGTGCTTTTCTTTTAAAGGTATAATTTCTTTTAAAGCTTCTGTATTAACTTTAAGTAAATGAGTACAAGTTCTTGCACTTTTCTTGTTGTTCAGACTTTTATCGTCTTCACTCAAGGTTTGATGATATCTGAAGTTTCCATTCTCAGTGGTTGTCTTGATCTTAGCAGTGAAATGGTGTACTTGTTAACTTTAGTTGGCTCCTTACATCACTGTACTGGGACATGGCACTTTATGAATCATAGAAATCTTGGCCAATCACATGGCAGGTTGTATTACCACTTACAAAATAGTTTTTGAGGACTGACTTTGAAGAGGCATTGCCATAGACTTAAAACAAAAGCAAGAATAAAATACTCTGGACACATGAGATCAGTTGTTTTGAATAACTGTTTTCCTTGTTTAAATTAAACTCATAAAAACTTAAGGTCAATAAAATAAAATGACTACTTTTTTGTATTAAAGGCATTGTTACATGCTACACACCTGCTTTGTTTCCAGATTGTAAAAGAAATTTGACCAATTTGGGTCTGTTTGCATATACATGAACTCAAACAATTCTCTAAGACACAGCTGTAACACAAGTCGACAAATACGAACACACGTCTCCATATCAAGATCTTGGCATTTATCTACCGGAATGCCTTCAATTAATTCTGAAGTGAATATCTGTGCTGTACTCAGCTCATCTGTAACATTTTGTGTACATACATTAATCTGAATAACGGCCCAATTCCAATAATCCAAAACAAAGCAATGTTGCAAACATTTCTTATTAACTGATTTGTCCAAAAGTGATATGTGTGTGGCCAGAAATTGTTCCTTGATTGAAAAATAGGCCTGCAATAAACGTGACCCTCGAGAAGTCTTGAGGAACAGTTTTACAGTCTCTTCTCCTACCTGCAAGTATTGCCTCACACTCATCATTTTGGAAACAGAAGATCCAGTTCATTATATAGTGAGCCGATATATGTCTGTCTGTCTGTGTGTGTGTGTGTGTGTGTGTGTGTGTGTGTGTGTGTGTGTGTGTGTGTGTGTGTGTGTGTGTGTGTGTGTGTGTGTGTGTGTGCGTGTGCGTGTGTGTTATAAGCATTATTACCGGTATATCATGTACACGCACTTTTGCCAGTTACAAATGCACAAACTTCACCCACCCACTCACTCACTCTTTCTTTTTAGTGCAAATCTTAGATTTAATTCTGTAGACCCACACAATAGAGTGATCAACATACATAACATCGAATGTTTGTGGTCTAAGTTAAAGAGAGATATGCGAAGAAGAGTAGGTAGGATTGGTATTTCAAGATTCCAGACATACCTTATTGAGTTATCAGTGGAGAAATGTACATATATCGATGAAAGAATTGTTTTTGGACATAATAAAGGCAATTTACACCTTTTATCCATCCAAATAATATTAATTTTATAAATAATCCATAAGTCAAAATAATTCAATAATGAACACAATAAAAATAAAATAATTAAGACATTAAATTAAATAACAGAAATTTCATGTGAATAAAGGAGGTTAATGTGTGTATCCGATCATGTGTATGTGAATTGCATATGGCAACAGAACAATAGTATTTGTGCTGTCATCATTTACTTTGATAGGACGTGCGCTCATGTGTGTTTGTGTGCGTGCAGCCCGTGTGTTTCATCTACATGGGAAATTGAGTTCGTCTATACTGATCATGTGTACGTACATTGTGTAGGCCAATAGAACAGTATCCTGCTGCTATCATTTGCTCTTTTGTTACATTGTGTGTATTTGTGAACCGCACACGTGCTATTGAATGTGATTTGTGAACTGTTGGTTTGTAGTGGCTCAATACTAGAACTGTTTCATACAACGGTGACTGTGGGGCGGATGTGTCAGGTATAGAGAAGGTTGTAAGGTGCCCTTCTTGGATATATTCCTATTGCACCCAAACTGCTCACTTGAGAAATTCTTTCTGGCCCCACACGTATCACTTTTTACCACTGATTTTTTGTTGCCATAATGTATACATAAACACTGTATTTTTCAACTATCTTAAGTGATATTAACTTAGCCTCTCTTCTTATCAATTCACTGTACACACAGACAAAATTTGTACACATTATATTAAAATATAAGACTATTCAATTCAATAAAACTAAACTTATATTAGATCAATTAAAAAATAAATTATAGATCTTAAAAATGTTGTCTGCCACTGTATTGGGTTGCCAGAAAGCTGATGGACTGGAGTCCAGGCTAGTCATAAGAAACAACAACACTTTTGACACTGAACATTTACTTTTTTAAAAAAGATAATAAGCATTATAAATGCACTGTATCAGTGCCGGATTTACTACTCGGCCGCGGGCTCAGAGGGGGCCACAAGCTACAGATATTTTTTTTTTACAGAATGTATTTTTATAAAAGTAGGAGGCACTTTGATTTATTTAAGTATGATTTTTTTAAATTAAATGATCAATTTTTGTTAATAAAACAAATGGAAGACAGTCTTATTTAAATATTGAGCGCTTATTTTTAAGACGTTGGCATCTTTGAAAACTAATCTGCGCATGCGAATTTTGAACATCCGCTATATTGCCCCTGAATTTACACGACCATGGTACCACCCTTGTTTGTTATCATTGTTTATCTGCGTTGTGACTGAGCGGTTTGCGATTTGAGATTATGTTTTTATTCTGTTTTGAATGTAAAGAAGGTTTTTAGCTTTGTGTGGTGGGCAGTGTGTTGTTTCGTTGATATTTATTAGTGTGAAAACTTTATGAACATAGAATTGAATCCGTACATTTTTTATGTTAAATTTTTGAATAAGCTTAGTTAAGTTACTCTACTTAAAAAATAAATTAATTTGCTAAATTCTTTTGCATGGGACTTAATATTTTGAAAAAGTTTGCTAAATGAAAGCATGCTTTTTTATAGTAGCCTACTGGTTTTAAATTTGTTAGTATTAATCAAATTACTTCTGCAGTACATATATTACTTCAAAGTCACAGCTGTGGGGGGGGGGGTTCTATATTACTTCAAAGTCTTTAACTTCATCACTCTGAAAACTTGGCCTAGGGCCTCACAAATCTTAAATCCGGCACTGCACTGTATTTAGATTAGTCTACTTCTTATTAAGAACATAAATTTTTGTTTACTTCAGTTGAATAAGTATTTTTTGTAGCCATTTTGTTTTTTAGCTTTTCTTTAAAAAATCATTTCAGATTACTGGGTATTCTGAATTAATGGAATTTGTATAAGGGCTGGACAGTAGATAAAAAATGATGATTTTACATGTTCATTTCATTACAATAAAGAAGTAGCTGAATTATTTCTGGGATTAAAATGCCAGAAAAGTTAACTCTTATGTTACAACACATAATAAATGCAAGGTTGGGGGGGGATGAGAGTCAAGAAAACTAAAATTTTATGATAGTACTCCCATCTGTTAGTATAAATTAAATACTATACTCCTGTTAATTTAGTTATGGTACAATAGATGAAGGTCAGTAAACATCTGATGTTAAAGATTTAGCACACGAGAGAAAATGATGAGGGTCCAGCTTGTCAGTGAGATCAATTATGACAGTCAAATCAGCTATTCCTACTGAAGAGCTATTGTTGCATAACCACAGGTCTTTGCTCTTTAAAGTCAATTGTTTTATGTACAATGTTTTTTTTTAAGTTTTAATTTTATTACAATATTGTTTTACTAGACGTTTATTATAATTTGTTTATCAATTGCAAATATATTGTAACTGAATTTGTTTTGAACTCATTGTAACACTTAAAAATTAAACTGCTATTGAATAAGTGAAAATCACTTTTAACACACGTTACTGCCATATTTTCTTACTAGGTTTTTGATGTTATTTTTCATGTAATGTAAATAGATGTTAGACAAATACAAAACAAACATTAATTACTTGAAGATTCACTTCTAAGAGTTCTGTCAACTAACCATATACTGTAGGCACATAATAATCAGGATACGGCTCCAATATTTTCTTGAATTTCTTTGTGCACTCAGCTTCACGTATATAGTCTACTTCCCAAGACAGTTCCCTTTTAGCTACTTCTACTAAATTATCTATAAACATTCCTACAAAATACAAAAAAACAATGTGTATTTTAAAACACAAATGTGTGTACAATTCAAATCACAGTGATCTTTTGAAAACGACCAAGATTTGTTAGCAAATCAACATCAAATGTTTTACTCATCGTATGATACAGATCTCAATGGCTACACTAACGAACTTATGAGAATGCTACATCACAGAATAGATGAAGCATGTGGTGTTGATTTAACAATAATAATAATAATACACAGTAATCTTGAAGTATACAACTGTTCAAATAACCCTGAATTCTAAATAGTCACCTGCATTTCACTTCATCACTACTAGCTACTCTGTACATAATGATTTAACAATTATGTGTTATTATAATATTAATTTGGAATAAGAAAAGTAAAGATTAACATATGGAAAATATGATTCAGGAAAAGATGACAACACATTGTTTTCTGAAAGTAGTCGTGTTATTACCAAATACAGAAATGGTTCTGGTTCAAGTATTTGGGGCCAATAGAAAACAAAAACAAGCCTGGACCATCTGGATAATGATGGGTACAAGCTATAGAGATCTCATTATGGAGAAGGATTATAGAGATAATTGGTAATATGGATAGAAATAAAAACATGCTAACATTTTAAAACAGGAAGGAAAATTTTGAAAATATAATAGAAATAAGGAAGATAAAATTTCTAGGCCATATGATCAGGCATAATGCTATTATGTATTCTGAACAGTTTTGAAAGAAACTTGTTGGCGAAGACTAGGTGTTCCCGAATGAAACTTTAGATAATTTCATGTTTAAATGAAGAAGTGACATAAGATGGATGAAAAGCTTGGGAGCAAGGTAACAGCCATAAGATTATTTTCACCACCTCAAAAGAAAGCAATTACTAAAGAAACAGATGAAGTAAGAGATTATTGAAGAGATTTGAGTAAGTACAAATGTTTAATAACGTGTATATGCCTGTAACAACATAAACAATCAAACATGGATTTCAATTCAACAAACAAAAAATATAATACAAGAAATGAGTTATTTTGAGGAAAAAAAAACTGATAGAAAAACAAAATGTGAATATAGTAAATAGCAATAAAAAAAGCAATTAGCTAATAGTAAGTACAGCAGAACTTGGCTAATTCAAATATGCACAATTCAAATTCGTCAGTACCGTGGTCCCTTGAAATTCATATGTAAAACCATCCAAAATTAACTTAACGTCAATGAACACTTTTTGTTCATTTAATAAAAATTAAATTAACGTAATGAACACTTTTTTGCTTGAGTCGAAGTAAAAATTTTGCTCAACTTCTGAAAAATATTAAATTTTTATTAATATTATTAGTACATATAAAGGAATATTAATTACAACTGTCTTAAAAAAAATGTATACACACTTTTTCTCCCATGTTCAGTAGCCATCACTGGACTTTATTATGGGAGCATGTCAAAGAATCTTCAGGAGTTGAAAGCAGCAACTGATGAGAATGCACTCAACACCACACAAAGTAAGTTGTGATTTGTGTGTTGTTCCTTCTGCTTGTATTATCAGCAGGGGCTGGATCAGAATTATAAGCACTTCAAATATCTATAATAACTCAAACGATACTACACTTGTCTTCATTAACTTGGTTATAAAACTTAGCACATTCTCTGCTGTGTCGGTCATTATGACCAAAGAATCAGCCTTACATTTACGTGGCGTATAATGCTGTCGGTCATGCATATAATGTATCATAATAATGTGCTCATAATGCATGACCAACAAGACGTGTACATAATGCACATAAGAACTTTATAATTTTTTTTCATTTTTTAATAATATTATGTTTAAAACATATTATTTTTTAAATTTCATTTTTTAAAACATATTATGTTTGTGGGTATACAAACTTCATTTCACAAAAATACAAATTAGTTGACATAAAACAAAGTAGTAAACTATAGTTATGATAATACAAAACTTTCAAAAAGTTACAGATATTTAAATTATACTAAGTAAGGTTTTAAAACATGTTACATAAAGGAAAGGCTCTTTTGGACACCCTGAGCAAAATGTAGTAACTTTTTACTTTTCTTCTTTCTTGAGGCTCTTTTCCTTCTCGTACAGCTTTTTCATAACATCCTTCACAGTGCTTCCTCACATGCAGTGCTCTTCATTCCCTTTTGACCAACTCATGGCAGCATAGTGATTACCAAAAGCATGACTGCCACACATGGGATGACAAAAATAACCACACCATGCTGTGTCAGTCACATTGACCAAAAGCTCATAAGATCAAAATTCTTGCATTGTGGATATGATAAGACCAACAAACCTCAATTTAGTAGCCTAGTAGTCACAAAAATGATAAAAAACCATTTTGGCACAGGAAGACGGAATAGGCTAAATACGCTGGCAGAGAACGTGTTAAATACTTGATTCTTAATCAACACTGAGCACCGTCCTTATAATTATTCAGTATGTATACATTTTTAGAACACCGTGTGTTATAAGAATACATAAAATATTGTACATTATTGAGATCACCTTTAGGAAAGACATTCCATATATTCAATACTCCAACTAGATTATCGATATCACTTTCAATGCCCTTTGCAACACCGGGATACTGTATTTTCATGGCAACTTCAGTTCCATCATGAAGTGTAGCTGCATGCACTTGGCCAATGGATGCTGCTGCAAATGGCTTCATATCAAACGTTGCCAGCTTTATACGCCAATCATTGCCCAACTCATTTTTAAGTACTTTCTACAACACAATATTTCTGAGTAAATTTTATTTAATTATTAATGTAAGCAATGAAATAATTATCTTTAAGCTTCAAGTTTGTAATTATAAATACTTACATTTTATCACAGTCATATACACTTTAATTACCATCACCACAGCAGTTAAGAATCACTGTGGAAACTACACAGACTGGTATAATTTGTTACAAACACAATGATGATGTTGTCCAATCAAAAAATACAAACAATTTTTTTATTGAATTTTGTATAATCTGGTGTTTTTTTTAATAAGTTTACTTATAGTTTATTTTTAACTGTTTATTTTATAATTTTATTTGCTTAATAGTTAATGTATGTAACTAATTTCCTTGTATTTTTCTCTTCACCCTGTTCTGCGATAATATTGTGACCTCTATAAATGGGATACCCTGACTGTAGATAACTGAAACTTTATTTGAAATAAGTACCGCTGTTGGATTGCTTTTAACTGCTCACAGATAATTTTGCTGTTAGGCCAAGGGAGCCATTGTCAAGGGAGATGTCAACTGAGGGGATGCCAAGATAACAACAAAAATTTAGTTCTGTGTAAAACTGGATATTCTTTAATACAAAAAAAATCTTTCTGCCTATGGTATTTTAGTACATGACTAACTGAATTATGTGTAAGTGGTAATAGTTCAAATGTCAATGCATTTGAAGAAATTACAGATACTTCAGTATTACATATAATCATGACACCAGATGCATACAATATGCTAAATTTTTCCAAACATATGGATACATCTGACGATCGTCATTTCCATGGGAAGTGAAGAGCATAATTTTGGTAAACTAAAACTAATGAAAACACACCTGCATTCTACAGTGACCGAAGAACGTTTGTCAGCCTTAGCTATAATACCAATTGCTAGAAGCCTAAATTTCTCTTCTGTAACTGAGAAATTTGCTCATAGTAAAGATAGGCATTTAAGTAAAAATAAACATTATTGTTATTGCTACTTCATTAGATGTTTATTGTATCTAAAAAGGTTGAACAGTTTAAAATGCAATGCTACAAAAAAAATCTCTGAAAACTGTCTTGTGTGTTTTAGTGAATACATCAATTATACAATTAAAAATTTGTATGTAAACGCAACATTGTTTATTCACTTTTTAATTTTGTTACCAAAATTTACAAGGAAAAAATAAAGTCTGGACAATCATGTAGGCCTTCATAAGATACAAGATTAGAAACTATAAATTTACAAGTAGCGCAATAGTAAAATTGAACAAGTTAATAAATGGCTAGTCGTTATGGTAAGCCATTAAAAAGCTGACTGTGGAAACTCACTGTGGTGATGTACTATATCTTACTGCAAGAAAGATACACAAAAATCAGAAATATAATGAAGAAAGCCTTGCAACTGATGTAGAGTAAAATAATTCTGAACCCATAACAAAAAAAATACAAGTATACTACAAATTTAGAACATTTGTAAAATGGCAGCCAGCAATACTGGTACATATATTAAATGAAAAAAGTACCAAATAAAAGAGTCTTCAAAATAAATGATTAATACTATCTAATACAAGAAGCCATCATACCTCCACCTGCCAAGAAGGCATGAAGTCAGCTGACTGTCTCACCCTCTCAAATGCACTCTGAAGCTGTGGGCTTATAATATTGTTATCTTGAATGCTTAAAATCTGACCTATTTTTAAAGCTGCCCCTAAAACATAAAATTAAATAAAATTGTATTTTTGAATCTTAATATTGTAACGTAACAGTATTTGTATGATTTATGATGTCGTAAGTTGCCCTCTCTTAAGTCCCGCGATGGGAGCCATCTGTAATGTAACAGTTTTTTTACGGGTTATTTAGCCACACGTTGGTTATTTATCTTTAACGTAACAGTATTCTCCCGGGTTATTTTATTTTTAAACGTGTTGCTTTTAATTCGTTTAACGTGAAAAGTTATCAAGTGTAAGTTGATTCCATTTGTGTAAAAACGGATTTGTTGCCGTAATCGATTCTGTCTTCAAGCGCCCTGTTCTTCTTTTAAATAATCTGGTCCATTCGCTGCTCACTCTCCTGGTTGCTGCCTGTAATTATCCTGTAAATTCTCTAGTTCTCTACAATGACAACTCCTTCCAGTCAAAATAACAATATTTATTTTTATTTAAATTGTTCAGGAAAGGATCAGTCGACTTGTGTCGAAACAAAATAATGGTCGGGTCGACTCTACTGCTCAATTCGATTATGACACTAACAACCTTCAGTAAACAAATTAATTGTAATAATTATATTAAATCTCAGGGTTTAAGGGTTCTTTGAGACTGCTATTGAATTCAGAGAATGCACACAAAAATACAATACATCACAAAAGGTAAGTAAAATTTAAAATCTTAATACTATATTCTATTAATCGTTGCTAAGCAACGACTGTTGTTTCGTGGCTATAGCGGGCAGCGATAATTCCACAAGATGGCCGCTCACACGTCTAACCTTGACAAGCTGTTCATTTTGAACTCGCCCAAATTATTTTAAAATAAATGTTTTCGTGTTCACAGTTTTAGTTTTTAAGTTTTTCTTTTAATTAATGATCACTAGTGTCTGTTCTGTTAGTGAAGATAGTATCTACGATAGTGTTGTGTAATCGTATCTGTAGTGTGGCTGTGAATTAAGTTCGGTCTCACCCACAGAAGTTCATTGGCTCTAGGTAGTCAGTATTTTCTGAGGTTCTGCATTTAGTTTTAGTTTTAATTCAATTATTTCTGTTTTCTGGTCTTCCCCAGTGTTTACCGCTTCTGTTGGTAATTATTATTGACTGCCAATGGTCCAAAAAACATTACTTGTATTTAATTAGAATTGGTTTCATCAGAGCACATCTGCCTTCGGCAATGGTTAACAATACAACTATATTTTTGCTTCTTCATCAACGGTCTCCTGACCTTACAATACTGGCCTGTGATTGGTCAAAACTGAGAGTTCGTTCGGTCACATGGTCAGTTTACAAAAATCAAATGTTCATTTGCCTATAAGAAAAATACTCCTTTTTTAGCCTTAAGTTTCCTTAAATTTAAATTACATCATATTTTTCTTTATATAATTATGAGAATTTTGACACCTTATTTACATAAGTTGGTTATTATAAAGGGTGATTTCCCACCTTACAAAATTTCTAACTTTGGGCCTACACTTATGGTTTCCTTACATTCATTTACTAATCTATTTGTTTCTAACATTATTCCTTTTATACTAAATTTGTGGCTTAGGCCATTAGTGGTTTTTCAATACTATTTTATAATTTACATTTATTATTACTTAAACTCTGATTCTGAACCCTTTTTTTATGATTTTACTATTTACTAAACGAGTCTGGACCCTTAACATTATTTAACAAATGGTTACAATAAAATCCTTTAACATATCATTCAATATACTGCCTCTATGGCCTAGTCTACAATTATTAATTGGCAAATAATATAATTAGTATTAATACAATAACCTGATAAGAACAGAATCATCCGGCATGCTATGTTTTAAGCATGGCCTACATGGTTAAACCTTGTATTTTACAATTAGCCACAATCATTAGTTAACTGGCATACTATTCAGCCATCCCACTAATCTTAACCAGTACTACTAATCAGTGATTAGATTATTGTTCATGGGTTTTTGGTTCCTAATGCATCACCTTCTGATTCTGCTCATAGGCTCCAACTATTTCTAACAACATGTTTCATGAATGTTACCCATAAGCTTTGGCATGAAACACAAACATAACTAGCCATGCCAAAACCTTTGTAAACATCTTAACATCATCTAAAACCCCCATCACAACTCACTATTAACGTGGTCCATGGGTTTTCTTTATATAAAAGTATTTAACCCACACTTCTGCCATTACCCCCTCCCTGACACTTTTTGTGTTTGGGAATATCACTGATACTTCACTGACACTTTATTAGTTGGATGTTTGTTTGTTAGTACTATCTAATATCAGGGATCATTAGCTTTCACAGTCTGTTTCTGTTTGCTTAGTAACTACCTTTATCCCACACTCTTTCACATCAACATAACTACAAAAGGTTTGCATGTCATTTTATATTTATTTTACATTTTAATTGGTTTATTAACTACCTTCATTGTATTTTTAGTTTTATTATTTATATGAGACAGTCTTTCTTTTCTATAACTAAAGGTTTTCTATTTTTTATTGGTCTATGTTGATAGCATAGGCGACTCTGCCTTATAATGGAAAATTGCATTCTCAACAATTTTACGGGGACAAAGTCATGTGGTACCCAGGGAGAAATATAAATTCATATTGATTTAAATGGAATAAATCCTATGGGGAGAAAATAAAATAAAAACTACCGATTAGAGCGGTGGTACTTCAAAGTAAGAAATAGTAAAATGTTTTAGCAGGGCGCGGTAGTTATTCATACAGACGACCTTGCGTTGACGCCCGTGAGTCGGCTAAAAACTGTGAAAAGTAACATAGCAGACGTACCGTCATAAAACTGTATTATTTTCAAGGGTGTCAGAAAACTTCCCTAAGATTGTAAAAGTTATGTGCATCTAACAAAAGAAACCGTTATGGTAGACAGAGAGCGAGATGGAGAGAGACGCTAAGTTTCCTACCACATTTTCACGTGCAAATAGTTGACGAATAACGGAAAGTCATTTTTTATGCGGGACATGTTCGCTAGACAGATTGGGTAAATTTGAAATTAGCGGTATGTCAGACCAATTGGCGTGTATTTTGTAGATAGTTGGTGAGGGTAGTTTGTAGCAATGTATTAAAAAAATGAAGCGTAAGAAGTTAAGTTAGTCTACAGAGAGATTACAATACTAAGACTCGTATTTAGCATATTAAGAAATTCGTCAATAAATTAAATAAGTATCTTTCAATCGCAACAGAAATCGGTTACGGTAACGCGATATTAAGCCGTGTGGAAGTTATGCATCAAAAACACTTAATAAGCGTTGACAAGAATAATTCTAGAGTAACTAAAGAAGATAAATTAAAACCGAGTAATATATCCAAGTTTTAGCCTACTATCATTCCTACTGAATTGAGCAGTTCTAGCTTTGGGACAGGGTTACTATTATGTAGCACTACAATATTTATGTTTTATATACAATTTTATACTTGTTTTGAATAACTATTAAATCATATTTTAATCCTAAAACATTTACATACCAATGCAAAACTAAATTTAACAAATACAAGGGCAATTTGAAAAGTTATCAGACCTGATAATCAAAGATTTCTTTTTTCTTACTGGAATCATTCCCCCCTTGCGTCCCATTGCAGAAGTCCAATTCTTCTAGGTCCTCAAAATAACCATTTACTGCCACTTTCAGCTCGTCATCTGAAAAAAATCTCTTCCCCCTGAGGAATTTTGTGAGATTCTGGAATAGATGAGTCAGCTGGAGCTAAATCACATAAATAAGGTGAATGTTGCAGCAGATCGTACTTCAACTTTGCAATTTTTCGCATTGAAACAAAACTTTTGTAATTGAAAATGGCACTTGTGTGCCATTCTATGCTAAACCTGGTTTAATTCATCCAAAAGGTCAGCATAGTACTCTCCATTCATCATTTGACTCTTTTCAAGATAATCTATTAACAACATTCCTTTAGCATCCCTAAAAATCGAAACCACCTAGACCTTCCAGCAGACAACTGATTTCTTCTTTTTTTGAAGCAGAGAATCGCTATGCATCCACTGTTTTGCCTGTTGTTCTGTTTCCGGAGTTAAGTGATGGACCTGAGTTTCAATGGTTGTTACAAATCTACAACTAAAATCTTTTGGGTTTTTCTCACAATGGTCCAAACAATCATGAGAAGCTTCCATTCAAATGCGCTTTTGATCAGTTGGCAACAAGCACGGCATCCATCTCCCATCCAGCTTTCACATACCTAATTTCTCGGTAGTTTCTCATACTTTCCTCAGTAAAAATGTTACATACCTTTCATCTGAGATGCTCAGAGTCTTATCAAATTCAGAAACCTTCAAACGGTGATCTCTCAAAACAATATCACAATGCATTTAAATGATTTCTGGTGTAGTGGCACTTTTTGAATGCCTCAATGCCCACTACAGGAATCATCTTTTAAACTTGCATGACCATTTTTAAATTCAGTAGCCCACTTTTTGACTTAAGTAAATAAAGGGGGAGCATCACCCAACACATCTTTCACCTCATTAAAAATTTCTGTTGGCATTAAACCATTTTTTAACATTTGATTTGAATTCTGCACGATGATCAATTTTCACCACTTTCAACAGTGCGCAGAGATGACCTTGAGAGATGACTTTGTTTACACAGCTGTTTCTAATTAATAATGCAGCAGATCAACTTATGCTTTACAGCTGTTCATAGGATGAATGTGGTGCCACAATCCAGTGAAAAACAGAAACACAACGTATACCTTTATGTGGGAGGTCACATACTTTTCAAATTGTCCTCATAGTTTCAGTTTCTTTTACAGAAAGTTTCTTTCAATTTTCACACACAAAAATGTTCAATAAACTAATTAATTAGTAATTCTAAATTTATACACAAAATTAAAACATGAATTTGGTTGAGTACAAAAATGTAACAACTGTTGTCTTTTGGTTATCATTTGATTCAATTTAACTCATAACTATATGTATCGGTTAATTTACATTCATTCTATTGAGGCATCTTCAGTGGTAACAAAACACATACTAGTTATTAATTATAGAAACTACAAAACTTTATGATCAATATCTTCTCTCTTTAAGTATTATGTTATATCACCTGTTTCAATTAGCAAGTTCAAGGTATATCTTCTTTGATCTTCCAGGTGACCCCTTCCCTTTTGGTTTATGAAATTTATAAAGACCAATTCCTTTTTACCTAAGCAATCTGTCAGGAGCCACTCTTTCTATATGTCATAGCCATCTGTTTTGATAGTCAAAAATAGAGGAAAGTTTTAGTTTTCTCCGTACATTCTTATTACAGATTCTATCAACTCGTCTATAATAACACAACTCGCACCCCCTTCTTTTACCACAAGAACTTCATGTTGGAAGCTAGGATGCTACTGTCATCTCTTTGTATTGTTACATAATTTTTGCACCCATGTACCATGAGGTCTCCTTCCTTGTTTTTCTGCCTAAATTCTGTCATATGACACCATGTGTTGAACTTGGTAACAACATCTACATTAATGTTGTTGCTATAGGTGATATCATATCCCAGATATTGGAAATATGATATCTGTTTGATTGTTGTACCATTTGTTATTATTTTAATTAGAAGAATCGCTCCTGGTTGGAGTTTTCCAATAGGTTGGTAACCCCTCCACTTAAGATCTGGCAAACTCATAAGTCAATAAAGAAAAAGGTCGATGGACTTCAAAGACAACAAACAGGTAATGAGAAAGAATAACAATTCGGTATTAATGATATACTAAATATTATGGACAACAGTATAATGTTAGTAATGTAAAAAACTTTAAAATTTTGAAGGCTAATAGTAAGCAAATATTTATCAAGTGTAGTATAAGGAAAAGTAGTAAAGGAAAAAAATAAAAGCAAAGTTAGAACAACATTTTGGTGATGATCAGTTTATATTTCAGCAATGGAAGTGGAACAACTAGAGCCCTTGCACATGAGAATGGAAAGATACTTAGCAGTGAATAGGACACTATACTTTTGTTGATCTGGAAAAGGCTTTTGATATGATTAATTGGGAAGTGATATTTAAAACAATGAATTCAATGGTCAAAACCGACATACAAAGATAATAATTATACATGGAACCAAGAGAGGAGCAAACGTGAAAGAAGAAGTAAGACGCACTACTTCTCTTTTCCTGTAACTAGTTAATAATAGGTTTATGGAACAAAGTAGACATAAAGGAAATGACCACTGGAATAAAATTAATGTAATTAGATCACACTCCATTTAGATTTACAAGTGTTAATATAACAAACTGATTCAGAAAAAGAGATGTGTTATGTGCTAATAGTGTGATCTGATACACTAATGTAACGGGGACTGATGATAAACGTCAAGGAGACTAAACTGATGATTTTTGTAAAAGTCGACAAACTGCTGAATGCATGAAGCACTTTTGGTTACCTTGGGAATATGGTTATGGTCAACAGTAGGTATGGAGATTATATACATCAGAAGTGGCAAGAAAAGTAGTTCTTGATAAGCATGCTTTTCAGAATAAAAGGATCTGCACACAAGTAATCATATGATTAAGAAGGAAATACTTCCATGATGTACACATTATGAAAGGAGCTGTATGTAAGATGTACTCAGAAGAATGGCAGAAGATAGGAGATCCTAGTTGCAATGACAAGGCCCGGTCTTTAAATAAAGAAGAAGACTCGCCCAGAGGTGTTACAGTACCATGATAGCACAACACATAAAGAGAGAAGGATCTATTTTAATTTTGTGCTAAACAATTAAGAGGCTTTTCAGAACATCTGTACTAGGACTTAATGTGTTAATATTATTTTATAGTTTCTTCCTAAAACACATTATAAAAAAAAGTATTAAAACATTACACATCTGTTGGTTTCTATCAGCTACAAACAAAGTAACCATCACAATTTACCATACCTCTGACTTTACACAGTGTATCCACTATCCTTTCCGCATTGGCAGGTGACAGGAAAGTGCTATCCAAAGCAGAACCAACACTTGGAGTGTCTTTAATTCCCAGAGATCTCCTTGTGAACTCTGCCACAGTGCCTACTCCTAATCCAGCTGCCAATGTGCCAAATGAAAACATACGGGCTATCCGAGAAGACGGAACTTTGCGTTGTTTCGCTGATTCACTTAACTATCTTAAAATATAAAATAACATTTAATCACACAATAACATTTAATGTTTTACACTAAAGTCCATACTTGAAAACAACACACAATGTATCTCCAAAATATGAATAAAAAAACATTAAAATCAAGATCTTATTTAAAAAATAGCAAGCTCCTTGATCTCCAAAACTCACTCACTCACTATTTTGAACCAAGTACATTTATTATGGGAAAATTACTAAAATCCTGATTACTCTACTATTTCTTTAGTAATATAATAATTATAGAGCATTCAATCATATAATAAACGCTAAAAATTTGGACCGTTCGAATTTGGGTTACAATTCCTTTTAGTCTGAAATTTTTATCTCTTTTATGGGCTTTGAGGTCCCAAAATTTTGTAATTTTAAAAACTTAACACTAAACTCAGATGTTAGTTAAAATTCTATTTAATTTGACACCCTACACGAATTTTTGCGATTGTATCACCCACTTTTTAGCCCTGACATACAAAAAGCTGCACATAAGACCACAGCACAATTCACCAGCTAAAACCTGCCACTAGATTTATATCTGTACGATTATATACAAAAGTTAAACACAAAGTATATACACAATGTACTGACACAAGTTTCATATATGGTACATATTAACTTCTAAAATATGTCATTTGTTAAAGTTAATACTTACACTCTGTTTCTTCACTGGCGGCTTCTTAGCTGTCGGTGTAGGTACTACTTTTGAGGATAGTTTTTCAGATTTACTAACATCCTCCTTTAAAGAGCTTTGCTTGCCAGAGTCTTTATCTACTTTTAAAGGCACCTGTTCAGATCTAGCAATAACTTCCTTTTCAGAAACACCAAGTGAAGCACTACCATCTTTGCTTATCTCAAAATGGTGTGATTTTAATACATTATTATCTGAACCACGTTTCTGGTTTAAAAGTTCTAACTGGCTGTATTCCTTCGATTTGACTGGAGTGATATCATATCCCTCTGGAGGTTTATTTCTAAACAAATTTTCAACTTCCTCATAAATAGTTTCTTGCTCATATTCAAATTCCAGATCTGGTGGTGCCACAGACGTTAAATCATACTCAGCTTTAAAAATAAATACAATATAAAACTAATATAAGATTAAAATCATCAAATTTTATTACTATATACACAATCTGACAAAATACATGAATTTGTCACACAGTATCTTTTGTTGTATGACTATTAAGATGTTAAATAAAGTGAATCAAGGCTTCTGTGTGGAAGAACTGAAAATGTTATATGAAAACGAGAGATAAACAAAAACACACATGAACCTTGTTACTAGCAACTCATGGTTCTTGGATCTATTTGAACTCACCACAATGCACCTATTGTGAAAACTCTGTAGTAAAATGCTATACCATTCTAGAATGTCTAATACATGTATGTACTAAAAAGTTACATGACAAAATTAGGTGAGAAAGTCTCTTAAACATTTTCTCAGCAAGATACTGATCTTGCATTATGACATATGTTTAAACAATACTGTTTATTAAGAATTTTTAAACATGAAGAAATCATCCAATACATTCGCAATTAAACAATTTTATTAGCACACAAAATACATTTTATAACTATTACAAGTGCAAATAAAAAACAATTCCAACAAATTAAACAGAAACTGCGAAAAAAACTTTTACTGTCAAGCATTTTTTGAATATCCATCTTGGTATGTCTTTGGTGGAATACCTGTAAGAAAACCACAACTGCAATGAACGGTATTACATTGTTACATGTTTACTGTAAATAACCACACTTGCAGCTATGAAGTCAGGCAGGTGAGACAAATTGCAATGTTGTCATGTAGGCAATGGAGAGTATATTGTTGTTGTCATATCAAAGCAAGGAGAGTATTGAGGATAGCTTGCTCTCATATATGAACTGACAACATCTAAAGAGGCCCACACACACTCAGTTTTACTGCACAGTTAACTGCCCTAAATAACTGGTTAAAAAACTGTAAAAAGAACTAAACTGAAAGTGTAGGGACACGACAGTATTTTCCCCAGTTTTTTCATCAGTTTCGTCAGTTCTGTCGGGTCGGAACATACACATCGTCAGTTGGAGCTCCCGATTTTTTCTAATCTTTAACTTTCTTAGCTCTTTTCGAAAAATGGATTGGAGGTTATTAAGTTTTTTCACAACACTGTCAAGCGTCGCATCAGGCTCAATAACTTTCAATTTTCTGATTAATACATCGTATGCAGCAATTTTTTGACACGGTTGGAATATGAGGGGGATTTCAATATCCCATAGCTCGGGAAACGATCTGTAAGCTTCAATGAATGCGAGGAGGGCTTCTTTATTTGATGAGGCCACAGTGATAACTGAGTGTCAACTGCGCAAACTGTACGTTTAACTGAGTGAACTGTTCAGTGTATCATTGCAAAAGAGGGTCCAGTAGCACAGGCCTGCAAACTGCATAAACACCTGCCTAAACTGCGCAGTAAAACTGATAGTGTGTGGGGCTTTTAAGAAGTGCTGAAGCGATTGACAGCTCAAGTGTAACCCTTACACTCGCCATCATTCACCATAAGTCAATTGTTGTATTGTAGTAATACTGTAGTAAGCAGTTGTACAGGAAGTCCTCTTATTTTGGACATTCGACTTGAATATATTTTGCTCTTTCAGACATTCAAAAGTGATACACTTTATTCAAGTTTTGTACCACAGCTTCAGACTTTCAGACATTGACAGAGGTGTGAGGAAGTGACTAAGCATTAAGACAAGTGAACATATTTGTTTTTTTGTAGTAAGAGTGGTCAAACGATGTAAATTTAAGTGAAAATACTATCTGGTTTCATTACAGTACAGTATATTAGTTCATAGAACTGATCCTTCTAACTTACTTGCACAGTACGTATATAGTACTGTACACATACTGTTCAGTACTCGACTTTTGGACAATTCAAGTTTCAAACATGTTTTTGGGAACACACTATGTTTGATAGACAAGGACCTCTTGTAAATTGTACACCACTCCATACTCCATGCAGGGAACATTGTGCCAACAATGCAGGTTTCTCTGAACCACCTAATTTTGTAATCAAAGCAATGGCAATTTTGAATTTTTTTTTTATACTTGGATGTTCCTGATTCATTCTGTTATCTGCCCATTAGCCCAGGATATATGTTTGTTTTCCTTACTTGCTATGATATTATTTATTTTATTAAGGCATAAGCATTTTATAATTTTATTTTTATACAAGTTCTTAGTTAAATATAACTTTGTGAAACAAAAATGATACACTATGTTAAGATTAAGCAAGGGGTGACAAAATTTTACCGTTATCTTCTACTTCAAGGCAATGAGTGTTATAGCCTGCGAAGGTTTATGGTGCCCATCTTGGACCTCTCTTACTCTTTATAACATATTGTAAAGGAGATATCAATATATGGAAAAAAGATAGAGTACTACACAAAATAAAAAAAAGATTTTAAAATATTACATTACGTTATTAAATCTGAAGAGTATGGCATGAGAAATATAGAGATATGGTGGGTCCTTGGGTTAGGGACTTGAGAAATCTGACTGAACAAAAATCAGTTTGAAATGGTATGAGCTCAAAACTTCAAAGTAATATGGAATCCTCAAGATACAAATCACTATCTTAATATAAATAAAAGTCATTTACCTCTGTATGTATTGTAGCATAACAGATAATCCACTAAAAATTAATTCCATTAAGATCATAAAAACATTTAAATTACAAATAACTCAAAGAATTTCAAATGAAATTAATTTAAACTTCAAAGAAAAACACCACTATAAAAGGAAAAAGTAATTAAGAAATAAAAGTGCAACACTAAAATGCAAGAAAATTTAAATCTAAAGAAACTCATATATAAATCAGGAGATTACCCAGGAAGTTTAGGAGCAGGTGATAAAGAATATACCCCGAAATCAAGAAGGAAGAGGAAGTTTAGGAGCAGATAATAAAGAAGATACCCCGAACCAACCAATGGACAAAATAAAACCAAAGTACCTTGGAAAACCCAAGAAGGAAAAAGAGAAGAAAAGAAGATATAGGATGGAAGAACTACAAAAAATACCCATTAATAAGCCTATTATTAACGACAATGAACCCCAAACCAAATGTTAATACCACCAAAGAAAGTATAACACCCTAAAACCTCATAAAATAGTAAATTAATTATAGACAAAAGTATTTAGTAGTGTGATAAGAAGTGCACCAACTAAAGTTATTATATAGTAAAATAAACAAATCTTCACAGTCCATTATGACTAAAGGTTTGGTTTGAGACTATAGTTAAACTCAAATATAAGTCAGAACCAACAGTGTATGTGTACCAGTGTAAGTGATTTTAAATATCATAAACTTCAAGTTAATGTGTAACTATTACTTAAACAAGGTGCTATTAAATAACTTTTATATTTTATATAATTACAGAATTAACAAGTGATGAAATATTGAAGTGAAAAATATTTCTAATGTTTCATAAAAGAGGTCACTTTTTATCTAAAAACATTCATAGAAATGCAAAGGATAAAGAGAGTATGTGGGGGAATAATTACACAAACAGGCGATTAACTTAAAATACAATATAAACAGAAAAGACTGTGATTGACTTAAGTTTAATAAAAATTAAAAAATTTTAAATGGCTAATTATGTTTAGAGCCTAGGAACTCCACTTTTCAAAGAGTTCTAATAGAATAAGCTTTATATTTAGTGTAAGAATGTTTAGTTACATAACAGTGTGCATACAGCTTAAAATGTTTATGTATGGATGCTGTACCAGTTGATAAAATGTTTATTATGTATGTTAAAAATAGTTCAAACTAACATGTCTAACTTTGGAGACTGCTAGTTAATGTTCAATATTATTTTTTGTATTAGTAGCATGAATAATATGCTACAGGTATCAATAGTTATGTAAGCAATTTTATTTAATGTTATGTTAACTTTAAAAAGTCAGAGGAGGTGTAGAAATAACTTTATTTGAGAAAACAATATATGTAAGATACTAAGATCTAGGCCAAATAATGAATTCCCAAAAAATAATATATTGAGTAAATAAGTCTGATGAACCATGTAAACTAATAAGATTTATGTAAGGTGGATCGATCACCAACTACTATAACTGATCCTATACTTTAAAAGAGTAATATAAAAAGATGTATTAAATTATTAAAAATTTTCAAAATGTAATAACTAACTATTTCAGAGGAGGAATAGTAAATTCATGAATTATAACTAAAACCCAGATAAATTGACAAATTTATAAGAAATTAAGGAAAGGTAGGGATTTATATCAATCTAGAAGTTATTATAATCATATTTATAACACCAAACATGGCTATTATTTTGGACAAGAACAGGAAGCAGATTTTTGGGCCTATATTTCCAAAAAGACAGAAATATGGCAATTTTAACAAAAATCTTCATAAATATGGACTATGACATATCAAATTAAACAGAATGAGGTAAATAAACCAATTATGTTGTTAATAGTTCACTAAAGCAATCTATAAACTAAAAATATTCTGTATATAATGTATTTTATATTCACATGAATAGGAAGTGAGATATATTTAAACAATACTTTTTTCATATTAACTTGGCAAGATATTTCCTAAGACGAAGGAAGTAAAACAGTTCTTTATTAACATTCAACGCGAACGGTTGATATTCGATCGTGTTAAGAATCCGTATAACGTACCGAGTAATGGCGTATAAGGTTATGAATTGAAAACGAGAGTTACCGAATTATTTACTTTAAACATAAAATCAGTGTACTACACCAACACAAAAAGTGAAAACAAACAATACCTATCAAAATATAAGTGAATTCAACCAATAAAACTATACCACATTGATAATTCACTCTACAACGAACTTTAACATTTTTCAACATATACGCTATACAATTGAACACACCTAACACCAGACAATTAACGCCAGTGAACACAGAACACTTCTTCAGGACACCTTTAACAACACCATAGACAATATACCATATTACGGAGACAATAAAACAGTAGTGAAGGCGTTTTTATTAACAGAATTTATAACCATCGTTTCTGAATTTTCTTCAACTACGAGACGTGCCGCCATTTTGAGCTCCCATCATGCAAAGTGTATATCAGCCGAGAGTCGTCACCAACTGGATTGGTCTGAATCATTAACTATTATAAACATTATAAATTATTATCCATTGTCATTTATTAATTATTAAGAATTATTTGTACATGTTATACTTTCTATGCTTGCTCCCTTCTCTGACTATATAATTATACCCGCTAAAAGAACCATTTATATAATATAACCTGTAATTGTAAAATCGACCAAGCCCTGTGAAAGAGTCGAACATTTAAACAATATCGATTTTAAATCGATCTTTCAGAAATATTGTTAATAAATTAAATTAATTCAAGTATCTGGATTTGAAATTATTTCACATATTAAAATAAGAGTTTGAGTTAACTACAGGACTTACTGGGAGACGACAAATATTAAAGGAAAGTGATATATCGGAGCAGAGCAGAAAATCGCAAATCGATTATTGTAGGAAGACAATCTGATTAACTCCAGATTCATTTAAGGTCAACCAGAAGTGCATATATTAACCAAATCAACTCATCGAATTTTAAAATTTTAACGAAACCACAGAACAAGAATTATTTATAAATTATTAGAACTATAAACAAACAAAATTTTTTTTTTTATTAAAATTCTTTTTCTTTGTACAATACACAGATATATTTATTTGTAACAGCTATAACACGTTTGGTTACAAATTGGCACTCACAACAGTGGGGCTTAACGAAGAATAAAGGTTTAACGAACAAGTTTACTTTTATTTGTACTTGTTCGAGCAGAGGTATAATTGAACTATTATCCACTTTTATTTGTAGAGGTTACAAATTGGCGTCCAACTAGAGGGCTTTAATTAGGATTGGAAGACGACAGTAATTTCCCAATTACTAATTAAGCTTGGCAGTGGTTATACCGTCAAGAAGGGAACAACGACAAGCAAAATGGCAGAACCAACACAAAAAGAAGATACGAGAACGGAGAGGATAATGGAATTGTTCCAGCTTATAATGAATGACATGAGTTCCGCGGATAAGGAAGAATGGAGGAACCAAATAGAAAAGGTCACTAAGAAACTGGACGAGAACATTAAGGAACTGAGAGAGGACAGATTAAAAAGAGAAGAATTAAGAAAGGAGAAGACCAAAGAAATACAAAATGATAACAAACCAGAAACAGGAGAAATACCAAATGAAAAAGCAAAGGAACAAGTAGTGGTATTACCTGAAATTAAAACTAACAGAAACAAGGAAAATATCAAACGTATGGAAGGGGAATCAAGGAAAATGAGAAGAATCCATCCAAGAAATTTAATAAAAACAAAGGAAGAATGGGAGATGATGAACCATGGTTTAATGGATGTCAATAATATCCCTATTACCAACCATGAATAAATCAGGAATTCCAGAGATTATGGAAGGAGATTAAAAGTAATCTCAGAAATAATTTACCAGAAAACAGTAGTTTACCAATGGGAAAGGACCAAAGGTAAATGGAATACAACAAGGATAGGAATATATAGTAGATTGTCAATGATATCATTAATCATTGATGGACCAGAGACGTATTGGTGTAGAAAACAATATGATAGAGGGAGCCGAATAAGCTTTATAGCCAACAAAGGAATAACGGCTAGAAGGATGAAGTACAAGGCAAAGGCAAAAGAGGTCACTAGTACCGGAACGATTATGAAGACAATGTTCATCCGGACAATGTATAGTGATCAAAATTTTAAAAATTTATAATTCTTTGATCAAGTGGCACGCTCACACACTCGAGTTGACAAACCCAGGCCCGAGTCGTAAATAAGAACGAATTAGGGACACGTCAGACCCGACGCCAGTGCGAAGACAATGAGAAAAACGACTGAGTACACGCTACAATAGAAATAGGGAACGTCGTTGACAGCACGAAGTTAGCACTACGATTTACAGCGCCAAACGAACCAAGACAAAAAGGCATAGTCCAGCAGCCTGGTTACGCAGAAGTGAAATGGAACACATGCTGTGGGGTTGAGTTGTAACAAGCACACGTATGAACGCTACACCCAGTAACAAAGGGTGCAGAGAAATCTTGACACATATGTAGACAATAGAACGGATATTCAATGAATACTAGAGATACACACAGCCCAGCATGAAAACACACCCTGACGTCCAGCCAGATTTACAACTAGAAAGCGTGGGACCCGTCCAGGGATGACACCCAACGAAGAGTTGATAATCGGCGGAACAAGCGAAGGGTAAATGAACAATTGACCAAGACACTGCAGACTCTTAACAAAAGTTATATCAGAGTGCCTCGACAACGTGGAAACAAAGGTTGATAGACAGGCGGGGGAACTGCTCTAGTTTCTGAGAATCAGCACAACATTCATCGCTGGAATATTCCGGGGATGTCGACAACCAACCAGCGTGTGGCATCTTCCTAAGGAACTGGTGGAGAGAGTAGTAACGACTTGAACGACGAATCGGGAAACCGATGACAAAAATCTACAAGGTGGTAGGAATTTAGGGAACCTATCAACAACGGCAGAAGGCGTGGAAGTGTGGAAATTGCCTTCTGGGAGAGAATGTTTGATAAAAACTGTTTGCGAGGACGCGGAGCCCGGTAGTTATGGTAGTAATACGGGTAATACAGTAATACACTAGTAATTGAATAACAGTAGTAGTTGGAGAAGTAATAGCAGTAAGACGGAAATAATACAGTGGTAGTAGTAGTAGTAATTGAAACAGTTTACGCGACTTACTCAACTTTTAACTCGGTTAATCAACCAGTGAAATTGTAACCAAGTCACGGTCTTAAGTGAACTTAGACATTCAATTCAATCGCAATTCTACAAAACGTATGTTCGATAGTTTATATGAGTTACCGATAATCAACAGTGCGAATAGACATAACTATCGTTAAATACCAGTGTATACGTGACTCTAAACTACGACCGACACGCAACATAATGCAATACGAGTGAGTAACAATCCGAGAGTAAAACAGTGGGTGACAGTTTCAAACACTATTCCACCATAATGATTCTCAATTTTGGGCGTCTGAACTGAGTGAATTAACACGAACAATATTACGCACATTGCATACATTACGCCCAAGGTAGACGAAATAGTTAGCTACATGAACACGCACACAGCAAACTCTAAAAGCAAACCACTTCAATTACGATGATAGCATCTTAACACTTGAACCCATAAAACACTTGACGCCAGCGGAGAGTCCAACACCACACTATACACAACGAGAGTGGGGAAATTCAGTGAAGTGAAAGTGAAGTGTTCTTCGATCAACAGAGATTACGATGTACGAGGAATACACCAACGGATGTCATCTTACACCGATGGAATTTGTGGATAAGCCTTTTGCGAGATAAGTCTTTATGTTTCTTAAATGCTAGTTGATACATACTACTGCACTGTCTCTTCTTTTCAAAGAGCTACTCCCGAGAGATTTCTGTAAATTTATATAAATCATAAATCTAATAATGTTAATATTAAAGTCATTCATCTGAGCATAATGAACGCATTTAGCTAGGGATAAAATATATTTGATTGCTTATTGTTAGTATATGTCTATTATTGTGTTGTATTTGATTGTATTATATGTCTTGTTTTTCAGGAAACAACGAACGAATATTATTGTGATTTTGTTATTCTGTGTTTTAATTATGTATTTGCAGGACATAATTTCATTTGTGGTTCAGTAATTTACTTAATCAATGATATAATAAATAAGTAATTATTACCTATATACATATATCTTGCGTTCATTATTGCAATTAACCTTGACAATTAATTTATCACGTTCCAAGTGATTTCATCTTGTAACTTATAAAGAGTCTCAGAGTTATGCTAATTATCAATGGACACACCCAAATCGACCATTGAAATGTCAGATTAACATACTCACGTAGATCATATTGATTTGATAACTACATTGAGTCAAATCTGACAAATATAATTTACTTTTCCATATGTGTGTTAATTATAAATGATACCCAAGGAAAGTGGGGCTTTATAAATGTCAATTACAACCCCATATGGTTAAACATAAATAGTATACGAATTAATTAGCCCCAATTCATTAATTTATAATTGGATGATTTAATAATTCATAATAATTAGCATAATTGCACTAAATATAAATGGCGCTCCAAGATCGTGGGGCACGGCAAACACAATTAAATAATTAATTGCCAATTCCATTTATATACACTAAATATAAATGGCGCCCAACGTGGGGCACGGCAAACACAATTAAATAATTAATTGCCAATTCCATTTATATTGTAAAGGAACTTTACAAGTATATTAATATAATAGTATTGGATGTTCTTCGCTTGTATTTTGGTGTGTTCGTGTGAGTGTAGACACGCACCGGTATCTACGATAATGTTGTTTATCAAAAAATGTAATCGTAATCGTTGAGGTTATTGGTGTTAATGTATTGTTTTCTATGGGTACGTAGTAATAGTTCACTCCTCTTATTTTAATATGGTTCGCGCACTTTGTTGTGTATCTCTCTTACTTACCACACTTGAATACTTCAATTCTGTTCTGTGACGTTCCTTCTGAAATACATGCACTTCAAATACAAGAAAATATTCGGATTGAATATTTAATATATCATCACACACAATAGTAAATGAAGCAATATTTGATGAATATTCTGAATTATGTTAAATCTTTTTAAATTCTTCCGCCACCTGTGTCAGAACTGATTAATAGATAAATGAATTTACTTTTAATAGAAATGATACTCCTTTTGTGGTATAAAATTGGAGGTTTATTAACAATTTAATGAGTGATAAAATCTTTGACAATTAAAAAACAATAATTAACAACCTTTCAATTACTGATTACAACAAAAATTCAATAAGACTGTCTAATTCCTCAAGGCTGGTAGACCTGTTATTATTACAATAATTTAACTGCATAGGTTATGTTACTTTGATTCAGTGAATTACCATATTTCGTTAGGTTCTTTGAGGTAACATGATACCAGTCACAAGATGTAATACAAATAACTATATAGAATTAACAATAGTGAGTAATAATTGAACAAATATACAAAAAATCAAAAATTGGTACCATATGTCTGGTATTTATGAAACTATCGTACGCGGGTATGCGCACGCATCTCTAATACTAGTTTGCAATTATCAAGCTGTATGACTTGTACAGTATTTAAAAATGTATTACTTTCGTTTAATAATTAGTTTTAAAAATCATTTATTCACAAGAGAAAAATTTCTCAAAAAACTCTTGTTAGTAATTCTATTTGATTTGAATGTTACTTGAGAACAGATCGGTAATGTTGAAATTATCAAGTTACCGTAACAATTTCTGAAGTTAGAATTAACCGGTGTTGTTACAAAAGATAAGTTAATAAATTAATTACCTTAATTATCCGCCGTGTGATTTCCTATGCTTCGTCTATGACGCGTTTCGGAGCATATACTCCATCATCAGATATAAAAATTAAAACAGTCACTCATACGAGATCGTTAACAATTTTTTAAAACGTCAAAATATGCATATGAACCGTACGCGGATTTGGGTGCGCACCCGTTCAAGTTCATGCTGCTACTGAGCGGTTGCTACCTTATCGTATCCCCAGCAAGCAGACTCAAGGCAGTATCGTACAATCGGTTGGATACAAAGTTCAGGTGGTCATTTAGCACGATATCGCGACTCATTGGGTTTGCATATGCACTGTAAATTTCAAATTCCTCCAAGGCATTCATGAAACGGCCCTTATTACACACATGTAACGGTATTAAATTGGAATTAAAATCTGTGTAATTATGATTGTGTGAAGTCAGGTGTCGGGCGTAATTTGATTTGATGTTGTCAATATTTCTTATTTTCTTGGGTAAATGTTCTCGAAATCGTTTAAGGAAACCTCTCCCAGTTTGTCCAATGTAGAAGCACTCGCAATCATTACATGTTAACTTATATATGCCAGTTTTTTCTTCTGGAGGCGTGTGTTTTTTCGGTTTGAGAATATCCAGTAACTTATTATTAGTCCTGAATGAAATAGTGACACTATTATTATTCAATATAGAACACAAAACCTTAGGCATAAAGCTAGTGTAATTAGTAGATATAAAAATTTTTTGCGTGTTGCTGTTTATTCGGGGTTTAAGCATTCTTTTTTCATGTTTTCTCAACAATTTGTCAATGGTTAAACTACTGTAACCATTGGCAACCGCGATATATTTTATGACATTTAGCTCATCACGGAAGTCATTATCATCCAAAGGAATCGTTAATAATCTATGAATGAAACTATTGTACGCTGCCATTTTATGTGAAAGAGGATGATGAGAGTCTGCGTGCATTGTGGTGTCAGTGGTAGTCGGTTTCCTATAAATGTTGAACTTTAGTTTATTCATCTGTCGAGTGATGGTTAAATCTAGAAAGTTTATCTTGTTATCAACCTCTGTTTCAAGAGTAAACTGGATGTTTCTATTTATTTTATTTAGACAGTTTTTAAATAATTCGATTTGTCTTATAGTACCATCAAAGATTAAAAACGTATCGTCTACATAACGTGCATAAAATATTATTTTATTTGCATATATATTATTTGTTGAACAATAAAATATACAAATAATATATTACATTACATTATATTATATTATATTACATTTTATATATTACATTTTACATTTCAATACTCAGCATTATCTGACTTGCGTAGTATCGAAAGTTAGATATTCACAAAAATTATTATTTTCGTTCAAATATTGTTTAAATAAAATTGTACTCCCTGTTTCCTATTTAACACTTCACTCGCAAGTATGGTCGACATTATACACTGACCTACTTGTTTAATTAAAACAATTCCGCACTTTTTCACTCGTATGTATAAATGTTGTGTTAAGGTTAACTGTATGTTGATGTACTGACGTAAATGGCGTGCACAGTTTTAAAATATAAACTCCTTCTTTTTGTCTCGAGCGGCGTGGCCTATACGTTTGATGGTTGATCGTAGACTGTTCTGTACCTCTGAAGCGTCTCTCGGTTGTCTGGCGAAAGTCATTCATTCTATTGGCTGGATGCGTTGTACTCTCTGACCCAAAAGCCTTCGTTTTATTAAAATATTTAATTCTTTGACAAAATCGAGTTTGGGGTGGAGGCTTTTTTACGTCATCACTGGTACAAAAATTTAACTGGAAAGTTTAAAATTACCATAACTTTCTTATTTTACGTCCTATCGTTAATTGGTTGATATCAGTGAATTCAGGGCGTTTTGCTTGTTAAAATAAGTCCAAGAACGCTTATTTTCCGTTCATTACTACTATCACAATAACGATTTTATTTGTTATCTCTGGTGTATCTTATTTTTATAAGTTCGTTACACCAGATTTTACTTAATTATAATAAACACTTCTTATCTAAACACTTTGAGTCTATATCTCAGTCGGTTTAATTTACAATTTGGGAATAATTGCTCCCTACACAAATCTCGTTATGGCGTCATTAAGCGTCCATGTTAGATTTTTTATAAACATGCTTATAACTAATTTTTCTTATTTAAAATGATCATATTACTATCTAATAATACTAGTAATGTTTATTTACACAATTTTACACTATAATATTTATGTATGACTGTGGTTAATTTAATATTTACATAGTTCAGTCCACTCCTATCTCTCTTATACAATTTTTTTTTCACCTTATTTTTGGTCACTTCTATATAAATCATATCATTTAATGATTTTAATTAGTGTACACACATAGTACCTAATTTATTATATATAATGGTTATCTTTTAATTAGCTCAGAACTCTTTAATCTTTCAGTAATGGCTCTGTTCATGTTGTGTCATATCATAGTAGTCATTTATTTTTTCTAATATAACAACTAAATTGTTATTGTTCTATTTGGTTTGGATTCCCAAAGTAGCATTAGATATTATTCTAACTTTTGGTAAAGTTTCCAATTACTTTTACACAAGTTTATATGCTATATTTTTCATAAATAACTTGTTGGTCATTGTTTGTTTACATTTGGTTTTCTTCATAATAGTCATTTGGTTTTTAAATGTTTGTATATAATATGACTGTTTTTATGGTCATTATCTGTTCTCAAAGTAGCATTGGGATTTCCTCTTACTACTGGTAACAATTGTAACAATCTGTTCTCAATATTTGATACAGTATTTATCTTAACTAATTAGCTATACAATGCTTCAGCTTACTTCTGGTCATATGTACATGGTTAGTTGGTTTACAATAATTTAGTTATAATATTATTCTTATCATATTCAGAATCTGTTCTCAATGTATTATCAGATATTTATTTATATATATATTTATATATATATTTATTTATATATTTACTACTTATAATAAATTCTCGTTTGATAACATATTTGATGATCAAATATTTATACTAATATGTATCATTTTCTGTTGTAATAGGTCTCTTCCTTGTGGGTTGTGTAACAATGTACCATCTGTTTTAGTGCAGTATTTTTCTACTACTAAACTGACTTCACTACGGTATATTAACATAATACTTTAACTATTTTGTTACACATGTTTATACAATTCCTTCTTAAACACTAACACAAATCTTTCTTGTATTATTTACAATATTTTTCTGGTCAATGGTGGACCTTAATTCCTGTCATGTTTGATACTTAACAAATGTCTTTTATTTGTTGTCAGTTCTCTATGAACAATAACATAATTGTTCTATCTTGTTCTAATCTGGTGGTCTTATGATCATGTGTATTGATTACAACTTTATTAAATCAGTCACACTCATTGTCTGTGTTTATTTGACTATTTTAATTTTTTGTTGTTTCATCATGAAATTAACATATTATTCACACTGTAAACTTCATCACTGTAATTGTTTGTGTGGTTTATTCAGTTGAAATTAGTTAGTTATTCACAGGTTTCACATTTGTATTAAGTACACACTGTAATTGTTTGTGGTTCCTTAAATGTTTCACACTGGTTTTCTTGTTACACTTATAATCATTTCTTTTGTCACTTACATTGTTTTTAGTACATCTGGTTTATGTTAAGTCCTTGTATCTTCTGTCCTTCTTCTTTCTTCTTCTTGGTGCTCTTCCTGGTCGTTCTTCTTTCTTCTTTATTCTATATTTTCATCGTAGTTGCTATTTTTATTTATCTCCATTGTTGTTGGAGCTTGTTGGTCCTTGTTTCGTTGATTCCCCTCACTGTTGGATCCTATTGGGTCTAGTTACTGATATTTTGTTTTGGGCTTGTGGCATTTTCTTTCTTCATTTTGTATTTAATGTTGATATATTAGTATTCTCTTCTTCATTGCTGGATTTTTATTAATATATTTGTAGATACACACTTATATACACTTAGGTTTATTTATCTAGATATATTTCCATGTTTTTCTCGTACTTGATGTTACATTCGTTTATATTATGTAACTACCATATTTTTGGTACTGTTACAATATACATTAAATATAAATGGCGCTCATCGCATGGCAAAAGAGAGCAGGCAGTAGTTGTATTTAGATTAAGTAAAATAATATAATACAATAAGATATTTATAGTGTAAGGTTAGCTTGACTGGTGACTGGATGATAACGAGGAGTAAAGCTAAAATGGCTAGCAGTAGTTCAGACAGCATGAACTTTGACGTCAACAACCAGTTAGGTGTACCCGACAACGGAGAAGAAAACTCAACGGTCGAACCGAATATGACTGAGGAGACATCAGAGGTCAGAGCGCGGGGACATGAGTCCCAACAACCACAAGAGGAAGCGACACTGCGTTCACTACTGATGGATTTCATGCGTACACAAAGTGAAAACCTCCAGGTAACTAATGAAAATCTCAAAGTAATTAATGAGAGATTCGATCAACAGAACGAAAATATCGCTGTAATTAAGGAAAATTTAGAAGAGAACAGAAGAGAACAGAACGAGAAATTCGACCAGCAGAAGGAAGAAATTAATGAGAAATTCAACCAGCAGAAGGAAGAAATTAATGAGAAATTCAACCAGCAGAAGGAAGAAATTAATGAGAAATTCGACAAAATTAATGAAAATTTTAATAATTATAAAGAAGATGTCAGACGACAGATGGCCAAACAGCTCGCGCAAATACAAGCGGAAATGCGTGACTACAAGACCAGTTGTGACAACAAAATAAGTGAAGTCCTGAAGAAACAGGAGGACACTACAAAAGAATTAAAGGACGACACTACAAAAAGGTTCGAAGAGGTGTGGGAAACCCAGGAGTCGGATCGTCAAGAAGTAAAGAACCTCGCACAGAACACACAAACCAGTATTAAAAAAGTCCACAATAAATTAGAATCACACATCAACAATAACCAGAAGAAACAAGAAGAATTAAAAACCGAAATATACCACACGCTTAGGCAGCAGCAACAAGAACTTGGAGAAACAAACAACACACTACAGCAAAAAATCGAAGAAGTAGACGGCAGACAGAAGACAACTGAACAGAAACTGGACGAAAACGTGAAGGAGAAGACAACCCACATTCAAGAACTGAGGTGTCAATTAGAAAGACTGCGGCGACAGATAACCGAAGGGGAGTCTGGGCCAAACAGAACAGTCAACGGGCAAGTACAGGTGGAACTTAAGTACGATGGAACCGACAGATTCCCGATGGAGTTCCTGAAAGAATTGTCGGAGTTCCAAGAATTGTATTACCCGAACAGTGACATTAGATGGATCGGGAAGCACTTAGAAAAGGACGCGAGTATATGGTGGCGCGTAATCCGGGACCAAATATCCACATTTGAAGAGTTCAAGGAGGCGTTCACGTTAAAGTATTGGGGATTAGAGCGACAAGACATCATTCGTGATAACCTCGAATACGGGAAATTTGAATGGCACGGACCGGTTACGGCTGTCCAGTATATTGAAAGGATCCTTTTAGAAAGCTGACAATTTAACTCCCGCATTGACCGACAGGCAGTTGATAAGAAAAATTTCTAGGCATTTTGGTAGAGACCTGCAGATCGCTGTAATCACATGCGGGATCACCACGATACCTAACTTTGAAGCTTTAATCACTGAATACACAAGTATTCAGTCGAACAATGGAAGTAACAGGCGGACGCATTATCGGTTAGCTAATGAAGGGGAAAGCGGAGCCAACGACCGACCGAGAGGTAGCTTTGTAAATAAAAGCGAAAGTGACAGAAAACAAGTTTGGCAGGGAAAGCCACACGGAACCCGCTTCGGAGACAAGCAGTACAATGGAATAAACACTGTTGATTTCGTTAACAGTACGCCGAGTACGAGCAAGGCGACTGACGACACTACCCCAAGGACGAATACCGACCATAATGGTAAAAAAAAAAACACCCCTGCACAGCGGACGACTTAGTTTTTGTCAACAAACACAACTTCACCAATAATGTCAACATTTTATTACCGGACCTGAGGGATAACCTGCTACAAGAATATGACGAGCACATTAATAAACAAATATTAAAGTGTCCCGAAGTGCTTATTAAATTCAACAACGACATTACGGTGTCAGCACTTATTGACACAGGCTCTGTTATTAACGGATTATCAGAAGAGTGGTTCAACGTAAATAAAAAAGACATTGAACCATATGAAATTTTACCAATGACAAATTCTCTCATCATTAGTGCTGTTGGGAATAAATCCAAATTAATCAGAAAGCAGATACTGTGCGATATTGAAATTGACGGAATCAAGAATGAATGTGTTTTCTTAGTTATACCTGATCTTTTTAAGCAATGCATATTAGGAATAAGTTTTTTCCAAGAAGTGGGATGTTGCATCGACATCGGAAATAAGAAGATAGAATTAATGAATGCAGCTGATGAAGAGGTGCGCGCCATACCCATCATGAACATTGAACTACTAAATAATGGAGAGGAAGAAGAAATCCTGAGGAATATCGACGAGAAGATAGCAAGCATGGATTGTCAAGATGAAGAGATATTGGAACGATTGAGGGAAATACTTATAAAGAATAGGAGAGTGTTCAGGGAATACCCGGGGAGGATGGAAGGATACGAGCATGAATTTCAAGTCACGGACAGGATGCCCTACTTTCAACGGGGTTGGCCTGTACCACTTGCATATAAGGAAAAGGTAAAGGATGAAGTTGACAGGATGCTGCGGTACGGAGTGATAGAACGATGCACGAGTCCGTTCATAAATCCACTCGTCACAGTCATCAAAAGAGATGGAAGGATCCGTTTATGCCTAGATGCAAGAAAGATAAACGGCGTTACGATTCCCGATTATGAAGGCGTTTCCCCGATCAACGAAATTTTGGCAAGATGTAGTGAGATGCGCTACCTATCTACTGTTGATTTGTCCAGCAGCTTTTGGCAAGTGCCATTGAAGCAAGAATGCAGAAAGTATACCGCGTTCATGTATGAGGGAAGGTGCTACCAATTCACCGTAACACCATTCGGCCTCAGTACCAGTTCGGCGGCACTGACACGCGGATTGGATACAGTCTTGGATGAAGATGTCAAGAGAAACACGCTAATATACGCTGACGATTGCTTATGTTATTCTAATGACGTTCAGATGCACCTAGCACATTTAGAGGCACTGTTGAACAATCTCAACAAAACAAACTTGACCGTCACCCTCAATAAATCACAGTTCTTCAGAAAAGAAATCTCGTATCTTGGATACCAACTGACAACACACGGCATCCAAGCTACGGAAGAGAAAGTGAAAGCCATTATGGATTTCCCGAAGCCCAAGAATCAGAAACAGTTAAAAGGTTTCTTAAGGCCTCACTAATTTCTATAACCGCTTCACAAGTAAATATGCGGAGACCACGCAACCTCTACATGAATTATTGAAGAAAGATCACAAGTTTTTATGGATGGCTGAATTAGACGATTGCTTTGTAAGAGTCAAGAACTTATTTGTGGATGCTGTAGTTTTAAGATTTCCACACCCAGACCAGAGGTATTACATACAATGTGATGCTAGCAATTACGCATACGGAGGACAACTTTATCCAGCTTGATGAAGAAGGGGAGATTGGCGTGATTGCCTTCACGAGTAAAACATTCAAGGGTGCCGAGCGGAACTACTACACCACAGAAAAGGAGCTCTTAAGTATCGTTAGATGCTTAGAAAAATTCCGCATGAATGTTCTCGGTCAACCGTTGACGATAATAACTGACAACAAGGCGTTGACATTCCTAAACAAATGCCATTTGAATAATTCGAGGATTACGCGATGGATTCTCGCTGTGCAAGAATATAAATTCGATATTATCCATTGCAAGGGCAGGGACAACATCGTAGCCGACATCTTAAGCAGGTACCCACACGATACGAAACTAGACGAAGTTCAAGACAATACGCATGAATATTTGGTCAATCACTTCACCGTTAAAATGAAACTCGGAGTACGAAAATTAATCAAAAATATTGGAAAACACCAAATAGAAGATAACAAGCTTAAGACAATTATTAATAAAATTAAGGAGGGAAGTTTAGACCAAAATTTAAATAAATTTTATAAATATGTCAATAACAAATTATATAGGTGGCAGCGGAACGAATGGAACCTATATGTTCCTAACAACGTATCTGGGGACATAATCGCTGAAATTCACCAGATGTTTGGACATTTAGGGACGAAAAAGTGCATGAAGATGCTCCAGGAACATTTCACGTTCGACCGGATGTTGAAGAAGGTCAAAACTTATACAGAAACATGCGACGTTTGCCAGAAGTGTAAGGACACCAACAACAAAGAGCTGTTTGGTGGCACACGCGCTGTGATACCTACAGCAAGAGATCTGGTAAGCGCGGACTATTATGGACCCCTACCGACAGGAACGGGTGGTGTTAAATATTTACTCATAATGGTGGATAATTTTACAAAATACGTTAAGTTATTCACCCTCCGAAGAGCAACAACCACCACGACGTTGCGGAGAATAAAGGCTTATTGTGAAAAGTTCGGACAACCAAGGGCCATTTTGACGGACAACGGGACCCAGTTCACTTCCAAAAAATGGGTCAACGGTTTAAAGGAGTTGAACATCCAACCGAAGTTTACCGCAATACGAAACCCTTGTACTAATCTTGCCGAGAGGATTAACCGGCAACTTGGGAACTTGTTCCGAATTTTCGTGAGTGACCGACATACTAAATGGTCCCAATACATAAAAGACAATCGAAGCGTGTCTGAACGAGGTGTACCACGAGACAATCGAAATTACCCCTCATGAAGCACACCTCGGTACGAGACCTACACGAGCATGGGAACAATGCTTGGACAAAGGAATCATTAGCAGTGAAGGAAAGCGTGAGAATAATCTTTATATATATATTTCGTGTGTGCGTGTGTATGTCACTGAACTCCTCCTAGACGGCTGGACCGATTTTGATGAAATTTTGTGTGTGTGTTTGAGTGGGTCCCTGGATGGTTTAGATTCACAATTGGACCCGGTAGGTGGCGCTGCGATCGGGTTCCAGGAAATTATATATAAAAATGAATGTTTCTTTGTTTGTCCCGTATGCGTTCCTATACCATTCATCGGATTGCAATGAAACTTCGGTGAGTTGTTGTGCGCACGCCCGCGAAGGTTTCTGAATTAGTGGTGTTTTTTCGATGGGGTCCTTTGGGGGGTTCTTTGGGGTCTTCCACATCTCCTCCTAAACCACTGTACCGATTTCAACCAAACTTGGCACAAATATTTTACGCAAAGGGAGAACCAACATAGGATAGGTGTTTTTTCGATGGGGTCCTTTTGGGGGTTCTTTGGGGTCTTCCACATCTTCTCCTAAACCACTGTATCGATTTCAACCAAACTTGGCACAAATATTTTACGCAAAGGGAGAACCAACATAGGATAGGTGTTTTTTCAATGGGGTCCTTTTGGGGGTTCTTTGGGGTCTTCCACATCTTCTCCTAAACCACTGTACCGATTTCAACCAAACTTGGCACAAATATTTTACGCAAAGGGAGAACCAACATAGGATAGGTGTTTTTTTGATGGGGTCCTTTTGGGGGTTCTTTGGGGTCTTCCACATCTTCTCCTAAACCACTGGACCGATTTCAACCAAACTTGGCACAAATATTTTACGCAAAGGGAGAACCAACATAGGATAGGTGTTTTTTCGATGGGGTCCTTTGGGGTCTTCCACATCTTCTCCTAAACCACTGGACCGATTTCAACCAAACTTGGCACAAATATTTTACGCAACGGGAGAACCAACATAGGATAGGTGTTTTTTCGATGGGGTCCTTTGGGGTCTTCCACATCTCCTCCTAAACCACTGAACCAACATAGGACAAGTGTTTTTTTCGATACAATCCTTTGGGGGGTCCTTTGGGGTCTTGCACATCTCTTCCTAAACTATTAGACCGATTTCAACCAAACTTGGCACAAATATTTTACGCAACGGGAGAACCAACATAGGACAGGTGTTTTTTCGATACGATCCTCTGGGGGGTCCCCCAAACTATTAGATTTGGTTACTATGGCAACCCAATAGAATAGATTCTGTTATAAATATATTATCGCATTAAACTGAAGACCACGCGAACGAAGTCGTGGGCAACAGCTATTTATTTTTAAGAAACCTACTTTAATTGAACTTTATTAATTAAACTAACATTTTCATTACGTACAACGTGAAACTCCGTAGCGAAGCACGGGTATTCCCCTAGTATATTTGTAAAAATCAAGGAGAAGAGAGAGAAGCACGCGAAGCGTTGCAACGAGAGTAAGAAGGTAACGAAGTTTTCAATTGGCGACAAGGTGTTGGTAAGAACATACCATCAATCAGACGCTATGTTGAGAAAAATCGACAAGTTTTTTGAACTATTTTTAGGACCTTATAAGATCAACCGTATCATCGGCGAGGCCACGTACGAGCTCGTGGAATGCGATAGTGGAAAGGTACGAGGAAGATTTAACGTACGACAAATTAAGGCATATCATGAACCGGCGAAAGAGGTACGGATTATACAAGAAAGTAATGATGACTCCGGCTGCTAGATGACTGCAAAGCGGAATACGTAAATCAGGTAATTTGATCGCGAGGCCAGTCCAGCTAGCCAAAGAATGATGTAAATTTTACTACATTGTGTTTAATTCAAACTTCAATGTCAATTGTGTTTGTGATCACGATGTATTCATTATTTACAATGTTAATTAAGTATCTAAACATCAATGTGCATAGAGTAATTTGATAACGTGTACCATGTATCAAAGGGACATTATGATACAATGATACAGGACATTAAATAATTGTGGAATAATAACTTGATAAAGATGTAATGAATCGAGTAATTTGCTTATACAACTAATAATTTAAATATGAGACAATCGTTTTGTAACTTTAGGAATAAGCGTCTAGGTATGCATCATGAGGTATGATGAATCCTTAATTGTTTATTTATTATGCATATTTCATTTATTAATGTAATCATTTATAATATATGTCACAAGTTAGTCTTATGTATGTATTTATTTGTTTAGCAACTATAGTCATGAGATACTAGTAGCGAATTAAAAGTATTTTGTTGTTATATGATTCATCGATGTATGATCGATTGATTTAATTGCTAGCTAATCTTCAGATAATTTAATACGTTATATATGTATAACGAAAGAATGTAGGCAATAACGAAACAAACTGTCTAATGAGCAGATGTAAATATTGTAACGTAACGCCTCTTTGAGGCGTACCTTCCGAGATGTTTTTGTATGTGATTTATTGAGTGTTCGTCTTATTTAATTAGGCCCCACTGTTGTAAGCGCCATACTGCAACGTACCGCCTTTAGAGTGTGTGTGTGACGTCCGTCTTTTTTACAGTCTCGGATCGGTCAGAACACCTCTTAGCAATCGCCACTTATGAATTATAAAGACTGAGGTTTAAATAAAGTTGGTGGTAATGTTACCCAAACAAAGCAGAAATCGAGTGTGTGTGATTTGGGTCAAGTAGGGAAGTTGTTTATCCTTCTTTTGAAGAGAGAGCAAGTACCGTTTGTTTACCCTCGGATTAGACGATTTCTAAATTTTTCAAATATTTGCCGTGAACCGAATCAGCTGATTTTGACATTAGTCTCCAAATATAGGTTAACCAAACGACACTGTTGCTGGATACGACCTGGTGGATCGTCCTCTTCTTATTTTTTCTGAAATCTACTATAACTACCCACTACAATAAAGGAAACACATTTTATTATTCAATATCATTTCTCAATAATATTTATTTATAATATTATTGGTTTTTCTCTTCTGCCAAAATACAAATATTACAATCGATATTTTCATTAACTAGTACATGATATCGACGTCATTGAGTAAACATGGAATTGTCATAAAATCTGGTTTTGACCGATTTTACAATTTTATCTTTTATTTAAACATCAATCAACATATAATTCTTTTATTTATTTCCCCAGGGTTAAGGGTAAGTTCTTTTTGTTATGAGATGGTCAGAAATGGATAATTATACTACACTTTACAAATATAGAAAAACTTCGAAAATTTGTTTATTCTCTTAGTACGTAGTTCCGGATTTGTCCGTAAGAGAGCAGATTGTTTTATTTTTATTAAAACATGTGATTACACTTGGAAAGTTTTGTACTGAACGACAATTTGATTTGATTTTTCTTTGTTAAATATTAAAAGAACTGTTTATATTACCTCTCTTCTCGAAGTTCTTACTTGTGTGAAGCTGTTTCTCAGGTGGTATTCTTAGTTGTTTGTAATTTCATAACCGTCTGTCAGATACTATCTCGTCAAAAAAACTCAAAACGCGGCTAGGCTAGGCCTGATCTTCCAAATGGTTTTTCACTTTTATTATGGAGTATAGCAAGTTACCTTTGATAATTAAGGTAGAGGTACATAATGTGTATACTGTTATTTAAATTTTGTAACAATTTTGTGCTGTTCAAAAGATTTCTAAAGGATTTTTTAATACAATTTTTATCTCATCCTTTTTTCAACGGGACGGTTTTCAATCTCAAATTCGATTAAACAATACTTGTTATTTCGTTACTCTTAGTAACCCATAATTTTTTATATCATTTTTTATTGGTGCTGCTATTTACTTTTTAGTATATAGGCGGTTTTTAATTATTATAAATTTATTTTTGATTTACCAAAAAATAATTCCTTTTAATTTTGGTTTCTTTCCCAATTTGATTTACATAATAGTTTTTTGTTTACTTTCTTATAACTTTAGATATAAGTCTTTAATATTATTATTAACTTTAAATGAATTTATTTATTACTTATTAATCTCTTATAGTATTCTTACACTGCACTATTTTCTTCTGCCATTTCCCTCATACAGTATTATTTTAATTTTTATTATCATCTGATATTTAAATCTTTTATTTTTTTAAAAACCCTGGGTTATCTTATATAATAACACAATTATTTTATAAAATATAAAATTAACATAGGTACTAAATTTTGTTGCCTACACAATATAAATCCTACAATAACTAAACAAAATACATAATTAGTTGGTAGCATCATAGTCTATTATTATAGTCTATAATTCTCACATCTACAGCACAATTCTGTAAGAAGTTCCCTTCACCTTCACTTATTACCTCATTGGGTACACTATAACTCACTTGTCACTGTATATCACTTCAATATTGTTTATAATGTTTAGTGATACAACTTAATTTTTAGCTAGTTATAGTTTACCCATTTCTGACCTTTATGGTAGTACAAGAGTTATCAGTTATTGGGACTGGGTTATGTACCGTTACAATATCTTAGTTCAATTATTTACATGAAATAATATTGTATAATCCGCATATAAACGGATAGAATGTGAAAAATGCGTTCATTTCACTCAGATGGGTGGCAATAAATTCATATAATCATGTAAGACCCCAAGATAGGGAATAATTATGAATTGCTCCATATGAGAGATATAGGTCATCCAACCATGTCCGTTCCAAAGCAGACATCCACGACTGGGACAGAGCGCAGAAATTGGATCAGATGTCTCCTGTTAATCCAACATCCAATCCAATTTGGGGACAATATAGTGATCAAAATTTTAAAAATTTATAATTCCTTGATCAAGTGGCACGCTCACACACTCGAGTTGACAAACCCAGGCCCGAGTCGTAAATAAGAATGAATTAGGGACACGTCAGACCCGACGCCAGTGCGAAGACAATGAGAAAAACGACTGAGTACACGCTACAATAGAAATAGGGAATGTCGTTGACAGCACAAAGTTAGCTACGATTTACAGCGCCAAACGAACCAAGACAAAAAGGCATAGTCCAGCAGCCTGGTTACGCAGAAGTGAAATGGAACACATGCTGTGGGGTTGAGTTGTAACAAGCACACGTATGAACGCTACACCCAGTAACAAAGGGTCCAGAGAAATCTTGACAAATATGTAGACAATAGAACGGATATTCAATGAATACTAGAGATACACACAGCCCAGCATGAAAACACACCCTGACGTCCAGCCAGATTTACAACTAGAAAGCGTGGGACCCGTCCAGGGATGACACCCAACGAAGAGTTGATAATCGGCGGAACGAATGAAGGGTAAATGAACAATTGACCAAGACACTGCAGACTCTTAACAAAAGCTATATCAGAGTGCCTCGACAACGTGGAAACAAAGGTTGATAGACAGGCAGGGGAATTGCTCTAGTTTCTGAGAATCAGCACAACGTTCGTCGCTGGAATATTCCGAGGATGTCGACGACCAACCAGCGTGTGGCATCTTCCTAAGGAACTGGTGGAGAGAGTAGTAACGACTTGAACGACGAATCGGGAAACCGATGACAAAAATCTACAAGGTGGTAGGAATTTAGGGAACCTATCAACAACGGCAGAAGGCGTGGAAGTGTGGAAATTGCCTTCTGGGAGAGAATGTTTGATAAAAACTGTTTGCGAGGACGCGGAGCCCGGTAGTTATGGTAGTAATACGGGTAATACAGTAATACACTAGTAATTGAATAACAGTAGTAGTTGGAGAAGTAATAGCAGTAAGACGGAAATAATACAGTGGTAGTAGTAGTAGTAATTGAAACAGTTTACGCGACTTACTCAACTTTTAACTCGGTTAATCAACCAGTGAAATTGTAACCAAGTCACGGTCTTAAGTGAACTTAGACATTCAATTCAATCGCAATTCTACAAAACGTATGTTCGATAGTTTATATGAGTTACCGATAATCAACAGTGCGAATAGACATAACTATCGTTAAATACCAGTGTATACGTGACTCTAAACTACGACCGACACGCAACATAATGCAATACGAGTGAGTAACAATCCGAGAGTAAAACAGTGGGTGACAGTTTCAAACACTATTCCACCATAATGATTCTCAATTTTGGGCATCTGAACTGAGTGAATTAACACGAACACTATTACGCACATTGCATACATTACGCCCAAGGTAGACGAAATAGTTAGCTACATGAACACGCACACAGCAAACTCTAAAAGCAAACCACTTCAATGACGATGATAGCATCTTAACACTTGAACCCATAAAACACTTGACGCCAGCGGAGAGTCCAACAACACACTATACACAACGAGAGTGGGGAAATTCAGTGAAGTGAAAGTGAAGTGTTCTTCGATCAACAGAGATTACGATGTACGAGGAATCCACCAACGGATGTCATCTTACACCGATGGAATTTGTGGATAAGCCTTTAATGTGGATAATCTAATAATGTTAATATTAAAGTCATTCATCTGAGCATAATGAACGCATTTAGCTAGGGATAAAATATATTTGATTGCTTATTGTTAGTATATGTCTATTATTGTGTTGTATTTGATTGTATTATATGTCTTGTTTTTCAGGAAACAACGAACGAATATTATTGTGATTTTGTTATTCTGTGTTTTAATTATGTATTTGCAGGACATAATTTCATTTGTGGTTCAGTAATTTACTTAATCAATGATATAATAAATAAGTAATTATTACCTATATACATATATCTTGCGTTCATTATTGCAATTAACCTTGACAATTAATTTATCACGTTCCAAGTGATTTCATCTTGTAACTTATAAAGAGTCTCAGAGTTATGCTAATTATCAATGGACACACCCAAATCGACCATTGAAATGTCAGATTAACATGCTCATGTAAATCATATTGATTTGATAACTATATTGAGTCAAATCCGACAGATATAATTTACTTTTCCATATGAGTGTTACATATAAATGATACCCAAGGAAAGTGGGGCTTTATAAATGTCAATTCCAACCCCATTTGGTTAAACATAAATAGTATACGAATTTAATTAGACCCAATTCATTAATTTATAATTGGATGATTTAATAATTCATAATAATTAGCATAATTGCACTAAATATAAATGGCGCTCCACGATCGTGGGGCATGGCAAACACAATTAAATAATTAATTGCCAATTCTATTTATATACATTAAAAATGAGAGCAACTGAAATGACAGACCACGGTTAAATCAAATACTACAAATACACCTCCACAAAAAGGGACGGATGTTATGATAACCGACTACGGCAAAAAACCATGTCCAAGAAAAAGAAAATAATTATCATTGAGGAGAAATGAAAAGAAGAATGAACAAAGAAACTAAACGGGGATTGAAGAAAGGAAATTAATTAAGGAACTAAACCTTACCGAGGAAATATGAGCAACTGTTAAACATAATAAAAATTATCCACCTGGGTATAACAGAAAAAATAATAATAAAAAATATATTTGAAATAAAGAAAAGAAGAGGATTCATACCATATTTATGGTACTAATATGATATGTTTACCACATTATTATGAAAACTATTATTATTATTTATGAAAAAACTATTATAAAATAAAAAGGAAAAAGAATTTAGAGGTGGAAATAAAGTATATAAAAACCTATAAATTCAAAAACATAGTAAGATCACCTTACTACCATTATTATGAAAACTATTTAGAAACAAAAAGAATATAAATTTAGAATAAAACCTATAAATTCAAAAACATAGATCACCTTACTACCATTATTATGAAAATTATTTAGAAACAAAAAGAAAAAGAATTTAGAGATGTTAAATACTCTAAAAATTCAAAAGGACTGTAAGATCACCTTACAAACAAATAATTTATGAAATATTTAGAATACAAAAAGAGAAAGAATTTTGAGGTAAAAATCCTCCAAATTCAAAAACAATAGTAAGAACCACTTACTACAAATAATTTATGAAGAAACTATTATGAAATAAAAAGAAAGAATTTTGAATTAAAAATCATCCAAATTCCAAAAAAAAAAATAAAGTAATATCAACTTACTGACAAACTATTTATAAAAACTTTATGGAATAAAATGAAAAGAATTTAGAGATGTAAAACAAATCAATTCTAAAGGATATAGGAATGTCAATTTACAACCAATAAATTGTGAAAACCTTATATGAAATTATATAAAAAGAAATAAAAACCAGTGATACGATTAAATAAATAAACTTGTGTGGAAATAAAAATAATAACACTTTGAAGTGGTATAAAGAGAAACATTGACCTCATTAAAAAATTAATTAAGACATCCATTTGAATAAAAAACCAGAGAGAAGTAAGTTGAGAAAAGCATCAAAGTTATAAATGTAATTAAATAAATCAATAATGAAATGATCATGAAATAAGTGTTATGTGTAATAAAGACAATTATAAGAAAGTTCTAGAACATGGAACAAGTGGAACAAATAAAAACTGAGAAACAAACAAATATATCAGAAATATATGCTACCATAAACAAAAGCAGATTGTAATAAAAACCAGAGAAGAATAAAGAACTAATAACAAAAACTTTATATGATAATAAACATTGATAATTATATTAATAAAAGAGCTTCCCACCATGATACCAATTGAAATAACCATCAAGTTAACAAGTCAGGAGAATAACTGAGGTAGGAATATTAAAATCTCTGAGCAATATACAAAGTGAAGTATCCAAAGATATTTTTTAAATAGTAATAAAAGTGTACTATTCTGAAATAATTTTTTTTAATAACTGTCTGTAGATAAGTCCAGCAGTATTAATATGTTTTTTGAGCAGAGATGATTTGCCTCTGTACTCAAATAGAAGTGATTGGACAGCAGAGGAAGTAGCGTACTGTGCCTCTCTGAACTGCACCAGCTCACGTGTTAGGGAATGATAGGGAATAAATATCCCAAGGATAAAACACAAAGAAGAAAAATGAAAATAAAATAATAAATATGAAACTCAGATGACTATTACTAAAAAGGAAGATCAAGTCAGAATGAAATAGATGTAAGCTCAAATATATATAAGAAAAATTTTGAAATGGAAGGAAGTCAAGAATACTAAAAAATATAATAATTATCATAAGCAATTATTCAGACAAACCAAGTATAGTCTGAAAAAATCACTTCTGGAGGAGGGCAATCTGTAGCATGACAGATAATCCACTAAAAATTAATTCCATTAGGATCATAAAAACATTTAAATTACAAATAACTCAAAGAATTTCAAATGAAATTAATTTAAACTTCAAAGAAAAACACCACTATAAAAGGAAAAAAGTAATTAAGTAATAAAAGTGCAACACTAAAACGCAAGAAAATTTAAATCTAAAGAAACTCATATATAAATCAGGAGATTATCCAGGAAGTTTAGGAGCAGGTGATAAAGAAGATACCCCGAAATCAAGAAGGAAGAGGAAGTTTAGGAGCAGATAATAAAGAAGATACCCCGAACCAACCAACGGACAAAATAAAACCAAAGTACCTTGGAAAACCCAAGAAGGAAAAAGGGAAGAAAAGAAGATATAGGATGGAAGAACTACAAAAAATACCCATTAATAAACCTATTATTAATGACAATGAACCCCAAACCAAATGTTAATACCACCAAAGAAAGTATAACACCCTAAAACCTCATAAAATTGTAAATTAATTATAGACAAAAGTATTTAGTAGTGTGATAAGAAGTGCACCAACTAAACTTATTATATAGTAAAATAAACAAATCTTCACAGTCCATTATGACTAAAGGTTTGGTTTGAGCATATAGTTAAACTCAAATATAAGTCAGAACCAACAGTATATGTATACCAGTGTAAGTGATTTTAAATATCATAAACTTCAAGTTAATGTGTAACTACTACTTAAACAAGGTGCCATTAAATAACTTTTATATTTTATATAATTACAGAATTAACAAGTGATGAAATATTGAAGTGAAAAATATTTCTAATGTTTCATAAAAGAGGTCACTTTTTATCTAAAAACATTCATAGAAATGCAAAGCATAAAGAGAGTATGTGGGGGAATAATTACACAAACAGGGGATTAACTTAAAATACAATATAAACAGAAAAGACTGTGATTGACTTAAGTTTAATAAAAATTAAAAAATTTTAAATGGCTAATTATGTTTAGAGCCTAGGAACTCCACTTTTCAAAGAGTTCTAATAGAATAAGCTTTATATTTAGTGTAAGAATGTTTAGTTACATAACAGTGTGCATACAGCTTAAAATGTTTATGTATGGATGCTGTAACAGTTGATAAAATGTTTATTATGTATGTTAAAAATAGTTCAAACTAACATGTCTAACTTTGGAGACTGCTAGTTAATGTTCAATATTATTTTTTGTATTAGTAGCATGAATAATATGCTACAGGTATCAGTAGTTATGTAAGCAATTTTATTTAATGTTATTGTTCGATATTTCGGATCGAACCGGTCATTCTTTCCATTTTCCGAAGTTGGCACTATGGCTTTTGTAAAGTTCGTACCTGCACGTGAACTTTTAGGTCTGTCATACGCCAGCCATCTAAGTGTCATCATCCACGAATCGGGACTTCTCGGCAGGTAGAAATCCGTGCCTTTCACCCATCCTTTTCCCAACCAGTCTATCCTGCCTTGAGTGTCAGGAACAACCCAGTCGTGAGATACGGTAAGTCATTTTTTATATTATTTATGTCTGATTAGCAATTCTGCATGCTGCTGCTTTCGAGCTCACCAGAGGCTATTAAATTATCAAGTGTGAAAGCCGTCTTACTTTCCATCTTTTTTAAACTATTGTCTCACATCTATTTACTACCAGAGGTCTCATGAGGTTGCTAGCGTTTCAATTAAATATTTTGCCGTCACGACTGGGAGCACGTGCTGCGTAATTTTGCATGATGCAGCTGGTGGGTTGAGTTTCAGTAATTGGGTTGTAAGTCAGTTTTGGCTGCGTGATTTTTATTTTAATTACCAACGTGCCGTGCCATTTCGTTTTTTGTGCCTGCTCGTGGGTGTTTTTGCATGCGGTTAGTTTTTTTAAATTTCATGAATGTTTATCATTTGCATGCTATCGCACGGAAGCACGTTGGTATAGTACGTAGGCACGAGTTTGCGTTTCAATGCTGTGGCTTATAGTGTCAGCAGTGAGCGTCGTGTGTGCATCGCCAGGTGAGCAGATTTTGTGTCAAAATGTTGCACCTTGTTTTTTGGGGTAGTCGTAATTACTGGGTCAAGTCTGGTAAAGTTTGTTTCCGTGCTGTTACGGTTTGCGTCTCACGTGAAATTGTGCGCTACGTGTGTGACTGTCATGCGTAAAGGGAACGGTTTTAGGTTATCCGGATTTCGGATTAGCCTGCCTTTGTATTTAATTTAATTTTTTGGCATGACTATTACCTTTAGGTGCGATTTATATTTTGCATATGCGATATCCTGTCCATGCACGACGCGTTGACCATCAATTTTGGCATTTAAGGTGTCCCAGTTATTTGTGTTTGGTTCGGTAACTGGTGAATTGTTGTACATTGTACTTTGCTGTTTTGTGTGTATTTATTCTATTTGGTATTATACATGTTTGTTTTTGGGTGCACTTTTGTGTACCATTATTTTGCACCATATGTGCTGTAATCTTGTGTAACTTGTGTTTTTGTTGTCGTGCTTTTGCGCTGTGTAAATCAATTTGTTGCGTGTTTAATTTATTGTGTTTGGCATTATTTGCCTGTTGGATTGTGTAAGTTGTATTTTGCCTTGCACTAATTTACTTTTGTATTTATCTTGCTCGGTATTGTTTATGCAAAGTAGTTGTGTCAGACGCCTAGTTATCTCGAGCACTGTTGGGCTAAGTCGGTGCGTGATTATTGTTCAGTTTCTAATTCTCTTATTAAGGGTGGTTGTCGGTTGCGCGATATTTTTTTTAATTCAATATGCCTGCTAAATTGTCGTTGGCAGCTTTTGACCGGACCACTTCTGTGGGAATACTTGCGTTGCAGCATTTGATAAATAAGTTGGAAGGGTTGCCGCAATTGAGAGCCGTGGATCAACATGAAGCCGGTATTTTGGCCTCCAGGTTGTCCGAAGAATATCAGGACCTTCTAGGTAAGGTCGATCCATACCTATCGGCCGAGTCATTGCCCCAGGGATTGGACGAGGACCACATTTTTGCGGTGGTAGCTCAAATTAAGGATATTTATGTCCGGGGTAGCATTTTAGCGTCCAAACTAACAAAACCAGAGATACCGGTTGGTTCCGGTCGATTTTCATCGGCAAGTGGCGGGCACCCAGGTGTGCTTGTTCATGAGTTGCCAAAGCTTTCGTTACCTTGTGTTGATGGCCAGGCCAAATGTTGGTCCAAGTTTTGGTCAAAGTTCACCACATTGGTGGACGAAAGTCCTGCCCTCACTCCGAAGCAAAAATTGTTATATTTACTGACTCATCTTAAGGGTGAGGCGTATGAGAAGGTTGCCGCGCTTCCCATAGTTGATGATAGTTATTCACTTGCACTGTCAACTCTTAAAAGTCGTTATCACAATCCTCGTTTGGCCGCTCGGGTTTATTGTACCAATCTGCTTCAGTTACCAGCCGCTTCTATGCGATCTGCTGCGTCTATTAGAAAGTTGGTGGACAGCTTCAATGCTAACTTTTCAGCGTTGTCAGCTCTAAACATTGCTGATATATATCAAGCAATATATGCGTCTTTTGTATTGTCTAGGCTGGATCTATCATTGCGTGAATGTTTTGAGGCGTCTGTTATGGACAAAGAGAATCTCCCTGCCCTAACAGAAATTATGACATTTTTAACCGCTATGGCGGAACAGAAAGAACAGGCATCTTTGGAATCGGCTTTACCTGCTCTTCCCAGCACTAGCCGCCAGAAAACCCAGAAGGTTTCTTTTTCTAAGGCTACTCCTCTTGCTGTGTCTACGTTATCTGCGGAGGTTACGCAACGGGATGCATCTGGTTCACGTTGCCTTCATTGCGATTCCCGGACCCATTTGCTTCTCAAGTGTCCGGCATGGCTGAGTAAGGACCCTAGGGCTCGATTTCAGAGTCTTAAAAATAAAAAATGTTGTCTTTCGTGCCTCCAACACTGTACCACCACACTTTACTTCATTCAAAAGTGCCCGTCCGTCTCCGTCTCGTTCAATGATTTCTGACACAGCTGAACTTAAGGCAGCGGAGTCATCGCTTGTTGATCTGTCTAGCACTACTCTGACCGTGTCTCTACCCCATCCTGCAGGGGTTCTGTTAGCCACCTGTCTAGCAGTCTTGTCGTCTCCGAGTGGTGGTTATGTTGTAGTTAGGGCCATCCTGGATAGCGCGTCCCATGCTTCTTTCATCACTGAAGCATGTGCATCTCACTTGAAATGTGCTTGTTTTGACGCTTCGGTAAGTGTCAATGGGGTAGGTGATATTGCCACCAAAGCAAAAAAGGTGTGCCATCTGTCCTTGGAAACTTTAAAACGCGAGGTTGTGGCATCTAACCATGCCTTTATAATTCTTTCTAAGATCTCGTGGACTCACCTAGGTTCCAGGTGTTGCCTGAAGTTAAGCAGGCTACAAAAGATCTTTTGTTAGCGGACCCTACCTTCGATGTAGCAGCCCCAATTGATGCGTTGTTTGGAGCCGATATTGTAGCGGCTATTCTTATGGGAGAGACTATTCCTTTGGGTGCAGGTTTGCCTGTTGCAGTTAGGACACGTTTTGGGTTTGTGATTATGGGTAGAGCCCCAATTTCACTTAATTGTGCATTGACTTGTGCTAGCGGTCTCACTGGCCTTCCTTTGGATCTAGTATCTGCACATCAGCTTTACTGTCATTTCCACCACTTTTATCCTTCCGTCACAACGTTATCATCGGATACAACAAACCTAATTGAGCAAGTTCATCGTTTTTGGGAGGTTGAAGAGCCTCCAGCTGTACCCCACCAATTATCTGAAGAGGATCACTTTGCTGAAAGGTTTTACATGGAGTCAACAAGTCGGTTGCCGTCGGGTCGTTACCAGGTGCGCTTGCCGTTCTTCAAAAACTCTTCTCACATTTTGGGAAATTCCCTTAAGGGAGCCATGTCTCGGTTTTTTGCGTTGGAAAGGAAATTTGCGGCAAACAGTCAGTTTAAGAGCCAGTATGTGCAATTTATAACGGATTATGTCGCTCAGGGGCATATGTCATTGGTGTCTGACCCCAATTTTCCAAAATATTTCATTCCTCATCATGGTATCTTTAAAGTTAGAGGTGATACTTCAAAAATAAGGGTGGTGTTTGACGCCAGTATGAAGACGTCCTCTGGGATTTCCTTAAATGATGTGTTATGTGTCGGCCCTAAGTTGCAGACCTTACTGTCCGACGTTTTGACTTTGTTTCGGCGGTTTAGCCATGTTTTTACATGCGACATCGAACAGATGTACCGCCAAATTGCTATGCATCCTGATGACTCGGCGTACCTGTGTATTTTATGGCGCGAGGAGGTTACCGCCCCACTAAGGGTTTTCGCTTTGCGTACCGTTACTTACGGGCTGGCTTGCGCCCCTTTTCAGGCATTGCGAACCTTGCAGCGGCTGGCTCAGGATGAGGCAGTTAATTTTCCTGCGGGAGCGGCGGTACTTAGCCGTAATATTTTTGTGGATGATATTGCTGCTGGCGCTGATTCAAAATCAGAGCTCTGCAAACTACAACGGGAATTAATTCTGTTGTTGTCTTCAGGAGGGTTCAATTTGAAAAAATGGTGCACTAATCAACCCGACTACCTACCTGAATCAGCCGCTCCAAGTGATTCCGTCGTTGCTAAGGATAAGGATATTCTGGGTTTAAGTTGGGACCATTTTACCGATTGCTTCTCCTTTCCTCCTTTGGCCTGTTGCAGCAATGCTCAGGTGCAATTTACCAAACGTGTCGTGTTATCTCAGATGGCACAATTATTTGACCCATGTGGTTGGCTTTCGCCAGTGATTTTCAGGGCCAAGGCTTTTTTCCAAAAACTCTGGGCTGAGGGCTTGGACTGGGATGCCCCTCTAAGGGATGACTTAAATGACTAAGGAGTCAATTCCTGTCCTCTTTGAATCATCTTCCGGTAATTACTATTTCCTGGCCATTCTTCCCTAAAGGTGGGCATATTGAAAGGGTAATATTGCATGGTTTCTGTGATGCTTCCCAGTTGGGTTACGCGGCCGTCCTCTATCTGTCCATTTATACTGACTCTGGTCCTCCGGTGGTTTCGTTGGTGTCGTCTAAAACTAAAGTGGCACCTCTTAAAACTTTATCAATCCCACGTTTGGAGTTGTTGGGAGCTTATCTTTTAGCCAAACTTGTTCGTCATTATGTTGGTTTATTCTCATCATGTATTCAATTGAGTCAAGTTTTCTTATGGACGGACTCGACGATTGTCTTGGATTGGCTGAATATGCCTACGTTTAAATTGAAGACATTTAGTGCTAATCGGGTGGCTGCCATTACCGAGTGGACCGATACTAAATCTTGGCGTCATGTTCATGGTGTTTCTAACCCCGCTGATTTAGCCTCTAGAGGTACGTCACTCTCCAGCCTCCGGTCGTCGACATTGTGGTGGTCAGGGCCAGATTGGTTAAAGCTTGATGCTCTATGCTGGCCCCCTATTAATTATCGCCAGAATCACGACGTGCAAGATGTTGCCCTGGAAACCAAGGTCTCTTCGTTTCTCACTCAGGAGCCCCGGGTGGAATTGTTTGAGCACTTGTCTTCGTGGCCCTTAGTGGTAGGGGTTACCTCAGTCATCTTAAGGTGGGCTATGCCTTCGCGGATTGAAGCTTCCACAGCCATGGATTGGAAGAAGTTGGCTGTTAAGTATACTTTACGCTACATTCAGCGCAGCGTGTTTGGACAGGAGCTCGCGGCTCTTCGTTTAGGTAAGCGGCTCCCGGTCCGCATTCAGCGCCTGGTCCCGTTTATAGATGATTTTGGCCTCATTCGAGTACGCGGTCGCTTGACCCACTCTGCTGTAACTAGAACTCGTTTTCCGATTTTACTGCCCAAGCATCACCACCTAGTAGGGTTGCTAATTCATCACACCCATGTGTGGTTAGGTCATGCTGGGCCCTTGCAAGTTCAATTTCAGCTTGCCCAAAATTATTGGATTTTGTCCGCACGTCAGGCAATAAGAACTATAATTTGGAAATGTCTTCCTTGTTTCAGGGCGCGTCCTCGCCCCACCAACCCGTTAATGGGGGATCTGCCAGTTCCTAGGGTTAATCCGGCACCTCCATTTTATTCTTCCGGCATGGATTATGCTGCCCCCTTTTTGGTACGGGCCTACGCTGTTCGGAAGGCACCTATAGTCAAAGCGTATCTCTGCATTTTCATCTGCTTAGCCACTAAAGCAGTTCACTTTGAAGTGGCTATGGATCTTTCAACGCCCCCGTTTATTGATGTGTTGAGGCGGTTTATTAGTCGTCGTGGGGTCTCCGAAAACACTGTATTCGGATTGTGGTAGGAATTTTGTGGGGTCGCACTCCGAACTGAAACGGGAGCTCCAAAATGTGCTTTCCAATCCTGACCAGTCAGCTCAGATAACAGCTTTTGCTGTTGACAATAACACTGAATTTAAATTTATCCCTCCGTCTGCCCCTCATCAGGGTGGCTTGTGGGAACGGGCTGTCCAGTCGGCCAAGTTTCACATGAAATGTATGATTGGGACCAGGTCGCTGACCATAGCAGAATTTTTGTCGTTATGCATTCGCATTGAGGGAATCTTAAATTCCCGTCCTTTGACTGCTCTATCCTCAGATCCGAGTGATTACCAGGCTCTAACGCCTGGTCATTTTTTGGTTGGCCGCCCCATTACCGCGCCCCCAGAAGCCGAAGTCTCATTAAATGAAGGGACCGTACGTCATTACAAACAAATTGCCGCTTTGCTCCAAGCCTTTTGGAAAAGGTGGCGTTTGGAATACTTGACGGCACTTCATGCCCGATCGAAGTGGTCGTCTAAGTCAAGAAATTTAATGGTTGGGGACCTGGTGGTTATGGAGGAACAGAATTCTCCCCCCCTGATGTGGCCTCTTGGCCGAGTTTCAGCTGTGTTTCCGGGGAGCGACGGGGTTGTTCGTCGCGCTTCAGTTAAAACATCCACAGGTTCTTTTGAACGACCGGCTATTAAATTATACCGGTTGCCCATATCTTCTTAATTGGGTTTATCTTGTTTTTTCGGGTGAGCAAAATTAGTTACAATGATTGTTGTGGACTTACTGGACACTTTGCTGGGATTTCCCAGGTGATTCCTTCCAGCTGTTGTCCGCAGTGAATTTTACATTGTGGAATGTTTCAGGCATGGCATTGTGCCAGTTCATTGGGAGTTATGGATGCTCAACAAATCAACAACAACAAAAATAAGTAAAAAAAAAATGATAAAAAAAGGGCGGATAAAGGGAACAAAAAAAAAATAAAATAAAAAAGGAAAAAAAATGTAAAAATAGGGAACTAACTAAGTTGATTTGCTGAGTTTTACATTGTGTTTGGCTGGGCCATTGTTTATTGTAAGTTATTGGGTTTTGTCTGCTCTACCCGAACCTTTCGGATTGCTCGCCTGGTCGATGCGCCCGCGGCGGAGTTATTCGGCATGGTTTTCTGATTCATTGCATGTTTTGCATGTTTTTCTGTATGTTTGTATTTTCTTGTGTTTGCGTGTGACCCCCTCCTAGGTTGGAGGGTAATTTTCAGAGAACGTTCCTGTTCACCAAAAGCCAAATTTTTGTACTGCATTTTTGGCCATGTCTTTTGGTGTAGTTGATGGTTGACCCATTGCGGTCAACGGGGGCCGGTGTTCGATATTTCGGATCGAACCGGTCATTCTTTCCATTTTCCGAAGTTGGCACTATGGCTTTTGTAAAGTTCGTACCTGCACGTGAACTTTTAGGTCTGTCATACGCCAGCCATCTAAGTGTCATCATCCACGAGTCGGGACTTCTCGGCAGGTAGAAATCCGTGCCTTTCACCCATCCTTTTCCCAACCAGTCTATCCTGCCTTGAGTGTCAGGAACAACCCAGTCGTCAGATACGGTAAGTCATTTTTTATATTATTTATGTCTGATTAGCAATTCTGCATGCTGCTGCTTTCGAGCTCACCAGAGGCTATTAAATTATCAAGTGTGAAAGCCGTCTTACTTTCCATCTTTTTTAAACTATTATCTCACAGTTATGTTAACTTTAAAAAGTCAGAGGAGGTGTAGAAATAACTTTATTTGAGAAAACAATATATGTAAGATACTAAGATCTAGGCCAAATAATGAATTCCCAAAAAATAATATAATTGAGTAAATAAAGTCTGATGAACCATGTAAACTAATAAGATTTATGTAAGGTGGATCGATCACCAACTACTATAACTGATCCTATACTTTAAAAGAGTAATATAAAAAGATGTATTAAATTATTAAAAATTTTCAAAATGTAATAACTAACTATTTCAGAGGAGGAATAGTAAATTCATGAATTATAACTAAAAGCCAGATAAATTGACAAATTTATAAGAAATTAAGGAAAGGTAGGGATTTATATCAATCTAGAAGTTATTATAATCATATTTATAACACCAAACATGGCTATTATTTTGGACAAGAACAGGAAGCAGATTTTTGGGCCTATATTTCCAAAAAGACAGAAATATGGCAATTTTAACAAAAATCTTCATAAATATGGACTATGACATATCAAATTAAACAGAATGAGGTAAATAAACCAATTATGTTGTTAATAGTTCACTAAAGCAATCTATAAACTAAAAATATTCTGTATATAATGTATTTTATATTCACATGAATAGGAAGTGAGATATATTTAAACAATACTTTTTTCATATTAACTTGGCAAGATATTTCCTAAGATGAAGGAAGTAAAACAGTTCTTTATTAACATTCAACGCGAACGGTTGATATTCGATCGTGTTAAGAATCCGTATAACGTACCGAGTAATGGCGTATAAGGTTATGAATTGAAAACGAGAGTTACCGAATTATTTACTTTAAACATAAAATCAGTGTACTACACCAACACAAAAAGTGAAAACAAACAATACCTATCAAAATATAAGTGAATTCAACCAATAAAACTATACCACATTGATAATTCACTCTACAACGAACTTTAACATTTTTCAACATATACGCTATACAATTGAACACACCTAACACCAGACAATTAACGCCAGTGAACACAGAACACTTCTTCAGGACACCTTTAACAACACCATAGACAATATACCATATTACGAAGACAATAAAACGGTAGTGAAGGCGTTTTTATTAACAGAATTTATAACCATCGTTTCTGAATTTTCTTCAACTACGAGACGTGCTGCCATTTTTAGCTCCCGTCATGCAAAGTGTATATCAGCCGAGAGTCGTCGCCAACTGGATTGGTCTGAATCATTAACTATTATAAACATCATAAATTATTATCCATTGTCATTTATTAATTATTAAGAATTATTTGTACATGTTATACTTTCTATGCTCGCTCCCTTCTCTGACTATATAATTATACCCGCTAAAAGAACCATTTTAACATTTATATAATATAACCTGTAATTGTAAAATCGACCAAGCCCTGTGAAAGAGTCGAACATTTAAACAATATCGATTTTAAATCGATCTTTCAGAAATATTGTTAATAAATTAAATTAATTCAAGTATCTGGATTTGAAATTATTTCATATATTAAGATAAGAGTTTGAGTTAACTACAGGACTTACTGAGAAACGACAAATATTAAAGGAAAGTGATATATCGGAGCAGAGCAGAAAATCGCAAATCGATTATTGTAGGAAGACAATCTGATTTAACTCTAGATTTATTTAAGGTCAACCAGAAGTGCATATATTAACCAAATCAACTCATCGAATTTTAAAATTTTAACGAAACCACAGAACAAGAATTATTTATAAATTATTAGAACTATAAACAAACATAAAATTTTTTTTTGAAAAAAAATGTTTTTTTTAATTAAAATTTTTTTTCTTTGTACAATACACAGATATATTTATTTGTAACAGCTATAACACGTTTGGTTACAGTATGTATGTTCCACATCTCCTCCCAAACCACTGGACCGATTTCAACCAAACTTGGCACAAATATTTTACGCAACAGGAGAACCAACATAGGACAGGTGTTTTTTCGATACGATCCTCTGGGGGGTCCTTTGGGTCTTAAAAAAATCTATTAGATCTGGTTACCATGGCAACCCAATATAATAGATTCTGGTTGCCATAGCATCGGTGGATGTCTCCCACGTAGGAAATAGCGCGGAAGTCGTCTGACAGGCCTTCCCCGGAGTCCGTCCACAGAACCCGGGGAGTCTTAGGTCGGATCTCTCGAAAAACGGCCGGGCCAGAGTCCCAGCACCTTGCCCGGCATGTCGACGGCTTTCCCGGTCTTCGGAGAACGTTCCGTACACCGGGGAGGTCTCTGACCAAGTCCTAGCGCAGGAGTTCGACCGGCCTGGACGCCAGAAAAAGCAGGCGGTGTCCCGGCATAGGTGGAAGCCTCCAGCATAGGGAATAGCGCGGGAGTCGTCCGACGGGCCTTCCCCGGTGTCCGTCCACAGAACCCGGGGAGTCTTAGGTCGGATCACGCGAAAGACGGCAGGGTCAGAGTCCACGGTTCTTATAAAGATATAGGTTATGATATCGAAGGTGGTGTATGCATCTTAAGAAACTTCTTAATAGTGTGTGAATTCAGAGTTGTTTCAGTTTGAATTTAAAAGTGGATAAGTTAAGATCGAAGTAAGTTATAAGCGAGTATAAAAAACAACGTTTTGATAGCGAATGTATTCAGATAATAGTGTTCAGACAATATAAATGCGCTTGCTTCCGTTTGAATTTAAAAATTGATAAGCTGAAATCTATAGAGGTATTGTATTGTTAGAATAAGTTTAGGAGACACTAATTTAACAAATACCTTATTTCAACATTAACACAATGAATTATAAAATGACAGTTAAACACGCAGCCATTTTATTGAAAACTAATTTAGCAGTTCGCCCTCTCCCAGAGTTAGAACTCGAGCAGAGCATCACGCGCAACAGAATTCTTCTCCAGATATAAGAATAAAGTTTATGACATGTTCTTAAACAGGTGCGCTACAGAGTATTCCTCCAGTGAGAATGCGAACGTAACAATATAAGGAAGATTATACAATATACAAGTAATATAACGTTAGAACAAGAATAGGTGCTTATGAGCCTATGAATAAATTATGAACCCGAGCAACACTGGGTAAATCGGCTAGTTAAGAATAAGAAACTAAAAAAATAATTGTGTTAAAATCAAAATCCAAATTTTGTTGTTCATATTTCCTATAGTAAAGAAAGCCTAAATGATGTTCAGAAAGTAAAATAAAAAATAAATTTCTATAAACTACAGACAACTTACACAAATTCCACAAGATAACAGTATTGTTAGTTAACTCTGGCAGTTTCTAATTAACCAAACTCCACGACAGATAATACCCCCCCCCCCAATTGAAAGCATAATAATTGCTCACATGTCTACACACAAATGTCTACCTGACACACTTTACCTTGAGAAATTTTCATGAAGCTCTTTACTCCTTCTACAACCATTGATGATCTCTGAACAGTTTCAGAGAAAACTTTTCCATACTGCAACAGATAATTTACATTAATCCAACAGCCTGCTTCCATAATTTTTATGATGGTGCTACATTTGTAGGAGTAACAAAACACTGCTTTGCACTGGACAAGACCTTTGCCATTTTTACCACTTAACGACTTTGAGGCAGAGTGCTTATACAAGATTTGAGAAGGGATAAGCTTCATGAGGCCATTGATATTCAAGAAAGGAAAGAGAAATTGATAATGAAAGGCTTGGAACTGAGTAAAGTTATGCATGTTAGAAGGAAATGACAGCAATCCCTGAAAATTACCTGTGACGGTGACCAGTTGCTTCAAGTCAAGAAATATGATTACTTGGGCGTAATTTTCGATAGGAAATGAGAGATAGATCAGGAAATATCAAATCATATGACAAAAATAAACTGTATATACTATACAATAAACAACACACTTATAAGAAAATGGGAAGTAGGTAAGAAAGTAAAACTACACATATTTCAGTCTGTGTACGTACCAACAATAATGTATGGAGCAGAAAGGTGAACTATAGAAAACACATGTAGAATAAGAAAACCAAGGACAGATCGCATTAGAAATGAGACAATTGGAAGAAATTTGTGAGTAAAGCCCCCAATGGACTTGCTGGATGAGTTGCAATTGATGTGGCATTGATGTGGCATGTGGAGTTGACATGCAAGTAGCGCAGATGAAGCAACAAAAAAAAAACAGTACCTTGAAGTAGAGCCGGATGGTCAGAGAGGAAGGTCAAGAATGATATATTGGTCATACATTAAGAGTTTGGGACAGGATCATGGGAAGAGTTTACAGGAAATGAAGGGTATGTGGATTTTGTGGATAGATAGATGGGGATGACGGACGGAGGCTCCCTACAACCCAATACTGAGAGACCAAAGGGGCAGATGAAGAAGAAGAAGAAAAACTTGAGATGCCAAAACGCATCATCCAACGCAAAGCAACTAATGATTGTATTATTAAGAGACAATAATAAGAGATTAAGAAGTAATTAAGACAAACAATAATACTGTAAAATTAAGAGAGAATTAATAAACTACATCTGATTACTACAAAACTACATTCATAATTTCTTTACAAGTAACTCGAGTTTCTTGCAGGATATTTATATTATCAAATAGTAGTTATTTCTGCACGTAGATTGTATTATTTTTATCGCTTTAATTGATGATACTGATACAGTCAGTGAAACGTGCATCAGATCAATTAAAGAGATAAAAATAATACAACCTACTTGCAGAATAACACATTACTATTTGACAATAATAAAACTACATTCGCAAAAAATATATACATCTAACATACAATTCCGTTATGATCACTTGGAACTACATAATGCTCTATTATGTAGTAAAATAAGTAAAACATATTTATTTCAGTAAAACTCAACTTTGTTACATGAGCTTGTATTGTAAGTACTGTATAGACAACATGGATTTATATGTAATATCTAGATTTGCATGTATTTTTCTTAGTAACAGGAGTTTGAATAGATGCTTTATGAAAACCATACAGTGTTGTCTTTTGTACGATACATAGCTGTGAATACTTAAACAATATACGTACAACCATCATATCATTTCCGTTTTTGTACCTGTAAACTGGCTGGATCAAGTGTAACTTTCTTCGCGTTTGTTTGTAATGCAGCACTTGCTTCATCAGCAAATGTTTTGATGCTCGAGTTCTGCCATATCTGTTTACACTGGGCATCCTGAATTTTTACTACTTCACCTGCAACAGTCTGAATTCCCCTAAGCACTCCTAAAATATCAGAGGCTAACTGTCTGGACATTTTATTTAACAAACATAGGCCTATATGAATACCTGAAACACAACAGACAATATGCTTTATTAAAGGCAGATCACTACAAGTCCATTTTTGGGACAAAATACATATGTCAAGTAGGGGTAAATACTGATCTGAGTAAATTGATTGTGTCATTATAATATAAACTGCATTTTGATTGTTAGTCAATTTTATGTCAACAGCGATTTTGAAATTCAAAAATGTACATGCATACATGATTTTATGTCAACAGTGATTTTGAAATTCAAAAATGTACATGCATACATGTACATACATCATAGTCTACTGCTTAAACTGTGCTACCCGCTTATAATGCATTTATTATTAAAATGTATACCACAGACGAGTCTCCACTTCAACAGCCTTCTGTCATCTCATCACTAATTATATTACCCTAAAAATGTTTCTTATTAATCGCTCTTAATACTAATAATAGGCCTATACCTCAGTGGCTAAAAAAAATTAAAAAGTTTAAACAAAAAGTGCTGAAGAAGGGACTAACTTGTCTACACAAGCATTTTTATGGCCTACAATTAATTACACAAACTAACCTAGCCTTTCTTTGTTGCATCTTTAGAATAGAATATTGGATACATATTTATAAATTTCAAGGCCATGCCATCTAATGTAAACACACCGGTATTAAATTTATAAGATGTTGCCGAACTATCTAAATGCACTTCTGGAACTTACGTGAATTAAATTTCGATTAAAATGATGGTAAATGATTTCATAACCTCAAATTATATTTCACCTGAAAAACCACATTTTTCAGCTCCCACTCAACAATCATTATCAGTAGCAGTACTCGATTTTCCAAACCATTCAGCCAACTGTAAATCTGACTAACAATTTGAAAAGATAATATTTTAAGTATAGTAATATTTTTAAAAACGTTTGAAAGACGAATCAGTTCGTTTGAAACTAATTATTGTTTACATTTACGCGCTAATAAATGTTAACAATAATTTAATTAATTTAGACCTAACGATGGATCGTGCTAATTATATTTGTTGATTTCAGATGGTCCCGTGGTTTTTAACTCGTTAATACAGTTTTGATTTTATTAGCTTTTATTCTAGCTTAATAATTTGTGGAGAACACATTTTTGGTTCTATTTAATTTTGAATTCTGGCATGGTATCAGCTTGGCTTTATCGAAATAACCTCTTTCCTTTGTACAAGTCTTCAATGTAGAGAAACGAAATACAGTAAGACAGTGAGGCGGTAATTTCATCGCAATAATATTGAACATTAATTTTGATGTTCGCCGATGTAACTAGAGTAATGTATAGGGTATAGGGCATTCACTTTTAACGAATTATTAGTCATTTCGCTAGTCTGAAGAATATTTAATTTATTTACTGAATAATATTCCGAGTATAACTAAAAACACTTTTGTCATCATAGTTTATAGAAAAGCTATACCATACTCGCTATGGCTATACTAAAGGTGTAATGCTGCTATTTTATATATTCCGATTGCTCTAAAATTTATTTTTCATTGTGTAAAGTAATATGGTTGGAAGTATAATATTTTATTTTTAAAATGTTGTAACGAAAAAGTATTGTTATTATTAAAATGCTACACATCCAAAGCCAGATTGACATTTAGGGCTAGCGCAGACGGTCGATTTTTCGACAGGCGATAATTGCATCGCCCAATAATCTGTGGCACCGCACAGATTTTTAATCGCCGGCAATTCCTGATCGCCTGTGTGCGCTCTCCTATTTCAGTTTATGTGTTACAAATCCAGCGATTCATAATCGCCCGGGGAAAAATCGACCGTCTGCGCTAGGCCTATAATACTTGAAAGTACTAAACAAAGATTAACTTATTACCTACTGGGTTTTGTACAGAGATCTAAGCTGAAAACAAGATATCAAAAATGAAAATAAGATAATAAAAGTGTTTACAAAAATAGACTTTGTCATTACTTTAGGTAACACTACCTAAATTTTGTATATATTTTGTATACAAAAATGTTTTTATAACTTTAGTCTTTTGTGTAACTAAATGCTTTATATAAAAAAGGATCCTCATTCAAGGTTGGATCTGCTTTCACACACACAAACATGCCACATGTCTTTATTTGGCAATGGAATTTTCAAATTCACAAAGTAAGCCTACAAGCGGCCATTCCACACATTTCGTGACTGGCAGACTCTCAAGTCAACAAGTTCCCGTTTCAATACTTTAATTAAACTTTAAGGTTTTAATGTGGCTAATTTACATGGAATACTTGGATTTACTTCACCTTAAAACACAACCGGCTGTAAACAAAGCGGAGAGATATTCCTATACACTTCTGTAGGCCAACCTTTCCTGAACAGTAATCTGCGCTGACCCAATGCATGAATTACCCCCACTTTCAAAAATAGCTAAGTTATCTAGAGAGAAAAGAGGGGAGACAACGGCTATAACGTTCACTGTCTCACTTCCATATTATTTCCCTCTCTGTCACACACATGCTTCTGTTGTTCTTGCCAGTCTTGTTGCAGCCGATGTTCACGCTATGAAACACTGCACAAAACTGTTCTGCACATGTGTGAAGTGAATGAAAATTTTGTTAGCCTTGCAACGAGGTGTTTGTCTACTGTGCATCGAGACCTGAGTGTTCAGTTTACATCGTCCTGCCTCTACTACTGACTCTTCTTTCAGTCACCGAACATTATACTTTGTTTATGCTCATAATAGGCAATTCTTCTATTTTGCACCGTCAAACCAAATAACAAAACAAATTAATTTCAAAAACAGAGGGTTTTGAAAATCTTATGATGTTTTCAAACACAAATCAAAAGTAGGTTGACGATACTTCAGCTTTCAGAAACTAGCATACTATAGGAGTGCCAATAAAGCCATGTTCCTTCTGTGCAGTGACAGTTACGTTTGTTTTTGTGCCTAATTTGTGAAGTTATACAAACCACTTAGTATCCACTATTTTAAATAATACATTTGTTAGTAACATTAAAAATTCTTTATAGTATAATTCTTCCCACCGTCTACATTGACATTTAAAACATTATGTATAATAGCCACTCCAGTATTGGGGGGGGGGGTAAAATAATATTAATTAGATACAATTATATGACAAATTTCTCTTCCCTATAACAAAGATGTATCAACAATTAACAGCATATATTGACTTGTTAACAGACAAAAAATCTTGGTCAAGTCTGTAAAATACAAATAAATTCATGTTAAAACTATTTTCTTCCGGGCTCTTTGGCTGTGGTACAAAGCTGTTCATTTCAGAAACAGCCCAGAAGAAAGAGTTTTAATAACATTGACTCCAGTTGTGTAAGCCTCCAACAAAGTTTACAAACAAATCCATCTATCCATTTTTATTGAAAATAAACACATATTATCATATTTCTTTCTGTCTGAGGTTTTAGTTTTTAACTAACTGAAAACATCATAATTAAATTAGTTGTAGACATCATTTTATCCAGTGTATTTTTGGGGCGTTTGGGGGGCATTTGATCCTGTGCTCCCTTCTTAAATCCATCATTGGTTTCTGATGTGTAAGAGGGTTGATTATTTCTATTTTTCAGGACTACAGTAGGCACCTTGGTTATACGGGGGGCTTTACGGGGGGCTTAACTGTTTTTATAGTCAAGTATCTCATTTCATATAATATAAATATTATAATATATTCATAAAAATATTATAATTTCATTGTATATAAATATTATTTATAGTTAACTCTGGCTAGTTCCATATTATGCGACATCTAATGGCAGTCCACAACAACTCTATCAAACAAGACCTGCCTCACTTCTTCCACAAACACAAAAATCCACAAACTTCTGACTTTGGTTGACTGTCGTGAAATGGTGAAATTTGATTCTTTGTAAAAGTAAACTGGGTACTTCGTTGTATGTCTTCATAAGTCTGAAATAATTGTTGTGTCAATCCATACGTGGTCTTTTAATTGAGTTAAGCAGTTTGTCATCGGTTCTGTCTGACACAGCAAAAGACATTGTTTACCTTCACAGCAAATACAAGCCTGACTAGCTGACTTCTTCTAATTTTCTGTGAAGGGGGGGGGGTCATATTCAACTTGTTAGTGGTATTACTTTTCTGAAATCTAATAGAGAGAGGTTTATAATTTGCTGTAGTCAAAACATAAAGTGTTGAATGGACACAACTACTGACAACATAGGATTCAATATTGAGCGTTACACTTAGTGGTGGATCATTCATGAACGACCTAGCCAAGAAGAACTACCCAGTCAAGTGAACTACTGACTACAGTTGGTCACACCGCAAGACAGTAGTTCGTTCATAGTTTGTGTTAGCTATGTTCCTATTGGCCACTTTTCTATTGTATTGTATTTATTGTTCATAGCCTAAAGGTACCATACATACGATTTGCAATAAATTTTTGTATTACTCACATTATTAAAAACGATCGATTTCGGTCACAGACCATCATCAGGTCATACACAGCACATTTGCGGTCACAATATATTAAAACATTCACTATTTACAAAAACGAATTTGTAGACATTGATTAATGAACTTCCCGAGAAACTTTGGACAACGACGTACGTATCAAGTTCATTAATCAATGTCTACGAATTCGTTTTTGTAAATAGTGAATGTTTTAATAATAATATATTGTGACCGCAAATGTGCTGTGTATGACCTGACGATGGTCTGTGACCGAAATCGATCATTTTTAATAATGTGAGTAATAAAAAATTTTATTGCAAATCGTATGTATGGTACGTTTAGGCTATGAACAATAAATACAATACAATAGAAAATTGAGATTATAGGTAGGTACCATTAGTAAACAATAAGTGTGTGTATATTATAAATACATCACATTATCATTATTGGCCACTTAAAAAACTATACAACCGTAGTTCATTCTTAGTTCAGTTGTTCTCTTTCAGTAGGTCATTTGCATGGAGTAGATCGCTCGACAATTCATTTTCAGTAGGTCGTTCGCGAATGAGTAATGAGTGTTAGAACTGAGTGCTTCTGCCTGCTGTCGATCCATTATTTAATTCATTTACTGTTCTTGATGCAGTTTAATTTTAGAGTTTTTATAGTATTACAAACCTCATATGTTTATGTTTTTTTAATTTTATTATGCTGTTAAATAATTCATTTGTGTGTGTGTGTGTGTGTGTGTGTGTGTGTGTGTGTGTGTGTGTGTGTTACATTGTGATACAAATTTGATTATTCGTTAATTTTATATTAATAGAATTATTTCGATTGTTATTAATTTACTTAGAAACCTCTGATGATACTGATATTTTTCAGTGAAACGTGCATCAGGTGTTAAAAAGACTATACAAAATTATACTACTTGCAGAAGAAACAAATTGAAAACATCACAAATTATATAATTACTGCAAGAAACATCAAGTTACTTATATAGAAAATGATACATATATATATATAACTCTTTTTTAAAACAAGGATTTGTAACAGTAAACATCTATCAGTCCCAGAGTGAGAGAATAGATTATCTGGAAGTTTTTTATTGTCTAATTTTTGTTATTTTGTCAAAGTTTGGCATAATTATGACAAAAATAAAATATCAGAGAATATCGTATGCTAGGATTGGAGGAAGTTGCTTTAAAAGTTATTAAATACCAGTAATTGAAAAGAATAAATTATTTTTGTTATTTCAGGTGTGTGTTATTTATTACAACTCTTAAAGGAGTGACAGGTTTCACAATTCTGGCCATAGGCGACATGAATAAAATTATTTTCATACTGTTTTTTGTATTTAAATAATATTTTATTACGTCTGTTTTGTTGAAAAGCCAAAAAAAGGTATTGTTATCTTTTTATCTTTCAGTTGATTTTCATGCGCTTCGATGTTATCTCAAGTGCATGAGGAGGCTGGTCATCTCTGGCCTATAACCTAAGATAAACAGGAAGAGAAGATGTCAATTTTTGTTCTTTTAATATCTATAAAAACTTCAGAAAAAGAGGGGACAGACAGATTGAATGAGTGACCTAGTTCATTATGCTAGTTCGTTGATATGAACAACATAGCTTTAATAAGTTTGTTTCGATGAACTACTTTGCCCACTCTAGTTACAAGTTATTTACTGACCTATAATCAGTTTAATGGAAGATGAACGTTATTCATTGACTATATACAATTTAATGGAAGATGACAAAAATGTGAGGCTAACCAGAAAGGTCCTATTTTTGCATTGCATTCTCTTGAAGTATTGGTTTTATTTAAAATGCTAGTTTTAAGCTGAAAAAGATGAACGAATTACGGCATGCGAAAGAAGCAGTTTATTTAATTACTCATTCATATTTAACTGTGTTCAAATTCACATATAATGACAGTTTGCTTCCTTAACTGGTAACGGTGTCACAACTCTGAACAGTTTGTGTTAGGCTTGGGAAAAACCTACTGGTTATAACCGAAAACTGATTTTCTTGTTCCGATTAACCGTTTTTTTTTTCGGTTATTTTTTTGACTAGGTTATAAGTTTTTTTTTACCGGGTAAAAAACCGGAAAAATCGGAAAAATTAGCTTTGGAAAAAAGATAAATTAAAGAAATTAGGTCAGTATTTAGTGGGCGGTGGTTTTTTTAGAAAAAATCTAAATTAATATTTCTAAAATTCTAATAAATTTATTTAATGTGGTTAAATAATAAATTGGCAACACTGTGACGTAGCAAAGGTGGTGCAGTGGTCATGCACACAAGTTTAATTTTCGTGGCGGCTGGCACTTTTTGCGTAGCTTTTGATAATAGATAACTGTATATTGCCTGTCCCTGATTGGTCGAGCCGTCGAGGACTGTGCCCTGTGGAAGTGTGGACTGTGGACTGGAGAGTGATGTCTGAAGTGTGAACTCTGTTGTTTTTGATTCTGCCATAGTCATAGTGCCATTATGTCGCAATCATTAGTGTGGAAATACTTTTCAAAGTGCAGTGGAAATCAAGCACAGTTCTTCATTTGTTTGAAAAAATTAAAAACGGGAGGAGGCACGATGAACTTGCGGCAACATTTAAAAAATAAACATTCAAAATATATCTTGGAAGAAAAGGTAAATTTGATTTTTTTCTTAAATATTCTGTAATAATGTAACGTAAACTCTGGATAGCACTAAACCCTTTTTTTTGTGGTTGCTTCAGGGTAAAAAATTGGTGGACACTTTTGGATTTTCCAAAAGTGATGATGCAGAAACATCATCAATCTCTGAGGCGAGCCCTTCTCCTTCAACATCTTTCACAGAGACACCGAGACCGACACCGATTTTGGCCAAAACCATAATTCGATCGAGGTCCCCTACTCCTTCGCCTTCATTAAGGCAGATGACACTGTTTGAACATCAAGAAAAATCTTCTAGCTATGAGAGTAAGTTGCATAATTGTTTACTTATCAATAGGGACCGGATTTATATTTTATATATATTTTTTCATATTTTTTCTAAGCTTCCTATATTCTAAGCTTTCATATTAAAGTAATTTATATATTTTTAATTTATATAAGTAATTTATATACATAACTTATTCGTAGCGTGTGGAAAACCTGCGCTGACTTCACCAACGCTTTGATTTTCATGGTCTGCAAAGACAATTTACCTCATTCACTGGTGGAGAAAGTGGGGTTTACCTGTTTTACCAAAGTAGCAGTGCCATTATATAAGCTACCTGCAGAAAAACTGTAAGTACTTATAACTTGATTTACACATTTGTTTACTTTACATTAAATTTTCTTTGATAAACAAAATTGATCGTCTTCCGGGTGACTCAAATGGTTAGCAGCAAATACACTGCTGCCATCCAAATAGTTAAGTCAACATTGGCTAATGTAATGCACTTTTCGCTCTCTGCAGACATCTGTACACTGACCAATTCGTCATAGGGATTTTTAGTGATTACAGCGCACTTTATTGGTACGAAAGTTTATTAATTTTTTAAAATATGTGATTTACATGTAAATTGTATTAATTATATTAATTGTATTAATTATACTTTGTTGTGACAGATCTTCGGGAAAACAAAAGCAAGCTGGACACAATAATGTTGGGGGTTCGGCGTCTTCGAGAGAATCATACAGCCGACTACATCACTGCATAAATCGATGCTCTTCTTCAAGTCTTCGACATACCACAGTCAAAAATAGTTGGTGTCTGCACAGACAGCGGGGCTAATATGATCGCAGGGGTGAGAAAGTTGTTGGGAGAGGGGAAGCACATTTATTGTTTTGCTCATCTTCTAAATTTAATAGTCACAGATGGCCTAGAGGACAGTAATAATGGAATTTTAAAAGGCCTGATAAGTGAAATAAAAACTATTGTCACATTTGCAAGTCAGAGTAATGTATTCATGTAGAAGCTGAGGGCGGAGCAGGAACGGGAGGGCATAGCAGAGGGAAATGTAAACTTTTGGTTCAATCAGTACCAACAAGGTGGAATTCCACCTACCACATGTTGAAAAGGTTCGTAAAACTTTCACCATTAATTGCTCAAGTCTTAGCCAATCCCACCATCAAAAATTCACCGAGGATGATTTCTGGTACAGACATTGAATTGGTGTCAGAAATATTGGATAATTTAATGCCTTTCGATGAGGCCACAAAGGAGATTTCGGGAAGCGAGTATATTACAGGAAGTCTCGTTATCCCCCTAGTGACCATCATTGAAAATGCATTAAAAAATCTCAGCCCTAAACAGAGTGCTGCCAAAGTCCTATCTTAAAAGCTTTTGAGCAGCCTTAATACAGGAGTGCAGAAATATTACAGAACCCTCTGCTGTGCCATGCTACACTCTCAGATCCTCGATTTAAAAAATTTCGGAAAAAATAAAAAATAAAAAAAATGAAAAAAATTTTTTTTCCCGACTGACGATGAGCTGTGAAGCTTGAAAGCGCTAATCGGAATAATTTTTATATAGTGGTGTGCAACAGTGATAATTCTGCTTGTAAAAATTAAAAACTACCGGGCTGTTAGGCCATGGTCGATTATTTAAAGCTTGGTTCATTTTTCTTCTAAACGTTTCGGCCACCCCCCGGAGCCCTCCTTCAGTAGCAACGCGTTCAACAGGGGATGGCACCTCTACTTGAGGCGCGTTCGGCCTGCCCCACGTTGTTACTGAAGAAGGCCTCCGGGTGGGTGGCCGAAACGTTTAGAAGAAAGAATGTACCAAGCTTTAAATAATCTACCATGGCCCAACAGCCTGGTAAGTTTTTAATTTTCATGATGTTGACTCCAACCGTGATAGCCTTCGTAATAAACACACATGAATATTTTCCACTATTGAATTTAGTACAAAAATTATACCATGTATACGTCAGTATTATTGTAAAAATTTTTCTTTGTAAGTCGTTATGTCTCTTGCAGGATATTTGTGTTATATATAATCCAATTATAATTACTGCTGCACATAGGATGTTCTTATTTTTTTTTTATTTTTTAATAAGACGATAAATATACATATATAGTAAATATAGTAAAATTATATTGGCAGCGCCGATGGTGCTCGATTCGATATTTTAGGGATAACATTGTATGATCTATGTCGCGTATGTATATAAGCCTATGTTGGCAGATAAATGAAAGTGTAATAATTTGTTGTATAGTTCTTACTTTGATTCAAGAGAATGTCAGTTATTTCGTTTAAGTTGTATTATTTGTCATGGTAGTATTCGCTAATAGGTGCACAATATAAGCGTTAATTTTGCAACATTGTGCACTTCGGTTTCTAGTAGGGAAGCCATCTTGGACTCACCGGTTCGTAGGGTTGAAACAAGTGAGACGTATTAAATATTAACACTCAATTAAAAGACAGACGTATAAATATTAAAAATTTTAAGTGCTGTTTAACAGTATTTGGCAGTTTTAACAGCGTGTATTATTTTTTCTTGTTTAAATATTCACGGTAATTTGACGTGTGTGTATGTATATTAAACTGTTCAGCAACTGAAAGTTCACATTGGATTGAAGTTAAAGCGAAAATGATGTACACGGTGAGTACTTGGTCCGTAGTGGTTTCATACACATTTTTTCTAATCGATAATTACCATAATTTTTAACGTTGCAAGTTTTCAACTAATGGTATTTATTTTACCTTTGCAAGTAGTTTAGCGTTATAAAATATTCCTAATTGAGTGAAACGAACAAGTATATCATTTTTCGTTTTCCCATACGTACATTAGAGCCGCCTTTCAATAAGAATCTATGTTAAACTTAAGTGAAAACAGTCATTTGATGTCCAAAAATAAACACGTTGGAAACTAACCGTGTTCAGGAAATTAAGGAAATACGTGTTTTGGTCTACATATACATTTCAATAAAAATCAGTTTCAAGGTTTGCTGTTTAGAACAGTTGGAAGCTTAAATTGTGATAAAATATCATATTCAGTTATAATTATTGTAACGTCACCAAACATTTACGAGTCATTCCATATCAAATCAACACAGTGATTTTCCTTAATATCTCAGATTTTGATGAAATTTGGTATACAGGTATTATTCATACAGGATAAGAAAAATACCAAATATTTTTGAAATATATCAACCGGTTTTCGAATTACAGCTACCTAAAGTTCCCAAAAACCGCTAAAAATGGTGCGTCCTGATAATTTTCAAATTGCAATTGTGGCTCTCCTAATTAACCTAAAGAGCTGTGAAAGGTGTCATTTTAAAGCTTTATTGAAGGACCTTTCATATGACATGCAACACTATACAGGTTAAGAGGACATTTTTTTTTCAAATTCAAAATCAAAATTTTGATTTTGAATTTTTGGAAATGCGTACCTTTGAAAATTTTGAAAAAAATATGTTGTTCTTTGTAATATTGATAACTGATCCTGAAAGTTTCATGGTGGGATTCCAATGGGTTCCCTAAATTTTTACTTTTTTCCTAAACACCGTTTCAAGTAAAATGCACAAAAACTGTGTTTTTATTTCATATTTATTTTTGATGTATGCTATGTCAAAAGTATTTTAAAAAACAAGAATAGTAATTGTAGAATTGTGTAAGAAACAATAGTAAAATTAGTTTTATGTAAATTAGTTAATAAAATGTTTAAATAAAATAGGTAGATTCGTAGTCCTTCAGTCTTCGACTGGTTTGTACCCTCCCCGCATATACCAGTGGTGCGTGTGGTACTGATTCTCTCACAGGTATATGGGACCTACAGTTTAACGCCGGATCCGAACGGCATAGTTGGGGAAGGTTTATACTAAGCAGGATACCTCTCGCTGGTTTGCCATTGCCTTGCGAGGGGGAACGGTCACATCTAAATCAGATGGCTGCCGGCGGGAATTGAACCCGCGCCGACAGCGTAGCAGCGCCACACGCTAGCCACTACGCCACGACCGCTCCAAAATAGGTAGATAATGGGAAAAATAATAAAAGTACACTGAGAAATTTTTGAGAGTAAAAGTTACTGAGAGTAACAAATTTATTGTTCAGTGGACCAGTGGTGGTGATTTACAACGAAAAATTTATTTTCCCCTTTCCCCTCTCTTCTTCTTTCATGTTATGACATGTCCGTGTCCGGCTATCACACTCTGTTTAGCTCTGGAGCTCAGTGTCTCTTAAGATTCAGGATTGTGGACATGCTTGTATTGGTTTATTGCACAGTGTTATTTTATTTAAACTTTAATAGTTCCGTTTCAAATATTTTTTTAAATTTTTTTGTTAATAGTGCTAAGTGAAAAGTGAAGTTGAGAATAATATAAAGTACCGGTAATATAATTTTTGTGTGTGTTTCAAATAAGATTCTGTAAGTTTTTACTTTTAAGAATTTCTAAAAACTTAACCCTAACACTGGCTTCTTATTTAACGTAAAACTACTATTATTACCAGTTTAATTTCTTTTTTAATTGACATTTTAAAATTTTACCTTTCACAGTTTTTAAAATACCCGGGTAGAAAACGATCGTTGCAAGCCGAACTTTAAATCGAATGTAGTTGATGAAAGACAATCGTTCCAAGTATTATATTATTATATAAAATTATATAATGGAGAATAAACGTTTTCAAGTGTTAAAATATGTTAATCCGTTAAAGAAACAAAACCACCTTGTAAGAGATAAGAGAAAACTAAGAAATGTGACCGAGTGGATGCGCCATTTTTTCCCTGATATACCAGAGGCGTCTAAGATTTGTGACACCTGTTGAAAGGAAATTACTTCAATGAGAACGCAAGAAGATAAGAGAGATCCTGATTCAGATTCAGATAAAACTGATCCAACATTTTCTGACCCAGCTACATCCTCACAGATTGTAAATAAAATTCATCCCTAAAAGAACTAGGAGAGTCACCCATAGCTGTGAAAAAAATTCAGTCTAAACAGTATTCAAGTAAAAAAAAATTAGAAAAATATAATCTTCTTTAAAGCGAACCTTATTTCCACACTCTCAAGAATCATCTGATGATGAACATGTCCAACTTGAAGAATCTGTTTTAAGTAACCTTAAAGCCGATTTTTCCATTGCAAGTAGGAAAAAGAAAATAATGATTTTAACTTGTTTGCCCGAGGCTTGGAGTGTACGCAAAATAATAAGAGAATTTGATGCCACTAACTACATGGTACGTCAGGCTAAAAGACTTAAAAGAAAAAGGAATAGTTGACAATCTTTGTGTATCACTGAATGACATTTTGTTCAAAGTTAACCCAATCACACCCACTGGGAGAGTATATAGACTTTCAGAAAAAAGCCACTCAGAAATCAAGTGACACTTTGCAGCGCTAAATAAATAATGTACTTTCAACCTCTATTTAAATGGAAATAAAATACATGCACCACACATACTGGGTGAGTTTATTTCATTTAAACTTCTTTAGTAGTAAAATTTATAAAATACTTAGGTACTATTTTAATAGTTTGAAGTATTTCTAGAAAATTCCTTCAAAAGAATCATTAAACTTAAATGATAAGTACTTGTACCATACACGACTAGATGCACTAGTAAAGGACAGTTAAATAAAAAAATAAGTGTAACAATTTTTAATATCTTGTCTTTTAACTCCACTATAGCCTACATATATATTGAATATCAGATTCTGTGTAATTACGACTACTAAAGTTGCCATTGTAAATGAATGCAAGGGTGTAGTCCTATTTTGGAAAAAACATCTGATTGAAAAAAAAAATTTTGATTTTGAATTTGAAAAAAATTTTCCTCTTAACCTGTATAGTGTTGCATGTCATATGGAAGGTCCTTCAATAAAGCTTTAAAGTGACACCTTTCCCAGCTCTTTAGGTTAATTAGGAGAGCCACAATTGCAATTTGAAAATTATCCGGACGCACCATTTTTAGCGGTTTTTGGGAACTTTAGGTAGCTGTAATTCGAAAACCGGTTGATATATTTCAAAAATATTTGGTATTTTTCTTATCCTATATGAATAATACCTGTATACCAAATTTCATAAAAATCTGACGTGGTAAGGTATAAAACTAATTAAAACTGTGTTGATTTGACTCGGAATGACTGTTACGGTAAATATTTAAATTTTAATGCTAGTTCAAAGACATTTTGTGAAGGGCTTAAGCAGTGGTGGCAACAGAAGATAAGTGAAAATAACATTGATTAAATGAGTAGTGAAGGCAACTGTTTAAGCGTTTCTTTTGTTAGTAGTAAGTAAAGTTGTGGCTCAAAAATTATATAGATATGACAATTAAATTTAAAATTTGAATTATAAAATATGCATCTGCTTGCTTACTGAATATTCCAAATTAAAAATAATAATACGTTCAGAATGTTTGTATTGAATAACAAATACAGTATAGATAATTATGACATTATTACATATAATATGCGACAGAGCATGCATATGAGTTTTTATTTATATTTTGGGAGTTAGTTAATATGTAAATTAGATAGTTTCTCCAAAGGAATTAAGTTTTAAAAGTAGGATTTATAGAAGTCTTCTGTTATTATTGTCGGTTTGATGTTGTTTGCAGGGCACTACAGCTGAACAAGATAACAGGTTCAGCGACAAGGAGAAAAAACTTCTAAAGCAAATGAAATTTGGAGATGCCCTAACAAGAAGGGTATGTATTTGTTCAGTTTGACATATTGGGAGTTTGTTGTGTCTGTATGTGGATGCATTAAGCCATTAATTCATGAAAGTCTTTAAATTGTGTCTTGTTGTTAGGTTCAGTTTTTTGAGATCACCATAGTAGTCATTTGCTGTCAAAGTGCACTTCAGTACCAAAGTGCAGGGTTTTACATGTTTTTTAATCTAACTTTGTATGAAATGCCAGTCTTGTATTGCTTGGCCTTATATAGTGTTGTATAGTGTAGTATTGTATTGGCCTTATGTATCATTCCCGTTTTAGATATTATGTGAATGTGAATGATAGAGTCTAATATTAATTAATATCTGCTACAGTTAAAACGGTCATAAGTTTTATTGTTCCTCTTAGTATAATGTAACATGTAATGTAACAGTTAACATGTAATGTAATTCACAAAAACTATCATGCAATATATTTTCTAGTATTCATAAATATTTGAACTAAACATTACTGAAGTGCCAAAATCACAGTTACTAACATGTAATAATGTTGTTTTAAGATTAAAAGGAAGATCATTTAGAAAAAGTAATATACTGGGTTCATGTTGTATTAATGCAATTGTCGGAGAGCTTTTGTAGAAAATGAATCCATTTAATTATATAAAATTTGTAATTACAGTGGAACACGTTTAACACAAAATGACGGGGACCAGCTGTTTTTTTCGTGTTAACGGACAAAAAGTGAAACAAAATGAGATACAGAAGTACTGTACTGTAAATGGGCACTTACTGAAGAGATTACTTACTGAATTGTGTAGTAAAATAAGTCAATAAAGAATATTCAAAAGGTACTTCTGTATATGAACGTTTTATTTATCCTCCTGGACTATTATACAGTAATTAATTTTTCTTAAAATGTAAATTTATTGTAGTGACAATGTTCAATTCTTTTTAAAATAGTCCGTTATTTTCTTTTGTACAGAATTCTGCACTGCTTGATTTTCAATAAATTGTTCTAGTTTATCGATATGCTCAAACATTTCACCTTCCGAGTTGGCTTCTAAAAATCGACGAACATGTCTCAGCAACGAAAGCGTATCGGTAGCGGTAGGAACTCCTGTCATATCATTTTCCGTGTCAAGTTTGTCGGCACTCTCATCATTTTCACAGTTTTCAGCTTGCACTATTTCTACAATATCACTGTCTGTTAATATGGGAGCCGTAGTTACGTTGTCGTCGACAGACATGTACTCATTTAGAGAAACTGAAACATTTAATGCTGATGATACGCGATTAAACATCTCAGACAGGGTAGGCCCAATTTCATTTTCTTCGCATTCGGTTTGTTTAATCTCTGAATTCAAAATGAATCGAGCATGAGTGAAACAATTTTCAATAGTTTTAGGTGTCATGAAGTTCCATGCTGTTACCGCAACAAATTACAAGCGTCCAGTAAATTTATACAGAAATTGTTTTTCGCCTCTATAGCAGCCAAGTATTTCTGCAGAAGTAATTTTCTATACTGGAATTTTTAATTCTGAGTAATACCTTGATCGCAAGGTTGTAGGACACTAGTCGTGTTCGGTGGTAGAAAAATAAGTTTAACTGCCGTCAGTTCTAAGTCACTCGAATGAGCAGGACAGTTATCAACAATTAACACAACTTTTCTCTTCTGAGAAGCGAAATGTTTTTCTAACGAAACTAACCATTCGGTAAATATTGTAGACGTCATCCACGCTCGTTTGTTACCTACATATTCTACTGGTAACTTTTTAAAAATTTTAAAAAAGCGAGGTTTTAAACTTTTACCTATAACAAGTAATGGAAGTTTTTCTGACCCATCAGCATTGCATCCTACCATCACTGTCATTCTCTCTTTGGACTTTTTACCGCCAGTGCATTGTTCACCTTTAAATGAAAGTGTTTTATCGGGCATGCAACAGAAAAATAGTCCTGTTTCATCCCCATTGAAAATACTTCGTGGGCAGTCTTTTAAAATTGCAGGTAGCGTAGATTGCAACCAAGATGATGTCATTTCTTGTGATACCTCTCTTGACTCACCACAGATGTTTTTGTACGTTTTACCATTTAGTTTTTTGAATCTTTCTAGCCAGCCACTACTTGCAGTGAAATCCAAGTTCGTCTCTTCAGCAAAAACGTTTGCTTTCTCCATTAGCAGTGGTCCAGAAATAGGAGCATCTTGTGATCTCGCTTGCTTAAACCAGACAAGAAGAGCAGCTTCCAAGTTTTCGTGGTTAGCCTTATGGAAACGTTTTCTATCTGGTTCAAACTTGCTCGATTCATACAGCTCTAAAATTTTATCTCTGTTTTTTATTATGGTAGATAACGATGAGTTTGGTATACCGAATTTTTTACAGATCTCTTTTTTTAGGTAGAATACCCTCGTTAACAGCTTGAAGGAGTTCAGTTTTCATTTTTAATGGTATGGAATTTTGTTTACGCACTTTCTTCTCCATTTTTTACACTTTGACACTGCAAAAACGAAATTTACAGAATCGTAACCTCACTTAGCACCTGTATGTACTAGTAGGTCAAACATCACTTAATACTGTACCGAAGACTGTAAAAGACTAAAAATGAAGGCATAAACAGTTACTGTAAATCTTACAGCTGAGTAAATTTTTTCACAAAAACATCCGTACCGTACTGCGAACACCACTACACGCACAGAATACTGTAAGCGGACTGAACTCACTAACTTCACAACAAACTGCACCCTGTAATTTAATGGAATGGCAGTGTATTCGGGGAACTGAACAACACATTTGGTACGGAGGTAAACAACTTGGTACTGTACTGTATCCAATAGCAGGTATAAAGACGTAACATACCAAGCAGCTGTTTATTCTTTACACCTACACGTAGCACAGATTCCTTTACATTGGGACATTGTAAACATGTTTCAGGGCGTGCATGTATGGATTTATTTATTATGCAGCTAATGAAAAGTCAGCAAACATTTCGTGTTAAGCAATATTTCGTAGGTTAAACCTTCGTGTTAACCGTACAAACTGTAACTGAAAAATACATACATCGATTGGGACCTGAGTCACATTTCGTGTTAACCGATATTTTGTGTTAACTGTTTTCGTGTTAAACGTGTTCCACTGTATTTTTGACCGAAGTTCAAATATTTTGAATAGAAATACCAACCCAAGAAATTGTTTAAACATGTTGAGGATTAAATTTTGAACATATGATCTTATACATGTCAGGAAACTAAATTGTAATTTACAAGTGTAACCTACAATTCAGAATAATTTTACTTTTATTCTGGGAGGTATCAGTGGCCAGTGTCTTGAAATAGTTTGTTATTGATTTAATATGCCCATTGCATGACTCTCTGAAATGCAGTTTAAGCGGTTTTCTAATTTTCCCACACTGTACTTTGTTAGATTGATTTGCTAATCTCCACTCGCTTCCATTGCATTGGATGTATGGCACTGTGGATTTTCAAAATCCTTTGCAAGATCGAGAGTCCAGTACATATAATTTCCTTGGGTCATTCCAAATCAAATCATCCAGCCAGAACAACATTTTTCACCCCACCCTCAGATTTTCATGAAATTTTTTTTACACTATGTATGGACAAATATAACAACCCGTATTTTTCATTTTTGCCAAATTCGCTTTAGTTTTTTAAAATGATTTTTTGAAAAAAAGTCAATTTTTAGCCGATTTGTTAGTCGCGGCGCGAGATCTAAAGAGCACTTTTCAATAAAAACTCTACTTGTATGGTTATTATTTAATATTAAGTTATGAAACTCACCATACTTACTTGAAATTTCACAAGGATTCCAAATATAAAGTCAGAAATAACATTTTAGACTCTTATAAACTTGTTTATCCACTTCAAAGTTGGCAATTGTGATTTTTTTTCCTCCGTGCAGGATGTAAATGTTTATAACTTTTTTCTGTCTGGTCCTATGAGGCTGAAAAAGGTCTCATTTGAAAGAGGATGAAATGTAATATAATAGCATAAAATAAAAGTCATGGTTATTTAATGACATCATTTTATAATTTAAGTACAAAGTTTATATTTGATATTTCATTGAAATATTTTGCATAGTACCCTATCTTGTGTGGCCAATGAGGATTTTTTTTTTACTTAAGGTATGCTTATATTTTTCTGTACTAAAACCTTCAGTTAAAATTAGGCTTATCAGTATAACAAGGCCTAACTACCTGTCAAAACTAAAAAAATATAGATTTTAAAGAAGATTTGTTCGTATTTTAAAAATAATAACTTGCTTAGGTATTTACTTGTTGAGTTAGCTTACCTTTTCAGTCTTAAATGATATTACAGGATATTTATAATATATACAGGTGCTTCTTGATTGATATGAAACTTAATTTTTCCTTGCCCAGGCAGCATTAATATTTTGAATACTTTTTTTGGATAGTCTGAAAAGCATTCGGCCCACCTAAGCACTTAATTCAGGTCCATCTATGCAGCAAATTATGTTTGTAAAAGGGACCCAGCACTTATCCTCTCTCCCAACATTTCTGTGTTCTGGCCAAAAAAAAGTTTTTGATGGCCAGTGAGGATGCATAAAATTGATGTAAGCATCTTGGTTGTCATCATCTAGCTCCAAAATTAGTCCGATATAACATTTTCTTCATAGACACAGCCTACATAGGTATTTGGTTGGAGATTTGGAAGTTGCAGTTCTTGCGAAAAGCTATATCTTAAGGAAAAATCTTTGTCACTGCTGATACGTTTTGCTGCTATTTCGGTTTTGGGTAGTGGTTGGAAATAATGGAAGGACCTTGTGCCAATAACAGTTTTATGATCACTAAAAAAACGCAAAGTTAACATAGGTTCTACATTTTTTACATTGTCTGTATTGATGAATTGAAATGTTATTTTTGAAAAATGCTGGTCACAAATCTTGAAAATTTCTTCTGGTGTACAAATCTGATCTTTACACGGCAATTTTTTTCTACAGTTGTCACAAATATTTTTTCCAGGAATTAATATTATTCCTTTTTTTCTTTTTACTTCTTTAGCATATTTAAGAGAGATTGGTCTTAAACCTGCTTTGATGACGTTTATGTGGACATTCTTAGGTTGCAAACACTTTTTTGGTTATTTTCATAATATTCAGTATAGTAGAGATAATGATGTAAACATAAATTGTAACTAGGTGTCAATGTTTTATATTAGTGTTATATTGAACTAATTTTGGAGCTAGATAATGACAACCAAGATGCTCACATCAATTTTATGCATCCTCACTGGCCATCAAAAACGTTTTTGGCCAGAACGCAGAAATGTTGGGAGAGAGGGTAAGTGCTGGGTCCCTTTTACAAACATAATTTGCTGCATAGATGTACCTGAATTAAGTGCTTAGGTAGGCCGAATGCTTTTCAGACTCTCCAAATAAAGTATTCAAATATTAATGCTGCCTGGGCAAGGAAAAATTAAGTTTCATATCAATCAAGAAGCACCTGTATATATTATAAATATCCTGTAATATCATTTAAGACTGAAAAGGTAAGCTAACTCAACAAGTAAATACCTAAGCAAGTTATTATTTTTAAAATGCGGACAAATCTTCTTTAAAATCTATATTTTTTTAGTTTTGACAGGTAGATAAGCCGAATTTTAACTGAAGGTTTTAGTACACAAAAACATAAGCATACCTTAAGTAAAAAAATCCTCATTGGCCACACAAGATAGGGTACTATGCAAAATATTTCAATGAAATATCAAATATAAACTTTGTACTTAAATTATAAAATGATGTAATTAAGTAACCATGCCTTTTATTTTATGCTACTATAATGAACACCCCTGGATGATTTGACTTGGAATGACCCCCTTGTGTGTTTTGGATGCCCCTAAAGACTCACCATTCACATGAAATACGACCACTTTCTGTTTTATTCTGCCAGTAGCAGGATTTTCAGTTAGACACCTTGTTTGTAATAATCTTATTGTCTGTTTATGTAAAGTAACAATTAAATATTTTTGAGTACTAGTCGTGAGCCAGTAAAAATACTGTGCTTGTTTGATTTTGATTGTGTTACATGTGCAGAGGTTTCGTTCAGTCATGTCTATTTTCTGAACAACCCTCATGTAGCACTAATGATTGTTTCAGCAAATATGTGGCATTAAATAATTTTAATGATCTAGTACATTTTATATAGTATGTACTTAGTTTTGTGTAGTTAATTCCTTGAGAAGTGACAGGAAATAAACTGTCAAGTCTGTGTGTAATTGAATTACGTGTTTGGAGTATACTTATATATTGCTTGTAGAAATTTAGCTTACATTTTTATTGATAGCTCCAATTTAATGTAAGTCGTTTTCAAACAGGTTGATATGTCCAAAGTAAAGCTGGACACAATAAAGCCATGGATATCACAGAAGATCACAGATGTTCTTGGTATTGAGGATGATGTGGTTGTTCACTTTGTTTTCAACCAACTGGAAGCAAAGGTACTATTTCCAGTTCTGAATAAGAATTACAGTTATATACAATTACTCTTATTATCATATCTGTCATTTTATAGATTTACGAGCAACATCACAACATATAGCATTGGCTTTTCTTCAAAATTTTAAAACAATGTTTTTAAATTTATGAGTATTGACAATTCTTAAACTATAATGCTTGAATTTTTTTTAAAGCAATGGTACATTTTTACATACCTTATGTAATGGGTCTAACTTTTAAGGTATGTAGAAATTACTTTCTGTCTGATATTTTAATACTTATGTGTAATGTTTTAATGTATAACAAGCAGTACACATTGTTTTATGTTCACGAGTATATTCATCATTCTTTAGCCAGCTGTCAAAGCATGAACTGGGCTATAATTATGGTACCAAAATTAATGGGACAGACAGTACAATATATTTTCATTCATTTTTATTTTAAAAATACCGTAATTAAAAAGTAATTTACTTAAAATATATAATAAATAAGCAAGTGTAAATTATATATGAAAATTATTTTTGTGTGTATGCTCTTTGTGACAAGTATTGAACCATTCAATCCAAGTCAGTATATTTAAAACTCAATAAGTGAGTGGTAAGTCATTATGGCAAATTTTACTCAAATGTAAGCTGACCAGTTTTAAAAATTTTCTGATGGCTTGTGTGGCACATGATAATATAAATAGTATTATTCTGTTTTGGAATGGTGTAATTATTTTAAGAAAAGTGTATTAAATTAGTAGTTCTATTAGAAGATAATATATTATTTTTTATATTTTTTGTTTGTTATAAAAATACATTAAAAAAAGTCTTGAACGTTTTTGTGTACTAAAGAATGGACTAGTGACTGTGGATGAGAACCTGACATGATTTGTAAGTATAAGATTTTTTCCTACAGGTAATATGGTGTATAATAGAAGAAAGATGGATTGAATTTTAAGAAGGAAGAATATAGTTAATTTAGTGCTAGCATTGAAAATGTGCAGAAATATGTGGAAATTGGTTTTAACAAATATGGAAACAGTGGAGACAAAATAAACGAACACTAAATAAGGGAAGAGAGCTGACTCATATTTTATAGAACAAAAATATTGGGAAAGAAATGCAGAAAGCACTGTATAAACGGTAGTGGCATATGGTGCAAAAGTGAGGTATATTGTTAGTGGAAATCAACAGATTTTTAGCAGCAAAAATGAATTTCTTAAGGTGAAGCTGTAGGAAATCCAGAGTGAAAAGAAGAAAGAAAGTAATGAAGGATGTGATGAAGGCAGAGATAAGTGTAGTGGAGAGAACAATGCAAAGAAACCAGTTTGGAATAAAAAAAATGGAGGAGTGTAAGAGGCCACAGCAGACACAGTAATAGGTGTCTTGGGAAGGGAGAGAAAGAAGATAAAAAGTTAACCAGTAAGAAGGTGGAGGGATAGAATTGTTATGCCATGGTGTGCATGCATGTGGGCGTGCACGCTATCTGCTGCAGTTTAGGAATGTTAAAACTGGGATATGACCAGGTAGCAGAAGTCCCTGGCTACCCAAGCTGGTTTGTTGTCATTAGTCCTGATCTGTTATGGTCCATGCATGTGACTCTTGAGTCTACAACTGGGGATTATAAATTTATGCAGGTAATAAGTGAACATTGTGAATCCAGTGAGCCATTGTGTATTTCTTGCTTGTGACATCAATTTTGTGACTGCTTGAAATCTGAATTTCATAGTGAATGTATAATTTGGACATTTGATAGTTACGATGTGCAATTCACATTAAAGAATCTGGTCACCTTATATTTGTGTCATAGAATAGAAATGACAAGCATACATATGTACTTAAATATGTTTTGTATTTCTGATCATGATTATATATTTATAAAGTGTGAACGCATTGTAATTGTGACAGTTAATCATAAAATTTTATGTAGTTATAAAAGCCCGTAATTGTTTTTTGATGAATGGGTGTAACAACTACTAACAACTGACCAGACCGGTATTGTTCCGTCCCTCCTCTCAGACAGTTCGGTTGTAAAGCATCCAGCACCACTCAGTCACTCACTGAGCATGCAGTCAGTTACTCAGGCTATTATATTGCTGTTTTGTTGGCACACGTGTTTGATCTTCACATCCATAATTTGATGCAACCTTTTTAAACAGAAAGGTTGGTATTAATTTATATAATTATTTTAATAATGTGCATGTTTTTTGTATACATCATTTCAGGAAAAACTTTTAATCATTTATTAAAACCTGTTTTTAAGTAAATATTATATTTTTTGAATCCACAAATATGATTTCTATAAATTGTATAATTTTAAAAACCATTTATTATTAGCAGGATTGTGTTTGGTTGATTAAAGTATTCAGTGGGTAAGTCAAATTTAAATGTTGTTCTGATACTTCAGATTTTGAATTTGTTAATTAGTTAACAAGTCACGTTCATATGAGAATATTGTGAATTTTATTGTTTGAAGGACTATAAGGGAAATTAACTTTGAATTATAAAATTGGTAAATATACATGTATGGTTTGAAATGTGAGTGCTATATTTGAAAACTGCAAGGTTGGAAATAATATATAATCTTTGAAATTATTACTAGTATTATAATGAAAGAGAAGATGTTGCATATATTCATCAAACTTGCTACAGCAAGCCATCTTTATTACTGTATTGAGCTGTCAAATCTGTGTGAAACAATGATTTAAAGATTACAATAATTTAAGAAGAGTGAACTGGATCTTATTCAGTGTCTTAATGGATTGTGGGTATTTGTTAATTAAAAAAAAGTTAACAGCATAAATATGTATTAAAATTAAACAAGAAAACAGTGCATTAAAATTGTATTCAGTAAACACATACTTGCCGAACATGGTAGTATTCTAAATATAGGTAGGCAGTATATTTCATTGTTAACTTTTACCAGTTTCCTACTTAAGCCACATAATAAAAACTGAACCATTTTGTAATATTTATTTATTTTGATCGAATGTCAAAAAATTCTCATTATATACAAAAGAACATTAGCAAAATCTGTTGACATGCAGTTTATAAGTAATGAACTTGGAGTATATCTTAATTTTAACATTCAAGGTGAGGTAAAATAAAAATAATTCGAAGACAAGGGCTATTTAAAGAAACATACGTAATTTCAATTCAACCACCGCCCTATCACACAGTATCCCACCCTGTCTAGTGCGTCTGTCATTGTTTGATAGAAATAGTGTTCACTTGTTTAATGTCTGCGGCTTTTCCACAGGATTCACTTTTAAACTTGAGATTATCTTATAGGAGACGTGTGAATTCATAGATGTGAATGTAATTCTCTTGTTGTGACTGAAAACCGTTGTGCACATTGAATATTGTGTGTTGAGCAGCATTGTAGTTCATATTTTGCACTGAATATCCTTCCTCACACATCTCATACTTCACAGTGGTTTTGAAACATATATTGTATCGTTTGACAATAGTTTTGGGAGTAGAGCTCATGAAAGATTGTGGTACTCTCGTTGTCAATCCTGCTCAGGCTATCAATTGTTAACACTCTCTGGAGTTAATTCATTCTGGAATTGGTATACTCTTCATCTCGGTACACAACTTATTTTTTTACGCTACTAGAAAGAGTTCTAGATGATAAATGAAGTTTTTTATCATAATGATAGCAACTAGATTTCCTACAGTTGTATGCTGTCATTGGTATTTTGTACGTGGTATGGATAATTAATTATTTTTATATATTTTTATGCACATTTTCATGTTGTAGTATACACATACTAATGTGTATCTTATATAATATTTGGTAATACTTAGGATATAATGTAGTAACATTTTATTTCCGTTACAAGTAATTAGTTGTTTACCAGTCTTTTTAAAAATTGACTTAAATGTTTGTGTTGAATAGTTAGAATCCTTTCTGCAACATGATAATAATGTTAATGATGTTTTTTCTTCCTTTTGAAACAAAATAACTTAGAAGAAAAATATTATTCAAATTCTAGTTAGAGCTTTATAATTAAATTGTTTTCTGTTTAGATATATTCATGAATCTCACTATATGCTATGCTGTTTTTATTATTTAACTCTTTCAGTGCCACAGGCCGATTTCAATTGGCTGCCAAGGTTCTCGATGTTGTAGTTCAATTATTTGCTAACAGATGGTGTTGATTTCTATACCATTAGAAAGAGTTATACACCACAAAAAGTTTACCTTCTTTTGTCCAGGAGGCTTTGGTTTAATGTGAGATTGAATAGGCTGTTCAGTACAGTTATGTGAGTTGTGGTTTCTTGCATGGTATGGCATTGTAATTTCTGTAATATGAGGTATGTTCAGAAAAAAGACCAAACTTTTGCAACAAAAATCTTATTAATGTACTTCCAACTTTGGACATGCTGTTGCAGTTATTCGGCGCCCCTTGCCGAATGCAACAAGCGTTAATTCCGTTTTAGTTAAAATGAGTTTAAATAGTTGCGCGACGGAGAATTATTCGTACTTTGGTCGGCGTTCCCTGACGTCAGACCCCCTCCGCCCCTTTTCTAGTAAAGCTTTTCACTCAACAAGTTCTGTCAGTCTCCCATCAAACTGCACTGTGAGCAGAGTCGCCCGTCGTCTCCTGGTGGGTACCTTGGTTGGAAGCCTCGATTACCAAGGTAATTATGTTTTCTAAGTATCTTAAATTTCATAAATCAATGCTGGTGACGAACCGTGTTCGTCTGTAACGTTTGTAAAATAAAAATTTGTACTTTGTAAAAGATTGTAACTTATAATCTACCAAGACGTATCTTGTCTGTAATAGTCAGCCTCGACTAAAACCAATTTTCAGTCAGTCAATTTAAAGAAAAAGAGCAAAGATAAATAAAGTTCAATGTCAGTACTTGTTGTATATATAATTTGAAGTTGTAACTTTGTAGTGTAATCTTGTAATTTTGTAAATTGTGATAACGCACTGTATGAATGTATGTGTGCGTGCTAATCAAACGATGTGGGTGCATAAAGTATACTAAAAGATGTGGAACTTTCAGTTCAAAGCTTGGTTCGACGTACCGGAGTGAGGATACGAGAATATGGACTCCATGTAGTTTTCTTCACACGTTCTTCCAGCGTGGACACAGCAGTGGTCCAGGGCACGAACTGAAGAACATGCACCCGTTGCGACCAGCTACAGTAGGTTGCGAGAGAACCTATCCGGATTGTCAAGTAAAATTTTACCATTAACAACTTTCAGTGGAAGTTACTGTATAATCACTAATGAAAAGCGAGATAAACCAGTTTACTCACCTTATGTGACAGGAACAAATTTTTTATAAATGTTTTGTGATGTAGAACAGTGTTAGAATTTTATGAGCAGATCACAGCTTGTACGCTGAACACCGTTTCCTGTAAACTAGTATTGATTTATACAACTGTCCTATATTCAGTATTTAATCTTTTCTATATTCAGTTCATTTTGAGCTAAATTAACTCAATAATTGACTTTTGCTGACTGACTTATAATTATGTAAATTTTCGAGGCTCATATTGTTTGGAAATAAACGGGTCGAACCCGACTGCTCACAAATCGAAGGTATTCAAAAAATTCTTTTTACTTACACCGCCTCCCTTTATGGAATTATGTTAAACTTTAGAGACATTTGAGAAGTATGTTATAATATAGAGAGAGAGAGTCTTAAATAGTAATAAGCATTTTGGTTGATTTGGGTGGTATATTATGTTATTTTGGTGTATTCTCCGTGGTACGCTTCTGGGGCCCAGCAGCAGGAAGTGTGCTACAGAAGTGGTAGCTGGAGCGTGGTTTTTCCTTGGTCCATGGGTTATAAGGCATAGTTATTATGTGTAATTTTGTTAATGTTGTGTGTTGATATTTTGTATTGCACGCTATTGGTCGCGTGAAATTTTGTATAGGATTTTGTAGGAGGTATTTCAAATGTTATGTGTGGTTAGCGAATTTTGTCACGAGTATATCTTTGCTACAGGCTTATTGTAAAATCGATTTGTTCGGAATTGTTCAAATTAGTCTCTCGAAATAGAAAACAGCTAGTTGGACCTTGTCTGGCAGATAACGCCGTGTATGTAGTCTGGTGTCCCTCCTTTCCCAGCGTAGGCTGGTGGTTCCCTTTGTTGCCAGTGTGTAGGCTGGAGTTACCCCATTGTTTGCTCTCTCTGTCGCACGATTGATCGGCCTGTGGCCTTGATAGGTTTTCTGTTCTTATTTCAGCTGAAAGTTTAGTCGCGTTGCGAACCTCAGGAATCCAAAGCGGTGGGATTTTTTTTCCCTTTACACTGTACTGTACGCAGTTGAATTCGCCACCAAGTCCTCAAGGAATTGTAGGTGGGAGCTGACGACCAAGAAGACATTTGCATTTGATTTTATTTCGGCAGTTGTTTGAGCAAGATATTGTTGGTATACCTGCGCACTTGCAGTCCGGCTACGAGCTATTTCCCGGTAGCGTCAGTTGTCAAATCCAAAAGATTGCTGTCACCGAATGCTTTTGTCATAGTCTTTTGAGAATGTGTTTGAGACGTGTTGGAGACGTTTCTGGTGGGTGACGTCTCAAGTTGGTTGTACCCCCACATGCGGAGCCGTATTCCACGCGTTCTGGAGCGAACATGTTCTGTGTTTGTTGAGATGCTAATTGGCTATGTCGCTTTCACTCGCCTTGCTGGGTGAATGACTGGGGAACTGATCACCTTCTTGTCGTTCGCTTCCGGTGTTGAAGCGTTGTTGCGTACGGGCAGCGTTTCTAAGGTTCTCTCGAAATTGTCCTTAGATAGCGGCAAGTGCCGTATAGAGTAATTGGTATGATCCAGGTTTGGTGTATGTAATGTGTGTGGTTTATCGAAGTCGACTTCGTTTGATTGTGTCCCTACATTTTCTCCGCGCGCGGGAGACCCTTTGACAAGACACCAATTCACGAGATGCTCGTTTACGGGATACCCATTTACGAAGTGCCTGTCCGAGGTACTCCCAAGTAAGAATTGTTTATGCCTTGTTGTTTGTTTGGTATTTATTGTAGTATGTGTTCGGTTGGATCATTGATGTTAATGTGTGATAGAATTAATTAGTTATATTTTCTTGTTGGTTACTGAGTTATTGGACGCCTTTTGTCCTTATGTGGGTGTTTGTTGTTAAGTTGATTGTTGGTGATTTCTTAATTTTGCAAGAAACCTTGCATGGTCTCTTTTGGTGCTTTGGTGAATTTAACCTTGGACAACCGTCGCTCCTGCACCCGACGCTTGTATTTCGGAGGGGAGTTCTTTTGCAGTTATTCGGCGCCCCTTGCCGAATGCAACAAGCGTTAATTCCGTTTTAGTTAAAATGAGTTTAAATAGTCGTGCGACGGAGAATTATTCGTACTTTGGTCGGCGTTCCCTGACGTCAGACCCCCTCCGCCCCTTTTCTAGTAAAGCTTTTCACTCAACAATTTCTGTCAGTCTCCCATCAAACTGCATTGTGAGCAGAGTCGCCCGTCGTCTCCTGGTGGGTACCTTGGTTGGAAGCCTCGATTACCAAGGTAATTATGTTTTCTAAGTAACTTAAATTTCATAAATCAATGCTGGTGATGAACTGTGTTCGTCTGTAACGTTTGTAAAATAAAAACTTGTATTTTGTAAAAGATTGTAACTTATAATCTACCAAGACGTATCTTGTTTGTAATAGTCAGCCTCGACTAAAACCAATTTTCAGTCAGTCAATTTAAAGAAAAAGAGCAAAGATAAATAAAGTTCAATGTCAGTACTTGTTGTATATATAATTTGAAGTTGTAACTTTGTAATGTAATCTTGTAATTTTGTAAATTGTGATTACGCACTGTATGAATGTATGTGTGCGTGCTAATCAAACAATGTGGGTGCATAAAGTATTCTAAAAGATGTGGAACTTTCAGTTCAAAGCTTGGTTCGACGTACCGGAGTGAGGATACGAGAATATGGACTCCATGTAGTTTTCTTCACATGTTCTTCCAGCGTGGATACAGCAGCGGCCCAGGGCATGAACTGAAGAACATGCACCCGTTGCGACCAGCTACAGCAGGTTGCGAGAGAACCTATCCGGATTGTCAAGTAAAATTTTACCATTAACAACTTTCAGTGGAAGTTACTGTATAATCACTAATGAAAAGCGAGATAAACCTTTAATTAAACTTTAGAGACATTTGAGAAGTACGTTATAATGTAGAGAGAGAGAGAGAGAGAGAGTCTTAAATAGTAATAAGCATTTTGGTTGATTTGGGTGGTATATTATGTTATTTTGGTGTATTCTCCGTGGTACGCTTCTGCGGCCCAGCAGCAGGAAGTGTGCTACAATGCTCATACCATTCAAAGTATTCCCTCCGCTGCCAATGCACTCCTCCCAATGTTTCTTCGAATTCTGGAACGATTCCTGGAACCCACTTTTTGGGATAGCGTGCAGCTGTTCTTCCATATTTTTCTTAATCTCCTCTATTGTTTCAAAATGACGTCCTTCTAAGGTTGCCTTAAGTTTTGGGAGTAAGGAAAAGTCTGCTGGGGCTAAGTCTGGAGAGTAGATTGATTGGGGGAGAACAGTCATATTGTTTTTTGCCAGATAATTGGCGACGAGGAGTGATGCGAGAGTTGGTGTGTAGGTGGTGTGCTCTTTCCACAGGTTGGTGTGCTCAACTTGCGTACTGCTTCCCTCAAACGCATTCAAACTTCCATATAATACTCCTTATTTACTGTCTGACCACGTGGACCGAATTCATGATGAACCAACCCTTTCTAGTCAAAAAAACACCACCATCATCATCTTCGTGTTTGACTGACTCATCCAGGTTTTATTGGTCGAGGCGATCCTTTTCCCACCCACTGGGAAGATTGTGCCTTCGTTTCGACATCTTATCCATACACCCATGTCTCATCCCCTGTTATAATGTTTTTGATGAAGTTTTCTTCGCCACTAGCTTGGCCAGGCAGTTCCTGACTGATGTTAATATGATTCTCTTTCTGATCATTGGACAACAAACGTGGCATGAATATTGCTGAGATGCGATGCACGTTCAGTTTTCCTGTTAAAATTTCGTGGCATGAACCCATGCTGATACCCAATTCCTCGGCAATCTCATGTACAGTTAAACAACGATCTTCACATATCATAGTGTGAACTTCATCGATTTTATCATCACATATTGCCGTTGAAGGGCGACCAGGCCTTGGATTTCCGTCGGTCGATGTTCTTCCCACTTTGAAACAAGTAAACCAGTCGTAGCACTGCGTTCGGCTCATACAATCATCCCCATATGCTTGCTGAAGCATTTCAAACATTTCTGTAAAAGTTTTACCTAGTTTGAAGCAAAGTTTTATGAAAAAACGTTGATCTTCAAGCTCTTTCATTTTCACATCAGGAAGAATTTGCCGAGCAATTAGAACATGTATTAATTTCAGCTGTTGTAGCGAGAATCACTACAATGGTAGAAAGTTGTGGAATGTTGGATGATGTTTCCGAAAGTTGCCGCTACTCAGCGGCACTTGTAGGAGCATGTTCTTTGCATATACCACTGTGTATTGTGAAAGTTCATTTTTTTTAACACACCTCGTATTTATTAAAAATTGAATGAGTTTTTATGAGAAGATGAAACAGAATGATTAATTAACTCTAGTGAGAGTGAAAGTGATTTAATGAGTGACAATGAGAGTGATGTTTCTGACAACACATTGGAAAAGAGCGCCGGTTATAATTATAACCTGTCAACACATTTAGCCTAATTAAAAAAATTAAGTTTCTGACTAATATGTATAACATGTACGTGGATTTGCTAGGAAAATGTTAGTACGAATTTAGAATTTACTAGTGTTACATCCTTAGTCTTTTACAGATTTCTGTCAAAATCACAGAATTGTTATTTGTGAAATAAAATTTGTATAAAACATTTTTAAATTAAGTTTATAAAATGTAAATACAGAAATAACTGTATCGTGTGGATTATACAATTGTGTTTTAGGAAAGGTAAAAATTTCATTCATTTATCTTGAATATTAAATTTTTTATTTAATTTTAAGTAAACATAATGTATAGTAAATCAGCTAGGCACTTTAGGGACTATCCTATAGAAAACCTGTTGGCACTGAAAGCGTTAAGACAACATTCCACGTGAGTTTTTATGAAATGTTTAATGTCCACTCATAATTTGGTTGTGTGCTCATTAAACCATTGTTTTTTCTTCAGCCAGACATTTCAGTTACATCTACTGTTGTCTTGTGCCAGTGATGAACTCATTCAATGGCAGGGTCAAGAAGAAGAAACGGTGTACCTCAAACCAAAACAACACCAAACAGAAACAAAGGAAAGTGAAAAACAAAATTAGAAATTAAATTTCAGCCATTAAAAACTAAAAACAAAAGCGATGTTTAATATTGATTAACAGCAAGTATAGTCAATGGAAACGTCTGTTTTTGCAGAATGGACAAGACATTTGGTGTTGTAGAAAATAAGATATGCTGCAACCAAAAATAGTATTGTTTTTCCTGTTAATATTTTTGTATTAATAGATATATTGTGGTACTGTTTAATATTTATAGTTATTAAATGATGCTGATATGTAAAGTATGAATGTGACAGTATGTATAAACCAGAGGTGAACGAGACATCCCCAGAGGGCCAGACAAGTTGACAGGAATTTTGTTCATCTCTTATTTTTAGGCTGTATTATTATTTTTCAGCTGTGAAAGCTAATATGATACTAACTCTTTAATACATGGTCAAGTTTATTACACAGCATTTGCATATATGTTTGAAATATAAAATACAGGAAAGTCCTTTCAGTCAATGATTTTTCATTAACATGTATTTTTGTAGTGTTATTACTGTTTACTTTAATGGAATTGATTTCAGGACGTTATCACACATTTTTCAGTCAGTTTAAAGATAGTAATTTTTTTTGTATGAAGCCGACTCGGGCCCCCCCCCCCCCAGGACAAATTCTAAATTCACTACTGGTATAAACAACTGTGTTTATATCAAGTATGAACGTATGTATAATCTATTTAATGTACATCTTTTGTTTTGATATATGGGAGTGTAGAAGGAGATTTGGCATTCTCTGAGCTGACCTCTATTTTCAGTGTGTGCAACTCATTTCAGCATAGATCTCTACATGTGATTTTGTAGCACAATTTGGAAACACCATTCACCTACTACTTCATCTGTCAGTGTGGAAGATATGAAGTCAGTTACAACATGAAAGGTGAGACTTCTTGTTCAGATTCACAAGAGGGATTTTGATGGGAGTCAAACAGAGGTGGCAGGCATTGAGAACTGAATTCTCATTCATTCTAACTGAAATCATATTTTCCCTCTGTGCCAACCAATACGGGTCTACTTCACAACTCAAAGCCACACACAGCTTGTCTCTTCTCTGGCTTTGTAATGTTTACGTACATGTGAGAAATGGTTTTGCAGCACAGTGGTATTACCTTATGTGCAGAAACGTCACAGAATTAGCGTACAAGAAAAATATATTGCAACAGTACAAATAGGTTGAGTACTGTGCATTGCACCAAGTAATTTAATTAAGTGATTAGAAGAAATAAATAATTCATTTTGATAATAATAAGAATTCAGCCTGCAATATAAATTGTAAAAGAGACGCCTGACTTGCAGGTTGGGACAGGTGATTGACGCCAGCTGCTCTTTGTATGTGTGTAGACACGTAAAGGGTTTGTGTGTGCGCGACTTGTTCATTCCTGAAAAGCGCCACCCTTTTCAGTAACGATATAAATTATTGTATGTAAATTAATTTATAATGCTTGTGTGCATGGTAGCGAAAAACTAAAGACACCAAATGTGTGGTTAAAAATAACAAACAAGTGTATAAAAAATTGTGAAAAACGAATGGATAGTGTAATGATAGGAAGTTAAAAATCAATAGTAATTTTAGTAAGTAAGATAAGGAAAAACGGTTTGTGCATGATGAACACCTAGAAATTACCGATCGAATGAATATCGGATAATGTGCCAAAGACTTCGCAATTCGCGAAGACAAGCAAATTAATTGTAACAATAAAGCGTGGGTTAAGAGTGACGCTCTCAACACTTTCAAACATGGAGAATATTGTCGAGACATGATTTTGGTGCCTTGGGTATACAGGAACGCGCAAACATCTTTCTCTTTCTCGTCAGACCATCGTAGCGGCAGGAGGCTATGTCCAAGAACTACAACTCGAGTCTCGTTCAATCATCAGAACAGCTGGAGGCTATGTCCAACAGTTAGAACTTCTAGAATTGATTGACAACCATGGCAGCCAAAGTATCTACGTAGAAACAAAGACTACCGTAGATCAATCACAAGCAGTTGGAACCAGAGGCTATGACCAGGAACGCGAGAATCCAGTGAACCAGAGTACGAAGAGATTACAAGACTCCTAGAATACCCGACTCCAGGACTTCCAGGACCGAAGAGGACATGCTTCAGATGTACCACGCAAATAACAAGGTGACAAATAACCATGCATTTATCAGAAACCGGACCGAATCAAAAGACTTTAAATATTAAAGAGAAAAAGAATAAACAATTCGATTCTAAGATGAGTCAAGTAACTGTATAGTTGTAGATATGTTTTTGTTTGTACATTAAGTACAGTAATATGAAAGACTGTAACGATAAGAGTTAGCAGTAGCTGTAATTTAAAAACTATAATTGTTAGTAGTAAATGACGACCTCATTAGAGAAATTAATAGAAAGCAATGCACATGCAGTAACAAAGAGAAATTAGTAATATAAAAAAAAAGTTAGATAATTAAAAGAGTAGATAATCAGTAAGATAATTGAGCTAGCTGAGAGCAGTATAGAAAATTAATAACAATGTATTAGCAATAAGATTTTATATGTTTTTGTGTCAAATAAGACTACGAATTATACGTAGTAGGTACGTAAAAAGATAAATCATTTGGAATCGTAAAATAAATAAGAAATTAACGTGTAATCTGAGATTGCAAATTACCCGTAATAAATATGTCAAAACAATAATGAGTTTCTAAACCGCAAAAAAAAAGTGTTAATAAAAATTGAAATGATTTATAAACCAATCAAATAGAATTATTATTATTATTATGATTACAACCTTCATTCTTGCACACACACACGAATTTAATGTGATGTAATGTACATGAAGATTTAACACACATCAATAAATAAACGCATTAAAATCGTTGTGATGTTGTAATATTTTGGACATCATTTTTGTTGTACATAACCATTGCTGGCACTGAATATATGTAATTCTCTTCGTGTTTCTGTATAGTATCCAGATCCGAAGAAGATGCAAATCAATTTGACCGGGTTTTTAAATGGGAAGAATGCACGATTGTTCATGACTGAACTGTGGGACCTACTATTATCTGCTCAAGATTCTGTGACAGGCATTCCGGAACTGTTTGTAGAGAAAAAGAAGGAAGAAATTAAAAAACGAATGGTAAGTTTTTCTGTTTCACTTGTAAACTTTTGTGGTTTCCACCAGTAAAAACAGCACTATTTCGGGGTTTTGTATCTATTAGTACCAAACTTCTCATACTTAGTCTCTAGTGTCAGTCTAGCCACTGATTACAGTGCATCATAAAATAGAAACAAATATTTGTTGTTAATCAGAATAAACTACGTATTGCCCCAAAATGGAGTTTTTAGTGGTTTTTATGTTTATTAAGTTTAACGGAAACACAATAGGCTTTTGTTGAACAAAGAGTATAAAAATGAGAAGAATGTGTTTATAGTACTGTATGCTGTTAATTTGAAAGACAGTGTAAAAATCTGAAGTTGTAGTTGAGCACATTACAATATTGCAGAATATTTAATTGAAAAAATATAACTATGAATTAAGAAAATTAGAAAAGGTTAATATATTTCTTAACTATTTTCTTGTTAAATGGGTTCAACTTATACATGTTAAACGTTACATTAAGTAAAAATGGTCAAGAAGTAAAAATTGTTTTTGGTTATGACTTTGTTAAATACTTTACTTCTTAATATTTACAGTAAATGATAGTAGACAAAAAGATGTGACATTGTCACATCTGGTTCATACTTATAGGCTTCATTAATTGATTATTGCCATTGTGGTATATCTAAATATTGTTATTATATCTGTTTAATGAGTTTAAGTTTAATAATAAAGTAATCCACATAATGTACATGTTAAATGTTTGACATAATGGGAATGTGATGTTCTCTGATGTCAAGTATGTCACTAATAATTGTGTTGAATTGGCTAATCACAAGCCAGTAGGCTCATTACAAGTACTATCACCTTAGCTAAGATCCACTATAATACTTTTTTATTTTGTGTAATACCTACATGCATCGTGTGTATGTGCGTGTGCACACACATTATTAGGGTACATAACATTAATAATTAGTAAATAATATAAATATAAAAGTTTACTTATAAACACTTCTAATTTGATTATTAGTAAATTAGTCTTATATTGATTATTCTTATAAACTTCTATTATGTATATTAGGAATTGATGATATTTTAATTATTGTTGCAGCCATGTAGCAGATGGTGTAATGTGTCAAAAAAGGGGTTTTTTATTTTTTTATTAAATTTATTCTGTATCATCATTGTAAGTACCATGTAAAAAGGTTGTATTCAAACAGTGAACCGTAACGTAACTTTTTGGGCGGAGTGTAGTTGGAGAATGCGATACTTGTTTGGAAACTGAACGTTTGTCACGTACAACTGTGCGCGTACGCAAACCGGGGCGCTGTTTCTATGCACAACAATCTGAACCGACGCTACGAAAATGGCGAGGCAGAAAGAGTCCCTTGCCACGTGCTCTGTAGACGGAGGAAACCACGTGCTCTGTAGAGGCTCCACCCATCTAAGCCTCTTATATCGTCTCCGTTTAACAACACTAGCCCATGTGGCCCATAGACAATCCAGACTTATTGTAAGACGACGAAAAACTCGTAACCTGAAGGCAGTGCCTTCCCGTTTCAACAACAAGCTATAGTGCGGAGTCTGGTGAGCACGCTCTGGTAGTCGACAATATACACTCACACGGAGCGGACGTAAGTGAAGCGTGGCCTCGGGAATGCTTTGTCTGGTAGGTGTAAATGTAGTAAAAGGCCTACCATACACTGCAAAATGCTACAACAGTTTTAAATAATGAAACAAAACCGTAACGACAGTTTAATGTGGTCGAAGTGACGATAAAAGTGAAACTGAAAGTATCCGGCCGGTAATGGCGGACCGCTGTGGATGGCTCGGGTAGATGAGAACTACACAAAGTAACTATATCGATTTACATCAATAACAAAAACAATATTAAAGAGCTAAATAATTAAAAAGGATTTAACAGATACATATAAATTTGGTATACCATAAATTTGTAAACAGAATGGGTGTGTGTGTGTGTGTGGGTAAAGTACTGGCTCGTAGAAAATAAGGTTATAGCTTATGGTAGTTTTTTTTAGTATTTAAAGAGAGAGAGAGAGAGAGAGAGAGAGAGATTTCGAGTTTGACTAAAAAGAAAATAAAACAAGATTTGATCTGATAAATAATGTGTTAGGCTTAGTCATTTCGCCTGTTACCATTTCCTAGTGTTCTGTGCTGAAAAATTCGTCTAACGTTTCCGCGAATCTTCTGAATTGGGGGGAAGTCAGATTGCAAAATTATCCTGTTTTAATTAAGGTAGAGTGTAAAGGTTTCCATATCTGTCCTGCAAAGATATTGGTGGGGACTCTGGACTTCTGATTGGTGTTTTATAAAAAGGTAAGTCGGCGAAAAAAGATCGCAGGTAAGGGTCTGGCAGTTTTTATTTAATTTATTTATTTCAAATTAGATTTTTCCTTAACAATTGGTGACCCTGCCAGGATCCTGGTATAACTTTATACGAGGTAGACCTATTTTAAGCACAGAAAATAGGATTTGGGTAACGACGTAAGTTGTGAAATTACTGTATATTAACGTTGAATAAGGTTATGTTTTGGTAGTGTTATTGTGTTTACTTTTACTTTTGATAACGATTGTGTTAAGGATAATAGTGGGTTTATATATATATAATCGTTTTGTTTATAATATAAATAAAAATAAATAATTTTGTTTAACATGACACAAGTAAACGATATAGATGTCGCGTAGGTTGAATGGGAAGGCGAATTCAAAGGGATTGTGGATAAAATGACAGACGAGGAGTGGGGTAATTTGGATGATAATTTGACACGAATGGAAGAACAAGAGGAGGGAATATTTGCCGAAATTAAAAAGCATAGTGATGATATTTTTATTGGTAGGGAGATGACAAATAATAAAGGTAAAATAGTTGAAGTCATAGGAGTAGAGAATAAGGCAGTGAATAGGCCTAATGATAAGGATGACAGTGTGGGGGTGGTAGAAAAAGAGTATTCGCTGGATGATATGATGAATCTTTTGAAAACAATGTATGATGAACTAAGTGGTGCTATTAACAAGGGGTTTGACGAGATAGACAAAAAGTGGAAAAGAGATAGATGTAAGCTACCAGAAAATAAAGAAAGTGACCTAAACCAGGTGAGTAGTTTTGATAGTGGAGGTAAAAATGATGACACTTTTACAAAAAATAATGCTAGTTTAAGTGCGGTGGAGATAAAAAATGAGGTAAGTGAGGTAAAAACAACTGATAATCAGAATGGGGTTAGTTTAAATATAAACAAGGAAGAAATAATTAACAAGGTGAGTAATAACGATAATTCTAATAATGAATTAATAAGTAGTAGTGATAAGATAGTGGAAAATGAGCTATTTAAAGGTGATATAATGAAAATAGATAGTGATGAGGTAGTAGTTGTTAATGAGATTGAGAGTGAGGGTGAAGAGAGGTTAGGTGAGTATGGAGGGCAGAGGGCAAATTTTCCCTATGGTATAAATGGAGTAAAGACTCCACACGTGTTTTATGAGGACGAAGGTTCCTCCAGTGGTTATGTGGGAGACGTGGTGTCTCCAAAGGGTCCCTTAAGTTTTTGTGGTGATGTATCTGGTAAAGCCAGGACGTATTTGAGTGATTTTATGTTGCCCTTTGCATGGAATGAGATAGTTCAGGGGGGTTGTGAGAGGTATTGTGATGAGAGAGAGTGAAAGAGAGAGATAGAGATTTTTGAGATTAATAGAGGTTATGAAATGTTAGTGCAGAGTTTAGATATTGAGAGAGGAGAGAAAATTGACTTACCTTGTGAAATAGAGAGGGATGATTATTTTGACGATATTATTGTAAATGATAAAAACTTACCTGATGATGTGATGGATATAGTAGAAGAATATGATAAAATAACTTACCTTATGTTAAACCAAAAATACTGACGGAGACAGAACTAAAATCACCAATGTAGACGGGCTTTACGAAATAATGGGAGACAAATATGTAGTTAATTACTGTGTCAATATAATTAACGAAAGTAGTCATTACAATAATAATTATAATGTAATGGGTGTCAATAAGAATGATTTATGTTATAAATACATCAGACTATTATATGATGACGGGGGTTAAATAAAAATCAGTGAATGGACATTTTAAATATTTTAGTTTATGGTAATGACCTAGCTAACTTATGAAATGAGGTGTGGTAAACGGAAAAATAATGACGAAAAATTGTAAATAAATTTATAGTGAAATTAATGGTGTCTATGTTGTAAAGTGTGCTTTATGTAAACAATGTGTATGTAGTAGAGATTGATGTAATAATAATAATAATAATATTTTGGCAGACTAAATAAATAATGAGAATAATTATGAAGGTGATAATAAATGAACTATAATTATTTTGGAGTAAAGTAATTAAAATAACTTGTGTTTTCAATAATTGATTGAGTTAAATAATTTGAGATGAAGTAATTGATTAATTTAAAAATGTTGTATAAAGAAATGTTGATAATGAATTTAAGTGATTTTATATGATTGGAATTTGATAATAAATAGTAAATGAAGAAATGTAAAATGTGTTTATAGTTGTGGAATCATATTCTTGTTATAATGTTTCAGAAGGTACATATGATTGTACATGATCTGGTGGTGATAAATGTTTATAATTTTGTGTCAATAACAGGAATCATGTGTTTTGAGTGATGTAATGTAAGTATGAATTTTATCATGAAACACTATAGATTAACGACAAATATATAATATCTTACTCTTACCTTCGGGTTCGGGTCCAGAGTCGTTCAGACGCAACCGCTGCAGAAAGGATTATTTGAAGGTTACCAGTACACATATAAATACGCCGATTGTTTATAAAACAAATCGCTTCCAATTTATTAGCCACATTACTTACTCGTCAATTAAACACTAGTCTTTATATTAGTAATACATTAAATTCAAACAAATTAATAAATGAAATCTTTCTTAAATTATAACAAATAATATCTTTTTGAATAAACCAGTACGTTTATTTTTTATTTTTTTCACCTTGCTCTCATATTTAATATAAAAAACCTTTTTCTTAGAGATCTCTTTGTTTTTTACGTTTTAAGCTTTCATTAATCAAAATTATAATCATCATTTACTGAACATTGGTTTAAATGTTAATATGCTGTGATTTTAGTTACCCATCCATTACGTTTTCTTCTGGTTTGCTACGCCGTCTCATGATAACCGTTTTACTCGTTTTTTCGCACTCCGGCACTATTATTTATTAGTTTACATTATTTACTTAGATTTGCACTGTTTTAATTCAATGTTCCCACATGTGGTAAAATAAAGTCGGCCGACGTAACTTTGTTCGAACACTTAATTTTTTGTAGACTGGCCGTGCGGCTATGAGTTGCAATGGAACTGGCGTTAATTCGGCTACAGCTGAGCACACAAAGTTTCTGGTTTTCTGGTCACGTGATCGTGAGATTGCGTTCCCATTGGTGCTGTTAAAAGAGCGCTATAACGTAGCCGTAAGATTTAGCAATATTTTGCCGCCTGGCGCAATATGGAATTACATTACTTTCGTCCGTGATTCACGGCTGATGCCAAGTTGGGTGTTATTTCACAATCGATCTACGCTGCTTGAGTGCGGAGACAAAACATAGACGTTTTGTTCTGTAATAAACACAGCCGATTTGGTTGACTAACTCGGGGTTCTACAAGGGTGAACAATGACTGCATGGAGAATATAATTTTTAAAATGTTATCTTGGCCCTACAATTTCGTACCATTACAATACCCCCCCAATAAGAGATTGAAGGCCGAGGCGTTCAAACTCTTATTGCCTAAACCCTAAGAGGATCAGTGAGGATATGGCGCCACAACCCCCCTGAACACTCTACTGATCATGGGTTCTTACCCCCTAGTCTGGCGGCTGTGGCAGCACCCATCCGATCTTACTGGACTTCTCTGTTCGAGATCCCAACACCATAAGCTCGGACAGATACCCGCCACAGTGTCGCCTGACTTTGGAACATTCAATTAAAAAATCGACAAACGGCCTTCCATCACTCCATATCCCACAACTGATTTGTTTCCTCTTAGCCGTACTGGTTCATTGACAACGTACTGGCTCATTTTATATTATAGAATATCTCTTAACCCTAGAAAATAGTGTTAATAAAACAATATAGGTTTACAGTAGTACACATAAATTCCAGTCAAATTGAATAATATTCCCCGTACAATATTGCCCAGCCAAAATGACACATTAATTATACAGGGTTACATTAACTCACAGTAATTGTACCTAAAATACATATTAGGTCCTTACCTACTATATTTATATAGAATAAAATTTTTTTTTTTTTTCATTCTACTATATCCCCCTTTTAATCCCTTAACCCCTGATACCCGTTACATATTAATGTGTTCTGCGCTAGGCTTCTTGGCCTTTTCCAGCCTCATCCTGGCCGTAAACCACATCTCCCTCGTGACCTGTAACTGGGTCACCGCCCATCCACACTCACTATTACCCCCCCGGACTGTAGCGCCCAGTTGCTTTCACAAGGACGGATGCGGAAGGGGTGGATATTTTTTTCTTTTATTCCACCCCATCCTTGCTTCGGCGTTACAATAAAATTCAGTGTTACACTTACTCATAATGAATGATATGCCCCTAATGGACTACCACCCCTATCTGGGTGAAAATAGCCCTGTTCCAAAATTTGGTAGATTCCCCAAAAAATAACCCCCCTACTAAATCTAACAAACCACCGGATTCACAAAATAAAAACAAACCACAAGCCGGTTATATCAAGTAAAATTATGATTTGCCACAATTAACTACTTTCACGGTCATGATCCGGTGAGGTCATGGCCGCACTTAGGTGGGGAATCTACAGTTAAAACATAAAACACAGATTGTCAATTTATAAAAGTTACTTGAACAGTTATGTACACCTCTAATTTTCCAAACACTATCTCAACCTGAACATTTTTTACTATACCCATACAAAATTTCCTTCAGTTTTCAATTTTAAATGAATATTTTAATCATTATGTTTTTTATCAATTATTTATTTTACCATTGCAATCGAAATTCAGATCAAAATAGATTTAAAGTCATTATTAAAAATTATCTTTTTAATTTATTTAATTACCTTTCATTAAATTTGATTCATATTGTTTTAATTAACAATTTCAAAATTAGAATGATCACAGTTGCACACCACTGTGCACGGAATAGGCTATTCCGATCTGACGATGGGCTGTGAGGCTTGAAAGCGCTAATCGGGATAATTTTTATTCCGATCTGACGATGGGCTGTGAGGCTTGAAAGCGCTAATCGGGATAATTTTTATATAGTGGTGTGCAACTGTAATCATTCTGATTGTGATTTCAACCACTAACACAAATTTCTTCATTAAATTTCAAAATTAATTACATTTTTCAAAATGATCCAACATAAAAATATTACCTACATTATTCAAAAAATTTACATTCCTTTCTTCACATATGGTATTTCTTTTTATTTCATAATAGGATTTTCCTACTGGCAATGATTCAACAGACTACAACAGTTGTCAACTTAACACCTGGCACTAAACATTAGTCAAAACATACAACACACCTGTTTACATTAACAGTTGTCTGCCAGACTGGTGTTATAAACACTCTCAGTTTCAACACTCAGAATTACATCACCCCTCATACCTATACTTTTCTATAAAACTTTTGGTTAACATATTTATCTCTTATTTTTTTTTTTTTTCAATTCAGATCCAAATTAATTTTACTTCATTAATAAAATTGACCCTTTTAAATTATTTGTTTAACTTAAATATTCTTTAATAACCTCCACTCAAAACAGTTTAACTTTAATTACAGTTATATGCGGTTAATGTATAAAATATATATAAAATTATAATTTCAATTTAAATCAAAATGAAGTTAAACACATCACTAGCCTTCATATTATTAAATTACTCCAGGGACGACTCCAATTCAATTTAATCTCTTCGTACATTCAAAACAATTTCAATTACTTTGGTTACAATTTTCAAACTGATTTTAATTGGTTTAATGTTTAATATAATTTCTCCTTAATATTTTAATAAATTTTACAAACATTACATCATTAGTTTCAAATCTCTCCAAAATTAGTTTTAAATTCCTCCACAATCACATTCTAAATACCATTTATCTCTACTCCTAACCTAACATAGCAGGTACCACAAAATAATAATTAAACCTTTTGGTTACATAGTTTTTACTTTAGAATATTTTCACAAATTATTTTTCTCCAACTACCCGTGAATAGGTTATGCTTTATTTGTACAGGATAATGGTCTACCGAGATGCGATTGAAGACGAACAGAACCCCACTTCAATGAAAGTGAACCAAAGTCCTTCTGGCGGCACTGACTTCCTTACCTGCCTCCTTTTCCCAAAAATAATAAACAAACCACAACCACTAATCTACGACCCCATCTCAGTAGGCCATAATCCTATTAAACTATACAGAAAATTGATTATTCCGTTTGTCTACTCAGCCAAAAAACTTCTCCACTACCTACCTAATTAAGGGATGAGTTTACAAGTCGTAAATAACACCAGTTTATTTAATTTTGAGGATTACCCTAATATTATAATTTAGAATTAAGGTAATCAAATGGTTCAAAAAAGTGTGCCAATTTATGTAACTATTGTTTATATGTTTTCTCTAAGGGAAGGGTTAAGGAAATCGGGAAGATAAAAAGGGTAAGGATCATTAAAAGGTCAAGAACTAGGACTAAAGGTAAGGTCAAAGCTTCCTCCGAAAATAGGGATAAATGGAGAAAACCAAGGCTCGCGTGGGCAGGGGCGCGTCCCTGAAGTAGACGAACCCCACTGGGACAAGTGGGGAACATCTACCTGCTACCACTTACTGTTTTATACTAAATTCCTAATTTTATAGTTATTTAGTTTATATTCAATTACAAGATTTAATGTATTATTTTATTTATTATTATTTCATTTTGACCAATACTTTTTTAAATTGGTGGCATTATGGGTACCCACTATTTCCCCAGTCATTTGATTTCGTAAAACGTAGGCATTATCCATTTTAATTTCGACTACTTCATACGGTCCTTCATACAACAAAAAGAATTTTTTAATCTCTTTATCTTGTGCACTTGATAAATCGTGTCTTCTCACTAATACCAGCTGACCTATCTCATACTTAATCCACTTACCTTTGGCATCATGAAGCCGTTTTCTTCTTTCTCCCATAGTTAATAAGTTTTCATTTGCGAGTTTAAGTTTTACTTCCAGATCTCTTGGGTTGCTCTCCGGTGGAAAGTTGAACAGCTGTTCCAGGATCCTAGGTGGACGTTTTCCCTTGACTAGCTCGTATGGTGTGAACCCCGTTGATTCATGGGTGGTACAGTTTAACCATTCTTCAATTCTTCCCACATAGGCTGCCCATTCACTATGTTTAGCATGGCAGTATGCCCGGAAAATTCTCCCTAATTCTCGCATAACTCTTTCGGTTTGGTTCGACTGAGGATGATATACTGCCGTGTGTTTTGGTATGATACCTTCCCAACCCAAAGTTTGTTGCCATATTCCACTAATAAATTGGGGTCCATGGTCAGATAATATTATTTTGGGTTTTCCGGTTTTAATCATACAGTCCTTCGTTATTTTCTCACGTAGTACTTTACTAGTGGCCCTCTTTACACTGTATAATCTTACAAATTTCGTGAATGTGTCTAGTACCACAAAAATATACATTACGCCTCCCCTTCCCTTTGGTAGAGGGCCAAACAAATCTACCGCAACTAAATCAAAAGGCTTTTCTACTTTAATACACCTCATCTCTCCCTCTAAACAGTAATTAACTACTTTTGACTTTTGACATAAATCGCAACCCCGGAGTAAAGTTCTAACCCTCCGTTCCATATTTTTAAATAAACATGATTCTTTTAATACATTTACACACTTCCTAGCACCGAAAAGCCCATACCGAAAATGACAATCCCATATTATCTGATCTACCAACCCTTCCGGTATGACCAACCTCCAATCACGCTCTCCCCCCTCTACTTTCTTAAACAAACTCCCTTGACAGATTTGAAAATAACGGCTATACCCTAACTCATCTGAATCGGACTCTAAGCTAGTTATTATTTTGTTCAATTTAGGGTCTGTTCTTTGCATGCTATTAATATTTCTCAATTCTTCCCCAAACAATCTATCTTCCCTACCCAAACAATCTATCTTCCCTACTAAGTCTGAAAATTTCTATTTCTTTTAAATCCCTCCCTGTTCTCATTCCCTCTGTATCTACTCCAGATAAAGTGTCAGGTATTTTGTTTTCTACCCCTTTTATATACTCCCAACTAAAATTGTACTCTAGTAAAGCTAGCACCCACCTGGTTATCCTGCTGTGTGTCAACTTACAGGTATTTAAAAAAGATAATGCCTTGTGGTCAGTCCGGATGATAGTGGAATTTCCCAGTAGATATGTTCGAAACTTTTTCACCGCAAAAACAATGCTTAATAGTTCCTTCTCCGTTGTTGTGTAATTTCTTTCAGCAGCTAATAAGGTACGACTGGCGAAAGCGATGGTGTGATGCTCCTTTTCGTCGTCCTGGTACAGTTCTGCACCCAATGCGATGTTACTAGCATCGGTCTGTAAATAAAATGTGCGTTCAAAATTAGGGTGATTCATCATGATCATGTTACTAAAATGGTCCTTTATTTCGATAAACACCTTTCGTTCTCTTTCCCCCCATTTCCATTGTTTGTTCTTTTGTAACACCGCGCTCAACTTTGAAGTTATATGGGCATAGTTTTTCTGAAATTTTCTATAAAAATTACATAGTCCTAAAAAACTTTGTAACTGCTTAATATTTCGAGGTTCTGGGAATTTTAAAATTGATTCTACTTTCTCTGGGTTAGCTCTTATCCCCTCTGGTGTAATTATGAACCCTAAAAAATGTATTTCTTTCTGTAGGAATTTAGATTTCTCCCAATTGACAGTCAACCCCCCTGTACGCAGTCTATCTAATACATATTCTAAATGTTCCACATGTTCGGAAAATGTTCGTGATGCTATCAATATATCGTCTATATAAATGGTTAAAAAATCTAAATTTTGTGGCTGGAGTATTTCATCTAAACATTTTATAAAGCTGGCCACACTGGTATTCAGCCCAAAAGGTAATCGTTTAAATTGGTAATTCTTTCCATTAAACAGGAATGCTGTGTATTTCCTGCTTTCACCTGCTAACAGGACTTGCCAGTACCCTGCGGTTAAATCTAAGGAGGTCATATATTTAACTCCACTGAATTTTTGAAGGATTTCATTTATTGCTTCGGGTGACTCCCGGTCCGGGATAATTATTTGATTAATCTTACGGGCGTCTAAACATAATCTAACGCGGCCATCTTTCTTAATGACTACTACTAATGGGTTAGAGTATGGTGATACTGATCTTTCTATTATGTCCCCTTCTAACATTTTATCTAATTCCGCCTGAACCACCCTTCTTTTTGAATAAGGTACCGGATAGCTTCTTTGTACATAGGGTGCGTGCTCCCTTACTTTTAATTCACACTCATAATCTCTTGCCCTCCCTGGTACATCGGCAAACACTTCTCGAAAACACTCTATTACCTGCCACAACGCTTTACGTTGAGAGCTCCCTACGTCACCCCTTTCACTACAAAATTTCACCGCTCTATCCTCCCAAATTCGTTTATTTATGTTACCCCCTAACTCTCCCTCTCTACATACATACGTATTAACTTCCGTTTCTATTTTACTAGCCCGATTCAGTATCATCTTAACTCCCGAAATTCTGACTTTATCTACTACCCGCTCAAAGTTAATCTCAACTGGTCTACCTTCATTATTAAGTACTAACAACCGCTTCTGGAAATCAATTACCGCCTTATGCTTTATCAAAAAATCATTCCCCAAAATAACCTCCAAATTTAGTCCCCGTACTACTAAAAATGTATTGTCATACTCTACTCCATTAATTATCATGTTCAAATGTACTTGTTTAGTTACACGTTTACTCCTAACCCCGGTAATACCTACAATGGTCACCCCCGCTACTGGCAAAATTGGGATATTTTTGTTTGTCTCTTGCAAACTCTCTAATATGTGTTCAGAAATAACAGAAATTTCGCTACCTGTGCCTACTAAAATTTTTACTTCCTTACCTTCAATTTGAATTCTTACCTCTGTCAGTCCGGTTTCTGATCTTGCTGTCTAAGTCCTCTTCCTCCATCAGTTCCTTGGACATATCAGTACGGATGACGTTATTTATATAGTCATTGTTGCCTTGGGTCCCGCAGTCATTTATCGACAATGGTGGGGTCCCTTCACTCACTGTCCTTGTTAGTTTTCCGTCTGAGTGGTTACATGGCCTAGAGTGTGTCCCCCACGACCTCTGTTGGAAGTTCCACTGCTTCCCGGTGCTCCTCGGTTGCTGCTCCCTCCTCTCTGTGGTTGACTATTTTGGTTATGTTAAGTATTATTGCGTTGTCAACTCCTCTCTTTATGGCACCTGTAACAAGTTGTTCTACTACCATAGTTCTCACAATGACACTCTCCACATCGCCAGTCATCACGTCTATAGTTATTACTGTAGCCTCCCCTTGTCCCTCTATATGTGGTTGGTGTCCCACTAGATTGATTATGATTATGATTCTCATTGTTATGTACCCCTGACGGGTTTGAGCGCCTACCTATTTCCCGGTCCCTGATATTCTGGAAAATATCTAGTATTTGTTCAAGGTCATTTATACCTTCCACTTCCCGCGTCATTAGGTTAATTTGCACCTCCGTTGGTAAATGTTTACTTATATGACGTACAAATGATCTAAACGGTAATGGTGGTTCAAGGTATTTAGCTTCATTGTACATTTTCATTACATAAATGGTGACATTGTTACCATTAGTCCCAAAATTACCCGACACCATTATCTTACCTCTAAGCACTTCTTGGTCCTCTTCAGACCAGTATTTACTTCTAAAATCCCTTTCAAAACTCTGGAAATTTAACCAATCTCCCTTATGTATCTCCGCCCAAATTGAGGGGCTTCCCTTAAAACATTTCATAACTTTCAATAATTTCATCTCCCAATTACTGTTACAAAATCTATTAAAGTCCCTTACTCTGTTTAGGAATTGCATAGGGTGTACCCCCCTCCTATCCCCAGTAAATGACTCTAACTCTATTTCGCTATCTGCATTACGGGTGATTACTACTTGCTCATTGACACTGTCTAATGTTTTGTTTATTACCATGTTTAAGTCGTCTTTGACATTAATTATTTTTTGTTCCATTAAATTAAACTTGTTAGTTACACGTTCAGATTGAATACTGGCATTATTTACCATTTCTACAGCACCTTTTAATAGCTGTATTTCTGACTTACAACTACTTTCTGTTTCACTAATCTTACTATCAACATTTTCATTAATTTCTACGATTTTATTCGCAAAACTCAATTGACATTCACGTATTTTGCTGTCGCAATTGCTTTCTGTTTCATTTATTTTGAAATTAACATTAGTTTCATATGTCTTAATGTTATCTCTAACTTCTTCTATTTTCTCTACTACATAATTAAATTTACACTCATTATCAACGTTACACTTATTTATTTTACTTTCAAAATTATCTTTCATCTCTTGAATTTGCTCAAGAACTTGTATTTTGACTGTCTCTGACACTTGTTTGTTTACATTAATGATATGATTATTTAATTGTTCATTTACTGATCCTATCACTTGTTCTCTAAATGTGTTAAAGCATTCATCCATCTCATTTAAACGTTTATTCATACTGATTTCGAACTTAACATTTTGTGTATTCATTTCACATAAACGCTTATCAAATTTTATATCAATATTATTTATGTCACCCTTTAACTCATTGAATTTAACATTCTGTTCATCAAATTTCTCATTGAAACTACTTTTGATTTCGTTTTTCTGTTCATCAAATTTAGCGTCATTACTATCAAATCGTTTACTGAGAAGGTTAAATAGGTCATTCATTGACATTTCTTTTTCTTTTATATTTGTTTTAATTGTAATAGGGGTGGAAGTTGCTCCCCCCTCACTAATTAATACAGATTCGTTTACATTACTGTCACTGATTGACAGTGACTCTGTCTGAATACCTGAATCACCTTTATTGGCCGACTCAGTTGACATATTTTCATTTACTACCGTTTCGGTTACTATTGTTTTTATTTGATTTTCAGCACTAGTGCTAGTTAAATCAATAGTGTTTTCCATGTTTTCTAGTATTTACTTATACACAATTTTGTAAGCTTACTAACTACTCTTACTAATTTACTGACAATCGCCCTCACTCCCAAACAACCCGTTCTGCAGCTTGGTTAGGTCTGGCGGATATAGGTTGTAAACCCTACACTCGCGTCACTGTTTCGGGAGCCAATGAAACACTATAGATTAACGACAAATATATAATATCTTACTCTTCCTTCGGGTTCGGGTCCAGAGTCGTTCAGACGCAACCGCTGCAGAAAGGATTATTTGAAGGTTACCAGTACACATATAAATACGCCGATTGTTTATAAAACAAATCGCTTCCAATTTATTAGTCACATTACTTACTCGTCAATTAAACACTAGTCTTTATATTAGTAATACATTAAATTCAAACAAATTAATAAATGAAATCTTTCTTAAATTATAACAAATAATATCTTTTTGAATAAACCAGTACGTTTATTTTTTATTTTTTTCACCTTGCTCTCATATTTAATATAAAAAACCTTTTTCTTAGAGATCTCTTTGTTTTTTACGTTGTAAGCTTTCATTAATCAAAATTATAATCATCATTTACTGAACATTGGTTTAAATGTTAATATGCTGTGATTTTAGTTACCCATCCATTACGTTTTCTTCTGGTTTGCTACGCCGTCTCATGATAACCGTTTTACTCGTTTTTTCGCACTCCGGCACTATTATTTATTAGTTTACATTATTTACTTAGATTTGCACTGTTTTAATTCAATGTTCCCACATGTGGTAAAATAAAGTCGGCCGACGTAACTTTGTTCGAACACTTAATTTTTTGTAGACTGGCCGTGCGGCCATGAGTTGCAATGGAACTGGCGTTAATTCGGCTACAGCTGAGCACACAAAGTTTCTGGTTTTCTGGTCACGTGATCGTGAGATTGCGCTCCCATTGGTGCTGTTAAAAGAGCGCTATAACGTAGCCGTAAGATTTAGCAATATTTTGCCGCCTGGTGCAATATGGAATTACATTACTTTCGTCCGTGATTCACGGCTGATGCCAAGTTGGGTGTTATTTCACAATCGGTCTACGCTGCTTGAGTGCGGAGACAAAACATAGACGTTTTGTTCTGTAATAAACACAGCCGATTTGGTTGACTAACTCGGGGTTCTACAAGGGTGAACAATGACTGCATGGAGAATATAATTTTTAAAATGTTATCTTGGCCCTACAATTTCGTACCGTTACAACAAGTAAATAAAGTAAAATGTTTATATGTGTTTAAAAGGTTTTAAATTAAATCATGAAATTAATTTGAGGTAGTGATAAATTTTCTAGTGTAATTTTCAATGGTTAACTTAATGTAAAATGTTGTAAAAGATGGAGTTTGGGTGATAATTATTTCAATAAGGCATTTAAGTTGGTCAAAGGTAAGTTTAAATGGGTGTTAGGGAAAATAAGAATTTTGGAATATAGGTAACACAGAAACAGGGCAATAGTAGGGACACAGTGGAGAGAGTGATTATATGTAGAGTAATGGGAGTAATGTAATCGGAGAGTAAATAATGATGGTGATATTTTGTAAAGAGGGTGGTGTGGTAAGGAGTCCTTAACGACAGGCGTTATGGCGGGAGGGAATAGTTTTAAATGGGGTTTGGCCAGGACGTATTGGTTTTGCGGGGTTACCTGGGGGGGACCAGGAAGCAATAAGGGAATGAGCATAGGGAGGGAATACACATCCTAAGTACAAAGAGGGTAGAGGGTATTTTGTTATAAGGGTAGAATGATTCATGGTGAGCTAGAGTAGTACGTTAGTGGAGATAAATGTTTTGAGAGATTGGTGTCATATTGTATAAGTCCGTAAATGGTTGTTAGAAGGAAGAAGGGGGTAAGGTTATATTTGGATACCCATTTAAAAAATCGAATTATTATGAATAACTAAGAATCACCCAAACCCATTAATGACCAAAATGTTAAATAAAAGAAAATTCATAGTAGAAAGGTAATAAGAAATGAAATGTGATGTAACATGAATGTTAATAATAAATTTTAATTTTTATAGAATTAAATGGTACACTAATGAATAGTTAGAGGTTTGATATAAAAGAGTTGATGGAAATGATAATAGTAGTGTTTATAATTTTTTATACAAATTATTTAAAGGTGAATTGTTTAGTTGAACGTAGCAATGTTAATGTTTATTATGTTATATTATGCAAGATTAAGGGGCAATTTTGGGGGGTTGTTTGGCGTGGCGTCTTTAGAAGAGAAAAGCAATTGTGGGATGTAGTAATAGTAATTGTAGAACGGCATAAATTAGATATTAGTTATGCTATTGCAGTGGCGGCATGTGCCACTGCAGATAGCGGTATGGGTTGATGAGTAACGTCCAGTTACGTTACCATCATCAGAGGCCGAAACTGGCGTATATACACGGCACAACCACTTATATAATTTTATATTATATGTTAATTGCTACCGTGCAGTGTATTCTAGAGATGAAGTAAAACATGCGAATGAAGATTTCCCCGCCTTTTCGGGCGATTACTGTCTTACCAGCACTAATCGTGGTTTTGGACGACAACCAGCTGTGGGCAGCAATTGTAAAACTGACCATGGTTGGTTGTCCTTGAAATTGGTGAAAATTGAAATTAACGGGGGGTCACTTAGGGGAAATCCCCGGAACTATGGAACAGTGGCTATCACCTTGTTCGAGTAGGAACAGTAAAACAGGTGATAAACCCGCCTTAAGGGTATAACTATGTAACATTTAGATATGATGATATCTGGCAATTTAAAAATGTAACGCCGAAGCGAGGACAGGAGATGCCAAAATTCCTCCAAAAAATTCCGTTCTTGTGGAAGCAGCTGGACGCCACAATTCAGTGAGGGGTCATAGTGTGTGTGTGTGGCAAGGAGGTTACTCAGGGGAGTAACGGACTAAAATTTGAAACTTAATGATGCTGACTAGCTGATAAGCTAATTAAATAATTTTATTTTTGATACAAGAAATGATTACCGTAGACGATTTGTTCAGAAGGAATTGATTCAAATATGTTTTGCTCTAATAATAATTTTGTAGACGAGCTTACTGATTTTGAAAAAATTGATGCTAATGAATTTATTATGTTACTATTTTTACTATGTTAGAGTGTAAGAATTATAAACATACGTTGTGTATTTTTCATGGTATAGATTTGTGTAGTGTATCACCTGACCCAGATTTGGGTCATTCACCTGACCCAGAGAGATCAGCTGATGACTGATGTCAGAGACATGATATGTTTCTAGTAATTGACTCATGGATTCTTTGGTCAGTTAATGTAATGGAATAATTTTGTTTTGTGGGAAATTGATAAAAGAAATATTTTTGGAAATTGAAGTTTTTTTTTGGAAAAAAAAATTTCTATTCTTGGCAGTAAAGAATTTTATGTAAAATTTTACGTTTTAATATAAGTAGAGAAGAGGTCAGCTGATTCAAGATGTGTATTTTAGGTTATCTTTATAATCAAGTGTAGCTATTTTTGAATTTATGGTAGAAATAAGTTGTGTATTTTTATTTGTTTATTATGATTGTGAGCATCTAGTTAGAGTAGATATAACAAAGGCATTTGAAGAATTTTGGAATTTAAAAAAAAATTTATGATTAAATTCATTAATTAAAGTAAATAAAATGAATCAACTTGAAGGGGAATCTTTGATAAGGGATTTGGGTTTATTGCTTTATTGAACAAAATTTACATAATTAAGTTGATTTGAGACCATAACGTCAAACCAATTAAATTGAGAAATGAAATAGAAAATAAAATAGAAATTATTTTTGGAATTTGATATCAAGAAGTAGAATGTAGATGTTGTGTTCAGTGTGATAATGAATAAGTATACAACCAGTACTTTGCTAAAAGGCAACCCAGTATGCATGTAAGGGGGAACATCAGTTGAGGATCTGGTATGGTATAAGGCCAGTCTTTGATTTTTTGGTGGAATGATAGAAGGTTAGGGGTACTATGGTGAGTATCTGTCCGATTTTATGGTGTTGGGATCTTGCACAGAGAAGTCCAGTAATGTCGTTCAGGCGTATCCATGGTCACTGAGCTGGGGGGGTAGTTTACCCATGACGTGTTTACCGATCCTCTTAGGGTTTAGAAATGAGAGTTTTTCTGTTTCGGCAGAAAACCTCTCATTGGGGGGGGGGTATTGTAATGTGTCAAAAAAGGGGGTTTTTATTTTGTATTAAATTTATTCTGTATCATCATTGTAAGTCCCATGTAAAAAGGTTGTATTCAAACAGTGAACCGTAACGTAACTTTTTGGGCGGAGTGTAGTTGGAGAATGCGATACTTGTTTGGAAACTGAACGTTTGTCATGTACAACTGTGCGCGTACGCAAACCGGGGCGCGGTTTCTACGCACAACAATCTGAACCGACGCTACGAAAATGGCGAGGCAGAAAGATTCCCTTGCCACGTGCTCTGTAGATGGAGGAAATCAAGTAGAGGCTCCACCCATCTAAGCCTTTTATATCGTCTCCGTTTAACAACACTAGCCCATGTGGCCCATAGACAATCCAGACTTATTGTAAGACGACAAAAAACTCGTAACCTGAAGGCAGTGCCTTCCCGTTTCAACAACAAGCTATAGTGCGGAGTCTGGTGAGCACGCTCTGGTAGTCGACAATATACACTCACACGGAGCAGACGTAAGTGAAGCGTGGCCTCGGGAATGCTTTGTCTGGTAGGTGTAAATGTAGTAAAAGGCCTACCAGACACTGCAAAATGCTACAACAGTTTTAAATAATGAAACAAAACCGTAACGACAGTTTAATGTGGTCGAAGTGACGATAAAAGTGAAAGTGAACGTATCCGGCCAGTAATGGCGGACCGCTGTGGATGGCTCGGGTAGATGAGAACTACACAAAGTAACTATATCGATTTACATCAATAACAAAAACAATATTAAAGAGCTAAATAATTAAAAAGGGTTTAACAGATACATATAAATTTGGTATACCATAAATTTGTAAACAGAATGGGTGTGTGTGTGTGTGGGTAAAGTACTGGCTCGTAGAAAATAAGGTTATAGCTTATGGTAGTTTTTTTAGTATTTAAAGAGAGAGAGAGAGAGAGAGAGAGAGAGATTTCGAGTTTGACTAAAAAGAAAATAAAACAAGATTTGATCTGATAAATAATGTGTTAGGCTTAGTCATTTCGCCTGTTACCATTTCCTAGTGTTCTGTGCTGAAAAATTCGTCTTAACGTTTCCGCGAATCTTCTGAATTGGGGGGAAGTCAGATTGCAAAATTATCCTGTTTTAATTAAGGTAGAGTGTAAAGGTTTCCATATCTGTCCTGCAAAGCTGTTGGTGGCGACTCTGGACTTCTGATTGGTGTTTTATAAAAAGGTAAGTCGGCGAAAAAAGATCGCAGGTAAGGGTCTGGCAGTTTTTATTTAATTTATTTATTTCGAATTAGTTTGTTCCTTAACAATGGAGACTACAAATGGTGTTGAGAATCCAATAACAGTTGTTATGTAGGCTTCCAAACATACATTGTACAGTGTGATATATAGATTATTAACTTAGGATGTATCTGTTCATCATTGGAATCAGTATTAAGGTTGTATAGTAGTGACAGTACTTAAAAAGCACTAGAGGAAAGCTACTTATTGAAGGAATATAGTAAAAAATAAAATAGTTGCCAAAATAAAATTGAGAGCCAAGGTTTATCAAATGTTATAAATGATTTACAATAGAAACTGTAGTACCTATAAGGACATGTAGGATTTTAACAGTAGAAAGAAAAGAAGGAAGCGAAATAAAGAAAGAAAGAAGAAGAAGAAGAAGAAAATGGAAGCGTCTTTGAAGAAGAATTTTTAGTGAAGAGACTGCATTGCTTTTGGAGAAAAATAAGGAAAACTATAAAAAGAAGAAATTGAGTAATTTACGTTAAAAATGAAAAGAAAATAAATAAACGAAATATTTAGAAAGAAAAAAGTGTATATAGCAATAAAAATAAAGAAATAAAAGGAGAATCAAAGAATCAGTGCCTCCAGTGATTATCAGGTGAGAGATGACAATGATGAAGCTGCCATTTCGATGTTATGTTACTAAAAAAGGAAGGAATCAGATACAATAAGCATTAAGGCTACAGAAAGGTAACAGTTTGTATCACAAATTTCGGATTCATATGTACAAGAAACAGAACAGAATAGAATTTCAATAGTAAAAAAATTGGACTTCAAATCTGTGATGTGACTAACATTTTCCATAGAAGGATAAAATATGCAGATAATGATAAACTGATGTGTTATGTTATCATTGATTAGAAGTTCACCACCACTACTTGAGAGTTTAGATAATGTTAAAAGAATTTGGAAAAATCTAAATTTTCCAAAATTCTAAGTTAAGAGTGGTACTAATAAAGAGTCCCTAAAATGATGTGGAGTGCAAAAGTTGTCAGAAACATGGGCACACACAACATTTCTGTACAAGAGATGCAATATGCATGTATAAAGTGTGTGCATGACATTTTAAAAGGATTATATTAAACTAAAACTTTTAAACTATCAAAATGTGCAAATTGTGGCCAAGTACACCCTGCAAGGTAAGAGGATGTAAGGTGACAAGAAAATACAGCCATGAAGTGGGAAAATAAATAAAACAGAGGAGTACAAAAGTAGTCCAGTAACAAGCTCTAGCAGGCAATAAACAAAAATCCATGATATATACATGCAAGTTACTTACGTGAAATGAAACGGTCTAGAATAATGCTTTCCCAAATGAAACAGTATTAGAATATTAGAATGCATATGGTTCTTCTGAAAAGTCAACTAATGCAGAGACTTGAGCTTGCCTATATATATAATTGAAGAAGCGTGCCTACAAATTTTACTGAAAAATGTTAATATTACTACAGTGTCAATATTTAAGCCATGCAGCTTCTGTACTATTGACAACTAACTAGGAGATTCAAGAGAAGTAAAGATTTGAGCCACCATCGTGTTTAGTGTTTATACATAGTACGGTACTTCATCATGTTGTCCCAATAAAATGATTTTGACAAGAAGGAAAAGAAGCATACCACTAGGTGGATTGTAGCGTTTTGCGTAATAAAGTTTTGGTTGGCTAAAGCAGCCAAGTGCAATAAGTGTTGTGAATAAGAATTATTGTATGTAACGTTTTTTGTTATTGCAATGAATAAATCGCTGATTTAATTGCAGGAAGAACAGGAGAAAATACAGGACATAGCAAAGAAGATGGAAAAGAGTAAAGAAAGAGAGAGTAAGGAAAAGGAAAGACGCCGTGACAGAAGCAGAGAAAGGTAAAAATAACCTTACATGGTAATAAAATGATATAATTTTGTCAAAATAGAAGTAACATTTATACAATATTTTGTATTCATGTTTCAATAACTTACATTAATAACTGTTATGTCTATCTTGTTTTTTCAAGGGAATGGACAAATGTGGTAGTCAAAACTCGGGTACTCGCTACATCCGAGTTGTCGACTCACAAGCCTAAATTTTTATACTGTGATTATCGAACATACAACAAAAAAGTCTATTATAGAAGAGGCTTTGCATAATAAAATTTTGGCATGTTTTGTATTCTACGTTTGAAAGTGAAATTTAGACTTTCATCATTTTTTAGACACTAACATTCTTTGCTGAATATTGGTGTATAGTGCAGTCATGAAATATAGTAAAAGTAACTATGTAGGAAAAACTTACCAAAATCAGCCAGCTATCTGGCAAAAATCACAAAACTTTCCATGCTACACGTACATGTATACTACATGTACATTTATTTATTTTTAAATTACAAGAAAATTGAATCTAATTTACTTGTCTTTTTGTTCTTCATTGTAAATGGAATCGTCAAAATTATATTTTGTACACAGAACTTAACTATTCTTAAAAAAGCCATCTATTTTTGTTTGTTTAGTAATTTTTTTATCTGTAGATATCAGAACACCTCATCACTTACATTATTAGTTTCACTAAATTGCATTAATGGTTTTAAACATTCTTTAGGATCACTCGCTGATATGATATGGACAGCAGTAGATTCTTCTTCATTTTTGCTTTCAGTTTCACTGTCACCTGAGCGACCACCTTGGCAATTATATCTTTGTCAGTTGGAATTTCAGTAGAAAGTATGTTGTCATCGGCTGTTATGTAGTCATCCATTGGGTATTCTTGAAAGGTTGATTTCTTAATCAAATTAAGTGTTTGTATCCATTCGGAGAGGGGAATGTCATCCTTAGCATCACAATCTTCTGTTGAATTATGGCATGGAATGAGGCCCGATTTTTTGTAAAACAATTTCAAATTGTAGCTTGCAATATGTTACCCCAAGTGTTCATAAACCTGACAGCATCGAAAACCATCGTTTGAATTTTTTTTTCTTCCATGTAGTCAATCATTTGCAGGATCATTAACCGCCTGTAATGCACTTCAAAACTGTGTATTACCTCCTGATTCATTGACTGCAGCTTTACAGTATTATTGGGAAGTTAAAAAACAAGATTTATGTTTTTTTAAATTGTCCAGTGTCAGATGAAAGGGACAATTGTCAATTAACAATAAAATTTTTGTGTCCTTTTTTTTGCAACTCGCTATCTCATTTTCAAATTTCATGTAAAAAATTGTAAATGTCCAGGCTCCAGGCTTTGGAATTAGATACGTATTTGACAGGAAATGTTTTTTACTTTCCTGAATCAGCATGTCTTTAGATTTTCCAGTCACGAGAAGTTTTTGTTTTTCTGTTCCAGTCACATTTATACACAAAAGAACGATTAGCTTGACTTTTGACTGTTTTCTGCCGACACATTTTTCTCCTTTGAATTTAAAAGTTATCTGGTGTGAGTTTGTAAAAAAAGGCCACTTTTGTAATCATTAAGGATATCTTCGTAATTATAACCTGATTTAATATGTGGTCAGTTATCTTCAGCCAGTTGTTGACAATCGAATTATCTATGCTGTAAGCTTTCCCATTAATTTTCAAAAATATAATTTGATTTCTCCCTTTAAAATGCTACAAACGAAATCTGTATATTGTAATGAAATAAATTGTGGGTACTTCCTTTATTCTTAAAACCCCGCGTTGGGTTCGTCAATTTGTAACGGATTAAAAAATCTTTTTAGTGTTTATATTTAAACTATTATTTGAAATGTTAAAGGTCGTAGTTGTTGAAAATTGAAAGCTATTAATATTATAAAGTAGTTAAAATGTAACATTCGAGGTTACTAAAAGTGTGTTTACAATTGCAGAATTATAATTGTCTGAAAAGAATTCCCTTAGATAAAAAAATGAAATAGTTGCGTTAATATTATTTAAACAATAACGTTACTTAAATTTAAAAATAAAGTGTACTAGCTAGTCGCTTGCTGTTGGTGACTGTCTTGATGATACTAGCCGCGAAACTCCTCCTCCAGGTTGATAGTCGTCTAAGTTCGTAAAGTCTAGTAATGTCTGGACAATAGAATAAATATAATACACTTTCACGTACCTGTTCGTGTTTTCTGGAAGTTCAATAAGCTGCCAAGACGGTTTACAAAACCAACTCACTTTATCTACAAGGTTAGGTTACCTTGTTTAATAATGGGCGCCACACAGGTTTATTTTGGGAAAATCCCGTGGAAAACCCATTAATAGAATCAAATAATGATTTTGAAAAAATTAAAATAATTGTTTATTGCCCTTATGGCAATGCAATTCAACAATATTTAATCACAACTGAAGGTTGTTTTGATTCTTCTAAATGAATTATTTATCTGTCTTCTAGAAATAAATTAAGTCGAGTTATTCTGTTAATAATGGGGTTTTATTCATACCCTTGATAGAGAATTCAAACAAATATAATTAAAAGAATACAATGATGTACAATTGCAAATATCTTGTTACATACCCTATATAACTGACTCAGAGCATAAGAAATAATTCTGGTCAAGTTCAGATATTTTTTACTTTAAACATTAATATTATTTAAATCTCAGGCGTAAGTTCTTTGAAACACAGAAAAGAATGCTCATGCCTACACAATAGCTAATTATTTGATAATATGAGATTGACTAGTAATGCCTTTGAGGTTACTAATATAAAGATAAAAATAATAATAACCTAGTTTATAGGTTATGCGTTCGTAGCGCTTGATTCATGATTTACAAAGTTATATTTTGAGATCACTTATGACTAACATCCAACTTAACTATGATTTACAAATTCATTAAATAAATTCAGACATGGTGTAGTACAGAAAATGTTTCAATGTTATGTGTCAGTACAGATTTGTTTATCAAAACATACAGGTTATGGCACTCGGAGTAATGAATAAATTGTTACCCTGTTACCTTTGTGTTTTAATCTTTCGATTAAAATTCAATTAAACACATCAATGATCGGATTATAATGATCATTGTTAATCACTACACACGCACATGAACAGAGAATCTCGATCCACTTCTGACTAAAAGGATCTTTAATAATACTATTTAATTATTTCTTCTGTTCGTTATTTTTCCCGCACTAAATAAAATAATACTGCACTCAATTGCACTGGGTCTATGTAGAATCTCTTGAAGTTACTTTTTGTTGTTGTCGAAATGTTTCCATCGATGCACTATGACGCTATCAGTTAGTAAAAATTTTGATGAGACCAGCGCACCTTCCACGCTGGATGCAAGTAAAAAGTGTCTAACGGCAATTAGCCGCTCTTCCTTATATACACTACCGTTTGATCGGCCTTAGGTGATTGTATTAATTACTAAGCTATTTTCTGATTGGCTCATCCAGGTGTTATGAAAGTGACGTATTGTCTTTTCAACGGTCACCAACGGTTTTTTAACCGACATTCGCCGGAATGATTGACAGTTGCCGTTGTTGTTAGTGTTGATAAACAGATTTCTTATGCATTTTGTGCAAATGATGCTAACACCTTTCACGGACTTATTATAGTTACGATCTGGGTCGTATCGCTATCAAATTAAAGGATATTTTGTCCCCTCCAATTTGATATAGTTTGACACTTGTTTATTTACACTTTTGCTGACATTGTTTAATAAACAATGTTCAGGTACTTGGTTTCACTCTGTCGTCTGCTAATCGAAGCCGACGATTACTTTCTCTTACCAATATTGTTTGTGTTCCACATCGCGTTTTTTCACTTAAACGTTTATGTTAGAACACTATTATATCTGTACTGATATTTATTTACTGAACATTATGATTAAACCTTAACTTTATACATTTCTATGAACTATCCTTACTCACTATGACATTTCGTTTCACATTATTTTGCTCCGTTCTATTAACTAACAATTGAACCATTAATCGTATAACATATTACTAATGCTTATCGCTATGTTTGAGTATAAAAATTGTTCTGTGTATGTGATTTACACTCATATCACCTTCTACTAATCACCTTACTGATGATTGTTCGATTTAGGCATTGTTGAGGCATACCGTTTGTATCGGATTTCTGCCTTAATAACATTTATTAGTTCACAATTCGGTACCTTGCTGAGGTAGCTTATTTGTATAAGGTTCCCTCTTACAAACATGTTTACTTGTCATAAGTATATTTGAGACTGAAATATAGCTTCATTCTCATATTGTGGCCATAGCTAATTTTAGTCCTATAGTTACTAGTCATAGTTGCTTTATTCTCAGCCAAATGCTGATTCTGATATCACATTATTCAGATTCTTATTTAATCATTTTTTATTAACATATTATATTCCATTTAAGTTATTCACTGACTCGCTTGACAGCTTAAAGTGAATTTAATTTGTCCATTAGTTTGTGTCAGTTATGGTATGGTTGTAGTGTCAAGCAGTATTTGGGTTTACTGCTTCTTGTGGCACTTCATCTTCTTTCTTCTTCCATGGTTCCTCTCTTCTTGGTTACTCTTATCATTACATTATCTATTTACATTATCGTTATGTATTTATTAAATCTGATAGTATATGTCTAGGTTATGTAACATCTGGTTATGTTACAATATCCAAGATTTTTAGTGAATTTTTGATTCTGCATTTTAAAAACTGGATTGCTAATGGGTATGTTCTCACTTCTTTTCACTTTAAACTATCAAATTGGGCGTTGACTAAATCATTTTTCCACATTGCTTGATTTTTTTGCCTATATGTGATTTTTTTTCAAAGGCGCTCGTAAGTTTTTCATGATTCTTCCATACTGTTGAAACCGTAGATGAAGGAAGTCCATGTTTTGTACACACATCTGAATTTGATAGGCCTTGTTCCAGTTCTTAGATGATTTGAATAGTACCGAAAGTACCACTTACCGAAAAAAAGGCCACTGCAGTGTAATAACACAGTTGTGGCATAAAATAATAAAGTCAAAACGTTCTCTCTAAAGTGACAGTCGTAAGCTACTGTGTATTTGTTACGAGTCACAGGTTGTTACTGTACTTTACTGCTTTATGAAAATAGAATGTTAAGACTGAATTTACCTGTGGGGGCAAACCTGTATCCACACGCACACACAAACGAATATTTACTGTTCTCACACACATGTGGTACCGTTAACAGGCTATAAATTCAAGTGACGAATCATTGCTGTGTGGATAGAGTCCTTACTTGGAATTTTGTAAACAGAAAAACCCATCGTATAACAGTAACTGGTAATGCAGTAATAGTGACATTACTGTATCGTAATGAACTTTTGTTGACCTTAACCTATGAACAAGGCTGCGATAAAATGCTCGTTATAACCAAGTCTCTGATGGTTCCTACTCATTAAAAGCGAGTTTAATTGTCATTACTAAGATACAAAACCAAATAAAATCTCGTACTTTTACTCGTTACATCCAAGTTCTCGTTATAACCAAGCCCGTTATTCACGAATCCCACTAAAATTGAGAAAAAACAATTCTAATGTTATTTTCCACTTGCAGTTTCTTTTGATTAGTCAGCGGTATAGAATGACATTTGCTGAAACTTTTCAATCCTCACAGGTCTCCCAGAAACTGGTTGAACATATTTCTAAACTAATGTAGGTGATCACCAATGGCAATGCATGCATCAGCATTAGTCTGTTGGATTAGGATTCAGGAAGCATTCTTTACGTAGGTCTTTTGACAAATTGGATCTTTATTCCTGACACGTTAGGTACATAATCTGTGTGTGTGTGTGTGTGTGTGTGTGTGTGTGTGTGTGCACTTGCGTGTTATCAGTTTAAAAATATGTACAGATTAAAATTCAAATATTGAGACAGCTGTATTGTATTACTTGACTGTTAACTTCTGTTTCAAGGAAAAGAAGCCGGTCACGTGACAGACATAAGGACAGAAGAGATAAGGACAAACGTGACAGGGAAAACAGTAAGCGGTCATCTACAAAATCTCCCTCTAGGTGTGTTGGCTTATGCTTTTATTCTGCTATAATTTAAGTGTATAGGTAGTGGATTGCCCCAAAGCAAGTGTGATGTAAAAATAAGCATGTGTTAACCTTTGTAAAACAACTACCTTTATGTACTTTAGTGTCATTGCGAAGTTGCTCTTTATAACATTTACTTTAAAGTGGAAAAGTTGAGTTTTTAAATTCACATTAATAGTTTACATTGGGTGTTATTTATTTTACATCATGATTAACAAGCCACATTTTTTTCAGAGGTGACAAACATTCCTCAAAAAAAGAATCAGATAGTGAGCACAATTTGGATAATGAAAAAGACAGATCTAGAAGCCACAGTCCTGAGGAGGCAGACATTAAACCAGAGTAAGTGGAGTTTTTAAGTGTTAAAAGTATTCTAGACGAATCCCTGTAACGTTGTGTGTTTTGTATTTTAATATTATGTAATTGAAATGTAGGTTACCACCATCAGGATCACAAAATAAATTCCATGCAGGAGGAGGTGACTCAGGAGACAAGGTTCAGAGTAAAGAAAGCCATAGTAGATCACAATCAAGATCTCGTAGCCGCTCAACATCACAGTCCTCTGCTGCATCATCAAGATCTGGAAAAGATAGGTAAAAGTGCTTTTATGAGAAGTATATCAAAATATTGAATGAACTTATGTTTTCAAGTGTCCACTTTTGGTGTTAATAAAAATTGTATTTATTTATTACTAAGGCTCTTATTTATTTGTAATACTACATTCATTGTATTTAATCATATTCGTTGTTTTATGTTAATAGGTGATAGGGTATTGCAATATTGATACTGTAGATGTCAGATTGTACACTTAGCTATAATATGTAATACATAAAAATTATTATAGGGAAAACCAACAAAGTTACCCGTGAATAAAGCATCTAAAGAAAGAGGATAATGTAAACAGTTCCAACATCCCTCCTCCATATAATCAAAAACCAACTTTTACAGCTATTTTTCCACAAAAAATACAGTTGTTACAAATTGGAAAATATCTGTATAACTTGGCAATTTTTATGTTAATGCAACTTGTGAACTAAATAATAACACAGAGCATGCTCATTGGTGGCAGCTAGTTACTTCCATAAGCATACAATGAGCAGTATGGGGAGACTTGAAAGAAAGAAATGTATGATGATCTCTTTGTCACTCAGTTTGTAATAAGGAGGTAACAGTAGCTACCATAATAGAAGGAACATATTTTAATACCTATCTTTTAAGCAGAGTTGTCAGATTTACAAAGCAACATCTCGCTCTCTGGTATTTTATAAATATACACATCACATCACCGTGCATAGATATAATAGATATAGACATGCAAGAACTTTGAAACTGTTTTGAGGAAAATGAAGGGTGTGCGTATCTTTGTATGAGCATAATTATAAAAAGTACCCTTGAGAAGTGTATTTTTTTGATTGTTTACAATTTTGTCTGCTTTACCTTTAATTTTATTCTTACATAATTGTAAAAGGAATATTATAAATATTGCATTAAAAATTTGTATTGCTTTCGTTTAACAGAAATGTTCTCTATCATTTTTTTTCTTTTTGAATTTGAATACAGTCCATAATTCCAAAAGATTCAGTACATTAAGTAATGGAAAATGCATAAAATGAAACAAATTTCAAGCGTGCAACTCTTAGGCTGGCCGCAAAATGAGATCCAGGTCCGTGAGGTGATGCAGGGTGACTCATGACGAATTCTTCATGGCAGAGTGAGTCACGGCGACGATCATCGCAAGTCGGGTCGTAGTTCCACTACGCAGTTTACTCCGGAACTTCAGCTCCAGCAAAGATGGCGAATATTTCTGCTATGTTAATAGATTTGAGTTCAGAATCGGATTTGGAAAGCGAGTTTGTGTTTGAAACAGTATGTTACACCGCTCTGATGAAACAAAAAGCAGAAAGAAGTGCATACATGAAAAAAAGACTAAGTCATGGAGAATTCGCTTTAACTAAGGAATTTGATGATGAAAAATTCACGAACTATTTTAGATTAAACCGTGATCAGTTCAAAGAAGTGCATGTTCTCGTCAAGAATGAAATTGACAGAGAGGTATGCAACGCTACAAGGCCCATTGGAACCGAGAAAAAACTAGCTGTGTTTGTAAGGTAAGCCATTATGCGTAACCTATATTACCTATATTACTTTATGTGACAATTAAAACGGCTTACTTTGCTTAACCCTAGATCTGGTCATTGTTAAAACTCCCGTTGGTAGGTCATTTTTACTGACTTTGTAAGGGTTTTTTGAAAAAAATCATTAAATTTATTTTTTGTCTAAACCACAATAAACCATATATTGTTGTTTTCAGGAAGAAATAATCTACAAGATAAAAACAAAATACCAATTTATTAAAGTTAAAAATTTTGTATCCCGTGATAAATGCAAACAAATTTACTTTATATCATTTTATAGTATTTTAGTTATCAATGAAGGTTTGTAATAGGGCTCGTGTGGTGAGCCCCTGCAAATGGCAAAGCCGTAAATAGGGCTCCCACACGAGCTCTTTACGAGATCTAGGGTTAAGGTACCTTCATTATTGGTGGAAAGTAAAAATGTAGCTTTTACAGAAAAATCTTTATTGAATAAACAGAATAATGTTCAAACGGCAAAAATGTTCTCTAATAACACACAAATATGTACATCAAATGTAAATAGTGAAATTTTTACTTAACAGAAATTCAGTTTTCAGAAAAATCTGAGCAAATCATGCTGATTTGAAGCCGTAGTTGAAGTGTTTTGTTCGAACTCACAATTCTCCTCTGGGTTTGGGAATGGACTGTCGGAATGTGAAGAGTGGGCTGGAGTTGATCAGCTGGTGTAGGATTGACTGGCTGGTTGGTTACTGTACGGGGACAACTCGTGATATGATGGCCGCTGAACTGTGTTGGACTGTGGAGTTCTCGCATGAATGTTCAGCAACGTGGCCTCCATTTCTGTAACCACACGGAAAATATCGTTTCTGACGACAAACTGAGATGATGGTGGCATCTTTTTGGTCACCTCGTACATAGATATGAAAAAGTGGTAGAGAGGATCACTTGGAGCACTCGTTTGTTCCAACATCCATTTTCTTTCTTCTGATCTCGATTTTCTTCATTCTTCATGTTGCTCCATGCTTCGTTTGAGTAAGCCAGCAATAATGTCTTTCTTCATTTTTTTAGCAGATGTCGGAGGTGAAATTTCAGGAAGTGCCTGTGATTGAGCTTCGTCCCAAACACTTCTGATTCCCTGCTGCATGTTCAGTGACTCCTCGCACTCTTTGGCTACATCAGTTGGACTATCGATGTCACAATTTTGCGATGGGGTTTCACTATCATCAGTGTCTTCGTTTAGGTTCCTTTCTCGTGTTTTATTGGTGATATATGGTTGTAGAAATCCCATCTGTTTTTGAAATTTTCATTGTTTTAACAGATTCAGCCGGCGCTCCACTTTTCATGCTTTTTTGCTGTCTTCTGAGAGCATCTCTCAGCGAATGTCTCAGTTTCTCCCACATCGCCTTCGCTTCAGCACCTGCAACAATGGTGTCAAGAGAGCATTTAGATGTGTAAGTATGTTTGCTTTTTAATTAAAAACATTAAAAATACATCTACAAAACAATAATTCCCTACTAATTAATTTTTTTTCTTTTATGTTTTAGGTATTTGGCGACAGGAAACACATACAGAACTATTGCATACAGCTACAGAATGAGGAAATGAACAGTCTCTTAACATCGTGCTGGAAATATCTCAAGCTGCATGGAAAGTAGTGCAACCATTGTTTTACCGGACCCCACAAAAGAACAGTGGGAATCAATCGCAGTTTGTTTCGAACAAAAATGGCAATTCCCGCACTGCATTAGTGCCATTGATGGGAAACATGTTGTGATAAAAAAACCTGGGAAAACTGGATCCTCTTATTTCAATTGTAAACACACTTTCTCCATTGTGCTAATGGCTATCGTCGACTCAAACTATAAATTCATTACTATTGATGTAGGATCACAAGGGAGGCTCAGTGATGGAAGCATTTTCAACACAAGCGTTGTGGCGAAAAAAATTATGAAATGCACTTTACAGCTTCCGTCACCTGCAGTACTACCTCCAGTACAGGATCCGATGCCTTTCGTATTTGTAGGAGATGAGGCGTTCCCTTTATCTGAGAATTTGATGCGACCTTATCCGAAACGAAGCGTTACTCACAATTACGGAAACAAAGTGTTCAACTATAGACTTTCAAGAGCACGCCAAACGGTAGAATGCAGTTTTGGTATACTTGCTTCTCGTTTTTGAGTTTTTTGATCACCATTTGAAATTAAAGTAGATAGTGTTGTCAATGTTGTGAAGGCAGCTTGTGTGTTGCACAACTATTTAAGGAATTCTACAGCTCAAATAAGTGAAGACGACACACTATAGAGGATATGCCAAAGGATCAAATGCAACCATTATTCAATCAAACGTAACCCGAAGTTCACAGAAAGCTTTTACAATTCAACAGAACTTTACTACATACTTCAACACTACAGGAATGGTTCCTTGGCAGAGGGAAAGTGTTTGAAAAGGAAAGTACTGAAAAACTAAGAATTTGCGTACAGTTACATTGTCACCACATGTTTCTTTGTCAATAAATTAATTCTTGTGTTTAAAGTGAGACTACGTTTTTAAAAAATTTGAAAACCTGTTTTGGATAATAATGAAATAAAACAGAGTGGCAGGGAAGTACGGTAGGGATAGGCCGAGCGGGGGTGGACCCGAGTGACGTCAACCGCCGGTAAACATGAAACTAATCTTGTCTACATGACACCTTTCCTCTTTCATAGCCGTTTGTTAATTATTATTGTTTTAAATTTCAGTGTTATTTTATTAAATGACCAGATAAAGGGTTAACAAAGAATTACAAAGCAACTTACCACTTCGTATGTCCGTTTCCTTGGCCACTTCCTCCCACTTCTCTGCTTTCAGCTTCCAATGCTTCTAACGTGCGCAGGTCCAATCAGTTTTGTGGTTCACAGAAACTCACTGTGAGTCACCCTGCGTCACCTCATGGACCTGCGTCTCATTTTGCTGCCGGCCTTATAGTTTTCAAGATATCACGAACACCAAGATGGTGCCATTGTTAATATATTCTCTTTATGTCTTAGTCATGTGCAAGTAAATTTCAGATGGGTTTTCATCATCAGAAAGCAAAAATCTAATTATTGCTTGCTGTTCTTCAAATGTAGTATTTTCTAGATTTCCCACAACAGTATTTGTGATTTTTAATTATTGAATGACCCTAGTAAGTAATGGTATTACATTTATTATAGTTATAGTGATGTTAAATGACATAATGATGTATATGGTCACAGGTCTTCTAGGAAAGATTCTGTGAGTGACAAAAAGGATAGGCGAGCATCTCGTTCATCAAGCAGTTCATCATCGTCTTCCCATGATAGGAAGAAAAAATCATCTAATCACAATGCAGCTTCACGTTCCAGATCACGATCTCGTTCTGCACCAGCGGGTAGCCCTAAGCTTCGCAGAAGTCGTTCTAATAGTAGTGCTTCATCTGAAGATTCAGGTGTGTATTTTTTTTTTAATCTTTGTATATATGTGTGTTGTCAACTCATTTTTTTATAACATATTTTTTTAGCTGTGTGTCAATAATGTGTACAATTACTAACAGTTTTAAGAGGCCAACTGTGGAGTTAATATGCCAACCATTGTTTAGGCTACTATCTCATGATATTAAATATGTTGTAGATGTATCTAAACTTTTAGCACAGGAGTTAGCAGTTAGCAGACCCAAGCAGCTAGGATGGCTGGAAAATGATGTGCTTGTCAAACAGCAGTTGCACGAGAGCCATGTGATATATTTTCTTAAATCAGTAACAGATTTAATAAGTTAATTTTTAATACTAGCCTGTGTGTGTGTGTGTGTGTGTGTGTGTGTGTGTGTGTGTGTGTGTGTGAGAGAGAGAGAGAGAGAGAGAGAGAGAGAGAGAGAGAGAGGGGGGGGGCATCACGCATGCCCTAAATGAATTAGCAAACTTTAATTAAGTAAACTTAATTTTCAAATGTATCTAAATAATGACTAATTGTGGCTGTTATTGTATTTTCACAGCAGTATGAAAAAGAACACAATCATCAGTGAATTTAGGTATTGACTTAGGACTGTGAATATCAGTTTGATTTAAATATTAATTTGTGAATTAAATTTTTATTTTTAGTTGAGTGTAGGAGATATTTGTTAAACAGTTACCTAACGGGAAGTAAAATACTGCTTCATACGCATCTATGAAGCTTCTTCAGTTAAACATTTCAAATGTTGAAATTTGTGTGTAATTTTGAAACAGAAAATTCCTCCAAGTTTTAGTGAATTTGAGTGTTTATTTTTAAAATTAGCCATTTAGAATATACAGTTCCATCAATTGTTGAGTACTTACAAAATAAAAAAAAATTTCTTGTCTGCCAAGTAAGCACTTGTGAAGTTTTATAAAATTCTCAAATGGTAAACAATATTAGTACAAAAAATATTTGTTTAGTTTTGTTTATTTATTTTTGTTAATACTAGTAATTATGTTTTACTTGAACATTATTAGAAATTTTACAATTCCTTGGATTATTATAATGAAAACGAGTATGGGTAAGCTGCCAAAAATAACCAACATTTATTTGTTAATAATATATTTAGTGTTTTCCCAGTTTGCACAGTAATAACGAAATAAAAGACCTTTTATGTTATCCAAATAATTTAGAGTGAGGAACTAAGTGTTATAGTCATGAAATATGGCAATAAACTAGTGTCTTTTAGAATTAATAAGCAGACAAATTAATTGCGAACCTCTTACCACTCTAAAATGTGTTGACCATATTTTGCCAAGTAGTTAACAGCTTTTGGTGTATAACCAGTATGTGGCTAATTGAGATTAAAGTGGTCAACATTTGATGGAGTGCTGTAAGAGTAAGCCAATAATCAAACAAAACTGTATTGGTCATAATTAATATGTAAAGGTGGAGAAGGCGTGTTGCCAGTCCACAGCGGGATGCGTAATCAAGTCATTACGTCAATTGGCAATGCTGTTGCTGTGTGTCGAAGGTACTGCACTCAGTCTTCAACAGATAGTTGCTGCTGTCACAACAAGGAGCTCATCATCTCGGCAAAAATTGTGCGGACTTAGCTGATTAAAAGTATCGTCTGTATGGATTCTTGGATTTCATCTCTTCAGTGGCTGTATTCTTTTCACTGTACGTGAATGTGGCATCATGAACAATGGATGGATCACAGCTTCATGTAGAATCAAGGATCGTGAACAGCGGCTTGGATATCACATGGACTTCAGGAAGTTGTACTACAAAATCTGGATGTAAAAGTATGAGACTGCTGACTGACATTCATGCTGTGTTGCTTTACCCGTGAATTCGCTGGAGCTATTCTGTTCCTGTTGCAACTGAGAATGCGCTTTTAAGAACGGAGACATCACGTTATTGCGGACATCAACTGTGACAGCACAATCCACCACTTTCCGCTGCTTGGGCGTGCAGTTTCTTCGACAGCAGAAGTATTAAGTTGGATTCATCAGTCAAGGAATCTGTAAAGTATTCCTCAAAACAACTTTTTTTTTAGATTTGCTTAACACTGATTAAATAAAATCATTTTAACCAGACAAGTTAAATTTTACAGATAGTACATAGTTCCAAGAGTTTGATAAGTAATAGTTCTAAAGTTTGCGTTTTGCATATACATAATCCTAATGGCACAGCTTATTTTTAAAGGTACATTAAATTGTTGTTTCACTTATTCATATAGGGTTTATAGGGTAACTGATATTATTCAGGGTTTCTACTTTATTAAGTGTGTACTGTTATATTAAAATTTATAATATCTCAGAAATAATAATCAGTTCATCTTCATGAAACAGTCATCCAAGTCACTACGTTTTGGCTATCCTCAGGTGTATAGATTCCAAATAGACACAAAAAATTGTTTTTTCTTAAAAAACTAAAGGCACCATTAAAACCAAAAACAAAGTGAATTAAAGTAGTACACAAAAGATACACAACCAAAATAAATACTGTTCCATGACTGGAAGACATCTGTAAGAGGTTTCACAATGTATGCCTATCTTTCGTAGGAAAATAAGTTCCCTAATAATTTATTTATTATCAAAATACCCTTATACCATATTGGTGTTGGGTTAAATCAACTACACTCTGTATACAAATTTTTTCCATCTTGCTCTATCCATTGACAATGTCTTCGCTTCACTCCAGCCCAAGCTTCTTTCTCTCAAAATGTTTCCCATCATTCCATCCCAAGTCAGTCGGGGTCTTCCTCTCTTCTTTCTCCCCCCTGATTTTGCTTCCCAAACCTTTTTTACCATTCTATCACTATCCATTCTCTGCATGTCACCCCACCAGCATAGTTGTCTCTGTTCAGTAAAATCCAGAATCGATATCATTTCTAAATCCTCTCTTATTTGTGTATTCCTAACTCTATTCTTCCTTGTTACTCCTACTACTCTCCTAAGATATTTAATTTCTGCCGCCTGAATTTTACTTTTTTGGCTTTTGGATAGCACTCACGTCTCACAGCCGTATGTTAACACCGGTCTATATACTGTTTTATACACACATTTTCGTTTGTCTTGATATCTCCTTATTTATAAATCTATTGTTTAATACATAGTATACTTTTATTGCCTTTTCAATTGTTTCATTTAATGCGGCTTCTTGATTCCCATTACTATCTACTATAACCCCTAGATATTTAAATTGTTTGACTTGTTCTATCTTCACTCCACCAATCTATATTTATTATTTTCTCCCCTATTACCATTACCTTTGTTTTGGTCTTATTTATTTTCATCCCTTTTTCCTGGAGAACTTCATTCCATATATTCAAATTACCCTGTAACGGCCTTTCACTTGTAGCCATTAGCACTACATCATCCACAAAAGCCCCTTCTGCTACTTCTATACTTCGCAAGTTCCTGTATCCAACATGCATTTTCCTAACCTTCAGTGAGCACTTCTTAATAATGTCGTCCATGTACAAGTTGAATAATTGTAAAATAATTAACTTTTTACAGGGTTAGTCTTTGCATACACGTGTTACACAAACAGCTGTTCTCACGTATGCATTGCTGGACGCCATTTGCAATTATATCTAACATATTTCCTTACCAATACTTCGTTGTTACTCACCTCAAGGGCAATTCAAGGTCCTTTTGGATGAACCGGAGTGCAGAATAGGGTTATTTGCAGTAAATAATTCAGTCTAATTTGTATTCAAATGAAGCTAGATTTTATTCTTATCAACATTAGTAAATAAAATTAAAAAAAAAAACCTTTCTTTTTTTCTTTTACTTATCTCATTTTTACAGATTAAAATAAATGTAAACAAACATGAAGTGAAATTAACTGTGATTAAATTCTTATCGTGATTCTACAGTGTTAACACAAAATAAAACAAATATAGAAATAAAATTACCTATTCTAATTGCAAACCAGTACTTGCACATTTCGCATACACACACACACTCATACCAGTTACTCAACCCCACCCTTTTTTGAGATCTCAAATTCTTTTGTACATCTTTATGAAATTACGTTTGGTGTTATTTTACAATTTTGAAAATTTGTTTTACCCCCCGATTTGTTATTTATCTGTCCATTGTCCTGAAGATGCCAAGCCATATCACACACGCCTGAAGATGCCAAGCCATATCACACACGCACTATGTCGATTATCCCATATACTTTACTTCACGGTCGATTTCCACTAATTCCACTTATTTTAAAAACTGTTACTACAGTTTAACCACTGTTTACTATTGATTATTTTTCATTTTAATATTTTTGGTGGTGGGCCCACTCGAAATTTTGTCCGCGGACTGTTATGCGGCCATATGGCATGAGATAGAGGACAGATCTGGTGCAGAAAGCTGCTCGCGTATGGTTTTATTGATCATTGATCACGTGGTTCCCGTCCTCAGCTAAAAGTTCCTCGTCTGTGAATTTTAAGGCTTGGCGATGACCATCCTGAATTCCAATATTATATAACTATGGGCACGGCCCATGACGTGGATGTAATGTCATTTGTAACCCAAAGCATTGAGGCTTGGCGTTTCTAAAAATAGCTGCTGATTCACTGACTTACAATGTATATCCAACTTTTGACTTCGTATTTGGTTGTCGTTTTATTTAAAATTATAATCCAGAATTACAGTTATTGGAGTATTTACCCCATGTTACACTTTAGGCCACAGTTTGTACCGTCACATAATGTCGGACTCTGTCCACCTCCTTGTCTTAATCCATAATTTGTTGTAAATCCTAACGACCTCATATTTTTACCAATTACATAATTTACAGTATTTTTGTATAACCTCTGTACTACCTTAATTATTTTACTCCATATTCCTCTATTTTTTAAACTTTCCCATATTTACTGTTCTAGGCACACTATCGAAAGCCTTCTCAAGATCAATAAAAGCCAAACATACCAATTTATCTTGTATCGACTTTTCAGCTATCTGTAGCAGAGTAAATATGTGATCCTGCACACTTCTCCCTGATCTAAAGCCACTCTGCGATTCCTCCAAACTATTTTCTAAAATTGGAACCAATTTATTATTAATTATCTGCTCATAAACCTTTACAATTGCATTTAACAGATTGATACACCTATAATTATTACAATCTCTTGCGTTACCTTTCTTAAAAATAGGAACTATCAATGCTTCCTCCCATTCTCTTGGTATGTCTACACTTGTCCATGCTTTATTGATAATTTCTAAAAATATTTCTTTCCCCTTTTTTCCCATATTCTTTATCATTTCTGCTGTAATTTTATCTGTTCCAGGTGATCTCACACCACTTTTAAGTCCTTTAATCACTACTTCTAATTCATGCATCGTTATTTTTTCTTCTGCCACAACTTCACCATCCTCTCTATAATCTTCTTCATTAATATTGACTTTATGATCATCTTTGTTGATTTCCTTACCACCTAGTAATCCTTGACAGTATTCTTTCCATCTATTCATTATATCGTTTCTTTCTGTCAGTATTTTCCCATTAGCATTATATATACATATATCATTCTCAGTTTTTTCTTTTCTAAAAGATTTCAATACTCTGAAGACAAGCTTTTGATTTTCCCACCTATCTCTTTCCAATTTTTCTCCAAAATTTTTCCATGCACTCTCTTTCGCTTTTCTAACTAATTCTTTAACAATTTTTCTTTGATGCTTATATGCTTCATAGTTATCCACAGTTCTATTAGCTGTATACTTTTTCCATTCCCTTTTCTTCCTTTATAATCTGCTCCTTTATTTCATCAATCCACCATACCGTCTGTTTTCTTTTATTATTCATTCTAGTAACACCACAAACCCTCCACAGCTGTTCCCTAATAATAACATTCTTTTTTTTTCAACACATGCCATTTTTATTTCTGTTAAAACCAAATGTATCGTCCATACAGTGAAATGGTGTTTCAGGCAGTCTCAATTGAGTTGTTGATGTCTCACAGTAGTATGGGTGAAGTGTCTGGTTAGTAATAAAACGGCATGTATTAAACTGAAAAACAGTGGTGTTATTATTAACATAAACCACAAATGCTTATGAGCAAAATAAGTTTTCTGTTATTCCCCAGAAATACAGTTCCATGTGTGGTGGAATGGGTATGGCCAGGCAGTTAGCTACCCCCGCTCTCACCATACAATATGGTAGAAGACCATGTTGTATATTTTCTTGTGACTTTGTACACTTAAGGAGGGCCACTTCTGACTTAACTTGTGATTTTTAGTTATTTCAAAATTGTTTTAATTGTCTTGAGCTACTAAGCCTTAATAACTTGACATAATTATTAACTGTACAGCACAGAATAGTAACAGAGGATAGGATAACTTTTAATGTTAACATGTGTACAAAGTTGTGGGAAAATCCTGTAATGTTATAATTAAACATTTTAAACATCAATGTTGTTATTTGATATTGTAATTATTAGTAGTGTGCAGACCTGTAATTCTCAGATTTTTATGTGCGGGATTACATACAGTCATGCATATTGAGTAATATGTAATTATTTTTACAAAAATATATTTTTATTTCAATTATATAAATACTAATAACTATTTAAATAAAAAACTATTCTTTTTAAAAGAAGTATTTATTTTTAAACATTAAAGATGAACGAGAATAAAGTAATTACTTTTTGAGTTCATGCATATATGTTGTTTTTTTGTACAGTAGATTCAGTGCTGTTTTGAAATAGGTCAAGGTAGAGAAAACCACAAATTTTAAGTAAGTCTTAAATTTAAAATTTACAATTTACAAATTTACAATTTTCATAAGTACTACAGGGTGATTCAAAAAAGACTTTCCAAATTTATAAGTACATAGAAATTTTTTTTAGATGACTTACGGAGCCAGTTAAGGTGCCATTTTAAAACAAAACCCATCAAGTTTTTTATAGAACAGCCATTTTGGTTCAATGTGAGCACCATATGTGATATGGCAGACATCCCATCTGAAGTCAATTTTATTCCAAACTCGATCCAGTACTTCTGCAACTGTGATGTAAATGTCATTTCTCAGCTCAGGGAGACCAGCAGGTAAAGGTAACGAACATTTGATCTTTAATGAAACCCCAAAAGAAAAAGTTAATACGAATCAAATCTGGAGAGTGAGGTGGCCATGCAGTAGGCCCTGCACGACCAATCCAACAATGTGGGAATCTGTTATCAGGGAATGCTGGACATGTAAGCTGAAGTGAGGCAGTGCCCTGTCTTGCTGGTAGTGAAGCCGGCGATCGTGGTCATCTCATCTAACTGTGAATGAGGAAATTTTCAAGCATATCCAGATACACGGTACCATTTACGGTTTTATCTGGAAAAAATAATGGGTCATACATTTTAAATTTGCTTAGGGTACAAAATACACTCACTTTTGGGCCTTCATGCAGCAATGTTTTATGTGGGTTTTCACTACCCAGATCCTGCAGTTGTGGGTGTTCACCTTGGCACTGGTATAAAATGTTGACTCATCGCTTAAGATTACATTGTCCAGGAATGTCTCTTCGGATTCTATTCGATCCAACATTTCTTCACAGAAGTGTTGACAAGCAACTTTATCTGCTTCGTTAATTGTGGGGGGGGGGAATTTTTTGCTTTCTGGTGCAAACGCTTTCGTAATACGCACCAAGTCAGTCATGCCAGTCTCACAAGAAGCACATCATGTTGATTTTTTAGGGCCAAGAGCAAAGCTCTCTTCTAAGTTCTACAGTGGCATCAAAAACTTGTGGGCATCCTGTTGATTTTGCATGTTGTACAGAACATTTCTACATGAAACCAAAACATACAATAATGAGCACATTCCGCACCAGTGAAAGTAGCCATTTTGAACAACAGTGGTGCTAGAGCTTCTGGTGGCTGCATTTGGAACTACGGCATTGTGTGAGACAAACTTGATGTCTTGTTATGGTGCTCACATTGAACCAAAATGGCTGTTCTACAAAAATCTTGGATGTGTTTTGCTTTAAAATGACACCTCAACCGACTGTAAGTCTCATCTGAATAAATTTCTATATGCTTTCAAAGTTGTAAAGTCTTTTTTGAATCATCCTATGTACAACAACGTTTGAAAAGATCTCACTGAGCATGCATAGCTTTGACATGTTGTTTTTGGAGCAATCGTTTTGTGTTCAGAACAACTGCATGGTTGGTGTGTGTGTGTTATCCCCAGTTCCAACACTGCCTTTCCTGCGATCTGTGCGAACCATTTCATGTCTGACTATTTCATATGCACCTCGCCTGATTTTCATTTTCTTGGTTTGCTACCATCCATTCATTTGCACAATCCCCTCCGATAGTTCTACTACACAACAATATCTGGCATTTAGAACAAAAATAGTAATATTCATCACAGTTTCCTTACTTTTATTATTTTAGTTAAAGCTCCGATATTTGGGGGACTCAGGACTGGCAGGTTGCTGGTTGTCAGAAATTTCCAAATACAGTAATAGGATGTCATTTACTGTACTTTTATAGCAGTATTGTTATTACAGATATAGTATAATAATAAATGTACACTTAAATCATGTTAAGCTTTAATTCTAATTATTGTAATCAGAAATTAGGACATGTTTGACTAATCTGTAAGTAGTAAACAACACTGCTGCATCTACACAGGTCTATTCTAACAGTATCCATCATGGCAAATTTTTGCTCATAAGATTTGGAGGGGGAAGTTTTTTGAAGGTGCACACCATTTCATGTTTCCTTCACTTATATCATATTAACCATTATTATGCTGGTGTCACCTTTTCTTAGGTAAGCCGAAACATTTTTCCATGATGGAATTATGAGTAAAAGACACATTGAGTATTTCGGTTTTTATACTATAGAATATTTGGAAGTACTTTGTTGAACTTTAGTACTTTACAAGCTTTTGGAGTATATGTTCCCCATAATATTTTCCATCATGTCTTGACCTATCGCTTATGTGATGACAGACACATTCAGAGGGAGATGCAAAACAGAAATATTCCCAGATTGGAGTTTGAGTGTGTTATTATAAGTGGAAGAATTGTCCGGAAGCTGCATGCATTTTTAGTGTAGCCATTTGCTTCAACAAATATTGGTAGTGAAGAGAGTAAATTGATATGTACCTTCTGAAATTGGCTTTTCTTATCTCAAGTACTTGGTCAAAAGTGTATTTGTTAAAAGAACATTCTAGATGATAAGGTGCCAGATTATCAGAGCTTTCAATTTAACTAATTACCGTATTTTCGCGTGTACCACGCGCTGCCATATTCATTAATGATCCACATAATAACAATACCAAAACAAGCATTGAGAAACTTACTTACCATCGCTGGGCTTCAAGGTTGCGTCATACGTACTTGAGGATACAGGCGCAATTTCTCAAGGTTGTGTGAATAATTTGCACAACACATTCGTATGAAGAGAATCGATTTTAATTTTGCTGAAACCATCAAAATAAAACAAAATTTTAATCATAAAATAAAAACAAATGAAGATTTTATCCTGCTTTTTGCATCTTACTTACTTATTAATATGGCTTACCTTAGGTGTCATTTTTTTTTTACATCACACGAAATACAATTTTCAACACTGACACAAACAGAAACCAGCACAATTATAAAGCACACACACAAAAGATAGCCCAGCTTTGCCATTCACACATATATACTGAATTTACAAACCCTTTAACATTTCATATTAAACTCCCCCCCAACCCTTACGTAGACGTCGCCACGCGGTTCCTACACACACTCATAGTTTAAACGAAAGTTGATTGTTCCTTTTTAAAAAAAAAAAAAACTGTTTTCTCTACTCCAGGTTGGGTCGACCGCGGTCACATAAAAATTTTGGCCATAATTAACACCTCTTCTGTTGATAAAGTAAAACTTGGTTGGCGAGCCTACTTTAATTGTACCGGCGCCGGTGGATACAACTGTTAGACTGGGCTGTAATGTAACAGGTACTTTTTACTTTCTGCCGGGAATCAGTGTTTCACTGCCCCTATGCTTTCGTCGCTCCGGCCTCATTTGTTGGGAAGTAACCACTTTATATATGGATTAAAGCTGGTATGGGTGTGTGTCCAGAGGCCGATATTGGACTTGGCTATGCTGATGTCACCAACAGTAGGCGGAGTTTAATGCGACTTCCGGGAGGTCTTAGAGAAGACGACGAATATTTTTACGCTCTGGCCATCTTGAGTTTTTTGTTAGAGCGTCCTTTGAGCGCGTGCAGGTGTAGTTGCGCTTGAGCGTGGACACACATGTACAGAGTTCTTAGAATTTTGGTGGAGTTGCGAATTCCTCTGCCGCATTACTCAACAACAACATGCGTCTTATTGCTTGGTTTCACTGTTCTGTTACACTGACTGTTATACGTTGCACAATAATACCGTTATTTCGACATATTTTATAAGGCTCCCGACCGAAAATGAAATGAATACAAATATAATTATCCCATACTGTGGAAAATAAAAACACCCAAAAATGACCCGCTACAATACCCCCTCGATGAGAATTCTGCTGTTCATGACAGAAGAAATCTCATCGATAACCCCGAAGAGGACCGGTGAGGAACTGGTGCCACAACCCCCTTGTTCTTAATCTCATGGGTACACGACCCCCCTGGCTCAGCGACCATGGACTCATCTGAACGAGATCACTGGACTTCTCCGTAAGAGATCCCAACACCGAGAAATCGAACAGACTCGCACCACAGCGCACCTCGCCTTTTAACATGCTACCCCCGAAATCCTCAATCCCTGGCCAAAATTACTCCAGCTCCTACGCCGATATGGTTCCCCTTTTTGCAAGCTGGGCTGCCTTTAGCAAATACTGGGCTCACACACACTACCATTACATATTACCATAACGCATAAAAATAAAACTTTCTTTTAAAATTTATTATAAATTTAAAAAATTCAAAATATTATATCAAAAAATTCTCTTCCTCTTTTTTCTAATTTTTGTTTCAAATGACTTAACCTAGACATTTCTAATAATATAAACACATCCTTACTCTAACAGGAGAACCACTTATAGTCTACCAATATAATGCAATACAATCAAATAAACATGGTTAATGCACACATAATAAAAAACATTATCTAAAATATTCATTCGCTGGCAGGCGAAAATCCAGTTTTTTTTTCAAAAAAAATTTAAAATTTCCAAAAATTTTAAAATTCAAAAAAAATTTTTAAATTTATTCATTAAAAAATTTTATTAAATTTATTTATTAAATAACATATTTATTAAAATCATTCAAATATTGGTTTGAATTAATTAAACAAACAAATTAAAATTGACTTCCTACTATACACAAGCTTAGTAGGTGTATGACCCCATCAGCTGATCGAAACTAGGTCAAGTCCAAAACCCTTGACCTACATATGTTATATATCAGTTCTGAAAACACATTGAACATTTGCAATATCCTAACTTGAAATACAAAACATAGTAACATAAAATATTTAAAATTACAAAATATTAATATTATAATCAAGTTGACATTTACATTATTTAAAATAAACAGTTCTTGACTTTACATTATTTTCAAATTTTATCAAAATTCTGTCACTGGTTGAAAAAAAATAAACAATTGTATATTCTTTATCATGAAATTCTCTCTTTATGCGTAACAATCTTACGTTAATCTACTGTGGGTGATGTAACTTATTCATTCTCATTTACTGTATTACTAGATCTGTATACTTATATAACCTTTCTCCCCCTGACTCTAATATTCATCAACTTCAATTATCATGACACCCATCTCTATCAAAATCTCTACTAATCAGGACACTCTAAACCCCAACTTACCATTTAACACAAATCGCTATCCTCTCTACATATAAAATACTCTCTAACCCTTTGTACATAGGATACATGTTTCCCCGCCCCCAAAAAACTCAATTCCCTTATTTGGCGGCCCAGATTCTACCTAAGGCGGCCCCTTCCCCACAAAAATCTATCCCTATCCCGTCCCAACCCTTGTTGCGGACTCCCCAAATACACTACCCCCTAATACAAAATTGCCATCCCCAAAAATCTCAATCTCATTGCCTCACTACAAATACAACAAAATAATCTCATTAATTATAAACAAAAATATATATCATTCAAAACTCTACATAAATTCTCCATTACTACTGTGTCAACATCTATATTTCACAAAATTCTGTTATATCACATCAACTCAAAAACAACATTACATCATATTCATCTCTATCATTTCACATTCAACTTTTAATTCAATTGGGACAGGTCTACAGGTCCCACAAAACATTTATCACCCATGAATTATCTTTTATTAATTTGCATAAATTATTGTTATTCTATTTCTCATATTCTTTTTATCTTTACTTCAAAATATCTGTAGTACGTTAGACATTAATTACTGGTAACATTTACAAACCAATATACCAGTGACATATTAGCTGATCAGCTGATCCTCCTAACACCATGAAAATACATCTTAAAATTGAACAAATTACATGGAAGATACATATTTATTTTTATTTATTCTCACTTCTCACCTCATTGTTTCCCATTTCTCTGATTCTGGTTATTTATGTTAGCCTGCCAGACGATTTACTTATTGGCTTAAAAAAAAAATACACACATAATAAAATTACATATTCTTATCAATGCTTATCTAATAGACAACAATAAAATAATACACTTAAAATTATAGCATGTAATGAACACCTTATTTTTAAATATCTAAGCAGCTAGTTACCTGAACAGAGCACAAGCAGTTTTATTTGATCAAACTTTGAATAAAAAAATGTTATGTTATAAAATTTACATTCGTGACTCCTTTGCGTCACCTCCCAGCCACACACTCTATTTCAAATTATGGAGGACTGTCTCGCCCTTTCGCTTCCACAGAGACTGTATATTTTGGAGCAGGGTTTTACCTCTCCGTGTCTCTGCTTCCGCTATTAAGTTTTAAACATAGTGAACATCATCATGTCCTTGTTATAAAATGATACACCCTTAAAACGGATCTGCCACCTGGCTCTGCTGTTCCTCCTCGAACAGAGTGGCAGCCGCTGTTCCATAGTTTCCGGGAGATTTCCTCTAATTGTCCCCCCATTAAATTTCAAATATATACCAATTTCAAGTCAGCTATGGTCAAGGGACTTGATATGACCATAGCTGACCGCTAGCCAAAACCACGGTTAGTGCTGGTAAGACAGTAACCGCCCAAAAAGTCGAGGAAATCTAAACTTTTATTTCACTGCCTGTTTCACATCAATATTATTATGTGCGACACGTTATTTAGTATTGTGTGTAAAATTTTTACTTTACACGGATAAGGTGTGCCGCACATGTATCGCCAGTTTGGCCTCCGATGGAGGTAACACTCACTGCTACCCCCAACCCTTTTCGCTACTTGTGAGAGCACAGGCCACCCCCACAATAGCCGCTTAATAACTAACTAAGTACTTCGCAATTGAAAATTAAACTTTCTGCAAATGTAGTCCAACACTCCATTGTTATTATCACTTCATCGATTACCAAACTACCCCCCAAAATTATCCCCACATCTTGTATAATACATTACATAACATAATCCACAAATAGAAATCAACCTGGATTATTAGCATACATTAAACAAACAATTCTCTTTTAAATAATTTATATAAAATTTATAAACATTATGTAAAATTTTTTTTTTTTCATTAACTCTTTTTATTTATCATCATTATGAATTTATCCTGTGTTGCCATTAGATTTTCAAAATTTCTAAATTTATTATTAACATATATTTTTAATCATTATGATATTCCACAAAATAAACCATTTACCATTCATTTGTTTATTCCTTGTTATTAAATTGAAATCTCCTTTAATTCAAATTCATTATAAAAATTCAAACACATAACATTCAATCACAATATCTAAACATTTCAAATTATTTACTTCAATTGATTATTAAAATTAAATATTTATTTGATTATTAAAATAACATATTTCAATTATTATCAAAATTCTACAAATCATTAACTATTGTCTTCATAATTATTTTATTATTTAATTAGAATGCTAAAATATTAATAATATTATTATTATTAACACAACATTTTCTAAAACATATACACATTACTTTTCTAACATTTCACAATACACACACATGAATTCAATATTATTTACAAAATATGCGTCAAAACTGTTCAAGTGTATCTCACTTCAGATGTCCAAATCAGCAAGGTGATTACCAATAATTTACAATATTTAAAAATGTCCCAACACTGATCTTTTAGCTCACCCACCATCGTCATATATATATCTAGTGTATTTGTAACATTCATCATTTTTATCAACATACAATTTGTTATCATTACTATCATAATAATCCATCAATTCTATTTCATCCATTATACCATTATACATCATGTCAACATCAGTTAGGATTGTCCCGTCTATATCGGTGTTATTTGTTAACGTCAGGTAAATCGTTTTCTCATTTTTGTATTCCTCAACTACTGCGTCAGGTAAATCATTATAGTCAGGTAAGATATTATGAAAATTATTCTCTATCTCTCTTTCAACAGGTACGTATTTCACATGATTCATCATCACCCCTTCTAATATTTTTCTCAATTCATTATACTTTCTTTCTAACTTATATAGTTCTATTTCACTCTCAATACATAACTCTCTTTCTTCATAGCACCACATCACACTCTCACAATTATTACGGACAGAGGGTACAACATTATACAACATTACTTCATTTAACAATAAGGGTCTCTTGCCCTGAAAAAACAACATTAAATCATCATCATCATTATAAACCATAAGGGGGAAATTTGCCCTCTGTCCCCATTCGACTACAACATTATTTTTCCACTCTCTCTCTACTTCATAAACACTCATTAACATTTCATTATCACATTCTAGAACTTCGTCAGTATTATTTTGGATTATATTCTCATTATTTGCTTCTACATTATTCTTCACCCCCACTATACTCTCAGAATTGTCTACTCTTTCGTCATTTTTACATTTTGTCATATTTAAAACATTGTCACCTAATTTCTCAAACTTCTGTTCTAACTTATTTAAACTGGTTTTTATTATTTCATTCGTGCTTTCTAAGTGTTTATTAATTTCTTGTATTTCATGTTTCAACTCATTATTCTGATTTTTTAATACATTGAATTTAGCGTCCGAGTCACTCTTCAGTTCATTGAATTTAGCGTCAGAATCACTCAGTAATTTAATACTTTGTTGCTCTAAAAGCAGTTGCAACATGTTCATGACTTTCTCATCTTTATCTATCTCTTGTTTACTTTGAACAGGTGTCACTAGACTTTCTATTTTATCGCCAGTTAAGCTGACTCCCTTGTCATTACTTTTATTTTCATTATTTGATTTTGGGGTCGTATGGATCCCCGAATCATCTGTATTATTTGATTCATTTATACTACTTGTGTTCAGAGTTTTGTCGCCTTGACCTACATTCGGTGTTGAATGTATGTCAAGACTACTCATCACAGCTGATTCGTCAAATTCAGCTGTTTCACTTATCACAGTCGAGTCGGACAAATCGACTCCGTACTCTGTTGTATTTTCCATTATTATTATTTTTAGGTATTTATTCTGTTTCTTACGTGAACAAATATGCTTTACTTATTTTGTATAACTTTACATAAGTACCTTTTGCGTATTTTCACGCAACCTCTCAATCACGCCTGTATCTCATTTGTAGGTATGGAATTTCTATTAATAAATTCGTCCCGTTCGTAGCGCCATTGTCATATTCATTAATGATCCACATAATAACAATACCAAAACAAGCATTGAGAAACTTACTTACCATCGCTGGGCTTCAAGGTTGCGTCATACGTACTTGAGGATACAGGCGCAATTTCTCAAGGTTGTGTGAATAATTTGCACAACACATTCGTATGAAGAGAATCGATTTTAATTTTGCTCAAACCATCAAAATAAAACAAAATTTTAATCATAAAATAAAAACAAATGAAGATTTTATCCTGCTTTTTGCATCTTACTTACTTATTAATATGGCTTACCTTAGGTATCATTTTTTTTTTACATCACACGAAATACAATTTTCAACACTGACACAAACAGAAACCAGCACAATTATAAAGCACACACACAAAAGATAGCCCAGCTTTGCCAGTCACACATATATACTGAATTTACAAACCCTTTAACATTTCATATTAAACTCCCCCCCAACCCTTACGTAGACGTCGCCACGCGGTTCCTACACACACTCATAGTTTAAACGAAAGTTGATTGTTCCTTTTTTTAAAAAAAAAAACTGTTTTCTCTACTCCAGGTTGGGTTGACCGCGGTCACATAAAAATTTTGGCCATAATTAACACCTCTTCTGTTGATAAAGTAAAACTTGGTTGGCGAGCCTACTTTAATTGTACCGGCGCCGGTGGATACAACTGTTAGACTGGGCTGTAATGTAACAGGTACTTTTTACTTTCTGCCGGGAATCAGTGTTTCACTGCCCCTATGCTTTCGTCGCTCCGGCCTCATTTGTTGGGAAGTAACCACTTTATATATGGATTAAAGCTGGTATGGGTGTGTGTCCAGAGGCCGATATTGGACTTGGCTATGCTGATGTCACCAACAGTAGGCGGAGTTTAATGCGACTTCCGGGAGGTCTTAGAGAAGACGACGAATATTTTTACGCTCTGGCCATCTTGAGTTTTTTGTTAGAGCGTCCTTTGAGCGCGTGCAGGTGTAGTTGCGCTTGAGCGTGGACACACATGTACAGAGTTCTTAGAATTTTGGTGGAGTTGCGAATTCCTCTGCCGCATTACTCAACAACAACATGCGTCTTATTGCTTGGTTTCACTGTTCTGTTACACTGACTGTTATACGTTGCACAATAATACCGTTATTTCGACATATTTTATAAGGCTCCCGACCGAAAATGAAATGAATACAAATATAATTATCCCATACTGTGGAAAATAAAAACACCCAAAAATGACCCGCTACAGCGCCCTCGTGTAACACGCGCACCCCTTATTTTTAGGTCCTACAAACAAACAAAAAATCGCGTATTCAAAAATGTGAAAAAAAAATCATATACCGGTATTTGGAATAGTATTACCATATATCTATTGTAAGGGAAAAACTGTAATAACTAATGAAATAAACGTCAAGTTACTTTTTTTGTTACACTAACTTACGGATTTATTTTTTATTACAAGTAAAAAATGTATGTTTATTACAATGACAATTAATATTTATTACAACTAGATACAGTAATTAGAAGCGAAGGTTACAGCAATCGTTACAGAACCAGCCATAATTGTAAATTCGGGTTTGCCAACCTAAAGAAAATTAAGAGTGCATTAGAACAGTACATCAATGAAAACGAACACAGTTATAAACCCAAGGGATACCGGTATGTTTGATGTAGTTTATGAAAATTTTTTACTAGTGTCTTACCTGATTTTCATTCGTCATTGCTACTGTCGAATGGGGAGTCTTCATCAGAAGCAGACGCTGCCTCATCTTCACTAACGAACAGTTTATCGTCTTCACTGCCATCCAAGGCGTTGGAAATGCCAGTTTTTTTTGAAACTTTTCTTTATTAAGTCTTCTGGTATACTGTCCCATGCTTTGATGATCCAACTGCAGATCAGCGTCAGTGATGGCCTTCGGAGTCTTCCTGTCGGCGTCAGCTCGTGTGGTGCAGCACTCATCCACTGGGTGTACATTTTTTTTAACTGGCACTTGAAGGGCTTATTTATGCACACATCAAGTGGCTGGAGCATCGAAGTCATTCCACCTGGAATAATCACTTGTTCAGTCTTTGTTTCTGATAAAACTTTCTTAACATCGTCAGTCAGATGGCCACGAAAACTATCCTTAACAAGCATCCCTGGGCGTTTTAATAATGCTCCAGGTCGCCGATTCCAAACGCGCTTTATCCAGCCAAGCACTAACTCATTGTCCATCCACCCTTTTTCTTGAGCTTTCATTATCAAACCTGGTGGGAAACTTTCATTTTTTGGAAGGTTTTTCCGCTTCAAGATTACATAAGGAGGCAGTTTCTTTCCATCGGCTAAAACAGTAAGCATTACAGTGCACCGTTGTTTCTCGCAACCAGCTGTACGAATTTTTACAGTTTTGTCACCAACTTTATTTACTGTCGTATCCACAGGCATCTCGAAATAAACTGGAGTTTGATCCGCGTTGCCGATCTGGCATAGTGGATAATTGTTCAGTTTTCTTAACTGAATTACGTAACGCTGAAAACACAGGAGTTTATCAGTGTACACCTCTGGTAAACGTTGAGATATCGTTGTTTTCCGTCGAACAGAAAGGTTACTTCTTTTAAAAAACCTTTGAAGCCATCCCCTGCTTGCTTTAAACTCATTTATGTTAATATTCAGCTCCTTCGCAATCTTAATTGCCTCTATTTGGCACATTTCTGTGGAAACAGCATAACCATATTGACGCTTATCATCTATAAACGCTGTAAGTTTAACTTCTAGTTAAGGATATTTTGCAGCTTTACCTCGAAAAGCTCTTTTCTTTAAAGGAGCTTCCGTTAATTTTTCTTTTTTCTTACGCCAGTCTCTGATACACGATTCCGGCATGTCGTATATTCGACCCGCTGCTCTATTTCCTATTACCTCTGCTTCGTTTATAATTTTTAACTTCTCTCCGGCAGTAAACGAACGCAATCTTTTCCCACATTCCATTGTAAAACGAAACAACACCTTGATAAATTAAAAGAACACAAAACACAAACGAAGACAAATTGTTTAAAATGATATGATACAGTACGATATACCGTAGTAATTACGATTGCCGTAAATTCGATATTGAATAACGTAAATAACACAATAAACATTTGGTGAATACCGTAAAACACTTCAAAACACAGCTTACGTTTTCACAAACCGGTACAGAACGAACCGAATTTTAACAGTAGACTGTTAGAAACACTATGAAATGCTACCTGCTATTTTGCAGTGGGGGTTGAAAGTGTTGTCTGTGCAATGCTTTAGTCAAGGTCAATATCCGCCCGATGTACGGTACATAGTAGTGACTGAGGTTTGAACAGGAATTGCGGTAGCATAAGGTCAATGACCACTCTGATGAAGACTGGCAAGTTAGTTTCCTCGTGTAACACTCGCACCCCATTTCTACGAAATATTTTTTGGTAAAAAAGGTGCGCGTGGTACACGCGAAAATACGGTAAATAGTTAATTTAAATATATAGTAAATATATTGTAATACGATTCAAATATAACTTAGAATGTGTGACAGCTTTTTTATTGACATCAGTTTTTAATAAAAACACTAAATAGAGAGAGTAACAGAAAAAATAAACATGTTACTTATAACTTTTATCAACAATTTAATTGCTTCATTGTTCCTTATTACATGTAGGGATCAGTTAACTTTAACTTCACATAATTGTAACATAGTCAAAAGAGTAAAAATTATCCATTAAAAGCCTTTGGGTAGTTTACAATAAAACATTAATAACTCTCTTCCTCTGATCTGATTTATGAATCAGAGTTAGTAACGTAACTTCTAACAAAAATAACAAAACTGTCAGTAATTTTTTCTTCGCCCAATATTGGTTTTCTATCTCAAGGAGATGTTTGGAACAGTTCTTCCACTTATCAGCTATGAAGTCTTGGAATAATTTGAGTCATGTGTGTGTGTGTATACTACATGATTTACAAGATTTTACAATGACATGTAAAACAAATTTGTGTGTGTGTGTGTGTGTGTGTGTGTGTGTGTGTGTGTGAAATGCTTTTCACATTAAATGGCAGGATTAACATAAAACATTATCCAATGCCAAATGGGAATTATGTGAAGTTGTAAAACAAATTTAATAAAATCGTCTACATTTTTAGAAACCCTGAATAATTATAATAGTTCTATACATTTGTATCAAACTTTGGTAATTTTTTTTTCAAAGAAATTAGAAATATGAGATTAATTATTTTTAATTTAATATGCATAGGTTAGGTTAATTGTTGGATTATAATTTTGCTAAACACGTCATTGTTTCTTTTCTGGTATTTAACAACAATTTCTCTTAGTTATCTTAGTGTTGAGGTGTTAAATTATGTTCAAGAGTTCAAGTAGTAACTAGCATTATATATTTTAATAAACTGTACCAATGTTTTGATTTACTTTGCAGATGGAAAATAAAAACCAAGACACCTTATAATATCACATGAATGTTTATTAGAATTTACAATAAATGTTTTTACATATAATTAATTTTGATCATATTTGATTTCATTGTGAAGGAGGGTTATTTTTGTTGAATTATTATCAGACATTTTTGATACAGTCATAAAATGTTTAAATATTGAATGTTGCTTTTGAGTTTGATAGTACATTTTTTCAGTACTAACAATACATATTGTTTCTGTACAACAGAGAAAGACGCTAAGAAAGACGAGTTTGAAATTCATAAGAAAGAAGACAGTATTCAGAAAAAAAGGCAATATCGAAGTAACAAGGACGATTCGTCAGCAAGTGAATCAGATCATGGAAAACACTCAAAGAAGGTAATTTTAATTACTTTTTTAAAAATGAAGTTTAATGAAGAAAGTTGTGTTAGTGGTTAAAATCACAAGCAGAATTATCACTGTTGCACACCACTATATAAAAAGTATTCCGATTAGGGTTTTCAAGCTTCACAGCTCATCGTCAGATCGGAAAGCGCTAATCGGAATAATTTTTATATAGTGGTGTGCAACAGTGATAATTCTGCTTGTTTTTTTAAATGGTTCATATCTCTGTAGTGAAACTGTGAGCAGTATTAAATCTGCTTTGTCATTAAATATAAAATTTGAGTGAATACCAAAAGTATAAAGTCGTCTTTAAACACAATGTTACGACAGTCGCACAGATTGTGAAGTTATACAATGAAAACAGAGTAACTGACACTGGATGAAATCACTAATTACAAATTTAATTACAGTTAAAAATAAATAATAAGCAATTCTTCAGGCAGTGGTTGTTCAACACACAGTAATGTAAGAAGCAATATCACCTCATTAACAGCTTCGGAAGAAGTAATACACAGTAACCACTTTACACTAAACCACAGTAACAACTCTACTAACGCATTTCATGGCTGCAAGAATTTTTTCTCTCTCTCTCTCTCTCTCTCTCTCTCTCTCTCTCTCTCTCTCTCTCTCTCTCTCTCTCTCTCTCTCTCTCTCTCTCTCTCTCTCTCTCTCTCTCTCTCTCTCTCTCTCTCTCTCTCTCTCTCTCTCTCTCTGTGTGTGTGTGTGTGTGTGTGTGTGTGTGTGTGTGTGTGTGTCACGTCATTTTTATGTACAAATTGTTTGGACGGATGTTTACGCAAGTTTTTTCCAAATGTTTTGTGTGTGTGTGAGGGGCACGTCATTTTTATGTACAAATTGTTTGGACGGATGTTTACGCAAGTTTTTTCCAAATGTTTTGTAGCATTATTTGATAGTAACTAATGGCTAAAACTATTATTGAAAAATGTTAAAGATATCCGCGCTAATGGATGTTTAATATTTCAGGCTAGGAGATCTGCTTCACCACGCAGATCAGTTGGTCGTGGAAGATCAGGATCTCGGCGGAATTCACGTTCCCGGCAACGTGATAGTAGAAGGTCATCGTCTCATCGTAGATCCAGTGGGCCATGGTATGAGAACAAATTTAACAAGCACTTATAATGTTTATCTATAATGGGAATTATGTATAAAAGAAAGTCAAAATCTGTAAGCATGGTATGAGAAATATTAAAATTTTTGTACAGCTGTATACTAAATGTACTATTTCTGTACATGGTGCTTGTAATATATGAACTTATTCTGTATATGGTACTTCACATAGATTCACTGTCACATAGGGGTTTAGTGAACTTGTTAGTGTAGTAATTGATAGTTTAAAATTATGAAAGATTTGTGAAAGATACAAAAAATATTCTATTGAAAATTTGTTGTTTATAGGTCAGGGTCCCGCTATCAACGTTCACGAAGTAGAGACAGACCTATGCGTTATCGACCAATGAGGCATTCTATGGATAGAGAGAGAGGAAGAAGACAACGTGAAATAATGATGGAGAGGGAAAGAATGAGGAGACGTATGTCTCCGCCACGGAAGAGATGGTATGTTTAGATTACGTATTGTTAATTTAGAAAGTTATCGTTTCCCTGAAATACAGCCATGGAAATATTATTATTATTAGTAATATTATTATATTTTTATATATTTTTGCTATGAAGTGTATTTTTTAAAATGATAATAAATGTGCATATTTTGTGATAGCACAAAATGTAATTTCTTTTTTCAGGAGCCCAAGACGAAGCCCCCGTAGACGTTCCCGCTCATTTTCACGAAGGCGTTCTCCATCTCTTACAAGAGTAAGTAATGAACAGTATGATACATGTAAGATTTTTGTTTTCTGAGAAGCTAAATTTAATACGTTTTCATGTGTTCTTAATGTAATTTTGGAACAATAATTTTTATGGGTTTTTTGCACATGATAATTGCTTCTAGGTATATTTATATAAGACGGACAGAATCTTTGTTAGATTTTTTTATAACCAGATATTTGATAAAGTTTGTCTTGATAATTTAATTTTGATACTGTGAGAGTCACCCATGTTCCTTGTGTTACAGAATTCGTCATTCTATTGTGTGACCATAAATTTTGCAGTCACATCTGGAAAGTGAACACAGTTGTATTTTTGACTTTTTGTCTCTATAAAGTAACTTGTTATTAGGCTACATGTGCACTTCTTTAGATCTATAAAATTATTAACACTTTCATAATATTAGGTCTGGTTCCTGCTGTCGACAAATACAAAATTTATATTTGACATGGAGTGTGAGATATGTATGACAGACATAACATAGTACTTGTAAAAATTTACATGCAGAACTTTTAAAAGACTTCATGAATAACTTAAAATACTGCAAAATTGGGCAAGTGAAAATGGTACATTTCCTTTCTGGTTTGTCATCAGTTTTTAATTACATGTCAGTGATAGAGCAACATGATGGGGTTTTATTTATTATTTATTTTTGTATGTGTAAAATAAACACATGTTAATACAGAAACACCACTCAGTTTTTAAACTTTGTTTTTTTTTAATTTATTTGGTACCTTTTATTCACATTTCCCATGACAAATTAACATTTTTTAAAACTACTTTGTATAAAAACATGAAAACGCCACAAACATATGTTAAAAAGAAATCAATCAAATTTGTTTAAAATATTACAATTTTTTATTAATGCTGTACTTCAATTTTGAAAATTGTATATTATAAAAAAATTGTTTACATACATGTGTACTGATTACTAGGGAGTATAGACCTGCCAGCCTTTCCTGAACACTCATCTGTGCTGACCCAATGCATGAATTACCCCCACTTTCAAATATAGCTAATTCATCTAGGGAGAAGAGAGGGGAGACAACATTATAACGTTCACTGTCTCACTTCGTATTATTTCCCTCCCTGTCACACACATGCTTCCGTTGTTCTTGCCAGTCTTGTTGCAGCCGATGTTCACGCTATGAAACACTGCACAAAACTGTTCTGCGCATGTGCAAAGTGAATGAAAATTTTGTTAGCCTCGCAATGAGGTGTTTGTCTACTGCGCATCGAGACCCCAGTGTTCAATTACATCGTCCTGCCTCTAAGTGCTTTACTGTTACAGCAGTTGACAGTTAAATCACAAAATGAAATGTACATTGTTTTCAAAAACTATTTCTTTTTTAAGTTTTTGTACATCAAGTAGATGTTCCACATTGATCTAGGCCTAATCAAAGAGATGTAAAAAGCTGTTATTTACTACAAATGAAACACTTGCTTATTAAAATAACACTTTGCGTTAATAAAAATCCTTTACAGAGACTAAAAATTGCTTATAATGATATTGCTTTTAACATTGTACAATTTTTTAACTATACAGATTCCAAGTTACCCCAGTTAATAGGCCTTTACATAAGATATACATATAAGGATCTGTTAGTCCTTATAAGTGATCCGATACCATTATAAGTGATTTCTAGTGTTTATATGTATGCGTTTTTTGAAAACTTATAATTATATAACCTTTCCAGAATATGCGCAATAATGACAGAAGGGGACGGGTTGATGATAGAAGGGGAGAGAGAGACAGGCGTGTCGAAAAAGAAAGAGATAGAAGACGGGAAAAAGATAGCAGCAGGCGTACACATGATAGTGCTTCACCAACTCCTACTCCCACAGCTCCAGCAAATAAAGTACAAGTGCCATCAACTGTTCCCATATCTTCAGGGAAAATTAACAGGGTTTGTATTATTATTGTTTTATATGTTAATGTTTTGTAATGCCTGATGGAGTCAACACTTTCCTGGAAAAACATGTGTAAATACATGGTTTTCAAATCTTCCAGTTTTTGCCAAGAGATGTTTTTGAGTTTAGTATTTTAAATGATGTTATGTGTGAATTTATACTTTTATTGTGTACATGGTGTGATCAGAAAGTTCGTGTAATTTATAATTTCCCATGCTAAAATGTATGATTCAAAACTGTAACTCCCTGGTGTCGGTACATTTATCTGTAACAGTTTGTTTAGATCTTAATCATATTAGATGTATGATTTCGATTTTAATAACTAATTGAGTAAGCCATGTTTAGGTTTATTAGGGGATTTAAAAAAAATGTTTATAATGCAAGGTCAAAGAACTTTCTTTAAAGTTTGGATGAAAAATGAATACAGTGCACTGAGAAGGTGGAAATGTTGCAGAAGTTTGGTGACTCTAGTGTAGATTAGCAAGTGTTTTAAAGTCGGTAAACACGTGTCCAAGACTGAATTGAATCGTTTGAAGATGTTACTAAGATGAACATAGTGGTATTGTTCCACGAATCTTCATTACCAATTAGTACAATCAAGCAAAGAGTAAACTATCAAATAAATAAGAACTGCTAAAGATAAAAAATATACAGTAAACTCCATTCATCCGAACTAATGAGTGCCAGACGTAATTCGGGTATGCAGAAATTCGGATAATTGGGACAAACATAAGACAAAGGTTATGTTATGAAAGAAATTGCAAAAATTGCTAAAAAATCACTTTTGTTTATTTTTACTACGTGAGTACATTATCTTAATAAAAACCAGATCCCATGTGTTTTGCAAAAAGTTCGCTTGTACTACAAACAAATTAAAACTAATACACATAATTATAATTTTTCAACAGATAATATCAAACAAAGTTAATTGTTTTGACGAAGACATTCGTGTGCGTTCAACCAGGTCCTGCAAACGCTTGACGGCAAGAAGCTGCATATGATCGCATTCAGACTGGCGTTCCATCCACTTTAAAGCAGTGTCAAAACAAGCGAATGCCTCACTCGCCGTATGTTCCTTTTCCGGTTCAACTGAAGCAACATTGTCATCATCTTCGTCCAAAATTTCATATACAGGGTCCGGTAAATCGCACTGCAACCACTCGTTTATGTTGTCCACGTCACACTAGGAACAGCCATGAATTTGTACAATGATTTTCTGGATGTCTTCAGTTGATACAGCTTCATTTTCTTCGACTCTTCACTTTCTTTCTTTTGCTCTTTTTCCTATTCCTTCTTGTTCATTGCCTCTTCATTTTCTTCCTGGATTTGTTGTTTTGTCAAAATTCCATTAATTTTATTCCATGCCCTCTTTAATGTTACGGTTTTCATAAAATTCCATGAATCGGCTATAATGTAACAACAGTCCTTTAAATCAATTTTCTTATGGTATGCTACTGTATCTTCTTCATCTTCATCTGCTAACAGCAGAAAAGTTGCCTTCTGTAATGTCGTTTCATACACTCTTATTACGCCTTGATCCATCGGTTGCAACAAACTCGTTACATTTGCTGGTAAGAAGAGCACTTTAAAACGCATTAATAAGAAGCAATACATTTCCCACTTCCTTTTTATATTTTCTTACCTCCGGAATAAACGTTTCCTCGAACCATTCTGACAACAACACTGCTGTCATCCACGCTTTCGGTTGAATTTTGTATATGATTGGGAGCTTTCTAACGTTTTTGAAAGCTCTAGGATTTTTCTATTTTTCTATTAGAAGCAATGGGAGTCGATGACTGCCCGTTGAATTGGGACAAGTAAGCATTGTCACACGTTCTTTACTAATTTTGTGACCAGGAACACTAGGTTCTCTCTTTGAAGCCAAAGTTTTACGGGGCAATGCTTTCCAATTAAGTCCCGTTTCATCGGGATTGTACACGAATTCAGGATCGTAGTTTTTAGTTATGATTTTAAATTCAACAATGAACTTATCAGCTGCATTGTTATCTGCAGAAAGTTTTTCTCCACCCAAATCTAACTCCCGAATACCATGTCTAGTCTTAAAATTACGTAGCCAACCGTTACCCGCTTTAAATTTGGATAAACCACCCATCTTTTCAGCAAAAATTTTTTTCACAAACGGGGGCCAGAGAGGGGATTTCCAAGTGACCGTTGCTGCAAAAACCATTTAAAAACTGGATTTTCTAGGTGTTTATTTACAACCGTTCTCATCACTTTTCTGGACAACATTTCATCCTTACTTTCCAAATTAGAAACAAAGTTCAAAATCGAAGAACTATTTCTTTTTATATCAGAAATAATGGCTGCACCTACATTATAAGTTTCGGCCAACTGTTTGCCAGACACTCCTGTTTTTAATTTTTCAATTATTTTCACTTTGTCCGTCATCGACAATACGACACACTTCCTTTTAGAAGACATTTTATATACACAATACGCGAACACAAAATGAAAACAACTTGGCAAAATACTGTGCTGTATAAACAGATTGCACGACATACACCATACAGTAGACAGCAAGACACTGATCAACTGTAATTGTGAGAGAGGTGAGTGACATGGCGGGTGATGGGTGCGTCCTTGACATTCTATTTTCAGAATGCGAACAGTAGGTGACGAAACATTATACTGATCAGTACGTAAACTATGAAGCATGGCTAACGCAGTCTTATATGAATTTCATTTACTTACTATGTTTTTTGTTAGTATGGCAACTGCAGTTTGAAAAAACTTTTTTAGAAATTGCATTTGTTTTAATTTTCTAATATCGATTTGGATAACTGGAGTTCGGATAAATGGAATTCTACTGTATTTAATAGTTTTTTGACATGTTGAAGATACATGTAAAAAAACTGAATCAGCTCAAGGATGATGGCTGACTTGGAAAGTGAATTCCAGAATTGTTTTGAAAGGAACAGTGTAAATAACTTCAAATAAGAAAAAAATTTTCTAGTAAACAAACTGCTTGAATTTATTGATCATATCTCTTATAGTGAATAGATGAATATTTTGGGCTCTCAGTTGTCTGTACTAGTCTGCAGCAAGATTCATATTTATTCAGAGATATTTCCATTTGTCCAACATGCTTTTGTAAATCATTTATTTGATACCACAAGTTTTAGGAAAAAAAAAAATTAAATTTGTGTTTTACAGAGAATGTTTGTGATGGAAGATAAAATGTTAATTTAGTGACAAATATTAGAAATGTAATAATGACAAATGTAAAGTTCCACTTTTTTGTAGTTAATATGTGATAAAAAATGTTGAAACAGGCATAGGAAAAAATACCGTTGTAAATGAATTCCTAGATTGTTGTTAATTATAAGAATAGATTTCTTCTGTGAGTATATATTTGAAGATTTACTAATACTAATAAAACTTCAAATATTATACTTGCAGAAGGAACCTATTCTTATAATTAACATAAAAAAATATACAAGAAACTAAATATAAAGAGCTACTGGAACAGAAATGATCCTAGATATTTGTATGTATAATACATGAATTAAAAAAATAAATATACACACTTTCACTAATTCCATTATGTATTATGTCATATGTCAAAAAGTGAAATGAAATGTGGCTAGCTCTGTTGTCAGTTATTCATTCAGTTAGGAAAGTGTGAAGCTCTAATACATGTAGTACTGAATAACTTCTGAAAATAAAAGGCAGGAGTGAGGTGAAATGAGTGAATATTGTATCATTTGGTTCCATACTCTTCTTCTAATTAATATACATTATTTTCAGATTGTGTATAAGGTTTTATTGTTTTTTATAACTAAAATTTTATATTTTCATCTCATTTTCAATCAGCTCCACTATTACAGACAGATAACTATGTTGATTTTTTTGGTTTTTACAGTTTTCAAATAGTCTTTCTCGCACTCCATCACCGTTCCGGAAAACAGAAGATAAAAATGAAAGTATTGATCGTGAGGATACAAAACGCAGGGACAAAAAAACTTCAAGAGCTAGAGACAGGTGAGAGTACATATCACAAATAGAAAATATTTAATATTTTCACACACACACACACACACACACACACACACACACACACACACACACACACACACACACACACACACACACACACACACACACACACACACACACACACACACACACACACACACACACACACACACACACACACACACACACACACACACACACACACACACACACACACACACACACACACACACACATGAATATATTATAATATATTAGTGTACATATTATTTCTTTGTAATCAATATTTGTTTCTACCGACTTGCTTCAGGTCATCGTCACAAGATAGTGACAGAGGTCCCAGTGTTGATAAAGCTCCTAGCAAAAACAAACGAGATGACAGTGTTGAAAACACACGTGCTGAGAGAAGTAGAGATTCTGAAAGGTAACATTTATATTCTTCTTTTTAGAGATGGGTCATATTTAAAATCCATTGTTCCGGTTGGGGAATATTTAATTTCTTGTTCTGAGTTCTTAACACAAAACTATTAGAATGGTACAGTCTAGAAACAGGGTATTAACACTGAACCTTGCAAATGGTTTTAATGTATTTATTAAATAACTAACAGGAAAATTATCTGTTCCCATAAATTAACCCAGAACTTTTAAAAAAGTTTTAATAATTAGCTTATTTCCTGTAAAATTAAAAAGTCATCATTACCGTCAGAATTGTCATCGGTATTAAACATCGCTGTCTTACAGTGATAAATGTTAACATCCACCCTAATTTTACCTAATCCATTTGTGACATATGGAGTACTGTCTAGTTATTTCTGAATACCATATACGATATAATGTAATATTCTTGGGCTATAAGGTGGGTGATCAAGGACTTCCCAACCAAATTCATGAAGCAGGTTTTGTGTGAGCGCAGCTGTGTGAGGTTGTGCGTTGTCGTGCAAGATGACAACGCCTGACAACAACATGCCTCGTCTTTTGTTCTTGATTGATGTTCTCAGTCGTTTTAAAGTTTCACAGTATGTAGCTGCTGTGATGGAACTTCCCGGCTCCATAAACTCGATTAACAAAATTTCCTTACAATCCCAAAAGACAGTAGCCATTAACTTTCTGTTGGTCAAAGTCTGCCTAAACCTTTTTGGTTTGCTAGGCGAGTGTGTGTGCATCCACTGTTTTGTTTGTTCCTTTGTTTCCCGATTAACAAAACGAATCCATATCTCATCTCCTTCACTATACTGTCTAAAAAACTTTAACCCTCTTTGTCATAACGCTCCAAAAACGATAACAATGCACCCATTCTTCGAGTCATGTGGACATCTGTGAGTTGTTTGGGAACCCACTGAGCACAGAGTTTCCTATACCCAAGCTTCTGAGTAAGAATATCAAAAAGAGCAGACCTAGAAATTTCAGGAAAATCAGCAGAAAGTTCAGTAATTGTGAAACGACAATGACAGAGGTCCCAGTGTTGATAAAGCTCCTAGCAAAAACAAACGAGATGACAGTGTTGAAAACACACGTGCTGAGAGAAGTAGAGATTCTGAAAGGTAACATTTATATTCTTCTTTTTAGAGATGGGTCATATTTAAAATCCATTGTTCCGGTTGGGGAATATTTAATTTCTTGTTCTGAGTTCTTAACACAAAACTATTAGAATGGTACAGTCTAGAAACAGAGTATTAACACTGAACCTTGCAAATGGTTTTAATGTATTTATTAAATAACTAACAGGAAAATTATCTGTTCCCATAAATTAACCCAGAACTTTTAAAAAAGTTTTAATAATTAGCTTATTTCCTGTAAAATTAAAAAGTGAGGTGAAATGAGTGAATATTGTATCATTTGGTTCCATACTCTTCTTCTAATTAATATACATTATTTTCAGATTGTGTATAAGGTTTTATTGTTTTTTATAACTAAAATTTTATATTTTCATCTCATTTTCAATCAGCTCCACTTATGTTGTCTATCGTTTCAACAACATCATCAGTAGCCATGGACTTTCTTCCTTGCCCTCCTTCATCATGAACACCAGTTCGCCTTTCTTTAAATTTTTGACACCCTTTCCGAACTGAATCATCACTCATCACATTTTCTCTATACACATTACACAACCTTCGATGAATTTCTGCAGCACTATGACATTCAGCTTGAAGAAATCTAATAACAGACCGAATCCCACACTTGGAGGCATATTCAATTGTAGTTGCCATAGTTAAACTGTCGTCACCACAGTAATAGACAAAATGACTATAAAACCCAGTGAGTGGTTTTAAGTTAGAACAAAGCCTCAAAAACATTAATCAATAATCAGATTGTTGCTATGACAACAGAACCAGGTTTGCCAACTCACCGGAGGTTGAAAAAAAAATAGGCCTCGTATTACCTTGTAAAACTGGCAGTTAAATGCCTTTTAAAAGTCTTCAGCAATGTGAGGAAGGGCATTATCGTAATAAACAAGCCAGGTTTTATCGTAGTTGTGAACTTCTTACAACATATGATTTTCAAATACTATTGTCAGTATAACCAAAAAACTTGTTTTGTAACCTACAAATGCAGAATGCGGTCAGATTAAAGTCACTGCATAATGAAACTTTGCAAGTTGCTTAATTATGCGTATTAAGTTTGTAAGTATTGAGTAAGTAAGAGCAAGTATTGTATTGAGTAAGTAAGAGTTTCATCATCATCATCATCATCTTCTTCTTCTTCAACTTACGATTAAATAAAAAATGGTTTGTTGTAGTCCCAAGCAGGTAGACTAGACTTGGTCACACCATTGCATCTTCTGACCTCTCTGCCCTTTTGGCTTATAATTCAATAGTTCAATAGTTGTTTGGGGATGCACCAGTCAACCATTCGGTTAAGATGCTCCAACCATTTTAGCCAGTATCGGGCAGTCCTGTGGGAATACATGTCACAATATTCAATTCATGCCACACCAGTTCAACCTTTCGGACCAGAATAATTTTGAAAGGGAACAAGCTCAGTCTTTTTTAAATAGCATGTTTTGACTTAGGAAGAGACTGACCCCATGATCACAGACTTATTGATTTTGAATAATTGTACAGATGTGGTAGCAGTCTCATTTATGAGGGTCGTTCAAATATAAACCAGATTTTTTTTTACACAGATTTATTGGTGACAGATAAAATTACAAAAAAATAACTTATTTTTCTACATAGTTTCCTTCAACGGAAATACATTTTCTCCACCGGATAGGTAGCTTCTTGAACCCCTCATCAAAAAAAGAAGACGGGCGCTCCAATAGCCAATTGCGGACATACTGCTCAACCTCTGCATCGTTGCTGAGTTTTTCCCCTCCTAACGCTACTTTCACCATGCCAAACATGTGGAAGTCACACGGAGAGAAGTCTGGACTGTAAGGAGGGTGTTCAAGAAGTGTCCAGTAAATTTCAATGAGTTTATTGCGAGTTTGAGCTGCAGTATGCAGCCATCCATTGTCACGGAGAATCAGAACGTCGCGAATTGGTTGCTGGTGTCGTTTGTTGCGATAAGCGGCCTTGACATCATCCAGCAGATGGCAGTAGTATGCTGCATTCACTATCTTTTGGTCGTGAAGGAAATCAATCAGCAACATACCTCTTTGAGTCCCAAAACACAGATGCCAGAACTTTCCTTGCTGACAGGAGAGTTTTGGCCTTGACCGGCGCCCCCTCTCCACTTTTCCGCCACTCCATACTTGTTCTCTTTGTTCTTCGGAGTGTAGTGGTGGACCCACGTTTCGCACAGGTCACAATTCGGTTCAAAAACATCTCTCCTTCTTTTTCAAACTAATTCAGAAGCCGCTGATGGATGTCTTTTCAGACATTTCTCTGGGCCTCAGTGAGAAGACGTGGGACCCACATCGCTAAGACTTTGCTGAATCCAAGCTCATCTGAAAGAATTGTGTGCACACTCCCAACACTTATGTCCGTCTCTGATGGAATTTCGGCAACAGTTATGTGGCAGTCACCTTTCACAAGGTTACAAACAGCCCGAGTGTTGTCAGCATTGATGCTGGACTGCGGACGATGCTTGTGACTTGTGTTCTCCACTGCATTACGACTGCTTCGAAATTTTTTGGTCCAATCAAACACTTGTGTTCTTGACAGAGTAGCGTTTCCAAACTGTGCCTGGAGTCTGGTCAAAATCTCAGCTGATTTGACGCCTTCATTGCCAAGAAATCTGATAATTACCCGTTGCGCAACAGACGAAGGTACCTCGTGCTCAGACATTGTGCTACTGACGCGGGAACGTGTTCTACAGGCGTGGCTGGGCGTTCCCTCACCCCACACATCCCCACCTCACTGACTCCTCTTCCTGAGTCCACATGTAAAAAGTCTGGTTCACATTTGAATGACTCTCGTAGAAACTTCTCATGCAAGTTGTCATGACCTTTTTTGTGTGAATGAATTATTGACAGTTGATATTACTGTCATAAAGTTCCAACTCATAAATAAAGTAAAGGGAAATTCCTTTTCCATTTGTTTTGTTTGTTTGGTGGTAGTAATGTGATAGTTTTGTTTGTGGTTGTCTTATACAGGGGGGAAACATTCATGGTGAACAACAGTAGAGTATAGAACAGTGAACATAAATTGTTTGACATTACTATGACACAAGTAACTTGACGAAATCTGGGATCCGAAAAAAGAATTATATGTTCACTTGATATCTTGTCACAAATATATTGCCAATCATTTGGCGTTTTCATTTTCTGATACGTCACAGACCCAAGTAAAATTCGTTTGACCTTAAGTATCTTGTATTCGTTAAACAAGATAGTATAGTTTCACATTACTATCACCAAAGTAATGCATAAAAAATTACAGGCATCGCACAAATGCAATGCACAGAGAAGGGCATTGAAAATGCTTCAATAAATCTAAAAAATATATATATTTATGTCCATTCACCAATCAATGAAGTCATTCTTCATTCACCAATGTACAGATTATAAGTTAAATGTAGTCGCATTCATAAGCGAAGTTTTATATGTGTACTACGTTATTGACAACAAAGAAGTAGTTTATATGGAAACTCACCGGTTCCCGTTTTCGATAACGCACCAGCGATCGGCCGCAAATGTGCGACGTGTCCTTATAAACATTTTCAGTGTTAAAATTATATATTTTCAGATTCTGTAATTATGATATGTTTGCTTTTTTTATTTCAGAAACAAAGAAAGGAAGCAGTCCTCATCAAGAAAACGGTCTGTATCTCCAGTAAATAAACGTGATGTAAGTTTATTTTTGAACATCTATGATGTGGATATATTTTAGACTGATGAATATAAGTATAGCATGCATTATTCATTCTGTTTAAATAATCTGTAGGTGTGCATAATTAATAAATTTTTTCCCGGTTTAACATTATTTGGAATTAAATTATTTCACATGTCAAAAGTCATTCATTTGTCTGTCTTGGGGCTTGCCTCACAATAACTTTCGATTGCATCAACCGATTTTCATAAATCATATGTATATATTTTACTTATCAAATCATATCGGTTTTGATATTGACCCCCCCCTCCAAAAAAAAAGAGGTTTAGGAGGCAAAATGTGAGGGGTTAAAACTTTGGAAACCATTGTAAAAATCTATGTGGAATGTCAGATTAACGATAATATTGTTACGGTCTATTTCTTACCCCCCCTTATATACTTTTACTTACCTTTTACGATCTTTTTTCACACTCGCCCTGACTTAACCAAAAAACAAAAGATTCCCAATTTATAGGTCGCCGCCAATATTTTTAAAACAAAAGGACAAATATGGAAACCTTAATACATTTTCCCATTATTTACTTTGAATTACTTACCAGGTTCGTTTAGGCAAGATTTTCCATACAGGACAGGTTATGTTAAACAGGCGTAATAACTTACTCTACCACATGTTTTATACTGAAACAAATCTTATTTTATTTACCATATCATATTCCCTTTTTATTCGCAATTAGAAACAAAACTATTTAACTAAAATTCTTGGTATAACTACTTTTAATAAGGAACCAGTACTTTAATTAATTATTCCCCTTTTCATTCGCATACACTCTCTCATTCTTTACAATAGCTACATATATTTTTTAATCCCCCTTTTTGTTTACCCACTCGCTCTCTCACTCTCTTTAATTACCCCACTGTTTGAGATCTCATTCTTTATGGGTGTACACCTTCTATTGAAACAAGTAAATAATGGATTAATATCAAATTGAATATTTTCACTGTTATTTTTCAACACATGGTCACATACTACATAGTTAGACTGCGTTTTACTCCGACACCAAAGTTCACATTAAAACTTTTTGTTTCACTGGGACTGTTAGTTTACTGTTACATTCCACACTTTACTAGATAGGCCGATTCTAATATTTTCGGCCTATCTTGCACCCGAGGCCACCGTTTAACTTAACTTGCAGACGACTGTAATTTTCTGCTGTCTGATACAAACACTGGTGAAGAACTGCTTACTGTGATTCACAAAGACTGCTGGAGAGCTGTTGCGTAATATGTCTGGGCTGTCTCCAGACATCAACAATAACACTATGTTGCTGGTTACAAAGGGGCACCTCACAGGTGAATGAATACTGACAATTGAAAACTTTACTGATTTAACTTGAAACTATGGTAGCACACAATTCTGTACCGTTACAATATTACTGAGAACATAGTGTTTAGTTTTTGAAATTTCAAAATTTTTGGTAACTATTTAGAGTTGAAAAAAAGGGTCAGTCTTTTGAAATAATTATGAAAGTATGCCAGGTATGAGCGTAAATGAGAAATTGAACCCAAATCTGAATGCATTGTTTACTTTGAAAATTTTGCGAGTTTGGATATGGAATCATGGAGATAAAAACTTGAGCATAAATGAGAAATTGAACCCAAATCTGAATGATTTGTTTACTTTGAAAATTTTGTGGGTTTGGATATGGATTCATGTTGATAAAAACTTCAGAATCATGGAGTTTCTAAATTTAATCATGGGCCAAAAATGAAAGTTAAAATTTGGAAAGAATTTTAAAAGTATGTGGGGCATCAAATTATGAGAAATTTTATTGAAAATATGAATTCTGTATCTTTAATACTTTTACAAAATTAATATTGGTCCAACACCTCTGTGTAGATTTTGGATCATTTTCAAAAAGCTTGTAAGCTATGTTTGCATACTCTGCGTTGTTATCTGTTACAAGTTCAAAAAAAGAAAGATACTGGAGAATCCTCCCTGAGGTGTTCCTTAGTTAATGCTAAGAATCACGTTAAAAAATTTTAAATTTATTAATTTGATTTTATTTGATAAGAATTTTTTTTTTGTTCAAAATTGTGAGCAAATTTTGTAGCTCACGATCGTACTAGTATAAATGATTTTTTTTTAATATACCGGTGTAAGTTCAGAAATATACAGTTCCAATTGTTACAGGTTCGTGGGAAGAAACCGTCACGTGAATCTTCGGATGAATCAGCTGACTCTGTTCATAATGAAAAAGTTTCCTCAAAGAAAGATAAAAAGAAGAGAGACTCAAGTTCATCAAATGAAGAAGTCAGTAAAAAGAAGAAGAAACATAAACGTGATACTTCGTCTTCTGATGAAGATACAGAACCACGTCCTAAAAAGAAGAAACAAAGGAAAGAATCCTCATCAGAAGATGAAGAAGAAGAGACTAAAGTGAAACGGTCAAAGAAGAAAAAGAAACAGAAGCAGCCTTCTTCATCTGAGTCAGAGGTGAGATAATTTAACATACATATTTGTCCCAGAGTGTGATTTGAACAATTACATTTGGATAATTAAAAGACACAAACACACTTTTTAAATGGTTCATAAATCATACACGTCTGATTTGGTTTATGTTAACAGGCTGCTGATTTATTTGTATGTATGATGATTTTATGTGGCAATTATGAATGTTGTTTGATATGCTGTGTTATTAAATATGTATATGAACATAATACAAGTGGGCTATAAGTTCTTTTAATACTAAGAATTATCATCAAATACTTCTTTGCTAATTGGTTGATGGGCCATCTATAGTTTGCTAACATTGTCTCAACTCCTTGAAGGTGTTTTTATATTGTTTTGTGAAAATAATGATTTGTGATCAATTTTTTTGTACAGAAATGACTGTTACGTCAATTACAGTCATGTACAACCATGTTTTACAGTTAGCCTAAGCAATAGAAAGGAAGGATTAAGTATCCAAATAGAAAATAAGGCATGTGAAAGAACTGCTGGACTTTAAATGGTACATATCGTCATGGGAATAAAGGTTCTGAGAAAGTGGAATATATTAAAATAAAAGTTAATAAACAATAATTGTAAGAGATATCCACACAACTGGGAAAAGTGTAACATCTATTTGTAGGAAACGAGGGAAATTTGAAGAACATCAAGATCAGAATATGCAATGGATACTTATATGGTAAGACTTAGCCTATATGGAAAGTCTGCAGGACTGAAGAATATGTGTGGAGAACTATTACAGGTGCTTGTGATGAACATCTTGAGACATTGATTGTTTGAGGAGTATATAAATGTTTCAGAAATTCATTATGGTAGAAAATATTCTATTTGACCATAATACAGAAACAGGAGAAAAACTAAGCGTAATAACTATTGAAAAATAATTGTTACTGCAATAGTTCAGTGATTAGAGTTTAATGGGATTCTCATAAACAGAATAGAGCAGGAATACTGAGATTTGGAGGCAAAAGAGCAATCAGGTTTCAGAACAGAGAGGTCGACAATAAATTGTGTTCTCCCTGACTCAAATAGCAAGAAAATGATCCAACTAAATAAGAAATTTACATACTCTGTGAACTTGAAAAACGTACGAAAGTGTTCACATAGTGAAACTTCTGCAATCTCCAGAGAAGATAATCATTAATATAACAATAATAAAACCTGTAACAAATTAAAGTGTTTGTATTGTCAAAGGGCGTAGAACAAGGACATAATATATCACCAACACTTGTTAAAATGTGACTTGAATCGACATATTGTATAGAGTAATAATATCATGAAGGAAATAAAAAGCAAGTTTTTAGCACAGTAGTAAATAATATAAACAATTTAATAACTTACAGTTTGGAGGTATGGATAATGAAATGTAACATAAATATGTTATTAAGGTCAACTGAAATGTATGTTTGGAGATGAGCAGCAGTCAGTGGGTTTAGAAGAGGAAGAATATCAATGAGCTGGATAAGAGAAATTATGGGGATATAATCCATTCACATTCAGTCATTGAGATTACATCAGAATTACCTTGTGTCCAACAAAGGGCTGAACACAAGCCTACCAAAATGAGTTTGAGTTTGCAATTCTTGGGTATTCTGCAAGAGGACCAGGCAAACCAATCTGGAAAACTGGAAAGAATGCATAGACGGACTGTCAGGATGAATTTAGAAATGTCCAAGAGAGAGGTGATTAGAAACTGAAAAATGTCTGATTATATAATAAATTCTCTATGGTGATAAACATAAGAAACAACTGGAAAGTCTGTTAAACAAACTAGTCTTAAAAATGCATCTGTCTTAACATCAAATAAGAATGCTGTAGGTGAGAGTTTTTTGTAACCCACTTTTTGACTTTTTATTAGAAATACAAAGTGTAGCTGAATGTGTGAGAATTTGACACAAACAATTGAGTTTGTGACTGCTCAAGATTTATATTTACATTTTTTTTATTTGACAGATATTAAAAGGTTATATTAATATATAATAAAGGTTAACACATATATTAAAACATTTATTTTAATAGGTTTACTCTTTTTTACTTCCATGTTCCTTAAGGAAATGGAAGTATGGTGATGGCAAAAAAAATCGTGTTCGAGATTATTGCAGATTCTGATTGTACTACACTCAAAACATGAAAAAAATCATTTTTCAAAAAGTGTCTGTGTGTCTGTCTGTCTGTAGACTTTTTACTTCCATATTCCTCAAGGAAATGGAAGTATGGTGATGGCAAAAAAAATCGTGTTCGAGATTATTGCAGATTCTGATTGTACTACACTCAAAACATGAAAAAAAGTCATTTTTCAAAAAGTGTCTGTGTGTCTGTCTTCTGTAGATTTTTTTCTATGGCAAACGATAACTGCCGCAAATTCAAACAGAATCAAATAATTTTTTGGGTACAGCCCTGATTTGTAGAGTACTCACGACCTATTGTTTTTGGTGAAGATCTGTTGAGGGAAAGGGGTAGTTTACCTGCAACAGTTTTTTTTATCAAGGGTATTTTTTTTTTTGCAAACGATAACAGCCGCAATTTCAAACAGAATCAAATAATGTTTCGCATACAGCCCTGAATTGTAGAGTTCTCAAGACCTATTGTTTTTGGTGAAGATCGGTTAAGGGAAAGGGGTAGTTTACCTGCAGCGTTTTATGTTTTAACAAGGGTATTTTCTATGGCAAACGATAACAGCAGCAAATTCAAATTCAAACAATCAAATAATTTTTTGCATACAGCCCTGATTTGTAGAGTTCTCAAGACCTATTGTTTTTGGTGAAGATCGGTTAAGGGAAAGGGGTAGTTTACCTGCAACGATTTTATGTTTTAACAAGGGTAATTTTTTCTATGACGAACGATAACTGCCGCATATTCAAACAGAATCAAATAATTTTTTGCATACGTCCCTGAATTGTAGAGAACACAAGGCCTTTTGATTTTGGTGAAGATCGGTTAAGGGGAAGGGGTAGTTTAACTGGAACCTTTTACGTTTTAACAATAGTAAAGTACTTGAAAATTCATTTAAACTTTTTCAAACAATGGTAATTGTTAAAAGTAAAATAATTTTGTTGCCAGGCAATAAAATTATAATTTTTTTCATTTTAATGTAAATCATGTATGAGAGAAAATATATCGTTCGTGGCAGGCAAGCATATCTCAGTTATGTAATGTTTACGTTTCCATTTTATTATTATGACTACCGCAATAAAAAGGCAGGGAACACACACACACACACACACACACACACACACACACACACACACACACACACACACACACACACACACACACACACACAAAATTCGCGTTATTTCTGGCCTCATTCATGTTTATTTTCTTACATTTGCACGCTTTTTAAATGGAAAGTGCCGAAACCCATACCAACATAACGCGTGCAAGCCGAAAAAGTGTCCAGCGTGGATAGCGATTTGCTTCCTGTGTATCGCTGGGCAGTGTAACTGCACGTGTTTACAGAGGAACAACTCATAGACAGAGTTTTCGTCTTTAGGGAATGAACCCTCTGCAAGATGCTGAGGGTCCATGAGTGACTTCGGAGCGCTCCTTCTTTTCCGCGTGTTTGTTCTGTGAAACGTACACTGTAGATTCGCAGCTTTACTCTAAGCAACGCTCAATAGGAAATGTTGAAAATTTTTGTCCACGGTGTACCCTCATACACACTAAACCTGCTCTGATGTTTTAATTACGGACATCATAATATTAAAACTTTGGAAATTTGAGCACTACTTAATGGAGATCTATCATTAACTTATACAAGCCATTAATTTTATGCATATTTTTTATATATGTGTACAACGTTATCGGCAACAAAGAAGTAGTTTTTGTCAAAATTCCTTCCCGGGATATTTGGCCATAGTCCAATGTTTTCTACAAAACCAGACGTTTCGGCAATGCCATCGACTTCCATCATCAGTGAAATCGAGTGCAATAACGTGAGGTGGTATACGTTAGTGACCACAGTACTGTGGTTAAGGCTGAAGCAGTAAGTAGAAAGAAGTAGTTTCTATGGTAATATTTCATTTCGAAAATGTATTAAAATATAAATCTTAGAATATAGATGTCGTGTATGGTTCTCCATACCGATATTTTTCTATGGCAAACGATAACAGCCGCAAATTCAAACAGAATCAAATAATTTTTTGCATGCAGCTCTGATTTGTAGAGTACTCAATACCTATTGTTTTTGGTGAAGATCGGTTAAGGGAAAGGGGTAGTTTACCTGCAACGGTTTTGTTAAATCGAGGGTAATTTTTTTCTATGTCAAACGATAACAGCCGCAAATTTAAACAGAATCTACTACTCTTTTGCATACAGCCCTGAATTGTAGAGTTCTCAAGACCTGTTGTTTTTGGTGAAGATCGGTTAAGGGAAAGGTGTAGTTTACCTGCAACGTTTTATGTTTTAAAAAGGGTATTTTCTATGGCAAACGATAACAGCCGCAAATTCAAACAGAATCAAATAAGTTTTTGCATACAGCCCTGATTTGTAGAGTACTCAAGACCTATTGTTTTTGGTGAAGATCGGTTAAGGGAAAGGGGTAGTTTACCTGCAGCGTTTTTTTATCAAGGGTAATTTTATTTTTGGCAAACGATAACAGCCGCAAATTCAAACAGAATCAAATAATGTTTTGCATAGAGCCCTGAATTGTAGAGTTCTCAAGACCTTTTGGTTTTGGTGAAGATCAGTTAAGGGAATAGGGTAGTTTACCTGCAAAATTTTATGTTTTAACAAGGGTAATTTTTTCTATGACGAACGGTAGCTGCCGCATATTCAAACAGAATCAAATAATTTTTTGCATACGTCCCTGAATTGTAGTGATCTCAAGGCCTTTTGATTTTGGTGAAGATCGGTTAAGGGGAAGGGGTAGTTTACCTGCAACTTTTTACGTTTTAACAACAGTAAAGTACTTGAAAATTCATTTAAACTTTTTCAAACAATGGTAATTGTTAAAAATAAAATAATTTTGTTGCCAGGCAATAAAATTATAATTTTTTCATTTTAGTGTAAATATATATGAGTGAAAATATATCGTTCGTGGCAGGCAAGCATATCTCAGTTATGTAATGTTTACGTTTCCATTTTATTATTATGATTACTGCAATAAAAAGGCAGGGAACACACACACACACACACACAATTCGCGTTATTTCTGGCCTCACTCATGTTTATTTTCTTACATTTGCACGCTTTTTAAATGGAAAGTGCCGAAACCCACACCAACATAATGCGTGCAAGCCGAAAAATTGTCCAGCGTGGATAGCGATTTGCTTCCTGTGGATCGCTGGGCAGTGTAACTGCATGTGTTTACAGAGGAACGATTCATAGACAGATTTTTCATCTTTAGGGAATGAACCCTCTGCAAGATGCTGAGGGTATGAACCCTCTGCAAGATGCTGAGGGTCCATGAGCGACTTCGGAGAGCTCCTTCTTTTCCGCATTATTTTCTGTGAAACGTACACTGTAGATTCGCAGCTTTACTCTAAGCAACGCTCAATAGGAAATGTTGAAAATTTTTGTCCGCGGTGTACCCTCATACACACTAAACCTGCTCTGATGTTTTAATTACGGACATCATAATAGTAAAACTTTGGAAACTTGAGCACTACTTAATGGAGATCAAACATTAACTTATACAAGCCATTAATTTTATGCATATTTTTTATATATATGTGTACAACGTTATCAGCAACAAAGAAGTAGTTTTTGTTAAAATTCCTTCCCGGGATGTTTGGCCGTAGTCCAATGTTTTCTACAAAACCAGACGTTTCGGCAATGCCATCGACTTCCATCATCAGTGAAAATCGAGTGCGATAACGTGAGGTGGTATATGTTAGTGACCACAGTACTGTGGTTAAGGCTGAAGCAGTAAGTAGAAAGAAGTAGTTTCTATGGTAATATTTCATTTCAAAAATGTTTTTAAATATAAATCTTAGAACATGGAAGTTATGTATGGTTCTCCATACCAATATTTAATTTTTTTTATATTAGAGAGCAAGACAGTTTATTATTGTAAACAGATTTTTTTTCTGTAGTATGTCTTCTATATTGCCATGCATATTGTGTGTTGTATAATGGTATATACAGTACACTGTTTATTAAGTCATACAAGTATTTTCTTGCAGGAAAGTGAAGCAGAAGAGAAGAAGAAAAAGAAAGACAAAAAGCATAAGAAACATAAAAAGCACAAGAAACACAGGAAACATAAGAAACGTAAAGTTGAAGAATCTGAAGTAAGTATAAGTTTGCTATACAGTCTGGTGAACTCTGTTTTAATATTAAAACTTTGCAATGTAGTCCGAAGTATTCACACTACTGTTTTGCAACATATTTTATAAACGGTTTGCTAGTATGCCACAAGTGTTGTGTTCACTTTTTCTATATAAACAAAACATTGAGATTATAAGCTTGATATTTTCCTTGCAGTGGGCTTTTGGAAGTGGTTGGTAACGTGTCTCCGTTTATGAATACCATAAATTCACTCTTTCAGTATTTGCTAGTTAACAGGGGAGAGGGATAGTTAATTCAGATTTATGGCTGTATCCATTAAATTTTAAGAAATTTTTTTGAAAGTGGATGTGTGTTATAAAAATATTTTCATTTGTGGTGTTGTGTTAACAGCGTTATTGTAAAACTGAACTAGATCTAGTTAAACATCATGTGCTACACAAAAACATTCTCAGATGTAATTGAAAATGTAAAGAGAATACTGAAGAATTACATTGATAAAAGGTAATCCAGACATTCAGAAGAAGTTTTAAGATAAACATCAAATCTCTTGTTGCTTATGGCTTACCTTAGGCACCAGTTCATTGTTATTCTTGTATTTTAATAGTATTTAGTATTCTACATTTTATGTCAAATTTTTGGTTATCAGGTATCCTTTACGAATTCCTCTGTTTAGTTCATAACAGTTTTACAGTCTTCTGACATGAAGATTTTGATTTTTGTGAGATGAAAACCAAAGGCAGATGAAATTTATGGTTTACGTGTGTTAAGTTTTGGAGGGTTGATTGATATATGGATGTCTCTTTTCAATGTTATAATCCTATTATTCAAGGTGAAAGCATGCAAAGGAGATTTTTCTTGGTTTTATGTTTAAAATGGTTTTCAGTCACTATCTCTGTTTTCCCAGGTTTCATTTTTTGTCACTTCCCTAGCCACTTTTACCTCATATTTTTCAATTTTGTTGTAATAGTTTTTGCTGTTATCTGTCAACATGATCTAGTATTGTTACTGTTAAGTCCACAATGAACCCATAGACATGTATAATGTTTGTGCCAAGAATCACTTCATTGACAATGTCTGCAATGAGCATTTGGTGGTTGAACTTGAGGAGACCCAGGCATAGTCTACCTTTCCTAACACTCTGACAGGGCTTCCAGTCAGTGTGTATGGTACAAGAGCTAAACTTGAGGCTGGCAGTGGCTAACTTAAGTCAGGCTGCACAGTGAAAACTGTGGCATCTGTGTCAACTGTAAATAATGTTCCTTTACCTTCCGGAAAGTCATTAACAATCAAGTTTTCACTAGTCTTACGGAGCGTGGAAACTGTGTCGTTTTGGGGCTTTATTTCTCCAATTTTTGCGATCACATCCTTCTCACTGTATTTTATTCTCCCACCAATCTGCTTGTAGGTGATCACATTTCCCACAGTTGTAAACACTTCAGTCTTCTCTCTCTTGTCTTCTGTTGCTTTCCCATCGTTCAAATCGTTGTGGTGGTCTTGAACCTTTGAATTATTTGTCTCGTACAATTTCATTTCTCCTCACATCTTAATAGCAGTATGATGCTAAGAATCTTCTGACTACAGTGTGATGACTTAAACTTATGAATCTAAAGGGATGCTGACTTGGCAGCTTCAAACTCAGAGGCGTGGAAAAGAGCTTTCGAGCTACACTACACTTTCGTTTATCCAGAATTGATGGGACGAACCGGACTCTTCCCGGTTAAACCAAACTAATGGCGAAAATGCCGGCATTAGCGATGTTTACCTACCGCTCTATAGAGAAGTTCTATTTTTTTTTTATTTTGAAGACTATTCAAACTGTAATAGCCTACTGTACAGTATTTTACGAGTAAGTCTTAAGGAAAAACAAAATCTATTTCAGAATATTATACTGTATAAACAAGAAAAAAATATATTTAGCATTAGACATTATACATACATTATATTAAATTCAGTACTGTAGAGTAGTAGCATTTCTAAAAATTAATAACAAGTTTAATTTAGCAAGAAAAAACAATAATAAACACATACATGAATGATCAAAGTCTTTACTTTTTAAAAAAGTCCATTATTTTTTTCTGTTTTAGCGATGTTTCTTCTTAGCTGTACGGTCACGGAGTCTTTTTAGAAGTAACAGTTCTGCTGGATTTCCCTCGCTTTGGCGCTCAAAATAATTTAATAATTTGTCCAGCATTGAATTAGCCTCTGAATGGTTGATTGCTATTGCTACGTCGTCCACATCATCATCATCGGAACTTGAATCTTCGTTGTTTGATTTTTTAGAACACTCAGCGACGGTCTCGTTCTCAGAAAGGAAGTGATGCCCGGGATCATATTGGTCTACGCCTACATTTAACCACTCGGATGATACTTCTTCTTCTTGAACATTTTCACAACCTTTCAATATCTTTTAACAATTCAATAATCTCTTTATTTCCAGAAAGATTATCATTTTCAGCACTTTCTGTAGTTTTAGCTTCGCAATTTTCTGCCATTTCTGGCCACACCTTTTTTCAAGAATTTCATACTGTTTTTTGAGAAACATCTTCCCACATTGCAGCAGACATAAATTATATCTTTTATGTTAATTTTCTTTAAAATGGTCATAATATCTTCTTTTTTCATTATCTTCTACTATTTTACTCAAAAGAGCTTTACGATATCGCCGTTTTAAAGCCTCAAAAAAAAAAAAAAATTATTTTAAAATCTTATTCTGGATAAACGAGAGTGTAGTGTATTTCATTGTCTTGCCATTCGTAACACTCGCTGAAGTTCACAATCTCTGATGCCATCAATAAATGACATATTAATATTAATACAAATATTTTTTTGTATAACACATTACAACAAAAATTATTTTCCTAAAAGAGGAATGTTGTAGAAAAGTTCTAGATGAATTTTCCCTGAGAATTTTTGTGTGTGAAGTCGCTTGTTTTTAATTTGAGGAAGTTAACAGTAATATGTTTTAATTGCTAGGATTCCAAAGATGCTTCAGAAGCTGAGGAAATGGAACGAAGGCTTCGGGAAAGAGCTTTAAAGTCTATGAAAAAAAGCAGAGAAGCCGTTAGTGAACGCAGTGATAGCAGCAAATGAATGTTTCAAATTTTCCAATTCTCAGTTTGTTTTTATACTAATGAAGTGACTGTGGTCAGTGTTTTAAAAGTTGGTTAAATATATTTTAGTATGTTTTGATTAGTATCTTTCTGTACTTCAGCAACATCTGTGCGTTTTTCAAAGTTGTAATAAATATGTGATCATACCATTATTATGTGACTTTTTTACCTTTATAATTACCTTTCTCTATGTGACTTTTTTACTTTTTACCTTTCTCAAGGTAATGAGCTCTCTCGTAATGTTAAGGATAGTATAGTCTTGGTTTCAGCATTGTGAAAATGTTGTATACAATAGAAAAAATATGAATTCATAAAAACCTCTGAAGGTACAGAATAATTTCTGTGAAACGTGCATCAGGTGTAAGTAAATAAACTTACTTGCAGATGTACTTGTTACTTGAAGATATTACAAGGGAGACCTGCAGGAAGCTCAACGAACTACTTACAAAGGAATAATGAACAATAGAGAAAAGTTGGCATTTTTTTGTTTACCTGTGTTATTTCTGTACATATGAAATAATAGTTATTTATATACAGGTTATTATAGTATGGGACTTACCATAATAAGCTTCGAGGTTACGCATAACAGCTCTTCCCCACCCCTCGCCCTCAAGCATCCCGTTACACTTGGTTATGTGTTGACAAAGGCGGGGAGGGGAGGTCTGTTGCAAACACTGGCAATACCGCATTGGCCTCGAAGCCTATTATGATACGTCTCACATAATAGCTATTATTAGCTTATTCATTTGTGTAATGCATGTACAGTGGAAATCGGTTAACATGAAATGACGGGGACCAGTTATTTTTTTCGTGTAAACCGAATTTCGCGTTAAGCGAACAAAAAGTGAAACAAAATGAGGAAGTGAACAAATAGTGTACTGTAGATTATTTATTGTACTGTCTAGTAAAATGCAACAAATACAACCTTTTATTTATCCTCATGGTTTATTATTGTTAATTTTTCTTAAAATTATTATTAGCTGTTCTAAATTTAGTCCTATGATTTAGGTTTTCTTATAGACTACTATATGTCTTTCAACTTTTTACCGTAGTTTTCGTATTTATCTTTATTTAAAATAATCCGTTATTTTCTTTTGCACACAATTTTGCACTATTTTATTTTCAACAAATTGTTCTAATTTATCAATGTGTTCAAACATTTCACCTTCCGAGTTGGCTTCAAAATATCGACGAACATGGCTCAGCAACGAAAGCATATCGGTAGCGGTAGGAACATTTTCAATATCATTTTCCGTGTCAAGTTCATCGTCACTATCATCACCTTCACAGTTGTCAACTTGCACTGTTTCCACGATATCGGTATCTGTTAATACGGGAGCCGTAGTTACGTTCTCGTCGACAGTCACGTACTCATTTAGAGAAATTGAAACATGTAATACAGATGACACACGATTAAACATTTCAGATAGTGTAGGATCAATTTCATTTTCTTCGGGTTGTTCAGTTTCTGAATTCAAAATGAATCGAGCATGAGCGAAACAATTTTGAATTGTTGTAGGCGTCACGAGGTTCCACGCTGTTCTTAACAAGTTACAAGCATCCAGAACATTTACACAGAAATCTTTTTTCCCCTCAATAGTGGCCAAGTATTTCCGCAGAAGTAACTTTCTGTACTGAAATTTTAAATTTTGAATAATACCTTGATCACAAGGTTGTAGGACACTAGTCGTGTTCGGTGGTAGAAAAACAAGTTTAATTGCCATCAATTTTAGGTCACATGGGTGGGCAGGACAGTTGTCAATAATTAACACAATTTTCCTCTTCTGAGAAGTGAAATGTTTGTCTAACGAAACCAGCCATTCGGTAAAAATTTTAGACGTCATCCACGCTCGTTTGTTAGCTTTATATTCTACTGGCAACTTTTTAACATTTTTAAAACAGCGCGGCTTTAAACTTTTTCCTATAACAAGTAACGGAAGTTTTTCTGACCCATCAGCATTGCAACCTACCATCACTGTCACTCTCTCTTTGGACTTTTTACCACCAGAGCACTGCTCCCCTTTGAATGAAAGTGTTTTATCAGGCATACAACGGAAAAATAGTCCTGTTTCATCGGCGTTGAAAATATCCTTACGTGGATAGTCTTTTAAAATTGCAGGCAGCGTAGATTGCAACCACGATGATGTCATTTCTTGTGACACCTGTCCTGATTCGCCACAAATGTTTTTAAAGGTTATGCCATTTCGTTTTTTAAACCTTTCTAGCCAGCCAGGATTTGCAGTGAAATTTAAGTTCATCTGTTCAGCAAAAACGTTTGCTTTCTCCATCAGTAGTGGTCCAGAAATAGGAGCATCTT